>CANUEZ040000161.1:662916-1325833 GCA_948099385.1 Fasciola hepatica
CTAGCAAGGGCCAAAACTTTTAACATTTGGATCATTTCTAAAATTTCATACAAATCTTATAAATCCCAGTACACAACTAAACATGCCAAATGCAATGAACTAGGGGACTTCGGTTAGTACATAAGAGAAGTCCTGATGTAGGTGGCTGGATTAAAAGCTAGTTTACTGTAGCAGATGGCATGTGCTATTGTAATTTGGGCAGGTAAACGGTGATCCACATGCGAGAAGTTAAAACCCTTCGGCATGACATTACAGCTCAGTTGGCAGAGTAATTGCGGTACTAAAGCAGGGGTGGCTACTGTGAGAGGGTCCAAATGCCGCCATTCTCAAAGGAACTTCAACATTTGGACCATTCCAAATAAGGATGAAAAAGTGATACACGGCTTCCCAACAGAGTGTTTTGTAGACGGTCGGGACACATTTCACTTTAAACTTCTCCCTCTAGTGAGGTTATCAGGAACCGGTTTGAGGTATGACAGTAACTACTACAAAACTAATGGAGTATCTGTCCTGAAACCTACCAGATTCCTGAGGGGAAATTCCATCGCCTTTTACATCATAACGGATGATTACCTCACGGCTGAATTGATACCTCTCATCCGGGATTGGTCCAACAATCCATTCAGTTTCCAGTTCTTGATTGCTGTACAGCCGAACGATTAGCGTGGCCCACCAGCTATATTCTAAGTGCACTTCTTGCACACAGTCACCTGAATAGGTCTGCAAAAGAGGTTGAAAGAAAGCTGATTAAGTTAAAAACGGTGGTTTTATCTTGAACAATAAAAGATTATGATATAATCCCTAACTGGATTATCAACGTGAAAATCTGCAGCATGTGACATTACGTCATAAGCTTATTCAAAAGACGAATGATAAAATCCTTGGATTTTTGGGGTCAGATGGTTTGTGTTATCTAACTGACGGAGTAACCTGCGGTAACTAACGTTTTTATCTGGTTGGATATCATGAAATTTGTTTTCAGACATGTCGACCAGCAATTGAACAACTACTGAATTCATCTTATGGTTTAATAGAAAAAAAGGAGAGCATTCTGATCAAGAGCACTATCTGAGAACGTCTTTTCAGACAGATATCTAAAATGCCCGTGAGCATTGAGGATATTGAGAACAACGGTTTTCAGTACTTTTGAATCTTGCGCGTGTAAATCAAATAGGTAGTAATGGTGAAGTTGATTAACTATTGGCCGGATGGAAGGTTGTTGTTACACTGAGTGGGATAGGTTTGCTTGGTTGTGGTTCTAACCCGCTTACCTTCTGCTCTCGTACAGCATGCCGTACTGAAGAGCTTTCGTGATGTCTACGCGAGAGTCTAAATCCCACGGTGATACTGTACGACGAATCATGTTGCAATAAAATCTATTCTCTTTCTATGTGCATCAATATAGTAGTCGAGCCGAGCAGGTTGTTCTCAGTAATGGAATACCTTCGTTGGACTCAAAACTCTTCGGAGAAGTCATGCACGAGTAGTTACCTTGAACAAGTCAGTAGCGGGAAGGCGCTGCATCTTGCAGTGTTGATGTTAAAACACCGTTGCTAGCGAGCACAAATAGCCCGGTGGATTGGTGTTCGACTCATAATCTTTGATTACGAATTTGATTCGAGCCTGTGTTTGTTGCACGTGTCCTTCTCGTGAGTCCTAACAAGCAACATGAAACAGTCGTACAGTGCTTCCATGGTTTCCAGTGATGAGTTGAGATCGGATGCTTCATATTGAATTATTCCTGAAGTCAACTACCGTATAGAGAAAGCTAGAAGACAAATTAAATTTCAAAAGCGCATTAGTAAATAATGACCGGGTGACGAGCGTGATATGCTAGTTTTAACATTTAGTTCTGGGTAAGCTTTACGTCCGTCGATGCCTTCTACACTTCCTGCCTATATGCTTCAGTAATAGAGCTGAGTAAATATCCCTATTCTTTGGTTCGATAAACATCCGTCTAGATTCAAATCAGCTTAGGTAATGTTTGCGCTCGACCGATACACACACTTATGATTGTTTGGCTGAGAAATTCTTCTTTGCAAACGTAGCAGAACTATAGTTTTTCGCATTATATTTTAACTTTCTTATATTGTCCACGACCCCGCTTTGAGCACAGCTGGAGCATCAGTTGCATATGTGAACCCCACGCAGAGTAATTTGGCACCCTCCTTACTCGACCAAATCAGAAGATGACGCCACCTGATCCCCAATGAAATACGAGTAGCAATTGACCAGTAACTCTGGGAAGATTATCCTATTTCCATGTTTTGCAAATGGTAGGTTATAGTTAATTGTGAATAAAGATATTTTGACAAGCCTAAGCGTTTCCTAATGATCAGATCTATACTGAAGAATAGGCGTCCCTTAATATGGAATGCGTCCTTATTTTCAGATATGCTGCGGAAAGAATACACATTTGTACATTCTTTGTTTACTCGTGAGTGCAGTGGACGGAACGTACCCCTATCCTTAAGTGGCTACGCAAAATCATGAATACCCCTCAAAGTGATCCTGATGCTTGGGGTAGAAGTGTCCCCATATGTCAGGCTTGGTAAAAAGCAGGGTGAGATTTGACTTGTTATGAAAACATTCTTAGTAAACTATCAAAACTCCTCCAGACTGGTTATGAATTGAAGTGTACATCTGAGAATCAGAAACAATGAATCCTTTGAACTCGGTCTACAAGGTGAACTTCAGCTTGTCAGAGGATTGCGATGATTGAACTGGAATTGACCAGCAACTTCCCGAGTTCTGTTACCTAGTTGATTTGAGCACTAGGAACACTGGAATTTTCAAAATCGATTCATCTTGCAGGTTTTTCATAACGTCCTATATAATCCACGAGGTGTAGTCTATCTAACTGAAGTGTACATATAAACAGAAAAGTGATTACGAAAGTTCATTTCTTTGGGTGACTGAAAATCTTGCTTGATTTTCTTACCTTAACCTTTGGATCAGGAAATGTCTGACTAATATTTTTGGATTTTGGCAAGAACACGTATGCTCCAGACGGCTGTGGTCCATAGGTTTCTCCGTAATAGTACATCATTTGCATTGTAATCCTCAGTGTTGCTCCGCTGTTGTGCCGAGCGATCACGGTAACTGGTCGGGAACCATGGTCAGATATATCCAATTCATATGACATTGACCTTGAAGTGTTGAGTAGCTTGGCACAACTAGGTTTGGCGGGTTGCATGTTTGCCACATCAAGTGATAAAGGCGACTTATATGGTTTCCGTTCGGTCATGGACAAATAATAACTAGAAAATCCCGCAGGAACCAGTGGTGGCCCGTAACTGACCGCATCGAACACAAGTTCCATATTGCTTTTTGTACGAGTAACCTGTCGTTCCGGAATTCGTTTCACCCGTTCCGAAATAGGCACGAGTTGATAAGGCAGTTGCTCCTTCTTGGCCGATCGCATACTCAGTAAACGAATATCCATCCTATCGGGTCTACCGTCGGGAACATAAATAGGCAACCTAATCCATGAGTTCCATAAATTCCAGCCGGTTGGATTGTAAAGCATCACATACACTCCATTCGTCCCGTTCCATTTCTTATACGGACCTCGGTCTTCCAGGACGTCACAAATACTGATATTAAGCTGGTCACAAAACGAAGGCCATTGACCGCTAGTCAGATTGCTCAGGTTCGGCATCAATTTGACCATAGATTTCACAACCAGTGTCTCACTGGCTGTCACGGCATCTGAGAGAATGCGTGCATAGTCCCGCGCCACGTGTTGTTTCTCTGTTCCCGTGACAGCATCGTGATGTTGCATCACACCCATGGCACGACGTAAAGTGTCAACGAGACCATCATCAGTGGTTGAATTCTTCCAGGAGTTTTGTGCTCGATTTGCAAAATAGTGTAACTGGGGAGAAAAGAGTGAAAAACATTTTTTTATTTTATGGCCGTGAATGCACAAAGTACCAGGTACGAAATGGTCTGCTCTAAACCGTAGGTGCCAAAATGCATTTGATTTGATAGAGATGCAGTTTAACCCAAAAAATAGATTTTCAGTCAGCAAAACATTTCAAGTCTCAACACTGTAGACAGAGGTATTTTGTGGTTGTTTAGGCGATAATAAATTACCGTCAGGAGAAACGCGGTTGCTTTTAATTTACATCCCTCAGCAAGGCTGAGTTGATAAGGAATTAGATATCTCAAACGGCCTAAAAAGTAATTGATTTAAATTGTCTTGATTTGACATACAGTATCAACATCCTTGCTAACTGCTGAACATGGATCGAACCAATTTACAACTATTCCTTCTAGCTTGTTAGGGATATTGTTCAATGCACATCAACCGAGTCCATGTGAAACTGAAGCTGGGGGCTTGTACGAGGTTTCCTGACATTGATGTGAACCTGTATGTCATCTAATGAGGCTGAGTTCTGACCGCTTACTTCATACGACCACTGAAAAGACAACACACGATCAAAATTCAGCTGTCTACTGAAAACCCTGGAGGCACATTGTACAACTGGTGTTTGGATTCTTCAGCTAAACTCACTCCCGCAGATGACTGCAGAATCAGTACCTGAACGAGTGCAGTTATTGTTGTTTTGTGTTTAACTCCAAACTACTGGATATCCTACTGACTATCGTTTCTTTTGAAAAGCTGTGAATCCGGTGTCAAGATTGTCGCGGCAGTACAGTGAAGTCTTACAAAACCGTACACGGTCTACAGTATCGAAAGATTCAGCGATTTTGGTTTCCGTACCGTTCCATCAGAATAAAAAATAATAACTTTCAATTTACATCCATAGCAATGAAACTGGACGGTTAATTTGTTGGTTTCAACAAGATACATGCCAACACTCGTGAACTTTCGATATGTGAACCTGGCGTGAATGTTTGAACACTGGCGTTGATCAACAGTATATAAGATCTAAAGGAAAAAATCCACGCAGATAATCTCAAGGTCCCGTGGTTCCCAGAGAAAGTAACTACATACACAGTACTAATTTCATCCAAGGAGATGAGCATCCACATAATAACACTTGTTCGGGTTCCTCTCAGATAGGTATTATAACCGCTCTGGTACTGGACTTGGGAATCTCTTTTATTATTCATCCAGTTGTTCCCATGGAAGACATTTTCTCGGATTCAACGGATAAAAATGATCTCGTCACACACTGAATAATATAGGATAATTATTGAAAACCGATATACTTCTAATGTTCCTTAATCTATCTTTAACTTCCATCCGCTGCTCTCTAACGGGTTCCCTTCAGTTCAGCTTACACTCCATCGTCTTGTCCTTAAAAAGCGGACTGTGTTGTAACATAACTTAAATTTTTAGGGATCTTGAAGCAGTGGATCACAAATTCGAGGACATCATCGAGCAAATCCGCAGATAACAAATGGATGCACTAGCATGCAATCCGTCCAATGACAAATATTTCTACCATGATGTGTTTAACAGCGAACAGTTTGCCGCCTGGGTGCACATAAAATTTGATGACTTTGTATCCGCGACGTAATCTTGAGAACGTCAACTCAACAAAGTTCCTAATCAGCATGAGCGATAAGTATATTAGCCATGAAGGCGAAAGGAATTCTGTGAAAGAATGCTCTCGGGCACCCAATCCTGAACTTCGAAAAAAGAGTCGAAAACTCTAAAACAACTTTGAATGTTATTTAGTTATTATTTAGATTAGAGCCCTCAAGCACAACAATTAAAAAAATCATGAGCAGAAGAAAACCCTATAACCTCCCTCATAATTGTAAACCGCATTCCAGCTACTTTTTCATGAACAGAAAAAACAAAAGCTGCCATTCATGGAAAAGAATTGGTAAAGTGGATTGAAATTCTGTTACTAAAGGTCCAATTCTACATGTTCAAAGGTTGATTTACCATTAGTTTGCTTTTGTGTTCTCGATGCATTGAGTAATGCAACACGTTCACACAGCATACAAATCAACAAGAACTATCTCATTTTTTTCGTGAAAAACGTGATGGAAAAATTATATGGTCACCAGAGGATGTGAGAAGCTCCATCAGGGTGAATCAAAGTGTCACCATCCTCGGTACAAGAAAAGTAATATCTGTATTCGAACTTCAGACCGCAAGGTCTAAGTTCACTGGGATGATGTCCAAGCTACTGCTCGCCATTTAACATTGACAACTACTCAGATGTTATAAAATATCGGTCTTCACCAGTCCCATTACCAACCAGTAATTAAGTTCGTTTCCCGAAATCCCTAATGAAACTAATTGAGGTTATAATCGATCCTTGATTGTGTCAAGTAAAGCCAATGTTCCCGTAACTAGCAACAAGTTAAGCACAAAAATCTGACGATTCACTTTTTTCGAAACCGCCAGCCAGCACTCATACGTGTTAGAGAGCAGCTGGAACTTGTAGTGTCATTGAAACGTTGCTGTCTTAACACAATACTCTAGATAAGAAGCAGCCGGGTCTCCAAGGACTGATAAACATCCAAGAGCCGTGGAAGAACTGCAGTCTACAAGCCTCAGAATACACGACAACAAAAAGACTCAAAATATCTCGAAACCCCGTGGATTTATGATGATTTAGAGTCCATCATTCGTCGTGCAAAAAAGAAAGATTAGGATAGGGTCTCGATTGTCCATTGCCAACTCTGGACTAAACGGTCGAGTTGCACAATAATTCATAACACTTAATACTTATACCTGTCTTTCGACTGGACAACGTAAGTTGCAAGGTTAGGGTTGGCTTTTGATAAAATATCACGTATGAGTTTCGGCTAATGGAGTCACGCTTTCTCGGGCGTGTAAGCACCAGTTGAGTCACATAAAATACTGATTGGTTTCAAATGTGTATTGAACTCGTTTTGGTTCGCTTTTTATCAAGGAAACATGAAGTATTATTGTCTTCAGTAAGCGTTTCACTTGTAGTATAGACTCCAATTGGTCCATGTTACAAGTCATCACGTGGAATATTGATTCTGGAGAAAATATGACCAGGTTGAGCCGAAATAAAATAAATTCATGCCAAACGAGTCTATCAGTTGTATTCAACTGTTTTTTTCAACATCTTTTTGTTAAACACAAACGCATTCGGCGCATTAGTCCTTCAACTAGCAAGCGCGCAGCTACAAAATCCATTCTGGTCACACAGTCAGCTAGGTTCTGACAATTGTTACCACAGGTTGGAAAGTGAAGTTGAAATTAAAGTGTCCGTCGCAGACACTTGCCAGTCTCAATAGATAATTCAAAAGAGGGTGAAACTTTCGGACAGTTCGAGGTACCTGGGAAATAAACTCGAGTACGTGAACTATCCATAATGAAAGTATAAATGCTCCGGACCAAACTGTGGACGCTGAAACAGTGAGAACACAAGTTTAAATCACAGCCGTAATAAACATGTACACACAGAAGCAACAAAACAACATAAAGTATCGTCATTCACAATCAACACACAGATGCCCTGTGCATCACCATGATGCGAAGCTGACATGCTTCGTGACAGTAACCACTGCTTATAACCAGGCTACAACCTTGTGAAGGTTACAATGTATAACCCTACTTTATAAATATCCCATTTGCGTAAAAGGCCAATTTCGTTAATAACTATTAATTTTCAAACATGGTGACAAAACAGCACCCGATGCTCAAGTTGCTATGAAAAACATCTAGCGACCACCGTATGAGCTAAATGACTTCTGAAGACAATCTTTTCCTTGGTACTGGGTACCGTCGATGGTGTTGTGTTGATACGCAAAACCATCGAGTGCGCATCTACCATGATACAATAAATTGAGCCTGCAGACTACTGAGTCCACGTTCTGGAAAACAAAGATTACTCGTCAACACAATAATCTATCCGTTAGGTAAATCGTAAAAGATTGTAGAATAAAACTTTGGTAATGATTGTGACGGGGGAGCCAGCCTTGTTGGTCGAAGAAGTACCCTTCAATTTAGAAAATAATTGGAAAGTGAAAAATGGGTAGCAGAAACTGCAAGTATTTCCTCGAGGACAACTTGAAATTTCCTGGTGAACTATAAGTTGCGGCTGCTCAAGTCACAGAAAGATCTTTACTTTGCAACTCTAACCGAAGCCTTCGACTTAACGGTCTGACTCACATGACAATGGGGCACTAACCCAGCACCGGAACGTGAAAGAAGACTCCATTGAAGGAACTTCTTCTGGTCAGTTACGGGAAAATTGACCGGCTGACTTCTTTACTAGTGCAGTTGAACCGATTTTAGATTCGGTCATCTTCCCGATGCATTTATTGAAGCAGAAGAAACTTAGTAGCGATTTCTTCCACACTGGTTGTTTTCCAGCTTTGGAAAGAGATAGCTACCGAATGATCCACAACGGTTTCTCCTGCTACCGAGAGAAACCCCAAGCATTTCTTTCCTACGTCTAGCTGATAGATGATTTTTGACCGCTGAACTGCTTCTTATCGTGTCCCCTGGCTAGAGTACTTTTCAGTGACAAAGTGGCCAGTCGTAAATACTCACAGGTTGCTCGTCAGCTAGCCTGGTCTCCGCCTTTTTTTTCTGTCATGCATAACTACGTCCCCAGGTTGCGGAGCTCTTTGAGTCCTCCGGCTATCCATCGAATAATGTCCAGGTGCAGTCTCTTTATGAAGAAAAATATGTACTAAATCGTTCTAAATTGCAGTACGGTTTTAAAATATGAAATACTGATTACTCTCAATAGGTAGTTATTGTTGGTCTCTGGGCGTCAGCGGCGGATTCATGTCTCCGGATGAGGAAGTACAACCTGCAACGAATAGGTAAGAAATAACTACTAACGGTACGTTGTCGAAGATTGCCAGTTTTGTACATTTTCAGAAGTGGAATGTCAGTCTGATTAACGGTAAATAAAACTTTCTTGTGGGAGACCTTGGTTGTAAGGGCTTTTCATTATTAAGATTGTACTGCTTTTGGTAACCAGTTACCTGCGGGAAAAGTGATGTTCACACCTCTTACTTCAGAAGTTTGGAAATAATTAGGAAAAATGAATTGTGCACAAAGGAATTAAAAAGCAGAGGCTTCTCTGCATTTTGAATTAATTTCCACTGCTCTTGTTGTCACCTGGTTTCGCATGCTTGAAAATACGTGTGCTAACCTTCGCCAGGATCAACCGCGTGCATAATTGGTACTCAGTTAGTTTGAAAACAACCGGATGTTTACTTCTTTACATGCTGTTTGGTAAGTGTGATTATCTGAGTAATTTTGGTCTGTGCAAGACAAACAAACATTTTGTTTCAACCGTTTTTGTGCACAAAGCGCCGGCTGATACGTCATGATAAACATCTCTTCACTGAATGCTAGCAGGTTTGATTTGGGATTGTGCAATAGCACTGTAAAGGACTTCGTCGAGTCAAAAGGTTGGCTTGACTTACCACGGATTGTTATGTAAAATACGAACCACAAAATGGCGAGAATTATTCTTCTATGATAATACTGATTTGAACGCGGTAAAGGTGTTGCAACGAGAAGGCCACTGTTTCACACATGAAAGTATTCGCTGCAAGCGTTGAGAAATTAAAAATGGAGATGCTTACACCTATGTTCATCCAGATGTCATCCAAAATGGAAGCTTTTCCTGTGAACAGTTCACTGTTCCGACACATGTTACTCATGTGATCAAAACGAAGGAACAATGCAGTTCTGGTCTTTTGACCACACTCATTCACTCATTTAAAAGAATAAGAAACGTCAAATGTTCAGTTTGCTTTCGGATAAACCACCATAAAAGAGGATCATACCGTCTAACAGCCAGGCCTCTGAAACTCACACAGGTCACCTGTCTAGACAAGTCCGTCTATCGTTATTTGGGGCGTTACGGACAGTTTCACAAACCAGGGAGACATTTTGACTGGTGTTTGTTTTGTTTTTATCTCGAAAGAAATATGAACTTGGGGTGCAGTAGAAGTCAACTAAGGGGATCGAAGTGTACGAAGTGAAGCAAAAGCCACGATGTACCATCTCACTTTGGAACGATGTTAAATGGGTAATCAAAAACGTACCAAGTCCGTTCAGTCCACCTGAGTTGATTCCAGTGCCTGCTTCAAAAGATGACTGAAGGGTTTAGTCAGGCAAATGGAAGTAGATCAGCAGTTTCTGTCTATCGAGCAGGAAATATAATATGTGAGTGATCTAACTGAGTATAACCGAATTGAAATTCATGAATATCTTTTGTACAGACAAATCTCATCGATAGCCAGAAGTATTATAGAATTACCAAAATAGAATCAGGATACAAAGCATGAACCTAACGTTTCCTCTCATAAAGTCCTATGTGAATGTGTTCCAACAACTTCTGTAACTCACTGTTTCGTGACCGGAGAAAGTTGAAAAATTTTCCGGCACAACCAGCAAAAAGGCAACGAAACACAAAAATTATTCCCGTTATCTAGTGAAAAGCGTCTTTAGTCGAAGTATGCGAGTCGAAAGATTCGTATATAACTTGTCATATAGGGTGCAACGGCGTATGACGCTTACGGGGAACGGCAAACTGCATTTGCAGATTCAGACAGATGGGTCCGGCTAGTGAAGTAGAGCAGTGGTACTGTTCTTTAAGGTTAATCGAAAAAATCTAATACTCTAAACGGACAACCACCCAGGGATACTTCAATGGGCACTGAATTGCTGGTGCGATCCAACGGTGACAACAAATAGTGTTCACTACTCTTGTTGATGAAAAGAAGAACATTATCAAAAAACGGGGAAGGTTCCCGTAATATAGCTTTGTTCAAGCACATTTCCAAAATTAAATTTTATGTGAAACTAAAGGCTGGAATTTCTAATTCACTTTCCAATGAAGATTCTGTTGCCTACAGAAAGTTAGAGAAGCTTCCGAACTTCCTTTTTGAAGAACTATTTAATTCAGAGTGTCGTCACGATCATATGTGTTTTTACAAGAGTGAATGTCGTAAAAGATACGATTCATCTCTTTCACAGAGATGACCAGTCCCCGCTTATACGATTTTCAGAAGCAGTAGGCTATTGATCCGAATTTGAAATACACTCTTCATGTGTTGTTCAATACATTTGTATATACTGTTCGAATGGAGAACTTATGCGAGCAGTATGCCAGTATTTTAGTCAGAACACGTAAACGTGAAGAGGAGGAAAAACATGTAGCCGTCACAAATGGCAAACAATGTCGAATAATCACAAGTAGGACATCAGTTTCTGACCGAATGTGTTTCATTGAGAGGATAATAGAAGGCTTAGCTAAATATAAAGTCTCCTGGGTAATTCAACATTTGCGCTGTCCCCATAAGGAAACAATATAGTTTTCCAACTGCACTTGAGTATAACTGACATCAGACTATCAACGGAAGGCGAACCGGGGTGTTGGACCTGGGGCCAAGCTAAATAGAACAGCGCCGAACGAAGTTTTGAAATTTTAAGGGTACCAAGCAATCTCTCGATTTGACTATGCAGTCCCAATGTTTATGTACGTAGCCAAAGGACCATGGACTAAATGTGTAAAACCGCAGATCCCACTATATTTCTACGTATTCTGAGACATAAAAGCTTTAGTTTAGCAGACTTGACCCGCAGCTGAAGGGCTCCGCGTCATAGTTCCTCCGTCGCGCAGCATCGCCAGTGGGGTCAATATTGGACCACTCTGCCTGGCCAGTGCAACATGGTATATTTTCATCCACAAATTTAACCGGGTATTCTCAGCGAGAATTTGAATTCTAGTGAATGACAAGAATGGGATAGTCAAGTTCGTATCATCTGGACAATATCTTAGAGACAGTGAGTATTCTTATTGTTACCTTCCAGTGCGGTTTTTAACGCTATTCGTGAGGCATCCATTATTATTAAAATCTCCGTAAGACATTTCTTAGAACAGAACAAGGACAAACTTCTACAGGGTTGTAGAGGTCATTCTGTGGGAATGTGAGGACTTTCTTAGTTATATGCATCCAGTCGCAAAACGATTCATTTAATCACAATAACGTTATGCCTGATAAATTAGGCGCAATTCAACCTATGTATAGCCACCAAAACGGCTTTAGGTTTGCCATTTCAAAGGATGAAATAATTTTCCGAGCCACCCCAAATCCACTGATTTGTAAGACGTGGAACCTAAAATGTGAGGCAATGCTCTAAAACTGCAAAGTTCAACACGTGAATTACGGTGAATTCTGGTATGATCTTCACCGACAGAAATCCCCAATGTGCTCTGACGTGGATTCCGATGAAGTATATCATGCCGTATCTTGGAGTGGTGTTAAAGAAAAGTGATCCAATTGTGACGTATTTCCCATAAACGTTTGTTCGGCTATGTTTACCACCCGCTGTCATAACATCCTTCATATTCAACCTGCTCTAACCGGGCTTGTTTTTTGCAGTATTCTCCTAAGTGTTCTCTTTAAACCAACGGAGAAAGCACGGATAGCAGACGGTCTTTTATCAAACACTGAAAAGGTAAAAAGCAGTCAGTAGTTGTACGTAACACTATCCCAGATTTTGCCCACTGATAATTAGGAGAAGAGTGTTATCTTACTCCATCCCCTTTTTAAAAGTAACAACAAATTGAGGAAGAAAACAACCACTTTTTGAATTGTAAATCAAACCGAATATGGATGCAAATTTGAAAAAAATTTCGGCCCTGATAAATTCTATCGTGAAATGAGTTCATGTATCACGTTTGGAAAGTCAAACAGGAGTTCACCACCGTGGAAGTTGTACCGAACTAATAGCAGCCCACAGCACACGCACGTGGTCAAAAAGATACATGTTCACCTTTATCAGTACACGTTGTTGCACAAATTCACCGTATGGGTTCATCAGCAAACTGATAACATCAGAAAACGCTGACCGACGTTAGCAAATGTTACTTCAATCACAGCTGTTTGAATGAAACATACAGGGTGTAGTTCCGTGAGTATTTTTATGAGTTTGGGTGCGTCAGATGGTGGTGTGCTAATTTGGTGGGTGATAACGCGTCAATATAATGGAATCAGATTACTCAGAATAACCCAATAGGTTACATGACACATGCAACTGCTATGAACAACTTCAAACACATGGATTTGGTTATGCAGCATTTGTGATGGCCGATCAGTAATAGGCTTTTCAGTTTACTTTTATGTATATGGTCATCATTGTTGTACAGTACGTGAGACCTGTATATATGTAGGCCATACACAGGTGAAATCATTTGAATAACTTCGGTTTCTCCGTAGTTCAGAACGAACGACATCAGTAGCGTCCATTAGTCATATATAAGTATACCTATCACTGTCACTGACATTTCGTTGACACTCATCATCAGCTGCACTACATATTCCAACCGGTACCAAAACTCAGTACGCGGCAATAACATTCGCGATTTTTCGACTGGTTCCCGGCAAACTTTGCACTTATTTGCTTTTGCTCTGAAATTGAACAAACATGATAGACACATTTTCAGTATTATTTCAAAAAACGCTTTTGTTTTCTGAACTTACTTCTTAATAACGAGGTGGTAAAAATAAACAAAATAAAAATCTTGGAGATCGAAACTGTTTTGCTGTACAAATCTTTCAGTGGCACCTTCTCAGTCACGTTCTGCAATGTCTGTGCGCATTTTAATACAAAGGTCTTGGTGGATGTACACCGCTGATAGCTTCTAACTAGCCAAATGGAATAGCTATTCACGGATTTCAATGTTGAGTTGAGTGCTGCTACTGTGTGGTGAATCGCTTCATAAGCAATCCAGCCTCCTAGTACTGAAACTGATGAAGACATTTTTACACCAGTTAGTTAAAAGCAAAGTCGCCAAAGCATTCGGAATCGTCATGAACTGCTTGGGGCACATGTGCGGGCGTGCCGTGTGGAAATTGGTCTCATTTTTGCGTAACGAAAGGGAGAGAACAATAAACAGGTTAGAACATGAAGTGCAATTGGAATGGTATTAATCGTTTAGCACATTGGGTGCAGGAACCCAAGGGCTGATGAGCCATGGAATAGAGAAATTAATCCAGCCAAGAAAAGTGCGGAACAGCAATCTCGTGCTGCGTGAACCGTCATCATTTGAATGCCATGGGGCTAATATTTTTTACTGCCTTTGACCATTCCACACGCGGAAAGCTAATGGACAAGTCGAGTGGGTTAACCCGACGGCTAATCGCAGTAGGGTGTTTGCTTATAATGGGCCTCAGCACCCGGGCATCATCTTATGGCAGTCGTGGGATGTTTTCAGTGAAGCGCATACCTAAGTGCCTTTTGCTCTTTTACGGGTATCCGCGTTAACAAACACAAGTAGGGTTAGACATAACGGTCAATTTGGAGAACAATAGCTAGAGCACCTCCTTGCTGAAAATGTCTGCTTGATTCTGGAAGACAAAGGTTGATGTTGATGAAGGTACAATCATGTTTAAAATGCAAATCACTGAGGGCATCTCAAGCCACACAGTTTATAGTTCTGGTAATTGGATAACCGTTGTCGGGGTCCACAGCTCAACTATTTTCGTGTGGTTGAGCTAGACTGTCTACGAATACCGGTTTTCTGGATCCGTCATACAAGCATCTTTCCAATCATCTCTCGGATAAAATCATATGAAATGAAAGCTTCATTCATAATAGTTCGTGTTTCAGTGGATATCCTTAGCTAGCTCCCTGCGTATATCTTAAGGGAACGCTGGTGATCGTTTTCTCACAACCCTACAATAAACGTGAGATTTTCTTGATGTCAGTAAACTGAACGTGGTATCAAAAACATCAAAAAGTTTTGGACAAATCATTTGCATACCATGTCTTAAAGAAAGGTCGAATCTATTTTCGTTTCGCCGTGAAGCCCGTTAAAATCTTCTCTGACGTGGAATTTAGGGAGCGTTTTATTATCGAGTCATTTGATTAACGGTAGAAGGTGCCTTCAAAAGAAATTCGGACGGTCGTCGAACATGACAATACTTGACTAGTTTTTCATTATCAGCTCATCAGATGAGATGTGGTCTTTTGGTCGGTCACTGGTTTGAGCCTTTTCATAATTATGCAGCTCTGCTCCGGCTACTCAGCCCGTCATATACTGGTATTATTTGGGTAAGTCCTAGGCGTTTTTCCGACAACTAGGTGAGCACACGGATCACAGTCAAATGGAGGTGAAATTCATGAAGATGAGAAAGTGCTTATAGTTTGTCGTGGTATTTTTCCGGCGTACCGGAACCTGTGAGGATGAGTAAGTGGTACAGCATGACCCAAAAATGATACTTCATCTAATCCCATGAGTCACCTGATCACCTCTTAAAGAACCAAACTAAAAAATCATGCACTATTGAACGAGGTTCAACTGTACTTATCCACCGAAGTTCATGCCAATATCAACAATTTTGTTACGCTCTACGCACTGGTTTATGCAACAAAACGAGACTGTTCGCATTGGCTATCGCGTCAAAGATCGTTTTTCATTAGAGGCAACTGAATCGGTTATTTTAAAATGCTCACAATCAAATCTACCAGGACTGAAATATTTTCATCATCAGCCTATTAAATACTAGTTTTTCACGCGCATCTCTGTGTACCAAAAACCTATCGTCAATCAACCAACACGACAACAATAGCACCTTACCATTCCACGGAGCGTGGCAGTGGAAAAGCTCGTGAGACTGGTTCATTAAAGAGCATTACAAGCATCTATTGTTATCGTTTGAACATCCTCCCAACGATCTCCACCTCAGTTTCTGTGTATCCTGGTGTAGCCAATACTGAATTCAAGTTGTCTTCCTTGTTCTTCGTTGTTACTTCACCGACCAAAACAAATTGAAAGAATTTTTTTGCGTTTGCTCATAAAGTGACAACCACCAGAGATGGAGTAAAAGCATAGAGTCCAACAAATCATGTAGAAATAGCAGCGGGTTCAATCAAGGGGAATAAGTGAGGTCCTTCTTAAACAAATTTATCTTCTTCAATCGTTCAACCGAGACCGACATCGTGCATGCGATCGGACTACAGGAAGAACACCTGTTTGCGGAAACACCGAATTTGGCCAAAACATAATAATCAATCGAAAGAATTTGCATTTTTGGCCAAAGGAATCGGACGGTTGTTCTGGAAATAACCGGAATATTCTCACGTGGACCTACTGCGTTATCATGGTCCTTGTGTTATTGAAGTTTGTGAGAATTACTTTAGAGTGATAAAAATCAGTGATTACAAAATGCTTTCTGACAAAATCTTTGACTGACTTTGTGGAAATTCATCCAGTATTGAGTGCCACGATAACATATCTGTACTTTTTGAGTTTACATATTATAATTATCAACAGTAAATTATTAATTTCCATAATTATCAGCATTATGGTGAGTGCGTTCGATTGGTTACAACATAAATGTTGGACACTTCAAGCAGTTCGCGATCGACACAGGAACTTCGGGTTTTAGGCACTGATTCAGTATGCTTTGTCAGTACCCAACTGATGGTTGAAATCCGTGAAAGTACTGTGCAACTGATTAATCTAGCACGCCACCAATTAAAAACGTTGCACCTCAATCGAGATCAAATTGGAACACTCTTCCGAAGTGTGTGATTTCGAGTCATTCATGGTAATCAGTCAGGTTGTCTGTCAACTGCTGATTCCACATTAGCAGAATAAAGTGCTCATTCGCCACTGGTTTTCAAAGGCGAAAACTCCCCACCCCCCAAAAAAACTCGTTCTCAGAAAATGAAATGAAGAGAGAGTGTCATCGCTTGATCGGTTTTAAAAGCAAAGTGACCATTCATTTCATAAACAATTTAAGTTCAGCCAGTGTTCTGAAAATTTTGAAATATAAAATATCCTCTAAGGGCACTAGTTACATCATGAACTTAGTTACCCAATAAGTCTCACCTGTTCCGTCATAGCGAGCAAATTGGAGGCTTTGCGAACGAAACGCTTCAAGGCTGGTCGACTCGTATAATAACCGGTCCAATAAGAATCTGGTCCACTTGCATAGGGGAAGAAATCACCACGACGTCTTTCAATTGTTTGTTTCCTGACAAATGCTTCATTGACCGCCTTCGTGTAGCATTGTGGTGTTGAGTAGAGCAGATTCACATCACTCCCCTTGGTCTGTTCCTCATTAACGTAACGAATTAGCTTGTCCGTATTCTTGAAATTGATATTTGCGTTTTCGTAGGTAAAATCACAACCCATCAACACCATGATGTGGTTCGTAGCAAATGACTTTCGGATATTGTTCACATATCGCAAGAACTGTCTTACACGCTCAGGAATGTTATACCCTTCCAAAGAGGGATCGTCTCTCATCGGTTCGTCCGTACACTTGTCATCAAAACAAAACGAGGATGGGTAACAGTAGGAATCATAGAACATACTGGTGAACAGTCCAAGGCTGGATGAATTGGATGACACACTGGTTTCCCACAATACCTCCAGAGATTGTGTATCACGTCGATAATCCTTCTCCCGGAAGTCCATTCTTTGGAAAAACACTGCGTCCAGACCAGAATCTCGGAACAGCTCGGTGTGATCTCGCGAATGTCCGAAAGGGTCTATTTGCCAGGCCACACGTGGAATTCCACACTCACCAAACAGATGACGCAAGAAATCGTGACCTCGCGTTAACTGATCGATTGCGTCCGTGTAATGCACAGTTGCCTCGTCTGCCATGGACCATCCAGCCAAGGCAAACTGTAAACGGCCAGAATGTACAAGTCGACGTACAAGGTCCTGTGTTTCTAACGTCTGTGCTCGCCACCATCGTGCAAAGTAAGCCATTTCCACATAGGTGAAACGTCTCCTCGGATCAGCTGCCAAAGCTTGAACCACACTGTCCAAAATGTATTGAACACCAGCACGTTGAATAGCATTATTTGAACCATAATAGTACTGATCAACGGTTTTCAACCAGCCCACATCGTCATGTGTATGAGGGATTAAGTGCACATTGAGCATTCCTTTCAGACCCAGATCGCATGCATCGTAACCGCACCCGGCTGGTTCTGGAATCGCGATAACCTGAGACCCAAGGAAACAGCACCAGTAAAATAGAAACCACGGTCGGAGGTGATGATTCATGATGTACGAACGTTCGACTGAACATGTACGAATGTACGGTCAACTTATATGTAGCTCATGCCATTCATATGGGTTTTGCCTTATGCAGTTGGAATATGGAACGTACACTTCGAGCCAGCTGGTGACCAATCACGATCTGTGTAAACTCACTGTTGCACAACACGAGTGTTTCGGGTGCGTGAATATGGGATACGCACGAACACACGTGCACACAATTATTTTCACACTTCACTTCGTGTGCTAGTGTGCGCAAAGCATTGATGTTTGAGTGTGTGCTTACCATCATAATAGTCAGTACTGTTGATTGCTTGCTTGTCTCGCCAGCTCGGTGTGTGTGTGTGTGTGTGTGTGTGTGTGTGTGTGTGTATGTTGGTGTCCTGGCAGCACACGAGTATAACAAATCATTTGATGGTCGAGAGAATACGAAGGAGGCAGAGTCCATATTGAACATGTATCGGATAATCTTTAATTCAACTTTGTTGTCCAGCGAATAAGGGAAAGCGATAGATTACCAGTAACCATTTCCACTGCTACATGCACATCATTCGCATTCTGCGTGTTCTGCAGTCTTCGCCCTCAAAATGCGAGTTCATTGTATCAAAAGTATCTTTAACTGACCAATTCACAAGGCCTAATATTTTTTGAATCAATCTTCCGGCTGATATTAGAAATAAAGATGAATTTTACCCTAAATATAGTCCCATGGAACGTGTGGGCTATAGAGCAATTCGACAAGAGGGAGACAAGAAAAACGGCGAACAGTTTAATAATACTAAATAAAAAAACAGAGTTCGGTTGTAAGCCGGTTTTGAGAAAAGTTTCCCACCGTAACGGAAATATTGACTGACTACTGTCACTTCGCACAATGCTGCTACCAAAGATTTTGCGTTTACGCATACAATGCCACATGGGGCATTATTATTTCGATGCTTTATGGTTAAATAACATGGTCAGGCAAAAATTGTGTATGCCTTTGTGTGCGTTATGCAAATTACGCGGTGTATTTTGGTGAAATCAGTAGTAACTCTTCTCAAGAGTGATTCATATATGACCCCAACAGTTCCACAATTTCCCATTTAAATATTCCGCGTTCCTGGTTAGAACTACTTTTCGCCCTGTGTTCATTATAAATTCATGTTAAACCAATGCCACAAAACTAGATTAAAAAACTTTCTCATCGACTATATCAACTCCGTTGCATGAACTTCTTCTTCTTCTTCTTGAAGAACTAGATGATCCACTGCTTGCGGCTTATGTTTCTATGAAAAATTGCCCAATACATATTTGCAGAACGAAATATGACGTCAAGCAATCAGTGCGAACGAACTAAGTAAAACTCAGTTCAGTACCAACCTTACAGAGTAGCAGACATGTGCTTGAAGTTGAGGTGAACCATACGGCAGTGTACGGCGGGAGGGGTTGGGGAGATTTACAGTTGACAACAGTATAACATGAACTTCCATTCCACTCGGTTTTCAGTGTAGTACGGAAGTTTATCCAGAATTCCCTACTTAATGATCATAATTAATTAGCGCAAACCATGGACGATGGAAAAATTCCAACGTGATGAGGACCTGTGTGCCGTACATAACAAATTACTTTCCCACCCCTTAGATCATCTCCTTTCTTACGCATTATTCATTTTATTCTCATCCTTTTATATTCATCCAGAACCTTAGTCGTCCTTACCCGCATGGGAACTTCTGGCGGAAATCTTGGTCGCTTTTCGTCTTGTCCATTTGTCTAAGTTGCAAGTGTTACGAATTTGTCACTACTGTCTGGTGCTCACCATCATCTTCGCGAGGCCCACTTACATTAGTCAAAATCAACTTGCTAAATCTGACGCGTATAGTTAACTGGATCCAAATGGACAGCTAGATGTGTGCCTTGACACTTGGAGGTTTGCTCAAAGTGAATAATCACTCTCCTGATAAAAGAAATTTGTTTGTTACCTCGGCTTATGCAACCATAGATTGCAGGTAATAGATTCAGGTAATGATTTCTTCAACCATGTTGTTGCCCTGAATTTTAAGTAGAGCGAAGAGAACGGACTTCTGTATTTTGGCAGGGAGTGGGTCGGTTTTCATTGATCAAAGCGATTTTGTGAAGACCTTTGGGTTAAATTCCTTTCCTTGTGAAGAGAAGAATGGTTTTTGCTCGCCTGTTATTCACCGATAAGAACCTCAGATACTCACATCGCCAGTACGCTACCTAGCCTCTGCCCTATTCGAGCCAGCAATAGACCAAGATTGACCACGTCGTTATAAATCACAAACGTTCGGGCTGCATACACGGAAGCTGATGGTACTGGAGCACTCCTGTTGACTCTGACCACCGACTAGTTTACTCTCAGCTGTCAAAAGGCTTCGGTAGATGCTCCGAATGCAAGTTACAAAGAAGGTTAGATTGAGCTAAGATTCCTAAGTTAGTTCGCCTTTCAGTGGTACAAAACGACCCGATGATATGCTAGCAATAACTCCAACTGTTAACATCATACAGCTCTGGACACTTATCAAGGATGCTCCGTGTTTCACTGGTCTGGAGAGCCGTGGTCTGTTTCGTTGAGTCTTGACGTTCTAGATTCTTCCTGAATCTGTACTCCAGCCGGGAACGGTTGGAAACGGGTGTAATGAAATATCACCCATAACGAGATTTGATTTCAGCTTAAATCTGAGCCGAAATGTCGAACTCTAGTACTCGCAATGTGCTACGGAAACCAAGCCGTCTGCTGCTATGGGGAATACCCGCAAGCTGTTCCATTTCAAGTCTGGAAAAATCCACATGGAGGTCAAGCTAAGAGCAGCTCTAGCGGTATGAAGAAGCTAGTATTAGCACTGAACTTTGTTGTAGCCCTAGGGTATGGGTTTGCCTAAGGTTAGAGTCGTTGATGGGTTTCGCCCAGGTAAAAGCTCTGTGATGCCAATGTTGTGCCGCCTCCCTGTTGAAATCCTAAGCATCGTACATAAACAAAACTGTCAACCAAAAAACAACGGAACAGTCCTCAAGAATCCTACGGTAACTGAAAGCACTAATTATATTCAAAAATGCCTACCGTGTTGCATTTCATTCTCCACTTTATCACTACTGTGGTTCCAACATCGGACCTTGCTTGATTCCAAGCGATTGTTTTAATGAAATTTGTGCATAGCAGAAAATTCCAAACATTGAATGGTTATAATTTTCGGTGGTTCCATTGCTGTGAAAACTTACGTCAAAAGGGTCTATATGTCCGTAGCTGTAAGATGTATGGACTCATATAAGCCGTGAACTGTTGCACTATTCCATAGCAAAGTAGTTTTCCTGGAAGTTATTCCGATCTAACTGTCAATTGTGAGCTCTATAAATTTCATGTTGTGCAGAGTATTTTTGATAACATGTCATCAACAGAGTTTATCGTGGTTTATGGTAGCCCATATAAACCTGTGTTGTGAATTTCCCGACCTCAAAGTCATTAAAAGGTGTGTTTTTGGAAATTCATTCTTAAGAATGAAGCTTTTGTGCACCTCTCTAATATACCACAAGTGGTGCAAAGTAGACGGATGAAGAGAACGATACGCCATGCCCTTTGATTGTCTTCATGGTTCCTACGGGTAGCCATGTTTGTGACTCGTATACTACTGGGCTTCGATTGGCTTGTTTGAGAAGGTGTATGGGGGTTTTATATCAAATCTTATTATTATGCTAGTCGCCTTGCGTCACAAGACATGGTGTGATACAACGGATAACTCACGGAAGTTGTGTGAAATAAGAAAAAGTGTGTCTATCGAATTTCAACAGCACCTATACATGTCGAAGTGTGAATACGAAAGAGTGAACCCAACTGTCCGTTCTTGAATTCCGTCTTTCTCCATTTAACAGTGGGATAGTAATATGGTGCATCCACTTTCCTTTATAATGAACCAGCATTTGTCTTCTCTGGACAGATTATGACCCTCGCCTAAAACTGAGCTGGGCTAAATACTATGCAAACTGGTAGTTAAAAAGGTATCACTTGAAAAAGTGATTTGTCCTAGGTTGCATACCATCGTGTTTTACACGAATAATGCGAAAAACATGTTTTCATCCAGAAGTAGAATATGAAGTATATTTATCACTGGAACACGTGCCTGATTCACTCTCATGATATTACCCTTTTCCTGTTTGACCGGCAGGTATCAAGAGGCCAACACCGTGGACCTTTGATCCTTGCTGTACAGGAGTCGAATCGTCATTCCACTGCAGGTCACTTTCCCCACTGGGCAACTTTAAATTAGAAGCAAATCCCTTCCTGGAATATTTTACCATCATTAAGTAATGAAATGGAAGTGAATAAAAGAATAAAATAGATAAAGTTCACCGAGCAAGCCAGTCCCCCAAACACAAGATGCAGCTTTTCAGTACCATATCATACATTTGTATTCAGAGACTTGGTGAAAGTGCAAGACTGACGTTGCTCGTATTATACTGCAGTCAAATGTTTCATTAGACCGAGTGATTGTTAATCTCATTTGTTTTTACGAGATGAAAAGAATGCCCGGACCTATTACTACTTACAGTCATGTCCCGACTACCCCAGTCAGACCAGAAGGGTCTTCTGAGATTTATGTCGAATGGTTTAAGAAGGCAAAGACGATGCGAGTACAAACCGGTAGCAACAATGGATTGTGTGATGCGCGTGATGGTGACAGGAAAGTTGGTCAGTCACATATGGCTCGATGATCGCGAGCGAATATCAGCCACGGTGTGAAGCGGACTGATCTGCCGTCTCACCACAAGGTACTTAATCAGGAGTTGGAAAATAACTTGCTTTACTGGAGACGAGTAGATGCGTAAACTCAACACTTTGTTACACACAGAATGCACACTGCCACACATATTGCTGAATGGGACCGTACAATACGGCTTTGAGCGAATAAGATTCGTCTACTCTTGGACATGCTTGTGTTTTCTAAGTATTGCTTCCTATTTATACTTATTTTAACCGGTAACGAACTTGCCAAGAATATTAACAGGAACAGACGGCTGAATTCGATGCAATCACTTAAAGGGTTCTGTCTGTCACGATTGGTCCGCTTCGTTTACGTTTGATGTTCTGGAGTGCATCATTGGTTTTTCTCAACTTTCCAAGGAGGACTTGGTTCATGTAAGCCTTAATTCACGGTTGTTTGAGAGTCGATACTTATTCGAACGTGCGAAATTAATTGCTTATGACATCTGGATAAAGAAGAATGATCACTATTGACAAACTATTTCCATCAATTTACATATTTTCTGCTAGTCCTGCTGGAATTTCTCTTGCACCAACTTGATTCTCAGGCCCTGACTATCCTCTTGTAATTCTTTTACACTCTCGACTGACCATCAGCTTTTCTGCCAAATTTAAGTTAGCGAAAAACTACCACTTACACATGGTTCAAAATGCTTACGGTAACAAAATAGAATATTATCGTTGCTGTGATTTCAGTATTTGCTTCGTGCCTAATTACAAGCCATTTATTATGTATGCATCTATATTTATATTTATACGACGACTTCCAGGAGGTTATTGTGAAAAAAATACATATATAATTTACAGGTATAATGAATATTGGACAGAGTACCGGGTACGCATACCTTATGAACGGCAGTAACCGTAAAACCGGTCGTGTGCTTTTGAGAAGTTTTGCCCACCCATATATAGATACTAGTTACATATATATTTATATATAAAGGGGTACTGCGCAGGATTTTCATTTGTTGAAAATGACAAAGAAATATATACAACAGAATCTAGCAGAAGTGGGAACACATTTAACGAGATCTGGATGAAGTGTGTAGGATTGGTCGTTCATTATATGTGTTTACCGTTGAGGTAGAAATTACATCTCATCCTGAGTTGTAAAGTGAATCAGTAGTGGGGCTCTTTGAGCTTCAGAGCACCGTCCTAACACGTCACCATTTTAGCCATTGCTCAGCATTTAAAACGCGTATTGTCCTCGACACGCTTTTACTACGGCGTGACCTTGCATGATTTCGCACTGTTATTTATTCTCTTCATCTCAAAATCGTCCGAGAATAGATGTTACCCTTCGAGGTATGTTCTGTTTATTTGCACTTTCGCAACCGCAGTCATCTTATACCTGAGTGGCTAAGAAGCTACGTACTGAGGTCTTTTGATCACAGTGACAATACGAGTTGACCCAAAGTAGTCTTGAAAATCAATTTGGAGGAGCAAACCAGAAGGAGAATGTGGCTGAAATATAATGCTGCTTTGAACGATCACCACTATGGATTTTGCTGCTTCTGATCTTTAAACATCTTAACAGCCTAAAGATACAGCGGACCTTCACAGAAACTCTCCATAATGTAATTTCCTTCTGGGTTTGCCTCCCGGATCCACAGCATCACTTTAGACCGGTCCATTTTGCTGCTTTTAGATAAGGTGTCACTCGTGTGGACACAATTTTGGAAGTATTCCTTGCTTTTTTCATCTCACATTTTATTTGGCACTCTGAATACCGTCTATAGGTTTTTCGACGAAGCTTCTCTAATTCCAGCCACTTCACGATAGTTCAGCGTATCTTGCGTATCCTTAACTCGTTACGATCGAGTGATCTGCGATGATCTTTGTCAGGCAAAGCAGTGGCTTTGAAGATCTAGTGTATGTCTGATCCCAGCAAAAGAACAACTTTTAAAGCTTCAATCTTCACAAAAGAGCACTTTTTGGCCTATGGTGTCATTTATCATGTTTCCGACACTCCAAGCTTCCGAAATCAGTCTATTCTCGTTGGTTTTATTCTCAAGCCTTATTCGAATGACACGTTTATATAACCCATCTAAACTTATTCCAAAGCTGTGCTTACAGAATAATTCAGTCTTGTTTTGAGTGGACGACATTTTTTCATCGTGCCAATACACCATTTACCGCGCCAGACCATTCACTTAGTGTTCATCTTATTCCAATCGTTGAATCTAGTTTCTCTAGCCTTTACGTTTTCTACAGACACTTAGATAAACGTCTTTTTATGGGATCTGCCACGTAAATACCCTCACAAAAGTTATTTCTCAGTCAGGATGGTTCGTGCTCATGAAGTTAATTTTTTAGCTTACGGTGATACCTAGCCCGAATTTGTCAGTCAAAACTCCACTTTTTTCAGCTCCGAGAAACTTTGGACAATCCTACCATCCTCAATTCTTTCACTGCCCAATAATAGTTTTCTTGTCAAAATTTCAATCCGCAAATTGACAATAATTTTTACCACAGCACACAATAACTTCATGAAGCTATGGGATTTGTACCTTGCACTTTTATCCGTTTCACGTTATGCTGAGTTTATCCTAGTGCTATAGGAAAGAAACATGACACCCTCCGAAGGTTTCAACAACATTTGGCGAATTATTGCTAAACAGTGATTCTCTTCCGAATCCACCTTTCCAGTTTTGCTTTTGAGAACAATATTATAGCTTGTCTTCTAGGTTTCCAAGTGGTGGCTTCAGTCGTACCGGAGAGGACCACATAGCGTGAGGGGAATTGCTGTGAAACTTATGAAATGCCACTAATGTCACCGAGGGAATAACTCAAACAGTTTGTGACTGGGCATTTGTTGCTACTGATATACAGTAAGCAGTTGCTTTAACTGCCAACATTATTGTTATGTTTGCGAATAAAACAGCACTAGAACCATAACAGTTATTTTGGAGACGGTAAGACGCGAATAAGAAATCTGACCAATTTATCCTACTGCAAATCTAGACTGGACGTATTCGGCCCTTTCAATCGTCGGAATTATGTATGATGCATAATCTGTATGAATGTAATGATTGCCGTCACCGTAACTGGCCTGCAGGTGACGAATAATTGACCAGAAATTATAGTAATTTTATTAGCCAATTTTCTTGTGAGCCTGCAATGTATGTTTCTGACCGGGTTTTCATAAATGAATCACTGCTCCCGGGTTGTATCATCTGAAGTAGAATAACACAAGTATGTTTTTCCCCCACGGTCTTTGCTTAGTTCGTGTGAAACACACCGAGATAAAAACTGCAAACCTCACCTTTATTCGCATAGTTATATTGTGCTTCATTCATCAGGCACCAATATTCTTTATCCCCTGAAATGACCATGCGGATGAGTGTCTTCCAACCCACATTTCAGCATTGATTGACTACTTTTACATAAACATTTATGCGTGTTCTATGGCTTCATTATCGGCTAGCTATGGGCGAGGATTTGTTTCTATCAACATTTCGGTAGCTACACAACGGCCCAGCAATGTTATGACAGTTGTAATTAATAGTGCTTTTTCCGCTGATGTAACTGGCACATAGAAATCAAATAACTAGGCAAGAGCTGTGCGTGAATAAGTCCAGCAAACAAACTGAGACGGAGAAACGCGAAGAATTGAACAGTGAGAATGACTTTATTTATCTGAGGGTAAGTGTGGTTTGGGACAAAACTACTAGAATGTAAAATTTACTTGGTCTAGCTATTGTGACCTGTACAAAGGAAATGGTTTCATCTCACTGCACGGATGCCATTCCTAATGGCATTCAGATTTTAATTCCCGTGTATTGGTCTGCAAATGGACGAGTTGTTGACGGGGACCCAAAATAGTATGTTCCTTCATAGTTTTAACATCCAGATACATCAGAGCGAAAGCATCATCGGCTGAAAAGGTTTTACACAGACTTTCAATGAAAGCGAAATCGCAATCCAGATCCGATGCTCCCATGACGTATACAAAGAAGGCATTCTGTGAAATATGTTTACCAATATAAATGTATGTTCCAACTTCGCACGTTTATAATGAAAATGCTATATATGAGATAATTCCTAACAAATTCAGGTGAGACTAAGCTATCAAAAAACGTTGTGATCAGACTGTCAGTATATATCTGTCGTAAAGAAGATGATGGAGGCGGAAAATACACTGCAATTGTCCGCACCCAAAATCCAGCGCTGCAAGCCGGGGTTAAACCAGCGACCTTTCGCTTATAGGGCAGTTTCTCTATCAGTTGGGTTATTGCTTTATGGCCAACCGGAAGTGAATTACACGAGCAAATATCAAAAGGCGCACAACCACTGTTCCAGTGATATGCAACAATTGTTTTGGACTTCATCGCTGGACTAAACTCATCAGTCACTTCTCAGTGGGATCAACAGTACACGGCTGAATGAAGAGTTTCCGATATACCTGAAGGATGTATTGTTGACACGAGAAGCTGGAATGGCGTAGATAATGAAAGACCTTTTTCGATTTTCGCATTTGACTGACCGTGCCATGGCTCACCTGGTAGGGAAGTTCCTCGTCGGCGGAAAGCCGCCGGCTTGCAGCTTAGACTTTTGGGTGCGAACAATTAAAATGGACTTCTATTATCTACATCATTCTGGCTCCTGAGACTTTTGATAAATTCTGGAGACTGTAAGTGTCCTTCGTTAATTGTGTCACACGAAGAAGATGTCCCAGGAAATTCGGGGAGAAGTTTCCGTACTTCAATCACAACTGGTGCCCCTCACATCCCGCCTCAAGTTTCGAAAACCTTCGGATAGGGTCAGCTACACCTGCTAAACCACTGAGGAAAAGAAGCCTTTTCAAGTCCCTTCTTGTTTACCAAGCAAAGTAAATAATGGACAAGTGTGCCTAAAATATCGTCAATTCATAAACAGCCACAAACATTTATTCAATGAGTTGACAACCATCCGTTTGTTGAGATTAAATTTAGTTCCACAAATCAGAATTTACTCACTGGCGCCTAGCCCACTGAAGTCTAACATTATCACGTAGTCGGCGGTAAGTCAGGAATCGGTCGCACATTCTGAATTTCTTGGTTTCGAACTCCGTGTGGCTCTAGCATCCCCACATTATCCTCATTACTTATGACAACAAGCTTATTACAAAACAAGTTTTCGTCACATGTACTGATAACCACAAAACGGATTCCAGCCGCCATTTCAACTGATTAGCTCGGACAACGGAACAATTTTACTATAAGTTTTTTTCTTCAGAGAAAAATAATTGTTGCCCTTCAACCACACGGGAATAACAATACATTGGAAATGCTTCTGAGGGACATGCCCACGTCGTGAGGTCCCTGACACGTCCGTCACGTGACCGAATCACTGATGAATTAAACAAGACTTGAAGTGTATGATCCGGTTTAGGTCTTTCCAAAAATCATCATAGAAAATAGTCTAAGTAAAAGGAGTAAGTTCCTGGAAAAGGATCAAATGAACTCTGGGAAAAGCTTCTATTCTTTGATTTGATATTTAGCTTAAGCCATCTTTTACCCGACAAGCTATAGTTGAATTCGTGTTTCCAATTACACAGGCTGCAAGGCTCTGGCTGCAGTCGCTACGCTGCAATATCATCCATTCGCAACCGAAAGAAATGGAGGGTCATAGACAGTGCATAAACAGCTCAGAAGAATGAGGGTGAATGAACAAGATAAAGTAGTAGCATGAATTCAAGTGACGTCGCTTTATATCTCCATTTCTCTGGGGTATGAACTTAGTGAACAACAAACCTAACACTTACATTGCACCCTAAGATCAGAACAAACAACGATTACCATACCGACCCGACGTTTAGTGAACTTGTTCTGTGATCTAACGAAACCTGCTATAGAAGAAATAGACATAAACAAACTCAGTTTAGGCAGAGGCCTATTCGGATCTGATTGGGCGCCTGGTCGTAAGAGTTAACCACCGAACATTTGACGTAAAACTTCAGCATCAACAAAGTAGTGCCCCCCTTCATTTTCCAGCAACTCTGCAGGGACAAGAATGCTCCAAAGATAAAATTCTGCATTTTCCACTGACACTGACCAGCTTACTGATTCGTATGAAAAACGGGTCCAACTTTTACAGTTCAGGATCGACCTCTTGAAGATGAAATCTTTCGCTTATAAACCGCAATGTGTTGGAATATCTCAAAAACCGATGGGTTGTCATGTACACGATAAATTTTCAGCTGGTATTCGACCACCCCGCGATGCAAACATCACGAGGAAAAGGCACTGCCTGAAGTATGATACTTTTCAATAATGCCACACCAATCCTTCGGTGAAACAGGATTCTTACAGTTTTTACCTCAAGCTAAGGTATAGGCACTTATTGCAGATAGAAATAGTTTCTCTGAGTGAAATCATTGTTGTGATTCTCAAACAAAGCTAGAGTCACTCCAAGAATAATTTTGATTGCAAACTGGAAAAGACTGGTGACAGTACAGCACTGGTTAACTCCACCACTCGTGATGGACTTTATTATCAGATTTCCTTAGGTAAAAAACTGGCTTGAGCCTCTAATATAATATTTTGTGAGCATTATATATTCATTGCTGTTATATTATTGATGTTGCGAGTGATTTTTATATCTTAAGGAAGACTAGCCCAAGGGAACTGCACTAGACCAATACAAAAGCTACTAGTGGATCAGAAAACTCCATAATATTGAGCCCACAAACTGAATGTCTGTGTTATTGTCTGCATATCCCCGAATGGATTTATAACAGATGTCGAATAATTAGCGAGTTATTTCTGGAAATCACGATCAGTGTTGAACTGATCAAGATTATTTATCCGGTGATTTCGTAAGATGGCCTCCCACCTTGATCTTGATTCAGAGTACCAGCGCTTAGTATCAGTAGTCTAGTCACCTCCGGCCAATTCGGTGTTGAAATCGCTGGTAGCATCCTCTACACAAATAGGTTAAAATTGGGACGGAAATACAAAATCTAGATCTGGTCTCAGGAGGATCGCATTTAGGCAAACCATCGTCGGGACCTGGGCCTCGTCTTGCTGGTATTCATACAAACGTTCACCACAGCTACCTACTCTACTGTTTACAGAAGTCTATTCTAGTGGTGAATTGTAAAATTCTATGGGCAAAGCCATTCTGTTAGAAATAAGATGAACTGCGCTGAAAAAGTGACACTACTGAGATACTATTGGAACCAAAGCACAGTCATATATATATATATATAAGTATATATATACATATATTGATAGTAGGTAGTAAGTAAACGTGTGGACAAAATCTCCCCGGAAGCACACGACTGGTTTCGCGGGTGTTTCCGCTCATCAGGTATGCGTACCCGGTACTCCTCTGCTCCCTCGTCCTCATGCTTGTGCACTCCAATCTTATATGCTCACTAGAATCTAATTTGAATCGTGTGGATTGTGAATGGATACTGTTCATTTTACAGTCGACAGATGAATGAGGACTGTGACTTCTGATAGTTATTCGTATCTGGGTCACTGCTAACCCAACGAACAACGAGGCTGCATATATATATATATATATATATATATATATATATATACCCGGGTAGAGGAGTACCGGGTACGCATACCTGATGAGCAGCAATAAAAAAGCCGGTCATGTGCTCCTCGGGAAATTTTACCCACCCATTTACATGCTACTCACTGTCAATATGAGCGCTTGTACATGCAGCCTCTTTATTCTTCGCGTTAGCAACGACCTAAATATGAATAACTAATAGAAGTTACAGAAGTGATTCATTTGTGCACTCTTCAATGAGGAGTACTCATCCAGACTCCAGAAGCTTCAAGTTTAATCCAAATGACGACATTATATATATATATATATGTTAGTACGAGATTGGACTTTACATAATGTGAGATTCATCATGCAGTGTGAAAGTCCAAACCCCTGCAAACCATGGAAATACAGTGCAATTGGTTCTTCTTTGTTAGGCATCATCAACAGTGCACATCCAATGAGCCCTGACTGGGACGCAAAGGTTTCAGTTGTTGAACACGGAAAGCTATCAAGCCTCCTCAAAAAGCAGTGGTCAGGTCTCGAAACCTAAAAATCAAAAACACTATGAAGCTTGACATTGTCACCTATCTGTCAAAGGAAAGTCCGATTCGTAGGTTGGTGAAAGTCACTCTAACTGTCACTGTTCACAGTGTGATCTAAACAGAACCGACAAATGTAATCAGGCTCCCAATGTACATGAATCTTTGGACTACTTCTAATTGAGTTCAGGGACGAACCTTTGTCCATCTTGCAAAGCTGTTTTCACTTAGAAAGTGCAAACCGCATGCCTCTTCTGAATACCTCAATCGTCAAGCGGTTCAGGGCTTTTGATTGGTCTATACGCATTGGGGTTAATGCACTAAAGATAGCTAGTTTGAACATGCTTCAAGGACAGATGATTGCATCGGCCGACGGTAGCGAGTTCGGCAGGACTAAGATACTTGTCGACAAAGGAAGCAGAATAATTTGGACAGGATTTACTTTAGAGCAGTATCTCTAGTAAGGACGCCTAGTCTTCCAGTTGAAGAGGAAAGTCTGTAGAAACATGAGAGGGATAGAGAAAAAGAGGAAGTGTGTGTGTGGAGGGAGAGAGCTTGATAGAGAAGGGGGGGAGAGAGGGACACAGTTATCAGGGTCTAGTGGAACAATTTTTTTGTGTACTGTTTAGGACTGATTGCGTTCGTACATTTTGTTTCGTACCTTACGTTAGCTATTCACTCGCCCGCAACGGAAGCACGATTGTCTCATCGCTCGTGTCACAGATACGCAAGCACTATGGCAACGTATTACTGAAGATCCTCTAAAGAACCATCTAATCACATCAAAACTGGGAAAGGTATCGCTTGTACTGATTGTGCCATTCCCCGTTGAATTGTTAGAGCAGATTTCACGTTCCCATGTGAACTTGCTGTCGAAAAACAATGAGTACAATACACATGCTACTGAACTGCAACTCCGCTTGCTACTGAACACAAAAGTATAGATACGTTTGGCGAGAATGAAAGATCACTCAGTTAATGAGATTCGTCAGAGTTGGATGCGCTGTGGGTTGTTGCACTACTCGGTCAACCCGTCCACCGTAAAAGATAAGTCAGCAGAATCAGTTCTAGCCTATTTATTCCAGGATGCAGCTGTGGCCTTGCGTAACCGAACACGCCCCGTGAGGCAATAGCTTTGATCTAGACGGGCTTGTGGCCAATTCCACTCTTCATTAGATTTATCTGAGAATCTTGTCGGTTAAATGGAATAGAATAATGAGATATGGCCTCATTTGACGGCGTGTCAAACTCCCCACGCTACAGTGCTTTCCATAGATATGTGTGTCGTTTAAGAGCGGAAAACGTTAACCAAGAGAAAGACTCTCTATATCTTCGAGCATCTACAGCACCGATAGTGAGATACACCCTATCAGTGAGCCACAAGGCTGATGGTAATAAGTCATTCTGAATCTTATACACTAACATTATCTCCTATTGGCTAAACAAGGTGTCTCACCCTATGCCAATAAAAGTGTATTTAAGTCGAGATGTGGCTAAACCACTCCGGAAAGAAACTGTTTTCTTTTCGTATCTATTAAATGGAAAAATATCGAAATCAGATAACTACAGAGATAGTCGAGCAAATGTAGATGAACGTGATATGTGCTTTCTGATTTTTCCAGCAATCAGATCATACAGGTTCCACCGATGTAGTTGACTGTCCGTTGGTTGGTTCGAAGATCATCGGTACATTGGGCGGATAGGCTTCCGTTGTTTCCCTAACATGTAGTGACGAGGGTCCAGCTCGTTTCTGATTGTGCTATTAGTATCAGGTTATCAGAGTTCATTCAGCTTACCAATAAAGTCTGACTTCAGGACCCAGCCTCGACTGAAACGATCACTATCTCTCTATAGTAAGACCTGGAGGGGTCGGGCACTTTAACTGTCTTGCGGAAAGGCGCAGCTCGTGGTGCATAGAAAGATCCCTTATAACCTGATTTCAATAACTGACTGGGTTGCAAGCTGAAGCCACTTCATCAAGTCTTAACCATAGGATCCCATACTACCATGTACTCTGCAAAAATCACCTTCAACCCAGGCGACAGCCAATTCCATACATCAAATTGTTCCCATAAACCCAGGCTTTACCGCTATCACAACGTGGGAGAAAAAATCAGTGAAATAAAATATGAAGAAGATTCTCTATCACTGGCTTCAAATCAAATCACTGGGCTTTCTCTTAGATAAATCTTGGCTTCCTGCCTTTCTAAGAGCTTTTATTCTTATGTTCAACAAAGAGTATCATGCGCATATGGCAATTCATGGTTTATATAAAGTGTTAAATGCTCTTGTGCGATGTCTCATTCTCAAACTGTGCACACGAGTGCATTCTATGAAGCCTATGCTTCGCTTATTTTCTAAGACTCACTTGGTGGAAGGATTCCTGGTGTTTTTCTTATTTACACCCGGCACCAAATCGATACCCAATAGCGACAGGATATTGCTTTACTTGGATTTGTTCTTATGATGATGTTGCTGACTCATTATTTAGTGTACATTCCACGTAACCGCAGTTCACAAATTGCGATGCCATCTGTAGCACTTTCCCTTAGAAACCTCTCATTTGTTATCGTTCGAGTTTTAATTTCTTTCTACTTCGCCGCATTCTGGCTACCTATATCCGTTTCCTTAACCATTCTATTTAGCATTGCGTCATCGATCAGTTCTTTTGGTGGAAGCATACTTTACAGCAATCTTTTTACCCTGCCGTCGTTCCCTTAAAGTGCTCTTTTTTGTGGGAAAAAGACCAGTTATTTTAGAATACTGATGTTCTCTTTTTGCACTCTTTGCCATAACTGCTGCCCACGAGGACTATTGTGTCTTCCTTTTCAAATTTATAGTTCAAAGTAGTTAGACTTCCGAGAGTGTGTAAAGCATTATCCGTTTATGGAGAAATTTTTATTTCCATTTTTATTTACAAATACACATTTTCGTAGTTGATGCTGGTGATGATTTTTTCTGTGTAGGGCAAGATGTTTATCTGAAAAGCAGACCGACACTTTGCCCTTACCGCATGCAAAGCCCAAACTCCAAGTTCATTGTGCAGACAGGTGGCATCGCAGCAGTACATACATACATACATACACACACACACAAATGCAGGGCCTGCCGTTGAACTGCACCATGCCGATCTGCCGATAATGAGGATAGCACACAGCAAAACCCGCCACCACCACCACTACCCTCACCGATGAACAGAGCCACCCACCTTTATCATCTTCTTGATCATCATCTATACTATCATGATCGACAACGCTTTCTTTAGTTTTGTTTGCTTGTACCGTTTCTTGGCTTTATCATATGATAACCTCATAATGAACCGATCAATTGCAAGCCAGGAAACTGTCAGAATTTTTCGCACAGTGTGGCCCGAATCCGATTTTTCACTTTTCTGTCATCACTTCGCACCGTGTATCCACAACGGAAACAAACATTACGCTTATCAGCGGTTGTAGTGCAGTTCATTCAGTTTCATACCATATGTACGCGGAAAAAATCACGTCAACGTCAGCCTTATTAGTCTTGAGGCAGGTTACCCGAGGTAACCGGAAAGTCGACGGACTCCATCATTTCCCAAAAAGCTGTTACTGAATAGTCTACCCTTGCGTGTAAAATACCACATGGTGCATCGTTTTTTGATATACTGCAAACTGATTTCGGCTCTGATAAAAAACTGATAACCATTTTCTCACCTAATCCATGAGGAGAAACAAATTGAAGAAATAAACAAGTAAACATGAGGCGCGACCCAGGTACTCCAAAAGTAGCTAATTGAAATGCAACGATCAGGGTAGAACGGTTGACTTCATGTTGAGGGCGAATGTTTTGTGAGTCTAAATTATTATTCCTAAGGGAGTTATCAAAAATCTGAAAACTAGGGAACATTTCTGGTTTGAAACCATAAGTCCTTCGTAGTGCCTAATAATAAACAGATTCATCCGAAAAAAGCACGCAGTCATCAAGACACCTCTAAGATCTACAACATAAATGGGCCGAGTCTAGCATCATAAGTAAGTGTAGATTATATGTTTCACATAAAAAAGCCAATAATTGTTGAGAATCATCGTATATACCTCACCGATAGTGAGCTGAGTAGATTGGTGTTGGACGCATCCTCATAAACGTGAAACTACAAAACAGTTTTTTGTCGAATGTGGCAATGAAATCTTATCCGTATTTCCCGCTGTTCGTAGCATTTTACCTGTAAGCAGTTGCTATGCTTAAGAATATATATATATATATATATATATATATATATATACCCATCCGAGAAAAGACATCGTATTGACACTGGAATAACAAACTGGGAACGAGATACATCTTTTTTGATGGAATGGTGATACATGCAAAAATCATCATTTTTCCAATAGATAATGTTTACCCAACCAAATCATATCAGGTGATAGCCACCACAGTGAACTTTAAATTTGATGGTGTAAAACAGGATTTTCCTATGAAAACATGAGAGAGTATTGTTATGAAACTCTGTTTTATAGGTTTTAAAACCTATCACTGATCGAAGTAGGAAAGGACTGTTAACGCGGTTGGATTTCACGCGCACACATGAGATATCCTCAGCTTTCGTACGGGTGATCAACCGGCTGAGTCACGATACCGTTCTCATGTCTTTGCGCTTGTTGCCGATGAATCATACCGTTTACTCGCCCAAGTTTAATTACTGCTCATCACGCTTGGGTCACTCCAGTATTCGCCAAATCTGCAAGGCTCTATTTCATTAAAATGCCTATTGCATATATACAGGTGTTTTTCCAAATTTTAGTATACTTCACCTCGTACTAAGAGAGAACGGTAGACCAATAGGAGTTTATTCAGTCAAGTATACGGAGGGGTTTCAGTTGGGAGTAAACTTCCCAGTCAGCAGCCGCAATCCCCACCATTCGTGTCCTCAAAAACTGAGTCGAGGTAGAAACCAGTTTTTTTCACTTTAACCACGCTGTCATAGACTGTCCATCTCATCAGTCCTATGATGTAAGCCAAAACGGAGGACTTAGTCCATGGTAAACCACATCATGGAACTACGTTTGTAATTCGTGTCCAATCACAAGAAGCAGTGCAACGTGATTACTTCAATCAGAAGCCAGCTTATAATACCCACACCTTGTTGCTTTCACCATGTTACCTGTAAATGGAGTAATACTGTGAAGAAATTGGTGATGAAACACGAAAACTAACCAGCCATAGCGACTGGTGATGAGGCATCGAAACCATGCAGTGAAACATTACCTACCATGGCAATACACACCAGTCCGATCATAAAGATCCAGATGTCTTCAACGTCCTACCAGTGACGACGGTTGACGACAGACAACATGGCTTTTGCTATTCGCGATGTGAAATGTTCCCCAGTAGCAACTAAGATAGTTGATGATGCTGACTAATTTTGACCAATCTCGTCAAAGGTCTGTAGCAGAAATTAACTCCTTTCAGTCTCGTTAACCTCGTTGAGGCCAAGCGTAATCAAGCTTTGGCATATTACTCGTCAAGCGGCCGAAAGTGTATAATGTGGCTTTAGAGTTATTGCTTAGAAACGCGTTGGTATTGGTATGTTAGAACTAAAAACGTCCGGTGAGAAGATCTAAGCCCCAATTTTTCTGGGCTGGAATGCAAGCTCCTCTTTATCGCTCCCGAAGGTAAGTTGAAAACAAGCTGAGTTATACAATAGCTTGGTTGTACTAGGTAAGGCCAAAGCTGTCCAGTATTCTATATCCCGTTTCAAGTATGATAGTGCTACCGTTTTCGGGATAAAGAAGGCGTGTATTGTGGATAATGACTTTTGTGCTAACCAGAACTGTTCAACATTTTGATATTTATCCTATTTCGTGTTCCTGTAGCAACTCTGGATCAGTATAATCATACCCGTTTAAGCCTATTGATTCAGACTGTTCATCGATCTGTCATGTTTGCACAAAATCAGACCTGTCGTGGCTGTACGGGACTGTTTTGTTTCAGGCATACACACGTACTCGCACAGTCAAAAGATTTTAATTCAGCGTTCCCTCAAGCACATACCCATACAAGTTTACCTCAAAATAAACCATACAATACACTCCATTTACTGATTGAGTATTCTTTGTCGCTGCATCGGGTAAACAGTCGGGAACACAGTGGAGGCCATTCCGCCACGAGCTATTGACATCTCATGAAAAACAAAGTCAAAGTGCAATAATATTCGTGGAGTCAAAAAACGACGCAAATGCCTAGAGTTATAATGTTGGTTAACCTATGGATCAAATTGTTCAGCACACATTTTTCATTCACAGATTTTTACTCTTTAGTCTTAGTGCTCTCGGGAAGTTGACTTTGTACTAGCCGCCGTAAACAAACGTGATATAATTAAATTGTTCTGATGGTAAATGACCCACCGTCAACTCAATCTGTTCAGTGAATTCCTCATAGATATTACTTATTTTTGATCAGGTTTTTTCACCAGGGCAACCGAAAACAGGAGGCTGTAAGTTACAAAAAGGTCTTAGGTGGACAGTTTCAGGTGAGTTTAAATTCTTCACGAGGAGCAAAGCACTGATATAAGAATAGCATTTATATCATCTATTTGTTAATTAACATTTGTGATGTCTCATTACATAAATGCTAGCGGGCAAAATAGGCATGCCTCATCACTGATGCTGGTCATTGACCTGGAATACTTCTGATACAATCCATTCTAAAAGACGTGCCCAAAAGTATAGTCTTACCAGTGAGGTAACTTCTTCCATTCGGGGCCTCCAGCAGAACCCTATGGGTGAAGTGTTAAAATTCAGTTCGGTGATAATGAAGACACGAAAAAGGTTCCGTCCTGTATGCTTCAAGGACCATTCAAGCTGTTCATTGAGCACAGAAGCAGAAATCGAACGAATTTTAACTTTGTCTTCCGCCCATGGTTTTCCTTCAGCTTTTACAATGAAAATCAATCAAAACAGTCAAATATGTTGACCATTTGGTTGTGCAGAATGAGTTGTTCGTAACTCGAAAACACCATAGCGCATTTGTACTCCAATCCATTTTTGTCCGAAAAATGTGAAGCGGATTATCTAAATTGTAGTGGGTGGTCAAGCTATACCCATGAAAGCACAAACACACAAATTCCCCTTTGAATGCAGTCAACAGCTGTAAATTGTGAGCTGTCACTTATAAACGGTTCTGAGTAATTGCTTTCAACTCCATTACTATAATCAGTTGAAGTCTGTAGATTTAGAGACGCTTAACAATGAGTAAAATCAAAATTGTGCCGGTTACATAGCTTCGGTTGCTTTTTCCACGGAAATACCATCAGCTAGCACCAGCAGGGTAGAGTATAGAACCAGCCTGATGCTGGCAAATGAATCAAAGTGTTCTCACAAGACAATTATCTTCCAAGCCACTGATATCGGTAGAAGTTTAAGCTTTATTATGAAACTTGTGTACTGCTGTTAATTTCTAGCAATAAGTAGTTCATACTTTCAAAGTCAGGGAGCCCAAATTTCTTTTATTCACAACTATCTTATTTACGCCTCAAGAAAGTGAGTGGTGGGTCGACTACGCTGTGTTACTGAGCAATAAAATTCTACCATAACATTTCACATGGCGCATCGTTTTTTCGATACACTCCGAACCGATCTCGGTTCTGACACATGAGTGGTGGGTCCTCTGAGAATGGTCCGCCGGGGAGCCATAACTTCAATTTTCCGGTAGTTCTGTGTGAGTTGGTCGCTACTAACCTCCAGCTTAACCACACTACGGTCGCTACTTGAAGTACTGGAAGTAAGTAGTGTACGCATGTGGGTGAAGTTTTGATCTGAAATACCTTCCGATAGACCACTTAACTTCATTGGCGAAAAGTGCATCAGCACCTGTCAATTACCGAACCCAAAAATCTCTATCGACAGGATATCTGATCGATTGTGTGGATAGATGGAATGAGTGATGAATCCTGTCAGCAGTGTTTAAGCCTCAAGGCTTAGTCTTCCGCACCAGTTGGGCCATGCATTGTGTGCAACAAGTGGATGAATAGACTAAAAACCTATTTATTCCCTGTATTTTCCACCAACAAGACGAGATGATCCCCAGACAGAAAAGACTGCTCACTCCCACTAGTGGGACGAATCAGAATAATATATGGGTGAACGAACTTGTGAATAAAACATCCACGAATCGTACGAGAATGAGGATGAGCAGACAGAAGAGCACCTTGTATGCATAATGGAAAGGAGGCAATAACTGCGAAACTGGCAGTGTGCTTTCCCAATCCTTTTTACACCTATCTATGCAAGGTTAGCCCTCCAGGACGTCTATCTGCTCCCTACTTGTTGTATGATCAGTGTCTCGCCTACATTAGAAAGGAAGATGTGGAATATTTCTTAGTCTACGCAACTGACTCCTTCTCCTTCGACAGCCCCATGTCAACCTTACAAATTGCAGATCATCTGTTCTTCACAGGATGTGGACGTGTGTAGATAATCACCTACACGGCTTTCTACATGTCTAATGACCAACGGCTTTTCAGTAACCGCGTAATTTTTTTCTCGGTAAGACAAGTTAGATATTTAGAAGGTCCTAGTAGCAGAATTTATGATTTTGCAAGGACGGATTCTTCTTGTAGGTGGGACACTCAGTTGGCAAGTATGAATAGATCAAAGCACTGAAAAATGGTTACATCTGACTATTAAGAAGAAAGGATGGGTCTTGGGCACTGGTAGACGGAGTCCATCTCGGGATTGAGACCCATATAACTTACAGGATTGTGACCCTCTCACCACTGCAACGTTCAGGTTATGCGAATGAATCGGCTCTCACCCACTGGCAACGAAAACACTATTGTGATACACCATGGTGAAACAGTCTTATCGACACAACCTTTGTGAAAATGATTAAAAAATCTAATGCTTCTCAATTCTGTGATATGATGAAAGCCGAGAAGGCAAAATGCTTCAGACCATCCCGGTGAAACTCCTCAAACCCTTCCAGCGCTTAATTATAACCTTCGTTCAATAGCCGGTGACCAGAAAGTTGTCACCAAAAACTGGGGACATCAGTAACCAAAGAAATACTGTCGTCAAAGGGGATCAGCATTCGCTTTTCAGGTCAGCATCCATGGCATCCGAGTGGTCTGTTCATATCAGCTCTTCTAACCACACTAAGCTCAGCACCTATATTCCGGCCATATATGGTCGGAAAATGCGGGGCTTATTGTATTTTTTGCTGTGATATACCATTCCCCAAAATATTTCCAGGTAACTTCTCATTACTGACTAACTCTACGAGCAACATCAACTCAAATACAAGATAGAACTTATCGCAGTTTCTCAAGTCATTTTCATGGCAATTTTCTTTACACCTTGGCGTGTCTCCTGTCTTATTACTTTCTGCCTAAGGACACCTGATCCATAAAACGTAAGGATGAAAAAGGACATAGCCAACTGTGCAGTACAAACTCGACTCCTGATATACAATCGCAAATCATAGGTGAATCGAATGGGAGGAAGTCAAAAGTGTTTTTTGAATAGGCAGTGAAACTTCGTCCGTTATTTGATCCCCTGGTAAGATATAACTCTTCACGTAGGAAAACTTGGCCATTGTCAGGGCAAGGTTGTTGGATGAACGCAATCCTGTAGCTCCAATTCACAAACGGACGGTGCGAAATATATCACAAATTTTGCTACACTGTTTAGACTATTAAGAAAAATATTGCAGCTTACCTAGATCTTCGCTCAAATGGACACCATCGTCCGCATATTCGAAGCCAGACAGATTACAACCTGAACAAAGATTGATGCCACCAATTTCACACAAGAATAAGGCTGTATTCAGAATCATTTTACTGACAAAGTTGAAACCGAGATGCGATAAGGGCAACAATAGCACTCACTAGTTCTTCCATAGAACTGGCGTGATTGATCACCGTGCCCTCGAGTTTGCTTTAGGCGGTTCGCATTCGTGGATTATTGAAGGTAGATCAATTAATATGTCACACAGTTCAATGAATAACAACGCCAGAGAAGCATGTGGTCGACACATCCTACAATGACCACTTACCTCGGAGAGAATAGCGCACGGCGGGTTTTTTTATCGGTGCGTCTGCATGAAAAGCCGCAGTCATGTTAACCCTTTTGATTCGGATATTGCATAATAAATATATGCAGTAGAACATCTAATGCTGTTAGTACTGTACACTAATTCGGAGTATTAAACAGTCGGCCGTCACTACCATCCGATCCAGACGAATAGCAGTGGGGTTATTGTTATTATCATTATTATTACACCGACTTGAGTTTGCTTTACGGTGCTTCCCAGCCGTACAAAAAGAAGCGAAGACAAGTTCTACATGCAAAAATGGGTCGACCTAATTCTTGTTTGGTAGTGCCAGAGCAAGGAGCGGAACAGTGGAATTTCCGTACAGCTGTACTTGTAAAGGAACTAGTCGAAACTTGAAAAGGGTCAACGAGTGGAATTGGCTGGGGCAAAGGATGCAATGCAGTGAGTGGGAACAGGTAGTAATGATATTTCGGCAAATGCAATGAATGCCATTATATGATTATCACATCAGTCTGATATGAGGTCTATCAAGACCATGTGCAAAGCTCTACGAAGAGTGACGCAGTCCTTTCTCATCAGATCAGGAAAAATTACGGTATACGGAAGAAGAAATAACAGGCTGTGGAGCACTGGACTGTCGTAGTTCACAAAATTAAAATGACAATCGACGCAATTTTCAGACACTAATTTCGATAAGTAAAGACAAACGTAAGTTCTCCTGTAAAGTTACTCCGAGATATTTCACAAGATATACATGAGCAAAGAGATGCAGAGTTGAGGTGTTTGGTTTTTCTTTAAAATGCGATTGCAACTTGGAAAAAGCGCTCATGACATTTGGCGTTGTTTAACAGAAGAGCAGATAGATCAAAGAATTTTGAACATATGCACCATTTTCATTTAATTCATCTAAGTCAGACTGTTGTCAGACGGACCGAGTCAAAACAATGTCATCGACATAGTTAAACAGACGTCCTAAATGGGTTACAGTTATGTTGCTAATATAAGCAAAGAATACCTGAGGAGAAAAAACCACTACTTGAAGAACACAGGCATTGCTTAGAAGTTGGTAAAAATTTCTTCTAAAATCTTCATATGTGTTCTTCCCGAGAAACGGCCTTTCAGCTAATTAAGTAAGTGAAGCAACCAAACGACTCGAGTTTTTGAGAAGCCGTGATCGTGGTACACTGTCAGACTCAGATATGTAATGGAGAAAGTCACACCTAACTGATGTACACGGATCATTGATAGGTTCAATCATAAAATAGACTACAGAAGCTACTGCACAAATCGTGGAACGCCGGGGTTTATACGCAAATAGTTGTTCGCCAGTGGGACTTCTTGGTGTGTTATAGAGGCACCGAACAGTGGTACATTCAAATTATTTCAAAGTCCACAAGTTAAGTGTAGTTGAACGGAAATTCTTGGTTCCCGTTTAGTTACTCGACACTCGTGGCATTGGAATGATTAGAACAGGAAGCCAACTGTCAGGGATGGAGAACGATCCAAGTGAATAGTTGATGACAGAACTCATTACTTGACAGAGACGTCCAACCCCGAGCGTTAGTAACGCCGAATGTAAGCTATCTGCTCCGAAAGATTTAGTGAACTTGATGGACTTGAGGAGCTTGAAGAGTTTACCGCCAGAGGATTTTCTGTTTCCGTATTCATAGCCTGTTGGAAATCTGGGAGATGGCCCTTCAAGTAAGGAATGAACTGAGAGTTCACATGGTCGTTATCCTCGTCATCAGAAGGCAGACTTTCTGCTGACCAGAGATTGAGTTGATCCCTTGACATCTATATTTATAGCTTCGAGAACGCAGAAACTTTTTGGACGAAGATATGGTCTAGGAGTTTGATTTCCTTTTTTGACCGTCTACTGACAGCAGGTGTGTTGCGAGTCTCATGGGCTAACTCCTTCTTGCATAACCGGTTTAGATACGGTGAGACAACTCTTGGCAGATGGAAGTAAGCCATTTTCATGAGACAGCGAAGGATAAATATGTGATTTATAATTTCGATTGTAAGGTATACTAAGAGAGGATTTTTGAGACTGCGTTATACCCGGGAGGAGGCATTCGCTTAGAGTTAACTGGTCAGGTACCGTGTCCCCATTTGAAGCTGTCAGGCACTTCTGACTGTCACAGGATGACATCTGAACAAGCTTAACTTGGTGATTCGGATCAGCTCGGACGGGAGTGGCGTGGCACAGTGGTAACACACACGCCCTCGAGATGGATAGGCCTCGGGTTCAAACCCTGGATGTGGCTGAGGATATGCACCACTGATGAGTCTGGTGCTTCCAAGTGCACGTTGGTCGGAAGACCTGAGGTGTATGCTTGAAAAGTGGAGTCCAAAGGACAGTCAACCAAGAAAAACAAAGAAGGATTTAGAAATGAAAGGTTTTCTTTGGATAAATTTCTATGGTTAAAACGGGTCTCATAAAAGTCCAATTTGGCGAAAGAATTATTTTTCAGCAATTCATTCTCAAGCCGTCTGAAAACTACATGGGAGTCATTAAGCAAGAATCATGCGGTCAGACATAGAATAAACACCAATCATTGGTAGAGGTTTGTCAAAAGTCAATTTATCCTTGTCATTTGATTGGCTTATCTAACTTACGCCCTATGAATGACAGGACGACAGATTTATTTGGCCTCGATCGATCCTAGGCCATCGAAGTTGAAATGCCTGGACCAAAAGCTTTTGGCCGCAAGGGTCGGGGGTCAGCTTCCTGATTCCGATTGCTTCGGCTATAGCTAGAGTGCGCGACTGCACACCCTTGCATTTGTTTGGGGGGACTCCATACACAACTCTGAAAGCCATGTTTGGATTCACCTGATGTCCGGTGTCCGCTAGGTGTGCTAAGATTGCGCCGTTTATCGATCCGGTCTGTCCTTGGCTTAACCAGCGTGGGTGATGCTCTTTGATCCGACCTTTGAGCTCAAAAACGTTTGGACCAGACACTTCAACTTTCATGGCCTAGGATCGATCGAGGCCAAATAAATCTGTCGTCCGGTCACTCACAGGGCGTAAGTTAGATAAACCAATCAAATGACAAGGATGATTTCTCAAGATACAATCCAAATGAGTCTCAACGAGTCGGGGTAAGGAAAACAGGATTGAGATTGAAAGATGTGTGGGTACTTAGAAGTATGGTAGAAGTCTCCTTAAGTTATATGAAGATTGTTATCAGTTAGTCGGGCAGGGAATGGTAGGAATGAATGAAATAAAGAGATACCTCAGTTTTGTAAGCTACTTGGTGCAGAGTATACTTTCGTGGTAATTATATGATCAAAATGGGAAAATCTACGGCGGTACGAGACGGAAACACCATCTGTCCCGTTAAGACTGTAGGAAAAGATGACACTGGACTCGCCGCGTCGCTTGGTATTAATATACGTTGCATGCAGTCACCTAGGTTCTTCGTAAAATTCCGTCTATCCTGAAGTAAGCCTGGATAATTTTCAGTTTTGAGCGCAAATTCAACTATGTCAACATTCAGTCAAGTCTTGCGGAAGCTTACTACACGTATTTTGGAGGACTCGAGTGTCAAAACACATTTGGCTATATGAGGGTGAAGTAATCCAGCCATATGACATTTGTGAGTACCTGGATTGATTTGTATCTCTTTTATTCCATTTACAATCAGATTTTATAACCGATTGATTGATAGACCTTTCTAAGTTGTTTATTGTCTTGGCACATTTAACGAAAGTCCCAATGAGAATAAAATAAAAGGTACTGCACAAAAGCAGGAATAAAGATCGCTGTACTGCGCCAAGGCTACTACCAATTTGAGCCATTGTTCAGAGAAATCCTTAATTACATTATTGCTAGCTTTAGTCGAACCTAGTTCTCAGTATCTGAAATATTTAATTAATACTGCATATTATTTTGTTTGAAAGAAAAGACGATACACAGAGGGGCAAGGTTCGTCCTGGTATTCGGGAGATATTCAATATCTCCCCCTTGCATATTCTCTAAAAATTGAGAGCTGCTGCCCATAGGGATTATGTTAATACCTGACGTACAAAAAATGTAGTTGGAGCAATCTTAGTCTATGATATGCCCTCCAAAAAGTCATTTTATCCAAACAATTAGGTAGCCTTTAAAACCAGATGATAACTGTCCTCAAATATAACGCGAAAGCCATAAATGGAAATAATGTCCCGGAGTTACCGAACTCCAAAGAAGCACTATACGTCTCAAGTTCAATTTTGTTCTCAAGATCTAACAGAGAGTAGCACCAAGTTAGATTAGGAACATAACTCAGAAAGCTGAGATTATAATGTGAAAAAGCGGTTTGTCAGTAAATCGGTCGACTCGTATGAGTTTGAGATCTACTCAACTGCCTCTTGAACAGCAGGTACTTAAAAACTATTTTTTCTATATTTTGGGCTCACTGGAGAAAAAGTGCAAGTGCGGGTTTAATAATTTATCTTTTGTAATTATTTCACTCTTTTGTACGAAGTTAAAGTTGCTGACAGTTACTCGTTACCAGTCGCAACAGTTCGGAGTCAGCTGGAGTACACACCTTGTTGTATACTTTTCTCTGAAATTTCGACATATTTTCATTTTTTAGCTAAACATTAGGTGAGTTTAAAGAGCCAGCTGATACAATGTTAAGTTAATAAGCAAAGTTCCTAGGCAGAAAGTAACTTCATCTCAAGAGTTTTTGAAGAGTAACTTTGAAGTTAATTCAATCCTAATAAAGTGTTAGAGCAGCCAAAGAAGGAATAATCATTTTCAGCGCTTAGATATTCTGTTTTCAAGACAGAACTTCAGTTGTAAGCTTGCCTAGAATTTTGATTTGTGGGAGCATACATGGCCGAATTAGCTACAGCTTAAATCACCATCGTTGTATTCTGAAAATAGTTTTTTCTTCACGATCAGTGACGTGCACAACGTGTGAAGTTTTACGACAGCTATCATCTTCCTCTCTGTGCTTTCAGAAGAACTTCTAGAGGCTAGAAATGAGCTCCCTTTGAACCCTGGAAGCTTCTTACAAAATTTATCTTACCTTCAATTAGGCAAAACGTTGCTAGATGTTTCATTCTTGGGACCAAAAGTCTGCTGCCCAAGGGACCAGAGCAAACAATCAGATCTATAAGTAGAATTTGAGAACGATCATGTTCAACTGTCAAGTTTACTTCCATCATCACAAGTGGAATTGAAGAAACTTTAATCCACCTTAATGAATACAAGTTTTCAATATCGCACAACTAAGCTGTCAAAAAAGGGGTTATTAAAGGTAAACTATACGCAGCGTTTAAGAGAATCAAAAAGGCGATGACACAGTCCTATGAAAACCGGACAAGTGAGCAGGCCAAACGCTTCTCAACAGGTCAGACCTTATTTACTGTATTGAGTGACGCGTCTGAATTCGTGAAAATGGTAACAAACTTAAAACTCAACAAATAGGGAAGTTTATGCCTAACTAGATGCGACGCTTGAAAAAAAATGAACTCAGCCACATGTGAACAGATACGCCTCATGGAAAGAATCACACTCACTTGGTGTGGACTGTGGAAAACGCATAAGAATGGAGTCTCTTTAAGACCTATACTCGACATGCACAGTTCACCGTAACATGCCGCTGCTAAATGGTTGACAAAGTTGCTGGGACCGGTAAGACAGGCGATGTCAAAACATAATCTCGAAGACACCTCTGAATTGATTAGCTACACGAAAGTCATACACACAAAAGGACGAGGTATGCTTTCGCTGGACGTCATTTTCAGTTTCTATCAAGGTCTCAATAGGGGAAACCACTGATTACTTATGCAACTGCAATGAAAGTCACGCAATTGAGACAGGTTTTATCCCTAGAAGATCCGATACAATAGCTGTTCTACTGCACACAACATTCGGTTCAACTTTAACGGACAGATTTATCTCCAAAATGATGGGGTGACAATGGGCTCCCAACTCGCGTCACTAGTTATCGGCGCATTTATGTCAGAGTTTGCAAATAAGCCCCTTGAATCATCATTCCGAAGCTGTTGTGTACACAAACGCTATGTGGATGACGTCATATGTTTAATTAATTCATCTAACCACACAAATCAACTGTTAGGCAGGTTTACTTCACCCATACAAACTTGTATTTCGAGACAGAAATAAAGTGCAACGGCCTAGTTGCCTTCTCTGATGTTCGGATTGGTTGTTGTGAAGACGGTTCAATTAGCCTAGCAATACGTAGGGAGGTAACATGGAATCGGCAATACATTCACTTCCATAGCTTCGTGTCATTAGTGATTAAAAGAAGACTGATTCACTACATCACAAACAGAGCAAGAAGAATATTCTTGGAGGACAAGGTTGAGGAAATTCAAACTGTATGAAGAACATTCATTCAAAAAGGTTACCCAGATCGGTCATTTGATATGATGTGGATGTGAGTAGAAACTCCATGAAAGAATGCAGTGGAAGCAATGCCTACATAGGTCTTTTTGTGATTCAAATATGACACACTGGCAAAGAGCCTGCAAAGAAGATCTTTAGGGTCATCGGCGAAACTTTCCACTCAGGTAAGCTTCCGATTATGTTCAAATATCGGCCAGTAATGCTTTTCCGTTGAACAAAAAAGTAACTATTTCTACAGCCAGATTCCGCGTAAATTCAGCCACTCATTCCTGTGTGACAATGCACTTCGGCCGCACTACCGGGCGTTTGTTTGAAAGCATACGCGAACACCACACCCCGTGGTTGAACGCAGAAGAAATAAACTCACACAATAATTTGACACGTTGCTCAGACTAATCAGAGAGCAAGCATGAATTAAGCTTCCCGCAAACTGTGTAGGGTTCGGGGGCTGCGATGAAGACCTACAAAAGGTTGTACACTGGCCATAACGGATGCCGTGGGAATTCATCTCAATAATGCACCCCCCCCCCTTCACACCGTGAGCTGAAAAGGTCTGGATAGGCTCTTCATCAAATTTGCCGTAACTCCCATCACAAAACAGACCACAGACCAGAAGGAAACTGATGAAAATGTGAAATAATCCAAACCCGGTCCCCACGTTTACCTGACCGACACTCCAAACAGTGGTGAATAATTCCTATTTTTTCCAAAAATATGTCTAATTGGTCCCAATATCAAAATTTTCTAATTTATTGGGATGCAATGGCACGAGCATGAACCACAGAGAAGAAACTTGTTCGCCAATGTGTTATCTTCAGAATAGATGGAATTTTACACGCTTGTAACTGTTTGATTCACAAATAGGTTTTTTCGCAGCAGATCATCCGACATGCTGGAAATCGTAATCCCAAAGCCCCGAAAGAAAGTATCATAATACGCAGCTCCTAAAATATCCCATGGTCTACCTCTCCGTGGATTCGCGAAGAGACAGAGAACTTAATTCCCAAGTAATTTATTTATCCCTTTGGGCACAGGTGCAGAAAAAAGGGAACCATCAAGGCAGGAAATAATTCATGAGCTAGAATGCGAAAAAACATGGAAAAGAACGTTCAATTGTACAAAGAACACTGAGGAAGAGGCACACATTTCATGAAAAAGTACACCCCAAATGTGGTCAAAGAATTACAATTTCAGAGTTGAACTCGAACAATTCAGCAAAAACCGATGAAACAAACTCATCACCCACACATACAACACACATACACACACAGGAGTGCATATACGCATACACACACACACACCATTCGACATCCAATCATCCCAAGATCATTCGATTTTAAACTGGTCTTGAGAAAGAATTCCCGCGGTAACTGAAACGTCGACTGACTACCATCTTTCTGACAATGCTGCATTACCGAACATTAAACATTTCCCTAAAAAATCACATAGCACATCGTTTTTTGATGAAATCCAAGTTGATCTCGGCCCCGGTACATTCATCAGATGATAGCGCTTTCTAACAATCAATGTGACCGGTAACTGGTAACGAGTGAACGGTGTCATTTCAATTCTTGTACCTCATATTTCATGGGCTGCGACCTAAACAGTTTCATCTACACAGGTGCCTTACCGTTTGCACCACGGACTTCCGTTCTGAACCGCACTGCGTAATAGATTCAATCAGCAAAAGTCATCATTCTTCAATCTATAACCGGTAAGTGGAATGATACAAACAGAAGGTGAACCTGACCTATGATTTTCATTACTTCGGGATGAATCGTGGTCCGACCCCTCAACTTCACTCCCAACCATGAAAGAAAGCCGTGAAGGCTGTTCGACTCGTTAGACGACTCGGTTGAGAACGCGAAACACATCTAGGCTACTAGAGACCGTGCAGTGCCATGCCTCTCTATTAAGTCCAATAAACATGCATAATTCCATAAGAGGAATCGCTCTGTTGCTCGTTTGGATCTGTTGTTGCATTTCAGCAATGCATCTGAGACGTTGATTACTGAAAATGGAGAGTCTGAGGACGTTGGTAACAATACGCAGGTTCAACCCGAACAGTCACCATGTTGAGGAATAACGTGACAGACTGGAGTTCCAATCTCAGGGTAAACAAATTGCTGCTAGATATCCGATGCTCCGACACGGTGAAATTCAACTGATTATGCATAAAAACAATTCCGCATAACTCTTTCTAAGTACATGTCCGGTTGGAGCTGGTAAGAAGTATGACTGTGTTGCGAAACATTGTATTCTCGTAACTGAATTGTGTTGCTCAATCGTTCCCGGTGTTCATGTTAACACATTTGAAGCACATCACGGCCCACTACTGTCTGCACTGAGTTACACTACACGGAGACTTCTATTTACTCATCGTGTCGTACAGAATATTCACTCACTACTAGATTTTCCTCTAGTTACTGTTCATTTGTATCATCTTTGCTAGGCATTATGAATGAGTATTAACGTGTTTTCGTCTAAGGACGCAGGACTGAAGGGGAACGTGTTTCCGGGGTTGCTTCATACCGAGCTTGAATCTACCTGGGTTCTGCCTGGTGACCGTATACGCACGATACCAAGTGGATCGTATGAATCTTTTGACTTTCCGAGTGAAACGATGATTAAGCATGACAATTCGGCCGGTAACAAGTGGAATTTGTTTTGGTTAAGGAAACAGCTGGTGGAATACAAAATAATTTGAAATAAGGAATCAGTGTTACATGTTGGAATAGGCTTGAGTGCGACAGAGTATCGTTGTAGGTTCACTTGGTCTTTTGTAAATGGTCAGTTGACATTTCATGATGATTATTTGAGGAAGCTGACAGTGATGGTTCTCGGTAAAAAAAATCACCCATTTATCATCTCTGAAATCCCACCAAAATATTGGTTTTACCAGACTGCTGACGATGATTTTTACCAATATGTTTAGAGGGAATAACGCCTTTCTTATGTGAATCAGCTCCAGTAGTCTGAACCTCATACTGCGGGCTTGAGAACCATAGCATCATGTGCTTCCTCACATTGAAATCCCTGGTGTATCTGGATAAGTGAACCACAAATGATGTCAGCGTTTCAATTCATAACATGTGGCACCTGCTAGTTATTCTAAAAACAACGTCCGTAAATATCACTGATTGTTTCAAACACAATATCTATAACGTCTCATTGGGGATAAAGGGTCTTCTACGAAGAGGTTACGCCAAAAACGAAGCTGCAACGAACACGTATTTTGTTAACTTTTGTCTATCATTGTCAATCGTGGTTCCTTACCTGGCACCGACATCTGTTTACAATAAGAGTGTCAATTCTCACATAACTAGATCTCGTAAGCAAAGTGCTCAGAACAATTGATCAGTAGTGGTCGAATGGTTTAAAACATTTACCTACCACTTCAGGGATAAAAGTTCAAGATCCATCAATGCCAGCTGTTTTGGTGGCACACGGTGATCCATTATTGTCCGGTTTGTTGCAGTGACTGTCCGTTTGATATCTCATGTGGTTCTCTCCTCCAAGTCCCATGGTTTGGTTACCGGTTATCTCAAAATACACACTATCAAAGTTAAAAGGTATTTTTGAAGTGATCCGAATAGCAATAGGATATACTCCTTTCATTGCATTCAGATGTAAGCCTGTAATAAAACAGCTGGGATCGTAAATCTGAGCTTACTTCGCACTGATTGTACGATTTGATTTCTTCCACAATGCACCAGGGAAAACTTATCATTTCTATCCGCTACAAATATGATGATCTGGCAACACATGTTCTCAACTTTTTGCGAACAGAGGCAATGAACCAGATGAGACAGCAGAACAATGGAATGCGAGTTTAATTGTAAATTTTAATGAAAATTCTTCAATCCATAACGAGATGTTCCCGACAGCTGATACCAGAAAAAAGCCCATTTTTTACAGTTGGCCGTTACAATTAACCGCACTTGTTCTTGCCGTTCTTAGGAAACTCGACGGGTCTTCTGAAATTGCCATGAACTAACGATATTTGGTAAAAATCTCTGTGAATCATCCGAAGTTAAAAATAAACTGGCTTTTCCTCCGTTCTTCTTCAATTGCCCAGGTAATGTCAAAAATAACATCATGAGAACTTGGTGCTCTCCAGATGGTTCTCAAATATCGTTAGTTCATGGCAATTTCAGAAGACCCGTCGAGTTTCCTAAGAACGGCAAGAACAAGTGCGGTTAATTGTAACGGCCAACTGTAAAAAATGGGCTTTTTTCTGGTATCAGCTGTCGGGAACATCTCGTTATGGATTGAAGAATTTTCATTAAAATTTACAATTAAACTCGCATTCCATTGTTCTGCTGTCTCATCTGGTTCATTGCCTCTGTTCGCAAAAAGTTGAGAACATGTGTTGCCAGATCATCATATTTGTAGCGGATAGAAATGATAAGTTTTCCCTGGTGCATTGTGGAAGAAATCAAATCGTACAATCAGTGCGAAGTAAGCTCAGATTTACGATTCCAGCTGTTTTATTACAGGCTTACATCTGAATGCAATGAAAGGAGTATATCCTATTGCTATTCGGATCACTTCAAAAATACCTTTTAACTTTGATAGTGTGTATTTTGAGATAACCGGTAACCAAACCATGGGACTTGGAGGAGAGAACCACATGAGATATCAAACGGACAGTCACTGCAACAAACCGGACAATAATGGATCACCGTGTGCCACCAAAACAGCTGGCATTGATGGATCTTGAACTTTTATCCCTGAAGTGGTAGGTAAATGTTTTAAACCATTCGACCACTACTGATCAATTGTTCTGAGCACTTTGCTTACGAGATCTAGTTATGTGAGAATTGACACTCTTATTGTAAACAGATGTCGGTGCCAGGTAAGGAACCACGATTGACAATGATAGACAAAAGTTAACAAAATACGTGTTCGTTGCAGCTTCGTTTTTGACGTAACTTGTGTGGACAGAATATTTTCATGATCGTGGTTCTGGCGTTTTTTACCTTTTATTACCGTGTGATGTGTGGTCCTTACCTGCCGAACGTGTCGGTTTTTTGAGTCTCACCGAGCGCTACAATGTCACTTGTTCGGCACGATCAAGCGCAGCCATGAAGTATGTGTTTTGACTGCAGTATTTTGCCGCTGTGCCCCTCTCTGCATTGGTGAAATGGGCTCAGTGAGACATGATACCTGGTCACATTCGCAGACTATTTTGAACGCTGAGACCGGCTGGTTCGCAGATCTATGCCTGAAATTTAGTCCAGATTACTGTGAATAACCTTAGCTAAGCTGATACTTTATTTCTACTCATTGTTAATGAGTTCTGCCAATCAATTATTACTCAAGACCAATGGCATCGCTATGTCTTTTTTGAAAGTGTATTTTTTCTCTGATCTGAACCGTGAGGCAGACGAAAGTCTCATTTAACAAATAATTCTGTTTAAATGCATGAACAACGGGTTGTAACCACAAGTGTCTGAGGTTTGATGGTAGTCTGTTGCGCCTTCCACGTACGCGGGTTGTCGGACAACCGATATGTAAATATTGATCAGATTCAGGTTGTATTTTGAATCCTTGTACTACCCTTGGAATGTTTCAACCCTATCCTTTACCACCAGTTCAGGTTTTGGAGGTTCAGAATGCATCTTCAACATTGGTACATTTTCAGCCAAATGATCCGGAAAAGCACTCACCGTACTTAGGTTTTCATTCAAAAGCACGCATTCATTTGTCAATTCCAGATCAGAAACGTTTTATCGAAATGAAAATTCAGGTAGTCATTTTTGCATGAGGTTATACAACTTTCAGAATCATTTTGGTCGCGAAATTGAAAATATTAGTGACGGAGTGCAACCTTGAAGAAGGTGGTGAATTCTTTTGATCTATCGCCAGCTTCCACCTACTTGTGTGCAAAAGGATTTCCCCAAATGAAGGCTTTGCAGTAGACACGTGCGGTAAATCGAGTCGAAACCGGCTCTTAAGTCCAGAAACGTCACGAAAGTCTGCAACAAATAAAGTAAGTTTATTTAGAAAAAAAAACTTGATGCGTAACCTTCCAGCTCATACTACCTTTTCGTGGACTGATCCGGACCTGACTGTGACAACGCCAAACTGTTTTGGCGGTTTTACTGGCTGAATTAGCATGTTCGTGGTTTCCATTTAAGTGCCTTACTTCTATGGCGCAAACCAACACGAATGAAATTTCAAACTTTACTTTCGGAATGTTTTCACTTTCCAAGTTAGTGATTATTATTGTCAAAAGCAATGCCTAAAGTGAGTCCCCGTCCCTAAAAGTGTCTAGACCAAAATTATCTGAAACAGCAGTTTTGAGGTTTTCGGAATGAACCATCTCGCTAATAATCTCCTCTTTTGATGTAGGGGTCCAGTCCATGTACATCATCCTTATCAAAAGTTCAGAGTGAACCATAGAAGGAGTAGGGCATCTGAATAAATACTCTAAAATAGCTACTTTCATCTCTGCACACGCTTTTCCTGAGGTCCAGTCAAATAGCCCCCGGACTTTTCTATTCTTTAAACGATCATTCTTCGTGGAATATCTAACCCGCTCATTCCTCGTTTCTCATTTATTTGGCTCTGTGGTTATCAGCATTACTGTGTACGTGGCGCCCGGGGGGAAGAATACGCAGAAATCCAACAAAGTCAAAGATGTCTTCTTACTGTTCTGATGAAAAAAGGGACCAAGAGCAAAAAATAACTCCGTTTTCAAGGTTTGCTGAAATTAACCAGGAAAGACGCTTTATTATTTTTTATTCGGTGGGAAATTTGATCCGGAATATCACATTTTCCGTTTGAAAGCAGACGACCGATTGTCAACTAGTGGTTCTATGAATCTTGTGACTCAAATAAGTGATTTTAGGTAGTTTGTGAGGAAAAGTAACCGTGCATAGAGTCTGATTACGTTCCATAAATGAGGACACAGATAATCGGCAATTGGTAATTCATTCTAGCCGTCAATAATCAGGCTCTGCGGAAATGCGAGAAGACAACATGAAAATCGGTGCAATTTCAAAACTGAGGTTTCCAACATTTAAAACAGCTAATTATGACAACACGATTAGGTGGATCAACCAGAGCTTTTAGTTTGATTGGAATCTCCGTGTCTTTCTTCTCATCTAGCTAACAAAATTGTCAGAAATAATGGCAGCGATTGCTTAGATGAGCTTGAAATTTGACTTATTCAGGGCGATTTCTTAATCTCAGAAACACTAAAGTCCTTGGACGAACAGTCACACAACGTAAACCGTAACGGACGCTTCAGTCGATTGTTGGTTTGTTGTATATCGACACGAAAAAATCCACTGAATCAAACTGCGCACATGTGACTCGTGGCCGTCACTTAACGTCGTTATATGCAATCTGAAATTCTTCGAATCAATCAGATTTAACCTATCATTTACACCAAAGAATTCCCTTCCGCCCCAAAAAGCGTCAGGCTGGTCTTAATTGCACTTCTCCAGCAAAGATGTTCGTCCCACCTTTGTTCAATACCAACGTATGTGCTCTGATCGAAAAATTCTCGGATCTAACCCTTGATTTTCGTTCTCGCTTTTACGCCCATACTTGTGTGGTTTGCATAAGAAAATGGTGGCTAAACCCAAACATTGCTGACTAAGTCCTGTGAATAGACGGCTTTAAACTGTTCTGGCTAGACAAAACTTTCACTAACAAGAAAACTGGAGCAGGAGATTTCAATTGTACCTCAACCCAGCTCCTCACTGCATGTGTTTCTTCAACCAGAGGCAACTCTGTTTTATACAGGTTTACTACCAAACATCGTGAATTACTCTCCTTTCTTTTATGTGCACCTGTCTCAATCAGTGACCATAGTCTGCTTCTGTTGAGGCCTAAGATATACTCCCGGTCTACCTTTCACTCTTTCAAACAAACCAGTTAAACGAAAATTATTCTCCTAAATTTTCCACGCGACAACATTCTTCTTCTACAAAAGTCCGTTTCCCATTGCTCTTCCAGGTTTTGCTCCGAAGGCGGTCAGAAAATTATTCTAGCGGGTTTTCAACTCTTCTGTTCTAAGTTCGAGTCCAGGTTCCACCACTGGTCACTCCCCGAATGGTAGCCTCAAATGAATCGTGAACTCCTTCCCGAGATTGCGTATCATTATTATACGATGAATAGCACTTATTGAGAAAGAAGAAGAAAAAATAAACGTAGCAATATCGAACTTGTCGTAGCCACGGTCATTTTAGTTTTAGGGAAATGCAGCCCTTTAGGAACCCTCCTTCTCTATAACGGCCGTGCAACTTCGCCTGTGTAGAAATCCTAATCAGAGGGGAGGAATATTTCTACACAGTTCGCGATAATTCGGAAATTAGACGTATTGCTCCTTTAGTAAAAAGAGATAATAAATACACTGACTCGCTGTATGCTAGAGAGCCCCTATATAATCACAATAGTAACCGACTATGGCAAATCATTCGGCTTCTGTGTGGAGAGAAAACGAATCCAGTAAAATTTGCTGCAGACGCCGAGAGTATCAACAGTGCATTCGCCCGCCAATCAAATGACTCGCCAATTGCATTTTTTCCAGATAAAATTGTGTACATAACCCCTTTCTGTAGAGATGAAGTATTCAAGCTTCTTCTCACTTCCAAAATAACCTCAGATATTGGTCCTGGAGGCTTATCGTCATCACTTTTGAGACATGGTGCTGCTGCTCTGACTGATATATATATACTTCTATCCTAAACAAATCACTATGCTCGTTTCCTACTCCCGACTGATGGAGACCAGTCAATATTGTCTCTATACCGAAAAGATTTATTTCTTGTCACAGCTTACCGGTTTTTTCCCGTTGCTTTAGCTTCATGTGGTTTTACACTTACAGAGCATACCATTCTCAAAAGTTTGAATTCTTTTATAAACTTTCCCAATGACCCCTAACAGTTTGTCTATGAACCGAAGAGGTTCACTGTGGAAGTGTGATGGACTAACCACCACATAACCAAATCCTTGGGCTGATCAGTGAAGTATGTGCAATGTGCATTTCTGAACTGCTTATCCGCTGATTCTATTCCGCGGTCTATCCTCCTTCTTAGGCTGGAAGCATTAGGCTGTCCCAAACATTTATTGACATGGTTATCTAAATAATCAACCCACAGAACTCAGTGCACAAGACCGGACTTCACAATATCCAAATCTTCAGTGAACAATTCAGGAGTTCTTTGGGGAGCTATGCCTTTTCCCCTCTTTATTCCCCACTTTTATTAGCTACCTTTCATCCACTTATCTGGCTCATTTATTCAAATATGCCAATGATGGGGCCCTTTGTCAAACAGTTTCTGTAACCCATAGTTTCAATAATTTTTCCAGTTATCTCCCTCATATTTATGATTTCTCTGTTCGATGTGGCTTGACGGCAAATTGTCCAAACGCTTTGAATGTATATTTACCCTTTCTCGATCGATTTATACTTCTGATCCATCTTTTATTTCCACGGAACAACTAGCCGGAATGGGCTCCATCAAATACTTAGGAGTCACCGTCAAAGCAGATTTAAAGTGGACATCTCACTTTTCAAAAGCCGTCTATCTTACGGAATCCGAAAGACTGGGCACTTTAGTTTGAAACAGAATTATATTTCCCTTCCCGTTTGTCTATGCTTTCCCTGTTCTCCTCTGCTGAGCACCTGTTATTTTCACTGGCTTACTGAAAAAAGACTTTCGAAATTCTTCTTCGAAATCTATCTATTACCAGTTAGGTATCTTCTATACCCTTGACTGAATTATCTGCTAAGTTGTGAGAATTACACCTGGCTGCACGTGAAAATTTCGCCTACAAAATTCCTGCACACAACACTTCCTCCGTATACAGCGATTTATCCAAATGTAACTCTTCCGCTTCTACAGGCCCCTCTTTTTGATCCACGTCCTTTTGAATTAATATCTACAAAAGCTCCCCTGTTCCTCATCTGGCTAGAATTCTGACAAAAAGGGCACGAGTATTGGTCGGATTTCTTGGAAACTTCGATACGTAATAGTTATTTTTCCATCCCCTTGCTTCGATAAGCTGTCAAGTGTGATTCCTTTTCCACTGAAATGCGGACCTATGTCAAAGCAAAAGTCTGATCAGTTACAAATACGAATACAAATAATTCGTAATCATGCCATTACATCACATTTCATATGAACAGTGTTAGGTGAACAAAACAGAAATCAAGATAAGGCGATTAGACAAAATTTAAGTGGGGGAGAGGGGATCAAATATCACATGCGTGACCTCGATCCGTCTCTGGACCGTGAATGGATGTCTGCGGTGTCGTTAGTCGGATTATAATAAAACAAACCAGATAAAATAGGCTTCATAATTATCTGCCTATCAGTTCAGATTTAGCACTGTTTGCCACCATTCAGGTCACGTAAGCTAAATTATTGATGCCTCCTTGTTGAACCGTCCAGCAGCAAATGAGAAACCTAAACGCTCTTATATAAAAAGATATTCGCCATTTCAATAAATCTTCTGATGAGTAGACAATCCTGGATCATTGAAATCAAGCTATTCAGTGAGTTTTGTGCACTTGAAATTTTTTTGATTTGAACCAAAGAAACGTACCTTTGAACAGACCTCTTACTGGGGCAGACTTACGGACAGAAATCAGCCGTGTTTGCTTGAGGATTTGCCCACTTTTCCTGGTTTCGCAGTCGTAATCAACTGTCCCTTTTTTCCTTGTTGATTTTCTTCAAGAAACAGTGAGGCGCATATTGGCTTACATGGGTAAGCAGTGGGCCACTGATATTTAATAATTCTGGCCCCGTAAATAAAAGTGAATTTGTTGGCCGTCTTATTTAGAGAAGTCGATTAACTTTGCACAATTCACCAGGTCGAGAAATTTGCAATCCGTCGCGCCTCACATGGTGGAGGGATTCAAAAGCTGAAGCTTCATGACGGACGTGATAAATTTATTGGAATCATTTCTCGGAGAAATCATTTTTTATTCGGCATCTCTATAAAGGTCGCATCCTTACCAATCCACCTTAACAGAGTTCCCAAACCATTCGGTTTTAGAGGTCTTTGAAATAAATCTGTTTTTCAATTGATAAATGAGGTATTTTTTGGGATTCACGCGGAATCATTAATGGGATTGGCATACGGAGGAAGCCAGTCACTCTGGAGTAGCCATAAGTCTTCCTGAAAGCAGTTCATTGCTTTGTGATTCCCATATTAGTTGGTTTTTGTTATTTAGTTAATTAGTCCCGCTTTTTCGGATGAAAGTGTCAGACTAATATGCACAAAACATACAGCAAATAGTGCACGTTTGTTGAAACTCTTCCTGACAAACCGGTTACAGTTTTATTCTGCCAATTGTACAAAAATAGCTGGCCTCAATATGGTCCTCGATTTTGGATGCGTTTCCTCACAGACGCTATTATCCGATATCTTCCTCCGCCCCGGAAATCCAGTGGATTTCTTTTCCAATCTCATCAGGAGTAATTTTTAAAAAATATCATTCCATCTGTTCTTTAGTACTATCATTCCGAAAACCGTGGAATCCACGCAAGCAAAGCAGATTTGCTCATATCTGAAATTCCTTTGTTTCATTGAGCAACTACCAACGAAGATCCAGTTGGCATACATTTAGGAGTTAAGTACTATCATATTTTCATTGTCTGGTCTTTCACAGCTGATCATCACGGTGAGTCACACCTAATTTCCATGGACATCTTGTAGGCATCTGCTGGGGTCTGAAACAGATGAATCCTAGCAAAACTTCCAAAATTCAAATTAACGATTTATCTCTCCCCAGAGAAGCTCCATTCCGGTGCGTATCTAGGATACATTTTCATAGCGATTCAGATAATTTGTTAGCCCCATCACCACCAAATACACCATACCGCAACAAAACACAGCAAAACTTGGAATACTGTGGCCAAATTTCGGGTTTTTTTGGACAACGGAAAAAACTAATTCCTCCCGTTGCTATTTCAAATATAACTTCCGGAGTTTGCCTTCATTTACGTTGTATGTCATTATCACAACGGATTTGGGAAATCTGAATTGTTTTTTGCTGATTATCGATGTATAGGTTTATTCATAACAGATATTTCTAGAACTCCAAAATGAGACATTTGATTCCCCAGAACCACAGGGATTTCATTTGATCTGGTATCTATTCTCATACTTAAACTACTTTTCCATCTGGAAGCACCGAATCGATCAAGAGTTTTTCTTTCTGTGAACAATTCAGCTACGTTTACGACACAATAGGCTTTAGTCGGACCAACGGTTTGTAAGCTCTTACGCGTAATATAATGGCTGTCATACCTAGCATATCTGTTTCCGCTCCGGTATACCATCAGTGTTCGTCTGCCCTAATCACATTCGTTACGTGAATTTTGCCGAGCCGGTTAACAGCTTTCTGGTAATTCGATCTAACAGAAACTAAGTCGAAATGTATCCACTTGTATTTCTAACTGAACTTATCCTACGAGGTGTCCCACTTGTATCGGCAGATTTTAAAAAAACTGGTTACAGTTTGCTCCACAGAGTGACCATGAATTGTCAACCGAAGCTCCATTATCAATTAGTTGTTTGCCTCAGCCAGAAGATTACACTTGAGAAGGAAATATAAGAGAAACGAAATAAACTAGACCATATTTTTCTTGATATCCAATCACGTCATTTGTTGAAACAAAAGGAAATGCGAAAAAGACTATAAGATCTAGAAAAAAATAAAATGATTCCACTGACTCAGTGTAGGTAGTAGGATCACTTTATGCTGTATAAAATTCTCCGTATAGCATCCGTTCTCAAATGATCATTGAAAACCGTACGAGTGTTTGACTGTTGTTGAATCTAACGGTGCACACCATCTGAACCCCTTTCAAGTTCACAGTCTGCAATGAGAACCGTTTCACTATCAAAAGATCACCGTTTTTGAGTACGGTAATAAAACTCATCGTGTTATCACGTCATATTACGTCTAATAACGAGTACTGATCAATTCCAAATAGGTTACTTGTAGATGGCAATTACGTCACATTGACTCGTCTCGAAAGCGAAAACATGGTCATTACTGGTAGTAGATAAGCCAAAATTGCCACCGTTTTAGCAATTTTGTCTTTGCAATGTTGTTCACATCAGCAATGACACGGATGTGGGACCAGAGGCCTGTTCCTGGAGCAAACTTTCACATTGAACAGGCTTAGGCAGTTAGGACAAGTGTTTTGCATGCTCACTGATAGATGTGTACTTCGTTCTGTGAGACAGTTGTGACTGGAGGGCAATCAGAGGTGGTCATATCATGACACGGAAAAAATATAAAAACATCATCAAGTTGACAGCTATAACCTCACTTGAATCGAATGGAGCGTGCATGGACGCGAAGTCCATTTTTAGAATCACATGGTGTTTCTTCCAAAGTTAGATTCTAAAAATGGACTCCTCGTTCATGCGAGCCCCATTCGATTCAAATGAGATTACAGCTGTGGAGTGCTCAGCTATAAGGATGATTGGGCGGAAGAGTACCGGGTACACATACCTGATGAGCGGCAATAACCGCGAAACCGGTTGTGTGTTTCCGGGGAAATTTTGTCCTGTCATCCAGATACAATCCCTTAAGACTCGTATCGATCATCCAGTTGACTTCTACTAGTAGGATGTGCTGAGTTTCCGGGTTTGAATCTACGAGGTGCATTCACCTGGTGTTGGGCTTCAAAAAAAGATAGCTCTGGGTGCCACTGTCAAATGCCTAGTTGTACCTGAGTTCATCTTTCATCCGAAGGATATACTTTCTTAACTTTAATTTATTTCAGTTTTCTATTTATACTTAGGCCTGAGTTGCTCTGTACTAGAAGATACTGAGAAATAGAAGCCCAAACTAGAGCACAGAAGTGGATCGTTAATGAATGAGCGAACTGAAATAAAACGATCCAGTTTTGTCCATTCCCGACCGGATTTATACAATGACTATGTTTTGACTGAATTCATAAAATGGACAGGGGGGGGGCAAATAATATTCAGTTATCACTGTATCATTCAAAATATTTGCATTCGCTTTACCATGTCCCTATCTTCCGTAAGAGCGAAAAGCATGGCATTTCTATGTTTTAATAATCCTTTAGCTGTTGTTCTTGTCTTTACTGATTTCCTAATTTTGCCATTTATAAAACGTGTTGCATTCAGTTAGTTGAGAGCCGGCAAAACTTTGTTGCAGGACAAAGACACAAATGATCTTCTGGTAAAGGTTTTATTCAGTAAATAAGAAAACTTCCTTAGTGCAGTATCCTATTGAAAATAGAGTAGTCCTGAATTCACGCGAAATATTTGATATCCTGTCATTCACGCAAAATGCATGTCACGCTACATATAGTTTACCAATTCCCTGTAACGAGTCATCGAGATTTCATCAGTAGCCGGAAAGAACTAGAGAACCACTGAGTGATTTCGAGTAATTTATACAATTTGTGGTCGTTCTGATCGGCCCGATTCGAACGGTTATTAACCTTGGTCTAAAAACTAATTTAAATTGCCATCTAAATGAGCGCTTTGCACTGAGATCTGTAAGGACCAGTTTTTCTTAGCTTCATTCGAAAAAACATTCTGGTAAGATGCACTTACTGTCTTCTTTGCAAAGTCTGAAAGTCTTTATATAAAATTTTTCTTCTCAAAGATACTGGCAACCGACTTAATTTCTTATTGCATGATTGTTGAGGGGTGCTATGAAGGGGCTTGCTTAACAACTTCAAAGGCCCACTATGCTGTGATGTTTAACGAGCAAGCGGGCTTGTCAAACCTGAAATGAAAGACCACACAAGGGCCCAGTAGATCAGGGGGTTAGCGATCCGAATGACGGTGAACTTGTGTCTACCTCTAGTGACCAGTTCTGAAGGGGTTCGAACCATTAAATTCTGAAGCGGTTAAGTCCAACAACGAACAACCACCATCGGTCAGGCTTTGACGATATTACCCACTAATTTCCTTATCTAGTTTGGCTTTTCCCGGCTCTAATAAGGTTGATGTTGTGGGTACTTTTATGCAATAAATATAGGGAATTGCTTACTACTGGATCAGAAGTTCACTAGCGTGGGTTTAGTTTCGGTTTGAATAAAACTATCAGCAACCCAGCGCACAACGAGTCGGTTATGTTCTCTACATCTCGGAAGAATCCTCGCCTGGAAGTCTGAGCCATCGAGCATGAACTAAGGATAAGGGATTATGAACAATCATAATAATAGTACCAAGTAAAGAAGGAATGCTTGGGAGTGCAAATGAACAGCTGACTGGGTCATCTAGGCATATTTTCTAAGGTATAGAAACACTGAACGTGCACTTCTCTGCTGAACATCAAACAAGCAGTCTAACTTGTTTTAACAGGCTGAAGGTTTCGTGTCCTTTCTATACTTAACGGACTGACTATCAATGAATATCATCTAATCACATCACATCCAAACAGATATAGCTCTGCTCAAACGTCTACATTGGGTCAAATGCCCTAATAATCCGGTCCTGCTGAACTTGTTCGATCAAATGAATTTGTTTCACGTACCTATGCAACAGCAGGCAACTTCAAGACCAGTGAGCCTGATTATCCCAAAGGCCGCCGTTGATAAAGATAAGAGGCTTGATGGGTTAACATCAACAAGGGTTAACAACATAGCCTGCCCCTAATGTTGCAGATTGTTGCTTCCTCCAGATCTGAACCAAATCGTAAAGATTTTCCAATTTCGGCAATCTCTGTGTATCGTCGTATAGCCTCGCCCATGGTTCTGTAAAATGAAGAGGAACTGGATACAGCTTGTACTCGAACCCCGATAATCAGAAGTGGATGCCACAGACGACTGACGTCCGTCAAAGCTAGACGTGCTTTCTGCATACTCTATGAATCCTCACCTGATATCCAACCTCCGATTGAAATGCAGCCTTCTAAGGAACAGAAAATGATTACTTGACTTACGGTATCTTATTTTATTTCATTAATTTGCATGAAAGCAGTGGAAGTATCATAAAACATGGCCTCGAACTGCTATTGCTCAAATACAGATAATTAGTCAATGCGAACCTGAGACTTGAAGAAATGAACTGCGTAATATCCCCATCGTTCACTCGGTAACCTTCCGGTCAAAACAAACTTTTTATCTACCGCCAAAACGTCAGATGATGTCGCGATCCAAACCACGCGACTCCGAAGTCAAGAAAGCTAAAATTACTAGACCACCAGCAGCACCAGATAGTCGGACTAATCTGGACTCGTTTCAGTAACTTACACTTAGGTTTGTAAAAAACGTCCCAAACATTTGTATCGTTTGATGGTGGCTGAGCCTGGCTTTTAGGTCACAAAGTTTCATCACCATTTTAGGTGACATCATCAATACGCCAGGCTCAGCGATCACCAGCCGATACAAATCATCAACCTGAGCTAAGGACAACACCAATATTTGATGGGATTACGAACGGTGCGTCTTCGTTTCAGAATCTCGAGTGTGGTCATATCCAGCTCAGTGTACGCGCAAATAGATATTGTTGATGCTCATCGGTAATTAATATAGCCCATTTTACCTCAGTTCCTGCCATTTTGTTACACTAGCATGCAGCCATGGACTTCAAAAATTACACACAGATTACGATAATGGAAAGAAATCAGGCATCAGCCACAAACGTAGGTGACTTTTCTATCAAATATTAGTTTCAATTACGTTTGCACATTCACACATTTCGAATTATAATTTCTATGAATGCCTTTTATAAAACTAGAAGACCTTTTCATAACATGACTGCACAAGTGTATAGCTTGGGGGAAGCATACTCTCCTAGACTTTAAAGCTTCCTGCACCACAAAGAAATAGCCACCAACCCGATCCTGGGCTGTATTGAAACGATTCGTGTCAGGTCCCTTTTGGGGCAGGCCTCATAACGATCCCCTCGGCAGCTGGGTGATTTCTACCACCAGAGTAATCGGCCGTGGCGAGAATCGAAATTTTTATCTTCGGAGTGTTATGCATTTGTTCGGAACATGAGTGCAGAACAAGGCAAACCTACTGCTCGCAGAAGCAATGTTATGTGCAGGGTATCACTGGCGACAAATATGTTCTATCTACCAAGTCAGAAAATCAGTTTAGAACGGGGAAGTGAACGAACCATTTTTTGTCAACTGTCAACCCGTAATTGAGTGACCCGCAGATAGACGAATCGCGAATCTCAAGGCAAATAACTGGGGCTCGCTTTACCACGTTTACCATGGGAGGAATTACCAAACAATAACATTAACCATAACATAACATAACTTTAATTGTGAGCAAATCAACCACAGAATCAAAACAGTTAACAAAGGCTTCAAGAAACCCAGGCAACAATAGACACGAAACGTTTGAGACAGCAGTGCAAGGGTGAGTCAAGTGATTCACAAAGTCCTTATGTGGGGGGCATTTGGACCAGTCAGCGGACAGGAGAGAAACAATTGCCTGACGGAACACGTACACAGTGTGGCGAAGAACAAACGGAATGGCTAGAAAGTGATATGATCACAACGGGACGACCCAAGCTCATTCACTTCCACGGATAAGGCGGATAGAAAAAGATAATTCCGTCCAAATGTTTGGGTCTTGTCAAATAAGCTGGGCAATTCTGACGTAATAACAGAACGGGTTACGGAGGCCAGTATCTCTCTATCCAGAGCTTCCAAAACTGAGAAGAAAGATCAGTTAGAAGAAGAAATCTTTTTAAAATCTGAGTTCAATACGAGCAAATAAGATCAACAGTTAGACAAATGACGGTTAAGGTCATTCGACACCTTTCATGAAACAAGGCTAAAATTGCTAAAGCAAAAGGGTTGAACAAAAAACTATCATGCAGTCTTGGAAGCAAAGGAATGGTAGTCGGCTGGGTAACTTACGGTTAAAGTGCACGGAAAGCAAGCGAACTGTTTGGTGAAGGCAACCCTTGTGATAGATAGCGTGGAGTCTGGACTAAACCAGTTCAGCGGCGTTTCTCGATGTGGCGAGCTTAACTTCATGTCCAATTTCATTAAGTCTTTACAGTTGTATTATAGTCGAGTGGCCGTCCCGCGACAAGACTGCAGTTTCCAGCTGTTATATATCAACAAAACCCGATAAATGTACAGAAAATCATGCACATGAAAGTGGCAACAAAAGACTACGAAAGATAGCGTTCCGTAAACATGAAGACTTTTTCACTTTTTATGTTTTTCATTATCCAGTGAATAATAGATAATTTCTGAACAACTTACCGCACCATGCTTTTTGTTGACCCACTTTATCCCAGGCGGTATGTTTTCCGTGTGCTAAGGGACCTTGAGGAACGCATTCCTTTAACCACTCTCCATCTCGGCAAACACTACAAGACAAAACATATCAGAGGACAAGTGCATCATGCGTACAGACTACTGTAGCCTGTGAGGTCAGTCTTGTTATTTTCGACTGGGAAAGGAAAGTAATGCGATGCAAAGTTGTAAACCTTCATCAATGAATGGGAGTACCATATGCGAACATATACGTAAATTGCACTTTGTTGGTGGGAAAAGTGGCACTGTTCCAATACCACACGCTATCCAGTAAGAAGTTTATAGGCATAATCCATTTAGGTGCCGTTAGATTTTGTTGCTTATTTACCCTGTTCACTTTGGGAAAATAGCTGACCGATGTCTCACTTGGCACAAGGAAGTGCCACGATCTTTATTATCTCTGGACCGGGTTTCATCTTTAGAAGCATAGCGTGCACAACTTTGATAATGACCACATCTCCACGGCTAGAATACTTTTTTCATATATGTACTGCTCTACCAGAAGCTGAAATCTCCGACTAGATTTAATTCCATTTTGGGCGACCTGAAAAGCTGTTTGTTCACTACCTTGAGTGAAAGCTTCGAGTCATTGGGACAGATGTTATTCACTTGCTGAACGATGACTGAATGTCTCATTGTTATGGGAGAGAACTTTGGACTGTTGTCTAATGCACCTCGTCAAAACGTAGTTAGTTGAAAAAAATATATTGTTGTGAATAGGTCCCTGATTTGATTACCAAACCTCACTTATCACTACCGGACATTGCGCTAACTGACTTTGCTTGTTGCGACAAGGAAGAGTGAGTTGTACCGATTGGTGTACCCCATTTTTACAGCTTTTACTTAATGCTATCGCCCACAACCATAATTTCTTTTCAATTTTGCGGTTCAAACTTGATGCTGATAGCCCTATCCTTATGCGAAAATAGCGGCATCACTCTCTGTATAGACAGTAGACTGTTTAACATAGGATACGCGGACGATACTGTCTTCTTTAGTGGAGATTCAGAAAAATTTGAGATTTTTCTAGATAGTCTGAACAACAATCGAACAATGTTCACGATTTTTGGCACCATCGATATGTAAAATGACGCTGTATTACTGCTTTAGAGTAACAACCTTGTCATGGCATGGGAAGTATTAGCTGGAATAGACAATTTCAGATATCGGATGAAAGTTTGCCGCTTATGGGAAACACTTTTACCTGTTATCAAACAGAGCCACCTGGGTCATCGATATGATTTGCCATTGCATGTCAAGGGTAGAGTTTATGCAGCGTAGCTAGATCTGTCCTTTTTTATTCTGAAGTTTTCTGTGTCAGATGTCGTACAGCAGAAGGTAATAAAATTAGATAAGTCAAAGGATGGTGGGAAAACTGCACTGCAGAAAGATTTGAGAAAACGGGATGAATTTTACCCTGCTCACGAGCTGATATTGCTGGTACGAGTAGTCAGCTCCGAGAAGAACACATTTTACTCGACCTATCCCTGAATGTTTTCGGAAATGTTTCGTTCCAGCACGCAACTGAATTAATTTCACATTTTCCTACAAGGTATGACCCCATGATTGTCAGTAATTCATGTCAATTCGGATAATTATCTCTGCGAAACAAAAGTGTTTGTAGTGTGTGACCATGCCAACGAAAGTAAATAGAGATTTAACTTTGCTTAGCTGTCTGATGCAAGTCGCCACTTTCCACATTTTCCAAAAATTGTTCATGGCTTTTGCCTCCTGAATAATCGGCAAATTCGATCAGTCAAATTAGATTCAATGGAAGTAATCTTGAAAACAGTAAGCACAAGGCAGTAGCCTAGAAAGTATTTTTGGTTAGCCCTTCGGCAAGATAAGATGATGAAGAAGCTTTAAAATGCTTACAAAGCCTAGTCTGAACAAAAAGGCCACATTTTCATCTGTTGCTTGCAAAAATTATAGACGCTCTAGGTATGTAACCAAGTTACCAAGCTTGGTCGCACTTTTCTCCTTCACACTGTGAAGTGACAAGCATCACAAGACAATGGCAAAAATGTTATTATAGTGAGCTAGTTTATACACTCGAAATGTCACGCTGAAATTAGCATTGATAGCCAAACACTTGTTGACGCTTTGTCCTGAACTGAGAAGATATTCAGTAATGATGTGGGTAAAGATTAATATATCGTGTTCTAATAATGTGATACAAATTATTTTGTTAGGCAGTGCAGATAGTTCAACGATAATCTGTCAGTTACAACCATCATGCTATCCGTGCTTGATTCCCAGCGTGGGGATGGATGGATGGATGGATGGATGGATGGATGGATGGATGTGCACTGCTCGCCTGATGATTTTTAGCAGGCCAGATAAAGTACCTGTGTAGCACTGGCATGGAATTCAAAGACCAGTTTAGCTTAGGTACTGCATGGTAAATCATTTACATACCAAATCAAACATTGAAACTTATCTGTTAGTATCGTACTTGGTCGTAACGAGCGATAAGCTCCCGTCAAAAGGGGAACACGTTATGCGATGAGAAATATTTTCGCATTCCGAAAACTTTCGTTGAGCTTTTTGTGTCCTAATAAAGAATTATGTCTTCGCACTTTCAGGTACAACTGACACTGCAAATTTTTAACTCGGTCAAAGGATTTGCTCAACTTTTTGGTAATGTTGCAAACTTTTCTATACCTTTTGGCTTAACTGTTGGATAACTATTAGGAACATGACACCAGTCACCTTACCTCTACCGCCCGTGGCAAAGACAACTAGCTAGATGATTTTGAAGCAAGTAAAACTATACTCGTTCATTTACAAACGTGCACTTTCCTCAGCAATAAAAAACCAGTGATCATAAGACCAAAATGTCTCCTCTTAGTTTGCACCACCCAAAACTTGCTTCGGAAAGTCATTATAAAAAAAAGAATCTATTCAGAAATCCCCCGAGAGCAAACATTTATGAAAAATCAAGGAGAAACTCACTGACAGGGATAACCTGAAAGTTCCTACTTCAAGGTCTGTGAAAAAGACATGGCTTTGGCCATAAGATGAACGGTATTTTGTAATTTTTTTGTGGCCAACCAGGTTTTTTAAAAGGGCATAAAGTAGGCACGGCTTTGGTTGGAAATGAACAGAAATATGAATCTCTCAGAAGGGGACTAATATGGTGAAACTAACGCTTCTCGACAGAAGATGCTGTTGAAACCGTCGAATAATTGGTCCAATATAACGTCCTCTCACCCAAAAATGTTTTTATAGGAAAAACTTGGCTGTTTCAGTGTTTCGAGTGGGGGGTTTTAAAAATATCCGTTATAACTTCAAGGCAATCCAGGCAATACTGCTGTGACTAGGGAATAACAGCTCGTTCTTCCTATGAATAAAAACTGAGCGCATACACTCCAGTCAGCAAAAAACTGGAATTTCACAATGAATCGGAACATTCTTGTTTGTACATAGCAAACCAATTTATTCACTTCTTCATTCCACCTTTTGCAAAATATAACTTTTTTATCAGTCATTCGTGGTATTTGTTTTCTCTTCGATGAACCCAAGAAACGGTTGTGGGAAAAAAAGTCTAGTTAACTAAATGCACAGTCATCAGCGATTTTCGGCTGCCACTGAAAGTGCCCGGTCATCCGGTATCACTAATCACGTCAAACCGACCACTCAGATGTGTTTATCCAAATCAAGTATTTACCCCGTTACAGTGAAAGCAACTTTTCTACAAAGGTATTTGTAGCCTCCGTGATTTCAATGCGAGTGGTGTCCACTGCGCATGTTGAAGGTCTTCAAAAGCTCTTGACTGATGAGCCTAAAGTTTGGGTCACAAATGTTCCATAGCTGGTCGCAGTTATTATCAACAGCTTGCAGATCTCAATCTTGGCGTTATTTTTTTCAAAATGATAGTGTCCCCTAGGTATGACGTAACCCTTCTGATGACTTTGAAATTTCACGAAAGTCTTACATTCTTACCGACAAGCAGTACCTGTCTGTGCCTTTCCTAAGCAGACCTTGATTTTAAAACGCTACAACTGTTCTTGGTATTTGGGCATGTCTTGTGGAGCACGCAAGTACAATCATCTTTTATATCGCAAGATTCCGTAAGGTATTTCAACTTTGAGCAATCACGTTGCAAGTGACTTTTTTACCGAATGTGTTCGTGCATACACTTTCTGTCTGTAAAAATACTGCATTCTGTCAGGCAGGAAGCCTATGTAATTTAGTTGGGTTTCATTCCGAGTGATTCAATCACTACACAACTTCTGGACACGCAAGGGTGTTCAGATAGAAAGTATTTTCATAAATACGCAGAATACAGTAAAAATTGCTTAAACGTATTAGGGTTGCATGGAACTGCATCTCTTTCAAAACCTCCCGATCTTCAGTTCCGATAGGATTTCCCTTGACGGTTTGTCATTGGTCAGCTTCGTTCATCACCATCATTGAAAAAATAAATGACACAAAGTTGTGGATGAGTTTTTTCGTAAGAAACATTTGTAATTACATGTTTTTCAAGTTGGAAGTCTTATTTCTGCCTTTTTCTGAACACACTCTGGTCCTGAATCATCACAGACATTGGGACATATATATCCCTGAAGTGTTTTGAGAGAATAAGGAACTGATAACGTCAAAATATGGTGAACGGTGAGTGAAATGTGATGCACTGATATCGAGGAGCAGACAGAAGCCAATCAGCTTGGATAGTCTATTGAGTACCCGGCAAAACTTTATTGTGTAAGCCCGGTTTGTGTTCTTATTAATTAGGTGGGATAGGTGTGACGCTACAAACGCTTTGTGCTGTCGCAGATTTGAAAACGTGAAAACAGAGTTTGCACTGCATAGAGAATCTGTCAGTAATGTTTGTTTTCGTGTGTCTGAATGTAAAACACTGTCAAGCCAATTTACCTGCTTTTATGCCATTCTAGCAAGATTTGCACGACGCAGTGTTTTCTGTAGACAAATTGACGTGTGCAATAATCACGTGCAACTTGTTCACCCGCAACTAACTTCAAACTATCGACGAAAGAGCATACCAACAACACTTCAAGAGAAGAAAAAAATAAAAAGATATCCAGTTTTCTTTTGAAAACGTTTTTGAAGTTTGAGAGAAAATATAAATTTTGGTGTTTGGTTTGTAGAGCAGTTGTCAGTTGTTGTTTTAATTAGTGATGAGTGACTCTTCTGATTGACCATTGAGTTTGTGGACGCGGGCACACAATCACTGATAATGTTCTATGTCAACTGAAGCGAGTTGGGACTTTTCGTAACTGCTATCCCAGCAGGTTACACTCGTAGCAACCAATACTAGTCAGAGGCTCAAGGCCGGCTTTCGTTCTTCTGTCAGTTATTCAGTCAAAAAGCTAAACAAAACAATGAATCTTGTTTCATAAACAACACTAGCAAAGGAAATCAACTAGGCAATCAAACGGATGTTTCCTCTTTATCAGTCCTGTTGGTCTTACTGTCCTAGCAACAAAAACGCACCCTGAGAAACTCTACACGAATACAACCTCTTCGATAAACACGTGAAGCAAGATAATGTTCACATTTAGTTTACAACCAAATTGAGATTGAAAGTAGATAACAAAAGTCACTTTCTGACCAGACCGCCACCCATATGTTCAGTCCAACGACTCGAAACACGTTGAAAGTTTAGCAGGAGTGAAATCGTGACCCGTCGCGAAGCTCATACGATGAATGGTTCAAGGAGTACAACTTTTTTACCGAATCACAAGTAACCGATCAAAGTTTCATTCGTCCATTTGCAATGAACGTATGAAGAACGAGGTAAGTTTTACTAATTTTCACCACCGGTACACATAGATGTGAGTACTAGGAGATTAGACTTGCGGACTGTAATTCATCATACAGTACCAACACTCAACTAAACACTGAAAACGGTAGAAGCACTGTACACCCGTTTCATCCTTGTCAGCCATCGTTATTAGTTCGCCATTAATCATGTTCATGTAGTGTATATGTTGAGGTGTTTGATTCACAGTCGTCCAACCGGGGTTAGGAGTTCCCGCCGGGGCTCAGTGGATATGCACTGCTGATGATTCCCAACAAGGAAGAAATAGCTGTACAGTGCTTCCATGGTTTGCAATGATGAATTAGGCCTTCAAACCGCACAATGAATTATGTTATGCAAATCTCAACTGCTACGACTCATGTACACTTAACTAGATTTATTAACCACCAATATCGTATTAGATTTGGATTACATTTGGTGGCTGATCTCGATTAGTGGTGTGATTAATTACACAATATCTGTATTAAAACGGTACATGGAAGGAACATGGATGTAAAATCGACTACAGATCAAAGTGTTTTGTTTGTCTGGTTGATTTATTCTGCTTTGTAAGATCAAATAATTCAAATCCTAAACCTCCCCTTACGTTACGTACTATGTGTAGACGGTATTTTATCCTGGAAAGATGGTTGAAATTGATAAGAAGTCTCCGAAAGAATTAATGATTCATGTAGTGACTAGATAGATGAAGTCTTAAGTTCCCCAAGGTTGAAAGTTCGACTATGGTCTTGCCAGTCGCTTGCAGAATGAGTTGTTCAAATTCTGAAAGAATGGTAGGGACGAGTACTTACTGGTCCCATTGTAATCAGCCAATCGCGTACAAACTTCGCTATAAAGGTTTCAACGACCTCCAGGTCATAAGTTGATCCGATTCCAAAACCTTTGTTCTGAAAGTATAATTCTTCAATGTCTTCTCCTTGAAAGATTTCCTAGAGTCACATCTGCGGTTATAATTCCGCCATCTGGACTGCCTTAATAAAGCGAATTTATTTTCTCGCATCAAATAGGTTCCTTACACCTCTGTGTGGTCAAGAAACATTTGAAGGTTTATGGTCACCGACTAGGAGGTTTTGCATCACCTCAGGTTTACGGAAACATGGTCGTTGACGATCGACCCGCGTAGCTCCATGGTTGTTGTGTAGAACCACCTGTTCTCTTTGCCAAATTTCACCCTGAGCATTCTTTATTGCCAGTTAGATGATTCTAATAGAGTAAAACGAACAAACCGTTCGTTGCTACTATGTATTTACAGTACTCATTCGAGAGTCAACATTCCGTGGTTGATCAGTTAGTAAATGATTTTGATCTTGTACTAACATAAATGACTCCCTCTAGCGTAGATTTGGCATGGAATAGTATCAGCAGTAGCCAGATGTTCTGTCTGACAAAAGTCCAAATCTCAGCACTATCCCGTCGACTATGGTACTGTGACTAAAGGTCAAGCTCTACAGGTTCCTCTCTTTTGTAATTATTCAATTTGGTACACTCGATAGTCAACCAGTGTTCACAAGGCCTGGCGATATCTACGAAAACTCACCTCCGTCCCGTCTCTATCACTTGGTCAATCCTGTGAGTGACTTGTCTGGTGCTGGAATCACCTAACTTGGAAACCTACGGCCTGAGAGGAGATTGTACCTTGAACTTGGTTTTTCAGTATTAACTTATTCAGAGACACTAAAACAAGTGAGCTGAGATTAATGGGTGGAACAGTTTCCCTCGCAGACTTGGGTGTATCCATCACGTTTTGCATGTCCACTGAGAAAGCACACGCACACTGTGTCTGTAAAGAAGTTGAGTTTTCGAATATATCACCATCCTGCTCACTGAATTCATCGAGAAAGCGAAGTTCACTGAGAAACAGCCGAAGAATCGAATCAATGGACAAGATTATGAAATTGACTGTGTGGCTGATATTGTGGTTTTTTCGCTGAAATTTCATCTACCTGGTTCCTTTTTGGTGAACATGATGACGATAACCCAACTTGTAAAGTCAACAATGTTTCGCATAGTGTCAGTGGATTAACTTACGCCCAAAGTGTGGCAAGGTGAATCAACACATAGAGATTGAACTTCAAAAACTGCTGACCCTGGCCCTGCATAACTACTCATAATTTCTACTGTCCTCATTTTCCCAAAATCCTTAGGGCTTAAGTGAACAACCCTAATGAATAACTTCGTTTCTGTGTCTTCTGACTGACTGAATCACACTTTTGTGCTGTTATCACCTCACACAATTGAAGGGATTGGTTCTTTAGGGCCACTTTACTTCTTCGACACGGTCGAAAAAAGCTACACTGAAGTAAACCACTAGGTTTTACTCAGTTCAGCTTGACAATCCATACGTATAGATGAATTTTTATTCGATCTTGAAAACGCATCCATCCAAGCTATCCATCTAGTCGCTTTTCAGTGCCAACATTAGTTCTCTCTTCACAGAAATGCCGGACGTAATCTTCGCTCATCTTTCACACATTCATGCCCATACTCGTTGTGATTATGTACATGGATCTTTAGAAAACCTACATGTAAGAAATTCACTTTTGTCCTCAGCAGATTTTCAACTGCACAAGCAGAACGGGGATTCCAGAAATATGAAAAATGGAGACGTACTGGTCAGCTACGTAAACGCTTTCTAGTATGGGACGTAAGAAGTCGCCTGTACTTTCTCAGCAAAAGGTGCTGGCTAATTAATGATCCGGTGCCATCCCCAATTAAGAACAACAACATAACTCGCACATATCAAACACGCAAAATACCACTTTGTCAACCTTTTCTACCTCTTTAGGTTTGTTTTGAGAGAAGAATTTTACCATTATTTTAGGTGATGTCAACCACCTATCGATACTTATCTGTCTACATTTAGGGTGAACTGTTTCTAGCGCGATTACTAACGCTCATCTTGAATTATTCGGTCTCGTCTAGTGACTGTGGTTCACCTCTCAAGACCAAAGATATACTGCTGATGTGACTTGTACTTTTTTAGCCGAACTATGTAGTATTCAGGTTCCTTAATTTTCCACGCGTCCGCATTCCTCTCCTTTCGAAGTAACATTCGTAAGAATTTCCATGGTTCTCCCTGAAATCTTTACCAAGTAGTAATGTCAAACTTGTCGTAGAGACGTTCAATTTAATTTTCGACTTAGAATGCCATTTTGAAACCCCATTCCTATGAAGCGGGAGCATTATTTTACCTGTGTTGAAATCATAAGGAAGACAAAAAGAATGTTCTTACATGGCCCGGGCCAACTCAAACTTTGACTTTCTGTGATATTAAAGAAGGAAGTCAAGCACAATAACAGCTCATATGTCGGTTAAATTCTTCTTTATGGGACTCCAACTACTTCAGGTAATGATGCCGGTGACCCATCAGATTTGAGTCCGAGACACTGTACAGTTGCTTTGAAAGATTTATTTGCTTTTCTTCGAAAGAAATCTCTGAGCTTGTGTTCTATCTCCAACTGCTTGGTACTCACTCATATTGCTGCCGTTTCATAACATTGTAAATCTTATGTTTTAGCCAAACGCTTTTGTCCCACTGCCTCCCTTCATATGGTCTTAAACTAATGGCGTGCTATTTTTAGAGGTTTGGGTTCCCATATGAATGCCATTGTTACCCCCTCTTCACTTTGCCTATAGCCATACAGGTCTGCTGTAGATGACACTGCTCTTAGTACATTATATAACCAAGCATTTGGGCACTCCGAAGTCTCTACGTTGTAACTGTCTAAACCGAACCTCCGCATTTTATTCCTTTCTACGGCAGGTTTCCTGATTGACTGGCGCTACTACTTGCATGGTTGGCTGATTAGTTTACCAACAAAACTGAGTGCAATCTATTGACGATAATTCAGCGGAGTCCCAGGAATTTCCCCTTGACCCCATTTTTGTTCTTCACCCACAACCAGTTCTCTGGCTGATGAGGCGACTCCCCACCAGACTATTTCTAAAACCCAGGACCCCAATAAGTTTTTCTGCAGTCTGTCGTACATTAATGATTTCTCTGTTCGATTTGGTTTAGTCCTAGATTTATTCAAAAGCTTTTAATGCATATTTACAATTTCTCAATCGATTGATATTTTATTTCTTAGTAACAAAGATATAATAATAGCTCCAGTAGGTTCTGTCACATTTACGAATCGCCAATGAGAAAACTTCAGGTTGATCACTCACCTGCCAAACTGTACAAGGAAATTTCGTATAATTTCATTTCGATTTTTGAAAACGAAGACATAACTGTTCAACGGAGTACCATTTTCTATTCATCAATTTGGTTTCTCTATTGTGCTTTCCAATTGATTCGTATTTTTTGCCGGTCTACTGAAGAAAAATATCAAAATTCTTCGTTGGGAAATGAAGTTTATGAGACGAACATTTTTCATGCTACTGTGCGCACTATCTGCCCAGTTACATGAACTAAACCTGGTCACATGCAAAGATCCTTTCGAATGAAAGACTCCTTCTACACAGATGTCCATTCCAGTTTTATTCTCACTACCATACCCGCTCTAATATTCATTCTTTAACCCGTCAGCTTTAAGCTCAACAGAAATAGTACTGTTCGTTATATGGAGTGAATAATCACGAACTGGGAGCGATCGCCAGCTGAATTTCATGGACACTTGAATTACAATCTTTCATTTTTTCAGTTCCCTCTATTCCACAAGATGATATATATATATATATATATATATATATATATATATAAATTGTGTTGGCTAAGTTGCGGACGTCGGTCTACGCTGAATTCTAACCAAAATACTAATTAAAAATACATAATTGTAAATTATCACAAGGAATCGATTGGTAGATTAGCTTGGGTAATAATATAATGCTAAAGGCATCTTCAGTTATACCTCAACATGTTCACCGGACTAATGCTTAGAGAATCGGCTATGAAAACTTGTGTTATGGCATTCCGAAGAAAAAAATACAACTGCGATTGTTCAATAAGTAAAACTTATGTCTATGCTTGTCTTTCTGCCTTTCAAACAGAATAACATTTTGTCCCACCTTATTCACTTGCAGATTACCAACTGGACTTTTTATACGCGATGCGCCGCATTTTGTGCATATTCGATGCATTGCTGCACTTGCGATGGACCAGTAAAATATCAAAGTTTACAGCCTCGTATTTTATGCATTTAGTCCCATGTGCTTGTGAAACTGTTCACGTCCTTACCCCCCCCCCCCCAACGAGACCACAATAAACACTAGGGCAACTGGCTCAAGCGAAATTCCTCTTCTTTTCAAATTACGTACAGCAAGTCATTCAATCTAACAGTGCGCAATGGACAGCAAAATCCGATAAAATACAGTTTTGCAGTCAAAGCAGAAGCGGTATTAATGCAACTCTACGATATTTTCTCATGCTTCCAAAGGCAGTTTTTGTCAACTTTTTTCGCCTTCGCTCTATTCTGCGATCTTCACCGAGTCTGTAGACCGATTACTGATTGACTTTGCATCGAGTCTCAACCCAAATGGAAGGCTTTAACTGGTAAAGAATAAGTCATACCACCATACCAAGGGTCAACTCATCAATCAATATCCACAACAGTATTCAAAAAAATGTTTTATTCAATATAACGGAAAATCTAATTGCCTTTTTCACATCGAAAATTCCGACGCCGCGGGCCGGAATCTAAGTTGTAATCAAACGCTAATTCTAAATTCAACCTGTTCCTGTCGTGTTTGACCAGCTTCTGCACCTAACACCTACTGCCGATCCGACAAACCTCTTTGTCCAGAATAAATCTAGACTTCCAGTCTTAAACCTATGTTTGTAAAACTAAACAGTCTTTACTTCGAATGTAATTATGCTTTTTTTATTTCCTTACTTTTCATAGAATGGCAACAGGCATTGGTGAAGAATTATATCGTTTCTTGAATAATTTACTCGCTTCATTGAAATGCCGCAAGCTCGCCAGTTTTACCGTGAGGTTGAGTTTACTGCTTTCAGTAACCAAACAAAACCAAGTACGTCAACCTTGCATCATCGTAAATAAATAGTTATTGGCTTCCATGAGTTAGTATTTTATCTGACTACCTACAGAAAAAGTTCCAATAAAATATTGAGTTATTTCCCAAGTATAGTGCTTTTATAGGGTTAATACAGAAGTTCACGAATGGGAAGCTCTGAATCTACCCTGAAACCGCTGCAGCATTGCTTGGGCTATCCCGGATTGACGGCAAATGCCCTTGAACTCCGAGGACACGTCAGTTACTGGCAGCCATATTGGTGTTCAGAAAAAATAAATGAGGGTTCTCAGTGATGAACCTACTGAGAGCCGATGGAGTTTTCTGTGCTTTTGTTCTCTCAGAGCGAACTCGAACAACCCTTGGCTGAGAATCAATTATCCATGAATGCTACAGCCGCCTTGGAACAACATGACATAACAATCCTTTGGATGATGGAATACCGCCTGGAATGATGCCGACAAGGAATCCAGTTTACAATGACGGGGTCTATCGTATGAATAAATCAGATAATGACTATCAAGCCGTGTGATTAGGGTAAATTATCTGGTAACCGATGCACCAACTAGACAACTGATTAAAGGTGAAACGAATCATAGGTTCATTTCAAAGGCAGCAAAGGCAGTCTGAAACATAAATTTACTAACGAAGTGGGTTTCTGCCTCGTCCAAGAGATTTGCATACACCATTCAAGGTATTTTTCTTCTGAATTTTATTTCAAGGATTTTTTCTAGATTTGGTCAGCACAGGTACGCGGAATGCCTAGGCTTTTATTGCAGCAATACGACGTAAACTGTAGAATTCGCTGAATCCTCCGACTGACATTGAAGTAACAAAAAATATTTTTTATCGCTGACCACACACCATGCACTGCCCTTAAGAATAACTATCGCGAATCAGGATAGGGTGCAGACGAAACTAATGACTAAATTCAATCCTGATCATATTCTCTCATGCTTCGGTAGAATGTAGTACTTTCATATTAGTCAAGTGAATCACATTGTTTGACCAGTAGAAAAGAGAAGAAAGAGCCTAGAAATCAGTTGGGGTACAAACTCAACGAAATTGTCCATGTACACAGCACAATCCTGATAGAGTCAGTTCAGTCCTATGAGTTCAAACGTAGATGACAAATAGCAACAAATAACGGTCAAACGTACTCGGAATAAAAAAATGATTTCCCCACAAGCTGGCAACGTGACGGTGGATAACGGTGAACTTCCGCAAGTGAATATTCATCAGCAAGATATAACGGTTGGTACTAGGTCACAATTAGCGGACGCTATGAGGATAAATTTTTAAGGGTAATTTTACAATCAAGTGACTCCGAGGAATCAATTACATATCAAAGAATGTCCAATATCTTATGTGTGTATGTAAGTATGTATGCAAGTATGTGCCTGTGTGCGTTAAATCCATTGTTGATACGAATGATTGGTTTTCGGTCACACCTGCTCCCAATATCAGACTCATCAGTGATGATATCAACTGTCCATAGGACCTTGAGGTTACTTATTCGTTAGCGATGCCAGTGCGGTCCGAATTCCGGGAATCTCCGTAGCCTTATTTCCGTTGACGCACGCAGGGTAAATGCTGATTGTCAAAGCTTCTGTACCTAAGCTCTCGGCGCTTGCTTTCAATCCTAGGTGGAGGGTTTTAGAGTTGTCATAACCTATACAGTGTCCCACTTCTATGGCGTAAAAAGCAACTGCCGAATCACGCTGCAGTTTTACTAAAGCTGCCTAGCCGGAGGACTTGCCTTCCTCGTTCCCCTTGCTTTTCTTTATTCTGATCTTAAGCTGCCTAGAAGTTAGTCCAGTGGATTCAGCTGGACGTCCTTCACAACTCACTTTAGGACTGCGGTTGTTTTGTAGTAGCGATCGAATAGTATCCATGATCTTCTTGGGGAGGCGAATCCGAGTACTTTCAATCCGAAAGAATATGCTGCTATTTTAGTCACCGAGATCTTTTCCGATTGCATCAAAAGTGTTGCTGACTTTACTTTTTCTCGTTCAACACACCACGTGGCGTGTCGTTTTTCAATACAGCGATTTTGTTTGATCCTGACGCACCAAGTACCGGGTCTTGTTGCAATACAAAATAGCTGAGACACAGGGCAGTGTTTCGGTGGAAATAGCGCTCAACAATGATCTAGTGCACTGTTACGCATAAATTATATTTTTGTAGCTGAAAAGGTGAAATATCCTTACCTTTGTTGATTAGCTGCTGATTATAAACTCAGCCTTAAAAACAAAAGCCCAGTGATAAATGCGATGAGCCCTCAATGTCAATAACATCGTCCACCTTTCAAGTTAATAAACCTATTTGCAGTCAGCGCGTAGTTTTAAAACTCATTAATGTAAAACACGTGCTACCATGGAATATATTCCAGTTATTAGTACTACACAAACGGCATTTTATGCACTCTAGGAGAAAATAAAAACCCTGTATATGATGTCCGCTCCTTGTTGCCTTTCTGTGAGTGGCCCGTTGTAGTGTATCGTCCCAAAGTCTTCTGTTTAAAATAGCAAAAATAGTTTCAACACCCACTCCATAAATTCCGTGAGACTTACTGTAAATGTATTCGGAATTTTGGAAGTTCAAAGGAGTCATGTGAACAACTAAGAGTGAGGAGCTTTTGGATGGGATTGAAAATATCGACTCACCATCGGACAAGTTTGTAATAAGCTGATTGTTGCATGCAAAAACTGGGCCTCAGAGGAACTCCACTTTTACGATTTTTTCGTGGTCCTCTCAAGAAAGGCCTTTTGGTTCTGACCTACTTCAATTTACTGTACAAGCTTCCCGATGGGTTTACTTTTAACATCAATAGTTTCAGATGTCTAGATATTTGTTTCTCGATGAGTATGTTGTTCTCTAGTGTTTTGCCCAATACAACTCCTTAATTATCCGGGAGAATGATGTGTACTTTCTCAATATATTCTGTTTTTCCATGATAACCCCATCTGAACCTCTATCTGGTTCAAGAAATATTGAATTCAAGGGTTAGATGATAGCTATGTACTTCAAAATCAGGCAGCATCTTTGACCGGTGAGGGTAGAAGTAAATAGCTCAGGAATTTAGAAAAGCCTAACTTTGAACCATCTGGTTTTATCTTTTGATGTAGGTTGTAAGTCTTTGACTTGATCATATAGATTATCAAACTGTAACCTTGTTTTTAATTCTTTTACTCTTTCCGGTGACAGTCCGAATTTCATTCCCAGAGAGATCGTCTCATATTGAGCATTTGTTATCTGCGCTCCACAGAGGTTATAGACGTATCAAATTATGCTCGTTGGAAAGACTGGATTACTCCTTAGATGGCTTAGGCTGTCTTGAAGGCTCCTAATGGTTTTTAGTCTAGTCTTTTATCACATCTCCCCGGAAAATGTCTCATCTGTGACTCAACAAACCAGTGATAACGTAGAAAGGATACTAGTGAAACGTTACTAAGTTTCGATAAACTTTTACAGTCTGTCCCGTGAAGCATTGAAGTAGACATTTTTGATCCTGACGAGGTTAACGTTGATTTTGGGTAACTTTTCTCTTGACCAAATCTTTATAAAATGAATCAGATAGGAACACAGCTTTAAACATTCAGCGTAGAATTCAACTTGACTTTCTTCAACTGGATTTTTGAAAATCAGACTCAGAAAATTTGTTCACCTTCCTCTCAATATTCCCTAAAAGTCTTCCTCTGAGAAACGCGAAACGTTGTGTCTGTTCGTCCAGTTAATATGAAAGAAACGAAGACTAACGATCACATTTTTAACTATCTGCCTCACAACGTAAGCTTCGATCTAAGTCGAACATATACGGCAGCCCAATCACGTATAGTGCATAGCTGTACGAGATTAAGATTCAAAGATCACTCTAGCAGTCAGCTGGTTCCTAATGCATCACATGTTGTCTACCATTTCACTTACAATCACGGTGACACGTACATCGGCAGAATAGAACGATACATTTTGAATAGTTTGCATCTTTGTACCCCATGATTACCGAATACTTTTTTATCCAGCAGATAAGATCAGGTAGCCCGACAATTGCGAACGCTCAACACGAGAATGCTTTATCTTGGGTGTACTTAGTTCTGATTACCAATAAGGGTTTTGTTGGTGCTAAATATTGGGGTACCACGCGTCCAAATTTCGGAGATCAATTCAAGTAGCGCCATGGTCACACGACAAACACCAGGCTGCAGAGAAATCAGTTGTTCTTCGCCGTCCCCACTGTGGGTTGTACATTGGTAAAAATAATAGGAGTTGTCAAAAGTTGGCTCAACAACATATCACTGACCCGAAAATAGTTATCAAGGAACACAACACTTTTGAGGTCCTGTTTTAGTAATAGTTGGAATCAGACGGGTTATTTCTGTTATCGGTAGAGGGACAAATTTATTATAAGATATTTGATGCACTGGACAAACCAGAATTTGGAGGATAAAAAGCAACTGTCTCCAATCAGCCAGGGTTTGAAGGTAGTTTGATTTCGACTGGGAGTCATCTTCAAAATGGTAATATCTTTTAAGTCTATTCATTGAATCAATCTTCTCGAGCACAAATTAATTCCTCTAGTTTCTCCTCAGCCTTGATGTGAGTAACAATGGCCTTTCCTTTCTGCTATTCAATAAAACTTCCCTGAAACATAGAAATTTTTCCCGATTGAATGTGTCCGCCATGCAGCTCAAACACTCCATCGGTGCTACCAAAGTAGGCTTATGTCCATAGGAGGACCGGCCGTGCTTTAGGCGTTCATAAAATAAAGCATGAGCCAAAAAGCTACTTTTACTGGCACCGTACTGATTAAATAAGACTGCCGGGGACATAAAAGAAATGGAAAAGAGAGCAAGTGTCTCTGGACTGTTACATTTTTTGCTTAACTACTGCATTCCCTAATCACTCAGTACAATATTTACTTGGTGTGTGCTGACGTGATTTAATTGGATTCAGAGGGCTGGTGCAAGGGGAGTTGCGAAGCGAAGACCGTTATTCACACATGAACAGTACTTGGGAATTAGCAAACAGAACGTCACGGTTATAACAACTTTGTTTGTTCCATTATCCACATAGGTAGACAGCGGCAAAAAATGCTAACTGTGCAAATTTGGCAGTCGCAGACTTATTCATTACAAATCTGTCCCTTCCATTTACTTTGAATAAATTCGGCACCTTTTTTCATCATGAAAAACCGCCCACTATTTGAGTTTACATAAAGGCTGACAGATGTGATCCTACACATTAATATTGATTTTCAGTGCACTATTCCTGTATGCACACAGGCTTATATCGTGTCAGAAGAGTGTTGTTTATCCTGTAGATCATGCCTAAAACCCATCCCATAAGAATGTCTGAAATTCACGTGCACCAGTAAACAGCCTTTAATTTGCACGCACTTTCCTTTAATTTTTTGTCATTCAGGTCACATCTTTCAAGACAGATCTTGTGCACACGGGGACAAAAAAAATTTGCCAGTTACCTGGTCTGTCCCCCCCCCCTAGTTTCTCTCGCGCAAACAAATTGAGAAAATCTGTTAGTGAGTTCCAAATATACATTCCAGTATGTGATCTTCAGTACAGCGCAAAATGAAAATCTTGATAAATTAACTGACAAGGCTACTTCAACCTGGAAGTATATTTGAGGAAAAAAACTGCTTGTTTATTCTTGGACTAATGAACCGAATTTATGATAGTAAGAACAGAATGAAGAAATGTATTGCGAGATGAGCGCCTATAGTTTACCATTGTTAACGGTGTATGCAAACAAGTCTGTTTGTGTACGATATGATATTCGGAATACAAAGTGGGAAAATGGGGAAAATGTTCAACACAAATAAATCAACAATGCTTATTGGATTGTATGCTAGGGAATGCTGACCGTTTGCGATACTTGCTTCCATTCACAAAAAGAGGTTTTTCTCTTTTGATCAGGCGAGCTATGAAAAACGCTCGTGGTTTTGCATTCCATTTGTGTAATAATACTTTGAATCGTAATCTGAACTTTCAATGTTTGCAACACAAATTGGCAAATTGTATTCAATGAATACTGACACGCGTTACCTGAGTATCTCTTTAGGAAACCACGGACTACTTCTGAGGAGTCATTTTATCTGACGCTAATACACTATTGTCCTTATTGAATACTTGACGAAATTTGTTTTTACAGGCAGGAACTATCCATTTTAAGGTTTATGGTTAGTACATGAAAAGCACCAACCAAAAGACTTTAACTCCTTATCCAAGAACATTCTTGTAGACCCCACCCAGCATTCCACTTGGATCCTTCCACGCGTTCTGCATTTAGACTTATCCCTCTTGCACTAATGCTTACCATAACCCTTCGATGCCATGCTTAGCACATATTCCAGTTGACAAGAGGAAAGTCGCAGAGGAACTTCGCACGAACCTCGGTGAATGGAACGGTTTCACTTCCACAGCATTTATTGTTACGTTTAACTCAAGGTGTCAGTGATCAGTTTCCCTCCTTTTGGCTGAAGTGTTACCTTGTTAACTTGCTGAAATCTTCAATGCAATACAGTAAAATAAGATTCCCGTGCAAGGAGACATTTTCTTGGAAATGATCGGAAACCAGTTAACGGTTCACATTAGTCCGTTTCATTTGCACAAGCGTGGTGCTGACCATTTTCTATTATTCATTTTATGACGAACTAATCCAGTTCTATGCTCTTGGTTCTTTCTAGCCCTATTCGTACATCTCACCAGATTGCTTCTATACGGCATCTAGAATAGAAGATTTTCGGACGTCACACTACGACGAGCCTTTCACAGAAAGGCAACGCGGAGCGGATGTAAAGCAGTTCTCTTGTTTCAGCCTGATCAACTGAAAAAAGAAGCATTTCGTTTCAAGCTCATAAAACTCTAGAATGTTCTATGACGGAAAAAAATATGCCATTTTAATTGTATTCGGAGATCAATTAGTGCCTGAAGTTAATGCTTTGCAAACCTGAAGTGGAATAAACTGTAACTATATAACCTTTTCAATATATGTACCAAAAATCGAAATATAGAGCATAAACAGCGTAGCCTGTTTCACTTCTTTGAAGAAGACTTTTGGTTATTTTGAGGATGGGGTATAGTACAGGATTTTCAGGAGTTGTTGCTGGAAAAAAACAATTTTGTAGTAGAACTTAGTACAAAATCCTAAAGCACATTCTTCAAGATCAGGATAAAGTGGGTATGACTGATCATTCATAATCGTTGAAGAAAAATTCAGAGAGGCGGTAGACAGTTAGGGTGGTGTTTGTTGTGTGAGCAGATCATAGAGATAAACTACTTTGAAAAAATGTTTCACATATCTGACGGAGTGCCTGAAGTCTTTATCAAGGAAACCCGAAAAAAATAAATTCAGAACCTTAGAAACAATGGGATAAGATTTATGCGAACAGACAGCGTCCAGTTAACTGAAATAGAATAGCAAAAACTTCGGTTGTAGCACATTAATGGATGAACGGTCAGTTTTCAGTAAAACTACATGGACATGGTTGTATTAGAATAGACTGGGACAGTTGGTATTTCAAAAGTCTTTAGTGAATGGCTTTCTCCTTAGATACTCAGTAAGCTACCTGAACAGTCATTCAATATAGAATTCGACTCATGCGGACAAAGGGGTTTACCAGCCAGTGACGGAGGCTTGGTGTATCGTGTAGTGCATAAGTTCAGCGAAACTTTGACAGGCTTCCCGAATAGTCTGATGATTAGGTGTTTGATTCACAATCGTTCACTCCTGATTCGAGTCCCAGTGAGGACTCGGTGGATGCGCGTTGGTCATCACTCCTTACAAGGACGATACAACCGTACGGTGCTTCCGTGGCGGGCTGAGAGTCGATAATGGAAGCTTATTCTTTCATATGTAGATTAAGCCCTTTATATTCAAATTCAGAAGTTAAAAGTAGAATAATACTGAAAATGGATTTGACAAAAGCAAATATTTAATCTTCAGTTGATGTTTTAAAATTGCGGGTTGTTTTTTGGAAAAGTGCAAAAACGCAGTTCCTAATACTGCTGGAAACCGCTCGACTTTTTGAAGCACATTGTCTTGAGTTATTTGTTTAGATTCATGGGGCTGCGTAGTTATGTTCCCAAGGAGATCGTTGCCTTGAGACTAGAATGTTGATCGAACGAAGATCCGTCAGAATTTGCCGAAAGGCACAACACTACACAAGCCCTACTCATGCATTTCGTCGGTGCTTTCCAAATGACTGCAAGCTCACTGGGTACACGGTGACTCTTGCCCATTTAAGGACGTTATATATTTACGGAATATTCGAAGCCTTTCTAGGTGACCTCATAGCTTCAGTGTCAGTTTCAGTCGGTGCCGGAGCTTGAGTTTGAATCCATCCAAGGTGGAAGATATTTAAAATTTAAACCATTCCGATCCGAGTTAATGAAATTTTGATGGATAACGTAATGTGATGATAATTTTTGTTTTAGGATGAGAGTCAGAGGGGTACAAACAGATGCGCTTATATGGAGGGTAGATGAATTTTCAAGGGCAATGTTCATGATACTAAATGGAAGACAGTCTAAGAAATTTTCTCCCTTATTAGGTAGTATGTTACGTGAGTTAAGGAAATATAGCCTATTTTAGCTGCCTCCATGGCCGCTTTATTTCATTCTCTACTTAGTCGACGTTTTTTCTGGGCAATATATTGCCTGCTTCGCAGTCGGAAACGTAAAGTTGCTGCCTGACAGTGCCTGAAGGGAAAAAAGACAGGTACCATGGACAAGAGCCACATCATTCAAAGGGGATATCCACGACTTAGCAAATGTTGTAAGAGAGAGGGGTTGCTGTTCAGTCCAGGATATTCATGTGATGGCAGAATGTTTTCGTAAAGCGCTGTGGCCGGCGTAGGTCAGACGGTTATCAGTGCGGACCTTGGAAAATGACTAGACGGGTTGAATTCCCACCATTGCCGGCCACTTCTCCACTGGAAAACATTTTATTGGGTGCAGTCCCCTCCCTAGGATGAGGTCAAAGAATATTTCATCTAACATTCAAATCTCCATCCAGATTGAAGCAAAAAATGATTTATAATTGATCTCCCTGATAAAGAAATAGCTTTTTATGAACAAAGCTCATGAAAGCTTCTTTTGTCTTCTCTTAACCTTTGTTCAAAGTCATAAAACCACTGGTTTCTTCACTGTACTGTCACCTTGATCATGGTACTTTATTCATATACTGATCGAATTGTGAGCTTAAATAAATTAAAGAATGAATCACTTCACGAGAAATTTTATCCAAATTAGTATTAGGTGTGTTATGATAGGAGGAAAGCATTCGTCACTGCGTAGAGAGCATTACAGTTCCTTTAGTTGCAGCTTCCAGTCTGAAGTCATCAGAACTTTTGAATGTACGTCGTTATTTGGAAACGAATGAAGTTTGACTTTCGTGCCACTATCTTTGGTGCAGGTTTCACGCACTTGTCCATCCTGGTTAGAACCAATGTCGTTGAGCAGAGAAGTGAACTTTTCAAGTGTTGATGGAAAGCCCAAGTATCGTCGGAGGTGAATAAAATCTTCCCAATAGTTTTATATATACGTTAATGTAGTTGAAGCCTTGTTACGATTCAGTGGGCTGGCGGGGCCTTCAAATCCGATCTTTGTAACAGCCGGAAACAACCTGCTATCTGGATTTTTGACTGAAGCTGGTATGGAAAACCGAGTGATGTACAAAACGATACTGAGCTTCTGTTCAGGGAGTCTGGGATGCTGTTACACCTTTAAAGGTTAGGGATGGGCATCACCCTTTGAGAATCCCCGACTCAGCTTGTTACACGGAGAAATTTATGATTTCCTTAAAATTCTTCCACATTACCAACTGAACTTCTCATCCTATTTTTTAATTCACTAGAGCTTGACCTTTTGCGGTTATCACTGTTCCCTGGGCAAAGAATTTCGTCGTGCTTGATTGTGTGAAATACCCTGTCAAATCTCTGTTACTCTCCATGAACCTTGTAGACAAACTATAAAATTTTCAGATCAAGACAAAGGAAGGATGGTACACCAGAAAAGGGGAAGAAATTTACAAAAATGTCCTCCGACATACAATGAGGCTCACGGAAGCAATATTCCACAGGCTAACATTCGTCAACTAGATTAAGTTTGCAAATTTTTGATTATAGGTGGGGAAATCTTCCTCTTGGCTGATTGTTCTTCGGACTTCACTCACAAACCTCAGATCATCCGATCAACCTAAGGTTCAAGAGCACCAGGTTGGAGTTTTGCTTTTGTTAGAGCTCATCGGTGAAGCAAATCTGTCGCCGCGCCCAGGGTTCATCAGGGTTTTTTCACCTGGAAGACGCGTTTCACCACTGCCCCACCCCGTCCGGGCTCATCCAAATCATCCGGTTAAATCTCTTCGGACGTCATCCTCTAAGGAAATATACAAAAATGGACTGAACTTGAGCGTAGCCGAAATCTCGAACAGCCAATACCCCTTCATCGCAAAAAGTCATTGCCTAATGATCTTATTAACAAGGAAGTTGTTAAACTCAAAGACTTTGCCAACCACTCCTTCCCCAATCTCAGCAGTGGTTGCACCAATTACGTTAGTTAGACAGCAGTTTTGTACGTTGGTGTCAAACGTGTGCAGTCTATATCTCAAATGAACGCATCCCTACTACGAGGGCACTGACTATTGCATCGTCGATAGACGATCCAGATCCGTTGGCAGACAGCTCGCGATTGCCCCTCCAAAAGTGATGTCAAAGTTGAAGCCGGCCATTGCGATCGATGGCCCAGTCAGTTTTCAAAATTTTTCTTACCGACCAGTAAGAAATCACTCGGTCGGGTTAGTAAATAAGAGAGCCAGTCAGAAGGCCCGGTTATGAAAGCTTTTTGGAATAATGCACGTCCCACAATGTATTGCCTGCGATTATCCGCCATCCTATATAGACCATCTGTTTTGGGGTACTAAAGCGAGATGGCTTGGAAGCGGAGAATTCTTCTTCTTGGGAAAGATGGGTGACCATACAACAATTGCATCAATGCAAAATGATGTGTCTAAGCGTTTAGAGGTGCATCACTTTTCCAAAAACGTATTGCAATATCCAAGTACCAGTGTTCCTCCGAAGGGGATTGCACATGTTTGATCTGAAAAACACAGGAAGGAAAACTCCTTGAGCCCAAGACTCGGTCGGTGCATCAACAGGATCCCACGCCTACACTAATCAGATGCCAATATGGCCGACAGCAACCTGTTCACTACAGTATCCTTCTTCCGTGCTCTGTCGATAAAATCGGACATTCTTCGAAGACCTAATCGAACGTCTATAGGTCCTACTGTGTATACGGAGTAGGGATTTTGCCAGCTTTGACTTAACCTTTTAGCCACGTTGGGTTTACTAAATATTGTGAAATTTCTTACGAAAAGTGAAGCAGATGTGAAGTGCTTTTTCTAAATACCAAGAATTTGGTCAGTGGAAATAGTTACTCACCTCTAGTGATTTCTGATCACGCAGTCGTGGACTTTCCTCCTGAAGTCTACATAAAAACAACCACGAACATTTCTCACCAAGCTGCCATCCCAAGGTAATCCAGGTACTGTCAATAATTACAAAAATAATCACATATTCCAAATCTAGTGTTTTAGCATTCTGACCTGACTACACATTGTGGTCATCTGATTAGTTATGGGTCTTTTTACAAAGACGTTTGTTGACTGCCGGAGACAGTGTAAATTCCTTGATCAATTTTTATTCACAGTTCTACAAAAAGCTATATCAAAGGAAGCTGAACATTAGGAAACCTAAAAATCTTGATTGTAGTTCACTGTCTGTACTAGAGGAATGTGCAGCAACCTTGTCCTCAGTTTTATCTGGATTATTGAATCTGTACTTACCCCAAGAAACTATTGCTGACTGTTGAAGAGTGCTTTAATTACTTTTGTACCGAATGAATGCACCTCCAAGATCCGGTCTATGGGCTCCACACATTTTTATTGCAAAGGTTTTTGGATCAGTACAGCTGTAAGGGACTGTGTATTATTTAAATGATACTTAGTCGTAAACAACGTGCATATCTCCACTTTTTAACTTTACCTTGTACTAACTTGCCTCTTTGATACACTGTATTCAGTCCTCTTTGATTAGAGGACTTAGAGAGGCAGGGTATTTTCTTCAGGTAACTGTAACTTAGTCAGATATGTCGAGAAGGAAAAACGATTTACCTTTCCATCTGCGGGTGGTTTCCGGTCATTGGCCATGTCTTTGTTCAAAGACTACTTTGGCAATCTCCAACGAGTTATGTATTACTCTGTAAAGTTCTCACCGCTGCAAATTTTGTGCTTTGTGGTCTTCAGAGCACGATTTCACCACCATTATCTCGTTACCTTGTTGTTATTCTTGCATTCAACGATCCTTCACCTAAAACGCATAAAGTTGACGAAGTACTTTTCTGCCCAATTTGCAGCAGGCTGTCTTGAACTAAACCTGGTGGACTTTAAACCCGAACTCGGTCCTCTATCTTTCTAGGTTGATAAATACATCATTTTATTCTATGAAGTATGAAAATTACAACATTATTTTAAAACCTACTCCAGGCGTACATGTAAGTGAAGAGTAAATTTGTGCCACCTTAGCAAATTACCTCGGTTCAGTTTCAGCACGTGACCTGATATGGTTTGACTCTATCAGTACCGTTTTGTAATAATTCCATAGGCATAATACGCGTCTTACAATATTCTATGTCTCTCTTTGTCTAACTGAACGTCTTGTGCATGCCTGGACTTTGTGCATTGGCTTTCACCTTCCCCCGTCTATCAGGTAATGAATTCGAACTCACATTCATAAATACTAAGCATCCGTCCAAAGGCAACGGCATTCGAAACAAAGATCATATTCATTATATTTCATGTGAAATTAAATTACCTAGGTGCATTGTTCACCCCCAATGGTGAATATTTCCCATCCCAACGTACGTTACAAACTGCCTCAAACGACGTGTGCAGACGCGAGACCTTCAACATATTGTAACCCAGTAAATGTGCACTTTCCTTCCTCTACCAGTTTAAAATTAGAAGCCATCAATTCTCAGACAGAACCTTGTAAATGTTCTATGGTTCTCTATCTCACCAAATCCCTTACCGAACTTAGAGAAATAAATTCTAGCTGAAATAAGTGCTTTATTGGTTTTTATCATGTCAAAATTATCTTAAAGCAGCTGAAAACTTACCTCTCTGGGCGAGTAAAGCATTTGCTTCAACTAGATTGATCTCGAACAGGATACAGATACCAAGGGCACGCACGAATAGAAGGTCTCTTTCGGCTCCTTGTTAGAATATTTTACTCACGTGTAAAGGTGCAAAATTCAAATTATTCATTTTCCTGTCAATCTAATCTTTGTTACAGTTGCAATGCTTTGAACCCTTGGTATTTCAACAAAGTACACAAGCACGCATATGAGGTATTGTTCCGAGTTTCCCAACCTAAGTTTTTGTATATATAACATTGCAGTCCACAAAATGACCCCAAAAACAGGATGTTCATGAACTTTAGGTACCAAGATCAGGTGTCGTGGTTAGTAGTTTGGTCGTTTTCAAGCTATTCAACATTCGAATGCATTCACATGCGTTTGTCTCCATTACTTTCCACTTTACAGAGAGACAGTGTCCGTCTGAGATCCCCTAGTGACCAAGTAACAAAACAAATCTATTTCGTTCGCATTAAGCAATGCAGTTTTAAGTCGGATTCATCATTTATTTATTAAAAACGAATACTGATGGAATCAAAGGACATATATTATCATTATCATTGTTACTATCGTTGCCTTTTGCGCTGAATAAAGAATATACTCTTGCCGAACTATTTAGCAGTTTACAGTAGTTTACAGATGTAGAATCACTTTCATACGCTGATTTCCCACTTGGTTTGTCTGATATAGGTAAGTGTTTATTGTTCGCTAATAAAGCCTCGTCGGACTGACTGCCATTTATCCCGACCACGTTATGCTACAGAACAATAGACAGTTACCTATAACGTTTCACGTGGTATCTCTTCTTTCGATAAGCTACGAGCTGATCTCGTCTCCGATTCACTAAGGTTTGCGTGAACTTCATAAAACAGTCCAGAAAAACTGGTTAGCCTTTTTTCAACCCTAAACCACGATACAAAATGATAATCTCATAGAAGAGTGACACTTGCTTAGGACAAAGTCCCACAACCGTACTAGATACTACTGTGTAGGAATGATATCTCGTATAATGCTTACACCCAAAAGAGATTCCCGTGTGTTCAGTACGTTCAAATAATTGTTTTGACGTGATTAAATCAGTGGCTCCTGTCAGCTACAGACTTTCGCTGGTGATGAAACAACTACAACCTAGATGTCAGAATCAGCGGTAAAGAGCTTACCAAAATTCTCGTTTATATTACTTGTTACGTTTGATCACTAGAAGTGCTACTGAGATTCAATTGTACTCAACACCATAAAACATTAGAATCGTATAAACACTCGAGTAAAACTCGTTTCACCTGATTTTATTGCGAAATCCCCATAATCCCTAATTGTACGTCAGTATGGATTTTTTCGCATGTATAAACTGCTAGACCGGAGGAAGAATCAGGTTAGCAGAAGGTAAAACACTTCGCTCCGGTTAAAAATGGATGTAGCCGAGCCTTTAACGTGATCAGTCAAATTTCTTAGATTAGCAGTTTACCCCGGAACATTTTAATTTCAATAATTTGATGTTCTACATTTTTATAAAGTTAAAGACCTTTTACTATGAACTCTTGTGATTTTTTTCCTCCAAGATCCGCTGTAGAGATCTGTTCCTGATTGAGTGAGTTTTCGATTTGCAGGGCAAAATCCAAAAGTCTTCCGTTTATTTGGTAGATTAGGCTTCAAAGAGGACTTTGAGATAAAACGAAAAGTTCTATCTGATAAAAACACAGAAATTGGACGTTTCGAAGGTGTGAAGTGTGATTTATACACTAGTAACAGAAGGATTTATTCTTTTTTCTGAACAGCTTTGTTGTTCGTCAGTTTGATCATTAAACATTTCAGAACATGGGCTGTGACGTACTCCGTTTATTCTGAATTGCGTTTTATTGAGAGTCAATAATTGTTTTATGCAATGAAACATACGTGATGAAACACCATTCACCGGATAGGTCAACCGACCTATCAGCCGAAGTCCGAGAAAATGTGCGTTTTTAGAAAACGGTACGAGGTTACGTACCGTTTTCTAAAAATGACCAAGGGAATTTTTCGCGATTCAAAGTGTACATTGTTCCAAAACTGTATTTGCAAAGCTTTGAATTCCTGTTTTCTCCAGTCTAATACTCTGTACGATTTCGAAAATAACTAAAGTGAAACTATTTCAAAGTTGTTGTTTTTTTATTAGACTGGATTTTTATAAAAATAAAATTCGCGACAGTCTGCCTCGTCAAAATTAGGAGTTATCCGGCTGAATAAAATATCAGCGTAGGAAAAACAGTCAGGTAATGTTCAATTGTGCGCTTCTAAATGCACATTCACAGAGAGAGGTGATAAGCGGATTGATTTGTTTGTGGGAATCGGGGTTCGTTCGTGACATTCTGCCAGCCAGCCACACCTACAGTGCACAAACCACGCCAAACACCAAAGTGTCGCACATATATCCAAGTTATGTGACGACCGACGAAGGATCCTGTCTGGGTCATACCTCATCGGAACACCAAGAAACTAATAGGCCGTTTTCGATACACCGTATTCATAAACAATGGCAAGGGTAAATAAAACAACCGCAATTGCGGATTGGTGGCCCTTCTAGCTGTAGAACGGAACTTTCTCATCGACCTCGGGTGCGCCGTTTTGTGTTGGTTGTAGAATCAACAGGACATTCTTGGTACGGTCAGGAACCGGTTCGTTGGAAACTTATGGTGTTTATGAATGTGAGTAAAAATTGTATGGTAAGTGCTTTGCAATAGATAACATGTGTCTTGGAAGTTCAGCAGGAAGACCCTGATTACACAAACCACGAAGTTATTGGATAAAACTATAGGCCAATTTTCTCATTCCAGTTTTCGATGAAAACTGACGTGAACCATTGAGAAGACAAATGTTCTTTAGTAGACAGTGATTGGGATACTCTGCAGATTTTTTGGTCCAGAACTGGAGCTTTTCGACTGAACTGAGGTACATCTTGTCATCAGAAAACGGCTTGAATTTATTTGTGAATAACACTTATTGAAGTCGATTCCACACTGTGGTTAGCTGACCTTGCAAGACGTTGGCCATCAAGGTTAAATCACGTGAGCATCGTAAGCTGAATTATCAAAAGTGGGATGGCATTAGTTGTCTTGGTCTAAATACGTTACTTTGAAGTCATTTTTCAACCAGTACCGCATTCCTGAACATGCCCCAGTGATAAAGTCAAGAAAGCCATTCGTAATTACAGGTTTCATATCATGCGTAGCTCAGTCATGATTTTTAACCATGAATAGCTACCTAAACAAAAAACAATTTTTTTATTTGGCACCCAGGTGAACCCTAACGTCAAAATCAAATCGTTGGTGAATATTTAGGCGTACGACGAGTTACGGAAAACTCACTAAAAATTCATCCGTATAAATAAATTTTCCCCTAAACTTATTCCCTTGAATGCCATGGTCTTTAATTTACCACGGTTATTGGTTTCAGTCGGAGTTAAATATGGGCAGTCTGTTGGGCGGACCTAAATTATAAGCACAGTGAGTGATAGGAAATTCGCCGTTGTTAAGACTGAAATGATCCCTGAATCGAAGGAAAGGAATTTATCTCAAATGGGTATAGTCTTTCAGGATAATGTTGTGGTACCTGTTCACATTCTTCTGTGATTTTCTTTTCGTTGCACTAACGCTCTGTTAATTTACTTAAATAACGCACACTTAACAAAGAAATCAACAGATGGTGACAGGGAATTCAAATCCGACCTTGTTTTCCTTTCCAACTCCAAACTTTGCTTCATAATCATTACCGCTCTGTGCTCATTTTTACTGATTGAGGGACTAAATTCATACCGTATTTCGTGCTCCGCCATAATGCAAAAAGTTGTCATTTTGGAGGAGCTTGAAAAATCCCACAAATTTGCTGCAATAGAATAAAAAAGAATCTGGTTTTCTAACAGCCGCGTGAAGAAGCTTTGGGCTGGTTTCACAGTCTCTTTGCGAATACAGATTATCACTAAGGTGTGTATATCCATGATTGTGAGCTTCAGTGTACCCTGTCTGCTAGGAAATTTATCTGATCTGATCGACACTGGGCACTGGTCCGGGAAAGTTGACTACACAACGATACTGATGATGAAATTGTCTACACTGACGGATCCATGTTATTTCGCACAGATGGTCCCTCACAAGAAGCACACTGGTGGTGTCATCGCCTACTTCAACAATCAGTGATCATTCCGAAATCGGTTTTCTTATTACACCACTCGCATTATAGCCTCCGTCCTTCTGTATAAACAATAAATAATTTCATTCGACCAAAAATCTATGGCGTTTAGGACTAGTTTCTTCGACTACGGCGAAGCATTCAACTGTGTGGACTGATCTCAGCTATTACGGACCCTAACTAATCGTGGAATTCAGTCAAGCGATGTGCACTTGTATTTGTATTTGTAGGGCAGACTTATGAAAGCAACATGCCGACATTTCGGCCATTGAACTCAGAAATAGAAAGCGAAAAATAAAAGACTTTACAAATGGCAAAGTATTTCGGTAAATAGCCATAAATACTTTTCAAGGGGAGTGTGTTTCAATAAAGGAGAGAAAAGGAAAAACAAGTTGGATAATAAGTTTGCAGGCAACTCAGCTGTTATCTTCTCCCGACTGGTCAAATCCCAAGCAAGACAGGGTATGGGAAAAATTTTCCGCAAATATAGTCTCGAGGAAGGACGACGAAATGCAAAACGAGTGATTACTAGGCACGACAAAGGGCTAGTCTGTGCGTAACGGATGAGTAGGTTTCTGAAGTACCTTGTAGACTAGGTTCAAACAGGACTCTGTATGCTGACCAGTGAGTTTAGTCAAAATAGCACCAATAGAGATCAATTAAAGACGACCTATAATTACCAAGCCAGGGCGCAGAACTTTAAGTTTCTGTCTCAGAAGGCCGGGAAAAATGTCACAGGAACAATAAAAAAGGAAAGGATTATCACATTGGTAATCGAACTTGGAAAGAAGTGGCTGTGATATCCAAAACGATCTGAGCTTCCGTATTTGAGTAGAAGGACTTTGTAGTTTTCCAGTGAAGTTATCCATCGTAATACCCGGGTACCTGGAGGAGTTAAATCTGGATATGGATTTGGAATTAGGGAAACAGTCTCTAGGCGAAGGAGAACGGGAATTGTTGAAACCACATTCAGGGCACCTGGAGAGGTTCAGCTTCAAACCAGATCGAGTGGGAAAATGTTCTGTCTCTGATAGATTTTCACCAAGATTCTAAAGTCAGAGGGGTCAGAAGTAACCTGACAAAGAACAACATTGTCAGCTTACTTGAATACCTCAGATGGGGAAGAAATTGGTAGGTTTCTAATACAAGAAGAGAGATAACACGGCACCCTGGAATACTCCAGAACTGTTGAAAGGGGTTTGAAACATTTGTACTCTACCTTGGTTTTCTGCACTCTGTTGTGAGAAGAGGTAAAGATCCAGGCAAGTATTTGTGGAGGACAGTTGGAAGCTCCAAGCATTTAAAGAAGAAAAGAACGAAAAGCTGAATTAATGGCATAAAAATAATCAAAAAACATACGGCGGACAGATTAGGTGAATCTGTTTAGGAATTTAATAATGTAGTGGATCGAGGAGGCTACAGCATCGAGAGTGGATCTTTCGGGTTAGTAGGTTAACTAACAAGGGTCCCGGGGTACTTTCCGGTGGGTTTGAACCCGACCAAGTAAAGCCTATTCAGCGGCTTAAGTGCTATCGAAGTGAGCGTAATTGGACAAAAACAGTCTTTTGTACAGTTTGTGTTTGGGCCTTTGGGAATAGAGATAATAGAGACTGGTTGCCAAAAATCGGGGAATAAACAGTTCGATGGAGATTTGTTCAACAAAACTACCATAGATTCCTTAGACGGTGGCCCTGTGCCTGAAAATTGAAAGGGAGAAACCGTCTGGACCTGAAGAATACCGAGATTGGGACTTGAGAGGAATTTCAAATATGTCGGCAATAACGAACCGTCCAGCGTCTGTACTAACACATACAGAATACATATTACGACAGTTATATGAAGGATTTACAAAATTTGCGTTGAGATGGTCCACTTCAGTGTTATTGTTGCAGGGTTTAGTTTTATGACCTCCAAGTTATACCGTCCCATAGAAAGTTGAGATCCTTGACTCTCTGGAACTGCGCAAAGTACATCCAATCGTTTTACCCCTGCTTTGATTAAGCGCCGGTAGCTTTTGGATTCCAAAACTCGGCGAGACTTGTGGGCGCGTTTCTTTTGCCTCCTGAAAAATTTGAGTAGTGAAGAGACCACCCTACCACTGGAGGCAGAGTTTCAGCTGGGCAACAGAGATCGGAGATAGCACTAAGAATATCAGTAAGAAGTTCAGCCAGGCTGGATACTGAACAAGAGGAAACGGATATACATGTTTATGCTTATGTTTATGTCTTACACGTGTGCCTAGATGTAGGGGAGTATCTCAAAATCAGTTATTCCACTTTTTGCTCTTCCTACACCAAAGTTTATATGCGGACTTCTCTCAAAAGATGGCGTTGGTGAATCGTACTCAACCTCACTAAGTATACTTCTACGTCATTCACGCAATTCCGCTTTAAACACTTGATTTTTCAGACCAAAACCTATGAAGCTACCATAACGCTACGCTTCATCTCTTTCCTCTCCAAAGCTCAAGCTGTCACTGCAGAGAAGAACTTGTTGCTGAGTTGACATTATAATTCACTTTTTGTATGTACTCGCATTGTTTCGAAAGTGACCATGCTGATGCTGAATATCCACCCTCAGTTACTTTTTGCATATACTCAACTTGACGAATCCGCAAATGGTTACTGCGGTATGTTCTTTCTGTTATTGTTGAGATCGGTGGCAGTTACGGTCAAACTCATACAGCTCTATACACCCTTATTGGTATATGCTCATCTACTTGGTCCTAATCGGAGTTCATCTGCAACGAAGTTTGAGTATCTGGACGAAAACGGTGTAGAACTATTTTGAAGGTCAACTGTTTGTGTGGTCGGTCACTTATTTGTTCCCTGAACACTGTTAGCAAGTTTTAGGTGACTTCGTACTTTGCTTATTGCACTACAAATTTGTTTACATTTTTAGCACATTATTTTTCACTTTTTTCTTATTTAGCCGATATGTAATTGGTGAGCCCGAAGTGATCCCCAAAATGCAGCGTACCTCGTGACGTTTGTGAATAAATTGACTCCCTGAAATCCATTGAAGCTGTTTCTGTCCTCGTTAGGAGTCATCAACAACGCCTATCCACTGAAATCTTCTATACGGTGTTTCGTGGATTTTTGCATCATGACTCCATATATTATCGATTTGAAGGTCACGAACGCTGTCGAGCACGTGCACGTTTATGGAATCTTGCGTGTTTTCGCTGAATACTGAAGATCTTGTAAATTATGGTAACAGAGTTCGGAATAAATCCAAACAGATTTTCAAAAAATGAGAATGGAGGTTGAAGAAACGCAGTATAGGCTGGTAAGTTGGTCTCCAACAGTACTGTTCTGGAAAAACTCAGATTCCCTTAATCTTAACGAAAAATATCCGTTTTTTATCAGGAAAAACCGGAGAGATGTCACTATTCATACAGACGAAGTTTGAAAATGAAGAAATCGTTGTTACCAGAATTCTAGTTGCACAGGTATATACCCGGTTAGACGATTCCGATTCATGCCGAGACTATCATCCCACTTCCATCCACAATCATGGAGGAAGTGTCATCACTTATGGTAACAAAATCTTGAGCAAGCCCACAAATCTGGTCATTGTGTACTCAACCAAAAGGATTAGCAGTCACATCATAGACGGTAAGCCATATTTTCTAAGCGGATTCCGCTCGGTACTCATCGAAAATATTCACATGGCACCCAGCATATCACTTTCTGAGTTGGACATATTTTCCGGTCTTCTGTGAACATCAGTAATCGCACAATTGAGTGAATCCCTTTGCATATTTGTCGATGACTTCAACAGGCATGACGTTACTTTACTCACCTCTCGGCTTCATAAACTTGGCACTTTTTTCCACCAGACTTAACGCACAAGTGGACTTGGTTTTTACAAACAGAGCAAAACTGTTCACTGTTCAAAAACTTGTACCCCCGAGCAACCCCGATCGCTGTATCATGATAATATCTACGACAGTGTATAGTAAGACCAATCCGTGTACTGTTAAGAATACTATCTGGAAAAATGCATCAGACTAACTATTCACCCGAAAACCTGGTCAGGTTGAGAGCCTTGGTTACCTTAATCGCTTTTTCCCTGTTTTCAAACCCCAACCATTCTGTCTTCCGTGAACACTTCACAGATTACCTTAGTTTGTCCTTTAGTCACTGTGGCCCATTTGAAAGTGTCTATGTCCAAAATGATCGACATTCTTTGCCAGTAATGAAATAGCTGCGAAGGAAGAAATAGCAGGCTAAAGAAAATGGACAGAGAAAGCAAGTCTAACAATTCACCAACTCGATCAAATCTGAAGTTACAAGCCAGAATAAAATGTTTACAGACACCGTCTTTTGTCGTGGCGTGTGGAAAACCATACAGCTTCTACGTGGCAGTAACTCAGCAGACAAAATAGAACAAGGTAATTTTGAAAAACTCAACCCTGATTTCAGCTCATTATCGCGGCCTACTTCCGTGCCAGTTTGCAACTACTCATCTCAGCCACCAACTATCGAACCCACCATGGTCTTCCAATGGTTGTGTAAAGTGAAGACAAAGCTCCTGGTCCAGATGAGCCATGGCCTGTTGTACTCAAGGAAAGTGCTAATACCCGTTCGGTTCCACGAGACATTCTCCTGAGTAATTTTCCAACAAGCGAAAGAATCTCTATCAATTAGAGAATGACCAGGAAAACGCAAGTCTCTAAGAAAGAACCAGGGAAATACGGTCCCATCGCCTGCACTTTTGCAGTGCTCAGATTGCTTGAGAGGATTTTGTTACCGCGGATTACCTTGGGGTCTGCTGGAGAAAGCAAGCACCGGTTTGCTTATCGGTCTTCGAGCTTCATGCTTGACGCCGTAGTTTACATAGTCCACTCAGTAGCTTCAGTTTTTGAGTGAAAATGTAAGACTGTCAGTCGTGTACGAAAAAAGTCTTGTCGTCATCATAGATTTACAGCCAACCCGAAAGAACAAGCAACCGGTAGTGATCTCAAACAATTAAAACTGAAGTCAACTCAGTGGTAAATCTGTTGGTCTCCTCAATAGTTTTTAGGTCAACAGAAATGGGTTGGATAATCTGGATCCTCAGAGCTTTGGGTTGGGGCAAGATAAGTAACCTTTGTGTGACGAAATGCGGCCATTTTCGTGTTTGGTTGTCACCAGGCTCTTTGCAATATCGGTCAGCTCCGCTGTTAGGTATATCTTGCGTCATTCAGTTTTGCCAGCAACTCAAATCTCCATCATCCCATCCGTAGTGCCTGGTGGTCGTCGGTTAGTCCTTCCGCTGCATGTGTGACCAGGACTGTAGTTGAACTGCTATACAACGTGTGAGGAAACTTCATCCAACTGACTATGTACCCAACCGGTCAGACTAACCCTACAAGTCGACTGCAGCATTAAATGTTCAGCTTCTAGGAATCTGCCGATCAAGAAGGCTGACTATATTTCGTTGAGCACCTTGGTAAACAGCTGGTCTTCATCTTTAAAGATTATTTTGATGCAGACAGCTTTCTTTGGTTTCCTGTGGAGTGATCAGCCTTAGGTCCCTGTCGGTTATGAACATAAATTGTTTTTTGTTGGGCAGAAGTCACGTGGTACGTACTCTCCGAAAAGCTTCTCATTCTCCTTGGAGTATATTAGATCAATGAATAGCATCACCGCGGTAATACTGACCCACTTTAGTATGCATTGAAACCGCAACTTGCTAAACGCAAGATATAACAACTTTGAACGATTTTACAGTAGAACGAAATTTGTACCTACCCACTCAACTACTTCGTAATTTTCAAGTCCAAAATAATTTAGTGTAATCCATTCTTTTTTCACAACAGAAATAAGTAAACGTATACTGTCAGAGAAATTTTTATCTTGTTTACGTATACTTTGTTTAGAATTGTTCTAGAAAAGCAATCAGTTGTTGACAGAAGACATTAGCTAATGTTGGGGAGGACGTAGGATAACTCAGTCAGTGAATTCAGCTAAAATTCATTGTCTTAGATGTTGAGTGTGGGAGACGCGTAAACGAAAACGCCAGAAACGCCTAACTACGGTGTTTGGTTGCACTTAACACGATGACACATCACGTGATCCTCGAGCGAGGTCAGAAAGCGCTTCTGGCAGCTTCTAACCTCCCGACAGTTCAGCTGAATGTAGATCCTCGATAGATCCTATAAGGAGGCTCAGTTGATCACTGGATGTAAAAGCCATGATCAGCGGTTTTCTAACGACCAACGAGTCACACCAACAAATAGTTTCTAAATGCATTCTTTTCTGGCTGGAACTCTAAACTTCCAATCCATCCATTCCATCGTTCCGTATAGTACATTTCGATTTCAATATAACTGGGTAGTCCGTTTTCTCAAAAGTGTCGTAGAAAAAAAATAGAATATCAACTTTAAAAATTTTTTGCGAACAGATGGTGGAAAATATATGGCTGAAAAGCAAGCAGCGAACAAGCACATTTTCGGTAACCTTATCCTACTGGTTTTTATAAGCACACCCAATGAGTGAAAATGCCTATTCCTACAAACGCTGTCTATCCGTCACAAATACGACCCATTAGCCATGAAATGTGTGCTTTAATGGTTCAGAAAATGTAAGAGTGTTGAATATTTCCTGTCCCATAAATGGGAAAGGAACAGCTAAACAATGCACTTGGGTTTTTCAGTCAATCCTTACCTTATCTAGAATAATCTCTCCATTTTTGCTCTTGTTCCGTAAGATATGCACGTAGAACTGTTGATCATCTATCGGTAAGAGGAGAGAAGTACAAAATGATGTGACTGAAGACGAAGAACAGGAGATCATTTCCAGTGCGACTTTGGCGCCCCTTTCGGGTACCGGACACCATGTGTTGATGGCGGTTGATTCAAAATAATCTACCAAGGTTCCTTGAACGCAGTACACGAACACACTCGATTTTTGATCAGTCAATGGTTGAAGCAAATCCACCATATTGTAAACCATAACATTTTATACATTAGTTTACCTTTAGAACCCTAGTCTTAGAGTTCCCATTCACCTTCTAGATCTGGTCTGATGGGGATTTAATATACTATACTGTGACAAAATTTGGAAAGAGAAATACTAACGTACCAACATCATATAAACCAACGGCAGCTTCCCTAATCATTTCTCTTATTGCACTCATTGCAAGTACCAGCTGCTCTGCGATCAGTTAAGTAACACAGAACCCCTGACGATTATTGTTCTCTAACTGAACTTAAAAGCGTATGCACTCTCGGCCTCGACACTGCAAAGTAGGACTTTATGGAGCGCTGAAATGATGACTTTACCTATTGTTTTGTGAGATCACGTGGGCTATAAACTCTCAGTGTACAAAATATTTCCAACTATTCGTGAACATAAATACTGGTACTCATTTTTCTTCGTGATAGATTGCATGATACATCAAATGGATCGTCTCCTCTGTGCTGGAAGATATCCCAATGGCTTTGACGATAGTCTTTAAGCCGACATGGGAAATCACCAGCGAGTTTTTCATGATACCTCATTCATCACTGCTCTACTTAAAAATATACCATTCGTGGCGCGTTATCACGTGGTATGATTGATAATTCAGGCAAAAGAACTTTAACAAAACAACAGCTTTTACGTGGTAATGTCACATCAGTTAACTCTAATCATGGATAAACAGGAATATTTTCCTAACTGCCGTATACGGTCAGGAAAGTACTTCACGGTCACGCGATTGTGGAACTTCGTGGAACCGACAAAAGAACATCTGTATGAACATCTAGAAATCTACACAGAAAGTTTCCTCACCAGCTTTCAACATTGGTTACTTTTGCTAAGCAAAATCGAAGGTTGTGAAATGCTGTCTAAAGAGGTGGGGTGACTTGGTATTAGCAGGCTGATGTGGGTTGTTCGGAGGTAGAAAGTTTCAGACTTGTATTCAACTAATTCCTAATTGATGGGATCCCTGTAGCTGAAATATTGCTAGTTATTTGTCTGAATTCAATCTTAGTACCAATATTCGCTAGGTTTTTGGTGGTTTTTTTCAAATTGGCAATATTATACTCAGTCAGATTCTCCAAGGTCCCCTGGATGTTAGAGATTTACTTAAGAGGTGTATTTATCTTGGTCGAAACCATGTGCGTATCGGCTTCAACTGCCTTCATTTCCCGTTTTTGATTCTCGTTTTATTTTAATATTTTTATACAGTGGGGAGAAAATCAGATCAGAGGGTTGCTGATCTTTCTGGCATTCTTGCCAGTCTTCATCAAGCTACCTTCATGGAAGTCGATTTTCTGTGTGTCGTATGTTTCCAAATGTTCGCAATTGCTACTGAGATTCACGTGGATACAGTTACCAGTTTCAATCCGGAGTCTCATCGGTCATTCTTTTGAAAGGGATTTTATAGCAGCTTCAATCATACGCTTTATATTCTGGTTATATACTATTTTCTACAACTTTGAACGGACGGTCAGCTAAAATGCATCATCCCAGTGAGGCAGTTAGTAAATGTTAGCCAGCACTTTTAAAGGATTGGAAGCTTTTAACAACTAGATTATGGCATCGCGGCAGAGGCCCGTTGGGGAAACGACATCCAGTTGTATGTAGCTAATTCTTGACTTCTAAGCTTGTTTTTTAACCTAACGAGGGTTTCCTGTACGTTGTTTTGGATATCTGGTGATAGAACCAGGCAAGCTAAATTAGCCGATGAGAAGGTGATTATTTTGTGTCCTCCTGGATGGCGTTTGTGCAGATCTGGTGAAATCGTTCTTTTAAATAGCACAAAACCACAAAGATTTGTCTCGGTTTTGCCAACTAACTACATGGTTCTAACAGTGATTACAGAAGGCATTTCCAAAGCAAAGTTTTCTGGCTGCAATTCGGAATTGGTCGCTCTATAATAAAGCTTGTAGATTATGAGTGCAATGCTTCCCATGACTATCGCTACCAAACTCGAGCTGGTTGAGTCCAGCATAAATGAAAAGACTTTTCGCTTTTTATGTATCAGAAAATCTTTTTTCTAACGGCGCAGGATATTTAATGACTTCTTTATGAATACTGTGAACCAAATTGTTGATCTTTCCGTGTGCCCTGGAATTCATTCATCAGTGAAAGAAGTTTTGGTAACCTGACATTTTTCTTTCGTACAAATAATTTTTGACAGTTTCTTGGCATTCGTGTTCCTACTAATTCAAATAATTAATAGTCATTTCACTAAGACTATAATCCTTACCGGTATTTTAAGTGTTTCGTAAAAATAGTCAACTTTGATGTATTTCACGGCTACTTTTTGGAGAACATCCATTGAAAGTGAGGAACAGACAATAAATAACTTCGAAAATTGCACTCAAATACTACACAGTATTAAACTAAGGTCAAAGCAATTTAAATGATATGACCAATGACTTAATAATAACATAATTTAATTATGCTATGCCTTTGATTTGGGTTGACTGTTTTCAGCAACGAACATCTGTTTCAAGACTCTGTAAAACGTAGGCAATACATCAGACGTAGGACTGGTCATTTCGTATATTAGGTTTCAAAATTTAGTTGTAGCCTATTCGACCTGCATTACTAAATAGTTCTAAGAGCACAAATTAAACAGGCAGGTAGTGTTCCGAAGGAACATTATTTTTACTTTTCATTCTTACCCCCCCCCCTCACATACTCTATTAGCTTTTTGTGTATTACACCAATCTAACTACCCTAGTTGTAGCACACTCACGTAGTTCACTGCAATCAAGAGCCAAGCAACTGAATTATAACAAAGCTGCAGGTTCACACTTTTTCTTTAGATTGCCTACATGAGCAGTATACACGACTCAGTCCTCGTATGGATAATCAAACAAGGGTAACCATTAGCCAAGAAGACAAGAGTTTGCAGAAGAAACCGTAATGGTCTGGGCTGTTGTAAGCACACGACGTTTTTTGCCTGTGAAATCGAAGTAGAGGCTGCTGTGTGAAATAATCCGGTGTGAACTTCGTGAATTTGTGCGAAGTCTTTTTTTTCCTGAGCTCCCCTGTCCATCCTTATTTGAGGTCCATGATACGTGGTTATTGGTACGGCTTCACAAAGCACGCTCTTCTTGATGGACACAACTGAATGGTTCTCTAACTTGTCACTATCATACTTGTTCGATTTGTCAATGAGAAATTCATTTCGGAGCAATAAATCACATGTCCTCCAGTGCTTACGAAGCCTAATGAGAAAACAGGATAAGAACATGTCACTGGTAATACACTCCCGGTTGAGTAATCAGTGTATAAGTTGTAAAACTGTCCGTTTCACCTAACACTCCTTGCAACTGAAGCAACAATAAAGCAATACGGATATATCTATTCAACTTAAATTCATTCTAAAATCACCTGATAGATCTCTCAGTTTGGAGTGAGAGTGGCACAGCAATGGGAATCACGAGATGAAATCTCCCCACGCATTCTCTGTCAATAAGAAAATCTAACTGATCATTCACCAATATTTTGAGAATTTTCCCTGTCTGCAAATTCCACACCTCTTTCGCTGGCATTGCTTCTTAGTAAGCTTGATGTTTTTTTGTTTATGAGTGGGGAAAACGACACAATAATTAACTCACGGTTAACTGAGAGATTGGGAAAAAGAAAAGTTCTACAGGGGAACTGACATTCGGTATGTTTTATTGTTCGATGAATAGCACAGCTGCTCAGAAGATAAGCCGAATGGTTTGCTTGAGTTAGCAGTGTAAGTCAATTTATATGGCTTTCTCTCTTGTAGGATATTCTAAATCTTAGGCTGATAACGTTTTATTGGTAGGCAGATGGACAACTTTCTGCACCTTTTTATTTCTGCCTTTCACCCTTTTAACCCTTTTAATGGTGCCGGTAGAAATTCTGATTTGAGGCTAAAGGATAAAATATTAGCAAAAATAATAATAATAATAGTGATAATAATAATCCTCATTCCATTGAACATTATTAACATCCTCTCTTTATGTGAGTGATAACAAGTTTCCATCTGTGGAGCGTAGTACTGTTACAAGTATAAAGTAATTTATATGAGCATTTCAACTATGAGTAAGAATACCAATATTTCCACATATTTCAATGCATGAAGCAATCGGATCACTAAGAATTACACAAATCAGCCCACTACCAACCTGTTCGCCGGTACAGTGGCAATCCAGTATAGGGTTTGACTTCAGTAACCTTAGTAACTGTTTCCTGCAAACAACTCTATTGATCATAAAGTAGAGTTATTGTCAGCGTCCTAAACTGGGTGGTTGTCCAACTTCCTGAATTTTCGCGACATTCTCCCAAACGGTTCAAACAGTCTATCGCAGCAAAAGATGCATTTGGCTAAATCATCCAACCAGACACTCGGTTGCCTGACTTTCATGTCTATACCACGCATTCACGTGACCCAACTGGTCGACGGTGACTAATTCTAGTCGATCAATAATTGGGAAGTGTATGTCGATCGGAGACCAGTTCGAATAAATTATCATATAGCGCCACAGGGCTTGTGTGTGTCGTTATTCATTCTTTCCACCATTTTCTTGAGCAGAAATGTGCGAACCAACTGATTTATCTGTAAGTCACATTTTTCGAACGTTTCGATCAATGAAAAACGTTTCGGTCCAATTCTGAATGGTTATTCATTTTGTTGATCATGAATAAACTGGGTTATTCCACCGGTTGTGTCGTAGGCAGTTAACTTCATCATTGTATAAAGTAAACAATGTCGAATGGTTAACTAATATGAAAGTGTAAAAGATGTGGCTTTGCGGACTGTGATATAAAAGCATATAGTGGAGTAATCCACAGTCAACCCGTTGTTGCTATCCCTCAACTACTCATTGATCCTAACTAAACTACCAACTTACATAGCTAAATAATTAGTTATTTTAGTGGGTTTTTAACGCGACTACTACCTATGTATGAATATGGCTTCTTAAATGTCTCTTTTTGGATGCCTATGATTTGTAGTTGCCAATTACGTCAACACATAAAAAATCTCCTTGATAATAATAAAGATGGCTTGAGACCAGCAGATCCGATGCTCACCTAAACTGCACAATTCTGGATTTTTTTGACTGGTCCCCTGTGAGTCAGTTTTACTTCAACCAACGAGCTGGGAGTGAGCGTGTTGGTACAAGTTTCACTTCAAGTCCTCAAAGAATGCAGCCACTTTACTGAAGAGTTCTCTGTCTTGGAAATAAAGATAACTTATTTATTTGAGCACCCGAGATACGGTTTTGTCATTTTACATTGAACCACTGTCGACAACCACCAGTTATTTTATATTACTTACCTAAATAACCAGAAGCTGGCACTGGTACTGGTATTCTTCGGTGCTTCTCACATTCCTGAGTGGTGTTCAAGTGAAGAGGATTGTCGGAGGTTAGAGGCTTGAGGAACACGGCTCTGAATAGAAGCCTGTGGCGGGAACTCTATAGGTTCGTTTTGGTGAACTCCAGTGGCCCATGAATGTCATTCAGACCGACTAAATGACAAAAAGTCATCAAAAAGGTTACGGTGGAAGAAATCACATCTTACTATTTGCTTCTTACAATCTGCTATGCTCCCTCGCTCGTTTCTGCATTCGTATTTTTGCGTCAGCACTATGCTTGATTTCAAGCCTATATATATATATATATATGGGGATCGTGAGAATATCATTCTGAGTTCTTGCATTGCATCAAACTTTAAACCTCACTGCATGGAAGGTTCAGATTAAAAGCTACATTTTCAACATCTTTTACGGCTTGTTATCCGGCTGTCTTTATACAAAGGCTCAGTGAAACTAACTGAATAAAACAGGAGAAATGGTGGAACTGTATTCCCAAACGTCCCCGATATACGAAGAAGCTCAAAAGAATTTTTATCATGAAGTGGTGTGAAATGCTGTTGACTAGAAAAGTGATTGGGCAAAAACTGAGTGCTACATCTCTGGACGTTGCAGCCCATGAGGATCTGGGGCAACTTAGTTTCATAAACACTGTCAAAGGTTTCTCCGTAATCCGAGAGAAAAATGAAAACTTCCTGTTATAAAAGATCGGAGGATAATAGGATAAAATGATTTATAAAAACTGATGTGACTAATACTGAGCTGAAACGAGGTTGCCGTTATTATAAATATAACATTTTACTTTATTTGTACTCCACTTTTGGTGTAATATTTCTGAATTAGGAAAGTAGCCAATTTCTGCTGCTCAAGAAGTAATTCGACCGGTGAAGCCAAGATTCCAACCGGGGACTCAAACAACAACAAGAGCTATAATGACTGCCAGAACTTCGGCTCTCGTTACATGGTATATGGTTGTTCTAAACGACTCAAGGTGATTGGTTTATAACGCTGTTCTTGATTTTCATGCAATTTGTATAATGAGGAAGACAATGTTGACACTGTTCAATGTGCCAAGAACCTCAGTTACGGCATCTTCATTTTGGTGATTCTTACCTTTCGAAGTTACCTGTCATTCATTTTCGATAAACTCATCTCCATAATCTGAACCATGGGGACGAAGTTAATAATAAAAAAATAACTTTCTGAAACTCGAACGTTTCGGTAAAAGAACTAACTAGGCTAAACAAGCAACGATTTCTTTCCGAGTACATTAACTGCTACTGAAGTTCTCCCGAAACGAAAGCATGATCTTTTGTATGTTGCTCAAAATTCACCGTGGCTATTTCACAGGATTTCAACATAGTTCTATTTTGATACGCATTCTCACGAGAATCTACAATAAACTAACTACAACTAGGAGACGCCAAACGCAAAAATCCTCCACACTGTCTACGAACACTAGCCAAGTCATAGATGATCAAGTATATTGCCTCTGGTTTCCCTCCAGGTGAACGCAAGCTGAAACATTTACCACTCTTTATGCTAAAATGAGTTTGTATCGAACCATAACAGTTCGAGTGTATGTAATGTTTAACCTGAGGCTTGTAAAATCTGTATAGAGATCATCTTTGGTGCGATATTTACCATGCTGTCTCTAAAAATGAAAATTTACAACATCGTCCATCACTTCTTTATTAGCCAATCTGGATTTGCATAGAATAAACCCATGAAAGTTTCCGGTACATCCAAATAAATCAATGAAGTATATGAAAATGCATATAAATTCTTTCCTGATGATTAAAAAACCATCGATGTGGTATTATAACTTAACAGCATTTTCTTTCACGGAACACAGCTGAGTCAGTACATCATCAGAAATATAGTGAGCAGCCGATTAGTATCATTCATCATAGTTAACGTTTTATTCACGCTTAAGTGCATTATAGCAAATAATAAGCTTCTATATCCAAACACATGTCTAAGACAGCACAGTCTATTAACCTGTGAACATGATATTTTAGTCATAACCAGGAGCGGCTTGTGTGACGCAGAGTATTGTTATTTAAGTAATTTACTCGGTTCCCTCAATTATTAAACTCGAGCATCTCAGTATCGTCAGTTCTTTGACACCAAACCGAATAGAAGCCTAAATAGGGAATGAGGTGGAAAGACAACTATAGGGGGAAATTCTGCGGAAGTGATGAGGGCGCGAACCGTTTTTGTCCCGTAAGTCTGATCCACTTCATCCCAGATTGCTTGGGTTATCATAAACGCATAAGAGCGCAATCTTTTCAAGAGCTGTCTTTGACATGTGCAATTCATCGAAGCAAGCAGTGGGTAAAGTGATGAAAATTCTACTGAAATCGGTTGAACAGGAAATGTCAAAGCACATCCTGGAAGATACAATGTAATTCGTATGAGGCATAAAAGATTTGAATTGGAAAGAGCGACGGATGCTCCTCTCGTTAGATGTCAGTACTCCCTTTACCGAAGTCTTGATCGGTGAAACCATCGGTTCCTTATATAACTATATCTAATGCAACGCTATCAAGATAGGCCTTCCTCTGAGAGCCTTGGAACCATTGCTGTTTTTCTGCATGCGAAACATTCAGTTCAAGTTCAGCGTTCATTCCTACTGTCATAAAAGGTGAGATAGAAATGAGTTCCCCACTCGGATCACTGTTTTCTGATGCCTTTTTGGCAAAGTTGAAAAATGGCGCACTGGGATCAACAACCCACATCTGTTGTCTATACAGGCGCTATGTAGATGACATCCTGTGGTAATCTATTATTTAGACCAGGTAGGTCAAATTTTAACCGTGTTCAACTCAGCTGTTGACGACTTTTCGTTCACGTTGGAAACAATCAAACAATACAATAGGCTTCTTAGACTTTCGGATGAGTCTTTTTGAAGGTGATTCACTCGGTCGGTCAGCACACAGGAAGGCTAACGTGAGTGGACAGCACATGCAATCCCACAGTTTTGTGCCTCTTAAGATAAAAAAGGAACCTGATTAGGTACCTCACAAACAGAGCAAGATAAACATGCTAATAAGTGCCAAACACGTTTATCCGGAATACCTACCTGGATTGCCTAGCTGATAAGAAGATGAAGATGGAGGAGAAGACTACAGGAGAGTCTGTGCTGGGAAGAACGCCAGTAAATATATTTTAGCCACGAGACCAGGGTGCTCACGAACGCTTTGGCCTCAGTTGGAAGCTCGCTTAGGCCTTCTGACGGACTAAAGCTAGCTACGACCCGTAGTCGGGATCGCTTGTGTGAGCAGTTTTTCCAGTGGGGACTTCTTTGGACGACCCATTATTAGACCGGCGGTGGTCGTCGTGGTCTTTGGATAGTAACTGTTCCATCCACCACCGGTAACTTTCTCATTTGACAGCCTCTCATTGGCTGCGGTCCCCTTTCCGAATTGTTTTTCGTTGTTGTAAATTAAGTATAAAAAGGAAGTGAAGAGAATATATTTAGTATATGCAAGAGGAACACGTTGGCGTAGATTGCGCAGAGAAGAATAATAGGCATCATTAGCAAAACGCTTCACGCAGCTAACCTGCGGATTTTGTTTCAGTCCAGGCCAGCAGAATTTCAGCTTTTGAAAGACAAAAGACCCCATTCTGCAGCCACTATCTCTGTGTACGCGTTCGCTTATTCCTGTGGAACCATGTCTATCGGCCGCACAACCGGGGGGGGGGGGGGGGGGGGGGTTGACTGAACCTATCCGCGAGCACTACCCTGCATGCCTGAACATTGGAGAATTGAAGTCGATCACTATCGCAGTGGTTTCACATAAAACTCAGTCTAATCACACAGTAATCGCGTCTGAGTCTATCAGTGGTTGATAAGCAAAACCAGAAAAACGTCGCATCCCGACCACGAATGAGACTGTCGATATCCACCTTCACAAACCTCCCTCCCCTACATGCGCTCAGAAACAGTTTGTGTGCTCTTAAGTACCCGTGGACCCACCCTCCACCCCATAGCCAGCCATAGACCAGATGAAAACTTGACATAAAACTTAAAAACAATCCACATCCAGTCTTGACATAAACCTGGGTTGCAGTTGTTTGCTTTCATTTCTTTTTCCACCATCAATCTCTATCACCTATTTTTCTAACCGGTGCAAACCCTAAATGGGAGAGTAAGAATCAGTAAAAACTAGCCTGTTCGCCTATCTGTATTCTCTAAATATATTTCAGGGATCATTTAACTAATTTTCTTCTAATTTATTTCAGTCACTCTCTGAAAGCAACGCACAAGGCTCCCGGAAATTACCGTGACAAACCTAGTTTTCACCATAATTCATGTATTTCGGTCATTTCACTTTACTTCTATTATATATATATATATATATATATATATATATATATATATATATATTCATATATATAATTGTGGCACAATATTTCAGAAAGAGGATCACAGCCAGTCACAGGTTGCCAATTTAAGAAAGTGACCGGCATCAGCGGTAACACGGTTCCGGACAGCGGAACTAAAGTTCATCGTGATGACCGTTTGACCACTGCCGTTCAAGGAGGCTTCAATAGTCGATCGTTGTATGCGCTTGATAGATAGGGGCAACCTTTATCAAAGCTCAAGTCAAGGCACATAAAACGGGAGTAATTCTAGCGTTGACCTGGGGTTTCACTGCAGCTGATTTACCCTGCTTGCCTAATTTCAGTTTCAATAACTGTTTGTTATATTTATGACTCTGAATCCACTCATAGAAAATTGTCGGCCCAATAAAGACTTTTGGCTGTTAATTCCCACTAACCTTAGCTTATGTGTGATGGAGCTGGAGGTGTTACATCTTCGAGTTCGCTTACTTTCAGATAGATAGTTATCTCAAAAACCAAGTGAGCGAACCTCACTTGCCTGGTTGCGTATTATATTCGGCCGAAATTCGACTGCCTTCCAGCTTCTTGTTGGCAGTTCGTGTTTCGCAATTTAAAGAAGATTGTATTTTTAAGGAGCACGTGGAGATGAAACAGAGAACTTCAGAAAGCAGATTCTTCACCGTGTATTCTATCATAGTCTGATTGGGCACTCAGTAGTACACAACAGAATGTCATAAGCATCAGTGGTTATTGAGAAAAAGCAAACTGCTTTTGTTTTGTTTGGCCGGTACATGGTCTTATGTCTGTTGTTCCCTTCTTACAAACGGATCCACAACCTCTCGAACTTCAACGTTCACACTACTTTTGGTTCAGTATTGAATAAGTAAGCAGCCATTAAAAGGGGCCTCGATAACTTTCCGAGTACTGTACGTGTTCACAGTATGTAAAGAATAACCTAAAACGTCTGCAGGTGAGTTCAGACACTTAAATACCTATGACTCGATTACCATGATGAGCCTTTGTCCACGACACCAAAATTATCTCATAGAAAAGCAGCAGAAATGTTTCTGATTGTCTGTAGTGATTTTATTTTTAATCACAACCATAAGGTTGAAATTGTGGTTGTCGCTACCATTATTCGGCTATATTTGATGCTTTTTATTACCGGTGTCATGGGTTATGCATACTGCTCGCCGAATAAGTAGGTAGTTATTTGATCAAAACCATAATGGACTCTTAGCGAGAGAAAATGAATTTGATTACGTCACATGGGCTGAATGCAATGCGATGAAGAAAGGCATATGCAATTTTACCCTCCGATCGGATTACCACTGCTTCAAGTGGACTGGGCAGCTATTACGCGGATGAACTTTATTGTTATGCTTGATTGATTTTGGTGACGTCTGAACTACTGTTTTTATCAATTAACCTTTCTAATGGGCACGTCTTGTGGACCGCTATACTTTTATTACCTTTAATATTCGGTTGATGAAGATAAAATTGGTAATCATCGAACTAAATTTGTCGTCTTCCGCCTTCGTCCTGAATTTCGCATTTCCATTCGATTTATTCTCCTTATTTCAGAATTGGCGTGAGGTATTAGTTCTCATCTTTTATTCACGCGATCGTACCATGGCTTATCGAAATGCTGCCGTGAAAGAAAAAGCTGTGATACGAAATTATGATGGAGTAAACATTGGCTATACGGAAGAAGTGAGTTTGATTGGGCTATTTGAAATAGGGGTAGAATCGAGTTCACCGGGAAAGTGGGAAACCGATTTCACCTTTTTTCGGTTTCAACACGTCTGTCATCCCTTTTCAGTGGTTTTCTGAGATTGTCCATTAAATTATCCAAATTAAAAAGACTAAATTTCACGATAGAAAGTCGGTTTAGTCACTGAAAAAAATTTGGATTAAATCAGTACAACTTTTAGGTGTACATGGTTCTTCGGTTCTCTGAGGTGTTTTTATTTATTACACAACTCTTCAGTCACCTGCAAAAGGATACGTAAGCACAATTTCCTCTGCTTGTTAATAAAGCATTAACTTTGAGTATCATCCATGTTTTACCTGTGGTTCAAAACCAGTGCGAGAAAGAACCGAATCTTAAGTCTGACCAATTTTTATACCTTGTGAAACTGTACAGAGTCACATACTGACACTTTCCGCAGTGAGATATACGATATATATTACGCCCGAATTCGGGGCTGAAGTTCTGTTGGAAATCATACAACTCCTTTACAGTGAGATTGTAAAGGCCGGACTTTTTGTTCGAATAACAGAGTACCGAGGACAACGGTTAATCGGTTGCTGGAGCCACGCCACTGTGGGAAGTGATTCGATTGCCGATTTAACCCAGTGTGTGACCGAGGTTTGGTGTCCCAGATAGACAACTTTGGTCTCCCATTTGGTTCCTGAAGAAACCGTGAGACACTTCTGTTTCAAAACCCTTTGTGTTATGGTAGTTTTCATGACCCACTAACACCAGTGGGTTATCTGGGTTGCTTATCTGCTCAGCTTTGCAAACCCTCTATCCTGCTTATCCACTTGTTGTGAATACATTTTCAAATTTATGCATTCATGGCGTAGACCCTTTAGACCAAATTAGAATAAAGACTGTTGAGTAGATCATATCGCAGTGTCTTTACAGTAAATTCTGCAGATTCCTATTTTACCTTGCACTGGTACACTGAGACGCTCAGTTTTCCATGGGTGAACTAAAATACTTGAGTAATTGTTTCTCAGTCAGTATGTTCATCGTAATTATTCGCATCTTTCCGCCGTAAGTTCTGCTCAAGAAGAACCTTCACTTTATTTTCCTAATTCATTCAACTATCGACAAGGAACCACGCTGTTCAGCACCCGCTGATAAATAGATTCACAGTCTGTTGGGTTATTCTTTTTTCAAAAAATATATTGGTTACCTCTTCCCCTATGCAAGTGTTCTTCAGGCTGTTTGCGTGCTTCTCCCCCAAGATGAGTATTCGTGAAAAGTTTCTTACACAAGGATTCTGGTTCGTTTTTTAAATTTTCACACTGCCTACTCAAAATGTTCATAGTAATCAAATATTTTATATGGACGAATAATTGAGAAACAGTTCTATGGTTGATACTACCGTAAGACAATCCATGATATCAGATCAACGAAATTTGGCTAGAATTATACTGCTTCTAACGTACTCCAACCCCACTGGTCATAGCCTCAGAAGACTAGGTATTCAGCCTTTACCTATAGAAGGGTCGTTTTAGGGAAGTTCTCCGGAGTGCACATGAAACACCTGAGTAAAACTGTACGTCCTCACCGTATATCCTTCGGTTATCAAGGTTACTAAGATATTTTCACAATGATATGTCCCTCACTTGGGAAGGGATACTCGGCCATCAGCTTCTAACTTCTCAATCAAAGCCTTTTCAATGCTACCAAAACTAAATACCACAGTTGGCATCTTTTTAAAATGCGGGATGATAATCCCGACCGCGTTGAGCCGACGTCGAATTTACTCTGTCTCGTAAAATCTTTAACTAACGGGTGTAAATGTGAAAAATGATTTCCATTTGGCAGCTCAGTTTAACCTGATCAGTCGATGACCTTTCCCTCGGTGTGGCTAGTCTGGATGCTGTCTGTTAGATGAAGCCTCAATCAGGAATACGAAACAATCGTGGATATGAAAATATGGGGAGAAAACCAAGGAAATTATAATAGCAAATAGGCGAAGAAAGTGTGTGAGTACAGGAATATCGTTCACTGACCGTGATATCAGTTTAGTTTGATTCAGTCAATCATTACCGTTGCACTTTTGTGCTGTGGTTTTGTTTGCTATTTATTAGCGTCGTCCAGTTGAGGGCAGAATGAATCGAAGTGTAAAGTGAAAGAAACAAAACAGAGTAATAAGCCGAAGTCATGTAGACAACTAAATGGCCCAAAAGATACTAGACCCTTGACCGTGATACTTAGCCACATTACTTCACGTCTCCGAACAAATTTTTTAGTGTATTCAACCTCTCAATGGATGGATCACTTCGATCCCTTCCGGTAAACCTAAAACGACTCACGTGACCAAGTTCGATAGTTATATTTCCCCAACCTTTCTTTCATCTCGTGAGGTCTTCCTTCGCGCGGTCGCTGCAATCTTTGGATGGCATTTATTAGCATTTTCACAGTTATCATTGATGGTACAAAATATAGGAATTCACCAAACGCATCACTGGATATGTATTCGCCAGCCGAACTCAAAGCAGCTGACTAGATCACAGTGAGTAAGCCTTCTACCAAGCTTTTCGTTGGTAAAGTTTAGTTAACTACAGAAGATGCCCATAACTGTCAGTTATTTTAGCAGACGAATGTTGCTTTGGTTTGCGAGCAGATTATTATCTAATCCAATCCCATGGGTATGACTTCCGGGATGAACTTCGTGAACGCAAGCGTCGGACCAGGTGCTATAGTATTCGTCATTCACAAAAACAGTACATTCTTCACCTGAGTTTTTCTGTGTTAGTTCGACCCCTTTCTGATTCCAGAGAAATAGAATCTGATTTCTTCCAGTCCAGCCGTATTGCATTATCTCTTCCGAAAACTTTAACAACACTCATGTTTTTCTTAAGTATTATCAAAAGTTCCAGACATTGTTTGAGATTTACAAACTTTTTCACGGAGGCGGAATTAGATCGCATTGCTTTGTCATACTACCGATAAGGCATCAGCACATAAATTTAAACGCGTTTTTTGCAACACCGTTCGATTGGAGGCCAGTGAATGCACCTTCAAATAGAATCAACTGCAGCAGGCATATCAATGTATCGGCCGGCATTTAACACACCGAAAAAGAAGAGTAGGTATAAAGGACAGGTAAAATTTACTCAAATTATCCAAAACTATGCATAAGGACTGAAGAAAATGTTCCATCAAGTGGATAAAAATACTACCGTATTTCATTATATTGATAACTTCAGAAAGTTAACGAACTCGCATTTCAACCATATGAGGGAAACTGATCTCCATCAGTTTGAAAAAAGATGGTTCAGTAACCGACGGTCAGGCGAAGTCACTCTGTGACTTTCATCTTGTTGACCAGAGCACGTGCTAAATAAGGCACGGTAGAGCTGCGATAGACATTTATGCTGGAGGGGATGAGTCTAAATGCAAAACGCGTAGAGAGACACCAACGGCGTGCCGATAAGTCATGGTAAAGAGCATGGGTAGGGTCTGCAAGAATCTTCTTGGGGAATTTTTCACAGGCTAAGATGTACAAATAGCAAACGTTTGAGATAATAGAGCCTATGGAAGTCAAAGAAACACCCAGGTCGTGTAGTGTGATAGAATCTTTCTCAAGTAGACGGGAAAGATTACGGGAGAGCAACTGAGTAAGATTGGGAGAATACATTGATGGACACAAGAACAAAATGGCAGCTTATGTGACACCAAACGGCCTTAGCCTACGAATTGGAAAAAACCGTCTAAGCCGTTTTTTAACACAATCAGCAATATGTGAAATTCACTGTGAACTAGTGCTGACTGTAACGCTTAAGTATTTAACCGAGTCAGTCGCGGAAATGTAGACACAGTTGATAGATGGTTGCTCTTTGGGATAAGAGAAACGAGAAAGGGTGAAAGTACTCAGAATATTTTGAAGTGTTGAGAGGTAGTCCAGAATGGGACGGAAAATTCCGAAATTTTATAATTTCTCAGAAAGAGAGCCAAAATCCGGTTGGTTGGAGATGGATTGGCAGGGCACCATTCTATTGGAGTATTTAAAAGGTCGTGCAGATAGTACAGTGCTTAATTCATTGATATATTTTCTGAAAAGATAGAGGAAAGAACGGTACCCTGAAGAACACCAGAGTTATTAGTTAGATGAATCTACACACGTATACCAGCTTAAGTACGTCCATTTCAGATGGAAAAGTAGTCTTGCAACCATGCGAGTAAAGAAATGGGACAGCCAAATGACTCCAAATTTTGAAGAAGTAGAGAACCGGAAACAGAACCATTGGCGGAGGAATAGTCGAGGAAAATACAAGGAATAGGATGTCATGGAAATGTTAGTTCTTCGAAATGAAATGGCAAACTGAAACAGCTGCATTCAAAGTACACCTGTTATCCGAAAAACCCCCCAGAGCACATTTGGAAAACACAGGTTGGCGAACAAGCTCGTTTTCAGTGATTCTTAATCATGCCAATACAACACAATATATAGGACTAGATGCATAAGGGATATAGTCAACAAAAATCGTGTCAGGGATCATCGTTCACACCTAGTGTGGTACAGGATTATCCGGAAACCAGGTGTGAATGGACTAACACGTTCTCAACGTGTAAGCTTTCGGACGTTCTTGGACCTGACGTTGGGTGGTGAGTGGGCCAGGATAGATTGAGTGCACGCACAAATTTCTTCTGAGCACATAAAGGGGTGTTGTGGAGGCAAATCCCGACCATAAAAGAAGAGCTTGTTACGGTGCGCAATATTTTTATTCAGAACGGATACCCGGAACGCCTAATCGACCGGATAATGCAGCTGGATAAAGAAATTCCAAGGAAAATGATAGTTGAAAAGAAATCAGTATACATCTCTCTGCCATTTAAAGGCGATACTCTGGCAGATGTAATTCACCGAAGATTGGCAAGCGTCGTCAACAAAACATTCTACGCTGCTAAACTGCGTGTTTTGTTCACCTCTAAGCCAGCGGTGTGTTTGCGGATAAAAGACAATGTGCCTGTTTCTGCAGCCTCATTTTGTGTGTATTCTTTCACTTGTTCCTGTGGAACAACGTATATCGGCCGCACGACCAGACGCTTGTCTGAACGCATCCGTGAGCATCATCCAGCGTGGTTGAGGACTGGAACAATTAGGTCAATTACTAGCGCAGTCGTTTCACACCTAGCTGAAACTAATCACATGGTGAACGTGGATCAGGCATTCCACTCCCTGTATAGGGTCCGTGGTCGGCTTTCAAGATCGGTGAGAAGTCGCATCTTGGCCACAGCGGAAGCGGTCGGGATTCGCCTCCACAACACCCCTTTATGTGCTCAGAAGAAATTTGTGCGTGCTCTCAGTCTATCCTGGCCCACTCACCACCCAACGTCAGGTCCAAGAACGTCCGAAAGCTTACACACCTGGTTTCCGGATAATCCTGTACCACACTAGGTGTGAACGATGATCCCTGACACGATTTTTGTTGACTATATCCCTTATGCATCTAGTCCTATATATTGTGTTGTATTGGCATGATTAAGAATCACTGAAAACGAGCTTGTTCGCCAACCTGTGTTTTCCAAATACACCTGTTATATTTGTATGCATACTTATTGCAGTCACTTGGACTAACAATAAAGGAGGGCAATCGACTATGGATTCCACGCCCGGCCGACTTGAGCATAGAAGAAGTGATGACGATGGGACGAAACCGTTTTGGCAAAATGATGGAAGTAGAATGCTTGGAAGTAGGTACTATCGTCACGGGTTTTCAGGAGGAAAAAAATGCATCGGCATCAACAAATTCATTGATAAGGGACTATACACTGCGTCTTATCGGATAAATGTGGAGGTCAAATCGTCTAGACCCATAGAAGAAGCTGATATCGAGGTTCAGTGTGACTTGAAAAGTCCTTCTGAGGAAAGTGGCTATATTTCTGTGTGGAACAGAAGGAATTTAGGGTTGTAGAGTTTCTAATGAAGGATGAATAAACCCGGCATTTATGTTTTCGAGTCCATATCATGGTTTTTTGACGAGGCCCGTTGTTCACACAGAAGCCGGATTCCGTGCCGGAGTTTTCTATCAGTAAAACAGAAGAAATGGTAGGCAGAAGTCGTATTCCGCCATTGTATATCTTCTTTGTCCAGAATAAAGTGTCGTTTCACAGAAGCCTGGTCGTGTAGTTTATAGGCACTTTCTTATTACCTTCTCAGGGATTTAAGCAGTGACGGATCTGTTCTGCCTCTGTTAAAAATACTGTCCAATAGGACAACACAAATCAAAAGCCGCACTCACTGTCTTCGTAAATAAGCCTAGCGAGCACAAAGAGCAATCAAAAGAAAACCACAAATAAACAGTGCGAAGGGATCTTTGAAGAACAGTATTGTTGATGTGTGGCACGTTTCTAGAGAAGAACAGTAAGCTGAACGTGAATAACTTCAGAGTCTGATGAAAGTGATCGCCCATCAAAATAGATGCTTTCAGCTGTAAGTGATAAAGTCTAGAATGGATGATTCTGTCTTAAACAGCATTTCCCCTCGTTGGGATTAAACATAGGTCACCCACATCCAAAGGACGTAAGGGATACGTATGCGCGTGAATAAAACCACCGACAACAATGCGTGAAAAAGCAGTGTACAACGGAATCAGGACGGGTATCGGTATGAAAGAATAGGTTGGTGTCCCTTTTGGAGCAAAGGGAGCTATGTACAGATTTTTATTTTCAGTACCTCGAAAAAGCCTAAAATCAGGATGACATTTAGTAACCACGCAGTCAACATTGTTACAAGAGAAGGTAAAAACTACTTGACACTCGCTAGACTACTCGGAATCGATGTGAGTAACCATACCTCCACCTGCCTTTTTCTCGCATGTCTTTTGTATTTACAAAACCATTTGAAGTTCACAAGCAGAGCGAGTTCGCTTTCATACTTTCATTTATTCAAGGTTTTTTGATACATACCAATAGTAATCCGAGAGTTTCGACTACTGGTTAGAAATAACTTCTTTCAAAGAAGAGATCGATCGTTAGTACTGACCAATGAGGGAACTATCATCCTGCTCGGGGTTGTGTGACTAAGAGTAGTCTGCCAACTTGGGCCCTTGGGTTTTTTGGTCCAACTTGATCTTGGCCAGCTTTCAAAAAAACGGATTTTGGATGGTGAGTCGGTAGATGATGTGCCTCTAATCTGACTGGAAGCTTCCTTCAAGTAGCAGATTCTGGATGACAGGTGTTGATAGTGAGAATGATTCCGTAGTGATACTCATGAAGTTCACAAAAAATGTAGCGGAGCCGATCATGGGAAGCGCGTAGTAAAGCTACCAATGAATATGTTGATATTGTGTAAGGGAGTACCAGGTACAAGGAGAGCAAATCGAAAGATACAGAGAAAATTCAGGCTTCAGCAAGAGATAAGACAATTATTTTCTTTCAGTTGATCTGAAATTAATACTGGTTTACGGCAGATCAAAGACCGATTCACCTTTATAGCTCTGCCGCTTTGCAGGCTGACCTGCTCTGAAAAATTGTAATTATCATTGCCGATAATTCTCTGAATTTTGATTCGCATTGGGGAATTATATAATACAACATCAAACTTTCTGAAACTTTTTTACTTTTACAAAATAATGATATCTTAGAGCAGCCTTTCGATTGGCACCTGGATTTCCTGAGCGACTTCGAACCCGAAACAGATGCTTTTCGAGATTTCTGACCAGCTATTCAAAATTCCAGATGCCATCGTAATGAACTTGGAGATGTGGGGATTTCTATTTTTTCTTATCACTTTTGTGCCAAATTATTGTGACTGATCTTCCTCCTCGTGGACAAGGAATATTCACTCTTGGATTCAACATGAAATTGATTCCAGATTCAAAAGCAAGAGGGAGACTGGGACGATAGAACTTGTGTTGGCGTGATGAAATTCGCCAATCCAACTTTGACTCGAAGATGGCTAGAAAGTGATCATCCTTTCCGTCAACCGGATTTCCTTGGTCAGGTTGATATCATTTTGGTCCCACTTCAGAAAAACGAGATGAGCCACAAAGGTGCGTTCCTGTATATTTGACTTCTCCCACGCTGTCTGGCCAAAGTGAGCGTATTGGGTTTCTCTTTTTCGCATATCACTCCAAGTATGGAGCAAATCTTTTACATATTTATTGTGAAAGTTTTATCCATCGTGCGTACAAAAGAAGTCGTGTAGTATACGGTGAGTAAAGATTTATTTCTATTTCGTAGATTTAAGGACAAATAATTAAAGCGTTAGGAATGACGTCAAGTAGAAAATGTTCATCGTATTAGACGTTGCGGACTGATATACGACTTGGTCATTCCGTTCAGATTAAGAAGACGATTGATACCATCTCAATATGCTTCTTTGTTCAACTGTCTGCCTGTAGCTTTGCAAAACGAAATGCTGTCTGTAAATCCACAGGGGGCTTTTCGGATAGTGTCACAGTATTTCTAGTTCTTCGAGATCTAAAGACACCACTGATTTCACGGTGGTTGGATCTTGATATAGGCCTCTCGTCCATTCGACCGAAACTTGATGCATGCGATTTTTGTCTGACTAAAGCCCTGTAATTTAGTCGTCGTTTTGAGAAACAGTATCCCTAACCCACAAAAAAGGCATCACTCCGATAGTTTTCCACTACTCGTGTGCCTTCATACAAGCGAATCTGTCCCCCGCCCCCTCGAATGAGCCTCTGAGCACGCAAAATTCTTTATAGTTTTCCCCTTCAAACAAAGAAGACTATTTCATCTTTAAAGCAAATTGTTTCGCACTTTGTTCAGACATTCGTGATAACTGAGGGGATAAGCTTGCAATTACCACACTACAGTTGCACACATTATCTCAAAGACTTCTGTAGTTTACAATGCTCCTAACAGTTGACAAATGATGAAAGACAGAAAAGTGCAGGCAATCTGCAGTAAAAATCCGTGGAAGTTTCCAAGTTGCACTCTTTGGGTGCAAATAAACCTCGTCTTCACTGTTTGTGTATTTCTTAGTCGGTCAGCCTTCGATGCTGCAGCTCAGTGCATACCGTTTGTGTTGTTTCTCGAACACCACAATCAACAACGCATTTCACGATTTCCTGCGAATAATATTGGTTTCCATGGTGTAACAGTTTACCTAACCAAATTTCCAAGCGTCAAAGGATGCGTAAGTTTCCATCTCGATCATATTAAATTTTTCTGTCCAGTGCTGTAGATTTCTTACTAGACAAAGTAATACTAGACCAGTACAAGCGAATAAAGTGATCATTCGCTGATAGACAGCCTTATCTGTCATCCTTTGCTGAGGCTATTCGTATTTACCTATTCCATTAGGCTTCTGGAGTTAGTCTTCTGCAAGTGACAACTTTATATCCCAAACTTTAACAGACGTACTGTCAGTGAGTTTGTTTCCTTGCGGCACGTGATTCTAATTATTTGGAATTTAAAAGATTTGTAATATGTCTTCCAGCACACCGATTATGAAAAGCAAGAACAGAGTTTATGTAAAAATGTCGGCACAATCAGAGCAACTTGCACTTATATGATTATATTGAGGGAAAGCATAACCCAGAAGCCACTGAATTATGACCAACCGAACCAATGGCCATGTAAAGTAATTTAAACAACAGACTTATCCTGATCACCCCCAAGATGGTGTTCGCAGAAGCGGTTCCTTACGGCCCCTTTGTGAACTTTTCTTTCTAGGCTATCCGATCATCGAAATCACCAATTTACATGTCACATTCAAAGACTTATATGAGACAAAATATCTCCCTGAAATGGAATGTCTCATTCAACGATTCGGCGGTGTTCCATTAGTTGTCTGTCGGAACGAGCCCTGGAAATGGCGCGCAGTAGAAAACCCCGGGGCGATTTCCATAAATCAGTGGCCCAACTGGGAAAGCTATGAACAATATTGTGCCCGAGGTGAGTTTGTTGATTGAATTCTATCAGCTGTTTTTAAATGTGCAGTATCACAATGGTAACAAAAATTGTGGTAAAACTCATTACTGAGGCAGAGGTTTGCAAAAAACTTATATGAGAATAGCGTATTCATCTCTGAAGAGCTGACATTCTGCGTGATACTGAAAACGACGGCAGTAGTTACCTTTTGGCATTCGGTGATGACGATGACCGACGCCGAGATTTGCTAATTAGTTCTCCATTCTACCGCGGACCAGTCTCATAAAGCTACCGACGTAATCCAGCGGCACTGCTAGAGGTATGCGAATCAATATTCCAAATAAACTGCTCATATTGGTCAATTTTACAGTGTCCTGAATGGAAAATTCAGGTAAAATCGTAATCCAAGTAGTATTCGCTCCGTGATATATCATCCAATGGTACAGTATTTATCGCCAACCTGTTTGCAGTTCAATCGTGTATAGTCAGATTGGTCTCTTGAACATCACAGACGTCGACAAATCTGATTCCTCTGTAAAAACCGCCAAGGGTGCATCGATTGCGGTAGTTCACTGATTCCTACTTCTCAGCCGCAATCTAACTCGGATATCAAAACAACCGACATGAATAAAAAGCAGGAAGTGAAGTAAAAAATAACAGTATCGTTTTAATTGTTAGTTTGTGTAATTAAACTTGTCACCTTTCATGTCACGTAATCATCTTGTCTGTGATTACTGGCTGGGTGGATCTTGTGACCGTGTATGATACTGTTATGCAGATAAACACTGTTGTTACGCTTGACTGATACTGGCTATGTCCGAATGAGTAGTTCTCAGCAGAAGACCTTTCTAGGTGACACGTGTTGCAGACTATAACGCAATGACCTCAGATTTACTGTCACGACGTCTTTGCTAATGTTGACGAGACGGTTGTTTGAACGGTGAATACAGGAGAGTGTATTGGGGTGTGTGCGACCCGCTAATATTAAAGAGGTTGTAGAACGTCTACCGTTATTAGTTTGGGGGTCTCATTTGGGCAGTGAAAAGAATGCGTGGTATGATGTCAAGACAGACTGAGGTATGAGAAACGAAAAAGTCATGGTAGTCTGTGGGAAGCTCGTCGTTTTCGAGAATTATCAATACGGACTGAGATGAGAAAGCGATAGTTCCAATAGGAGAGATTAAAGTATCAGTGACGTTCATTCCTTATGGTCGTGAGATTACATTATACCCAGCTGGGGAAAGCGATGTCCTTTAACGTCTCCAATTAATTAAGGTAGTTACAAGTAAAAGAAGATTTAAAAAAGTGCACTTCATGGCTACTACAACGTAATTCATTGTCTTGGGCCTTTCTGTTCATGTTTCGAACCACTGTCTCATGGAGTTATGACATAGCAGTTATGGTTTTTCTGCAATGTTTTTAACACGAAGCGAAATGCTTATGTCTTAGAACACTGAGTACTATAAGGCGGGGGACACCACTGGATAGTGATATATTTTCGATAGACCTTCGAAGAATGACACCATCTCCTACTAGAACCCAGTGAAACTGATAAGGGAATAGTGAAACCAAATAGGATATGCTGACTTTTCCAAGCTTCTCCATAGTCATCTGATACCCTACTTTACCATAACGATAGCAGAACTTCTTAATTAAGAGGTAAAAATATCTACATCCAAAGGTACAGTATACCTGCAAAAGATCGTGCGCTCAATAACTGTAATTACTGTGTATTCAACAAGACCTAACAAAAGGGATAATCATCTATCCCTGTTTGACAGCTTGATCAAGGCTCTTGATTAAAACTATTACAACCTTGAGACTAAACGAAATATACAGATTCAATACATATTCTGACTGGTGATGTTGATTTGGCTGATTAAAGTTGTACCGTTTAACAGAAACTAAATCAACCTTGTTAGGATAGAAGCCCTTAAGTGGTCATTTCGTAATTCGGAAGGAAGGTATTAAAAGCCGGACCAATGCACTTGGCCATTTAGAGTGTATGCAGCTTCTACTTGGGGCCCACCATACTCATCCAACCAGTGATTATAAGCAGGAGGATATGACTCTGCGGGGTGACAAGTAAGGCTCTTGGACTAAAACAAAATATTCATGAAATTATTACTGTTATCTGTAGTTCTCTCCAGAGAAACTTTAAAGGTTTGTATTTGTATTCTCTTGTAGACAGGAAGACGTGATTATGTGACAAGTTTAATTACACAAACTAACAATTAAAACGATACTGTTATTTTTTACTTCACTTCCTGCTTTTTATTCATGTCGGTTGTTTTGATATCCGAGTTAGATTGCGGCTGAGAAGTAGGAATCAGTGAACTACCGCAATCGATGCACCCTTGGCGGTTTTTACAGAGGAATCAGATTTGTCGACGTCTGTGATGTTCAAGAGACCAATCTGACTATACACGATTGAACTGCAAACAGGTTGGCGATAAATACTGTACCATTGGATGATATATCACGGAGCGAATACTACTTGGATTACGATTTTACCTGAATTTTCCATTCAGGACACTGTAAAATTGACCAATATGAGCAGTTTATTTGGAATATTGATTCGCATACCTCTAGCAGTGCCGCTGGATTACGTCGGTAGCTTTATGAGACTGGTCCGCGGTAGAATGGAGAACTAATTAGCAAATCTCGGCGTCGGTCATCGTCATCACCGAATGCCAAAAGGTAACTACTGCCGTCGTTTTCAGTATCACGCAGAATGTCAGCTCTTCAGAGATGAATACGCTGCCGGCGAACACACTATTCTCAGATATATATATATATATATATATATATATATATATATATATATATATATTCACTCATGTTTGACAACGAGTCCTAGTTTGGATCGAAACGTCACAATATACGTTCTACAACTCAGCGTACCCCTTGACTTCTCTATAATATATATATATATATATATATATATATATATATATATATAATGTTCAGCCGCAGCGTATCATTATGTATGTCATGTAACACCGGCTTGAAATCAGGCTTAGTGCCACCGGGTCAATACTCAAAGTGACGCAATAATAACGGAAGTTCATTTCAATTTATTCAACCATTATCCACGCACTTCTGTGCTCTGGTTTCGCTTTCTACCCTCCAGCATCGTCCAGCAAACGGCTGAATGAACAGATGGATTGAGTGGATGACTCAAAACAAAAGTAATAAGCGAAATTCATGATGCAAGTAAGAAGTTCGAGTGCAACTGCACCACTTGCTACGACGCCTAACCCTATCACTTAATGTCTCCGAATACTAGGTGGGTGGGTCGCATGGACCCAGCCTGGAATTCTAACACGTCCTACTCGGCCAAGTCCACTGGACAAGGTTTTCATACCTTTCGTACATGTCATGGAATAACCACCTCTACCTACCTCCCAATCACTACCTGATGTAGAAACAGCGTACGCCGAGGAAGTCTATCAGTGGGCATGTTTACCACGTGTCCATACCACCTTCATCTGTTTAGATTCATTACTTGATCCAGAGACTGACCTCTGGTTCCCAACACCTTAGGCCCAACCACAGCATTACTGATACGATGTTCCCACCATACTCGGGCAATGCTACGGAAACACCGGTGCTCAAACACCGGTAGTCTCCGCCTATCCTCTACTCCTAATGGCCTTGTTTCTGAACCGTATAAAAGAACGGATCTAACTGCCGCACAGTACCCTCTGCCCTTAACAGACAACTGGATGTCATACCGACGCCACAGATGACGGAGGTTGGCAAAAGCCAAACGCGCCTTCTGCGTACGGGATGACAGTTCATCTAATACCACTCCACCCGGTAAAGTGTAAATGCCCAGGTAACAAAATTTGTCCACTTCACCTAGAGCTTCACCTGCCAACACAAGGTTTGGTGTTCAGGCAACCCAGTCCTGCAACAGCATTTTACACTTTGAAGGGGTAAAACGCGTCTCAAACATTGCTGCACTGTTGTTAAGGCTACTTAAGAGAGCTTGCGACTCACCTGGCTCTTCATCCAGAAGAACAATATCGTCCGCATATTCCAGGTTAGACAGCTTACTGCCTGAGCAAAGATCGATGCCACTACTCTCATACGAGGATAGGGCTGTCTTGAGAATCAATCCAACTGCTGAAGAGACGAAGTCCAACGAACTGGAGGAGAGTGGTTAGTGAAATAATGGCTGCTCTCTTGTATCTGTATATGTACAATTCAGTGTATCTACTCACAAGTTTAAAGAGTAATTCCACATCAGATATTGGCTAGATATGAATAGTAATAATTACAATGGGACTTTGATTTCTTGTTTCGGATGACCAGGGAATATTACGGAAAACAGCTAAGTTTGATAGGCATTGGTGAACAGGATTGCTTGAAAGTTCTGAAACGGTCTGACCTCACAAATGTAAAAGGATGTGAAGAATGCAAGTGGATTTTCCAAAAACATACGATTCAGGCTCCTCGTGCCAACAATACATCCTCTGAATTTATTTCTATGTCCGATGGATCACTCTCATCTGTGTGCTGTTCCTCCCATTAGGAAGTGACCGACGACGCCAGCCCAATGATTAAAACCAGGATAGATACTGTGTATCATTGGAATAGTGGTTCGCGCCTTATCGATCATTCACTAGCGTTATTCATACCGGACTGCCCGGATCGCGATAGCCCAGCTGGTAGAGCATCCGCCAGATACGCGGAGGGTCGCCGGTTCGATTCCGGCTCGCGGCGTCTAACTTTTAGATGTGAAGAGTGCAGGTGGGTTTTCCAAATCAAAAGGACAAATATCACAGTATATCAACACTACTGAATAAGTGTATATGAGTAGCAGGAAACTGGAATTCGCATAATATGATTCACCACTTAAAACTACAAAAGCACCGTACACCTGTGTTTTCCTTGTTGGGAATCATCAGCGGTGCGCGTCTACCAAGGCCTCACTAGGATTTGAACTCAGTGCGAACGACGGTGAATCAAAAACCTAAACTCCAGGCCATCCGGGCTGGCTCTCAACGGTTTTTTGAACGTACAAACTACATCACGTAGCACCCTCCCGTCACTAGCTTTGAATGGTAATAGTCCGTTTATCGCACAACGATGGTTCCCAAAAGGATGGAACAGCTGTACAGTGCTTCTGTGATTTTCAATCGTCAGTTGATGAACCATGATTATTCATATTATACGACTGAATTGGTTTATCTCTGAATCATAGTTAGATATTTGCGAGCTTCATTGTTAAAATGGTAGCATAACCGAAAACCTATACCGTGCTAACTCGGGGATGTTACAACCACAAGTTTCATGAAGTTAGCCTTGCATAACACTACACGAGTTCTTCAATCGGCTCCTGGACAATAGCTTTCTGTCTAATACTGAGTTATAACTGGATCATGAAAACACAATCTGCCACTACTTACAACAACCGGCAATCTTGATTTTGGTGTCTGGAGAACTGAATCAGAAATAGTCCCATTGTGGAAATCAATCGAGTTATACTGAGGTTACACACCTCCACATAATGAGACAAAACGGATAAAGTCATTTGAGACATGATCGCAATGAATCAAAAATGTTTTCTGTTGATACACGTGACCAACTTTAAATGTGCCTTAGTTAAAATGAGTGGTTTTTTACCTCCTAAAACTTGTCCAACTTGGCAATGTTTACTTTCATACTGCTCTCACAAATATCATCGCAGGACAAACACAGAATAGCAATTTGTCCGATTCTCTTCTATTTCCTCAACAGACGAGACAAAGAAGTTGGACGAATTGCGGAAAACAATTGGCAACGGCTATCATATCACAGCGGAACTGATTATTGACATGTGAAATGTCATTCAGACGGACACTTTACTTTTCTTTGTCTTGACCCATTCATTTTGTAATCAACATTGCTTGATTCTAATCGCTCATTTCTCTGCCCAATTGGTTAACCAGATTGGGGAAATAAACGCATTATCTGGGCAAAAATAGAAATGTCTTCAACTATTGTTTCTTAACAATGACACCAGGATTCGTAATGAACTGTGTCCAGTCATTTTTTAGTTAGTGCTTCTTACAAGATTGCAGTTGAAGGGGTATTCCCGATAGCCACGAAGGCCCAGTGCACAATTAGGGATAACCGGCTACCAGACCCTGATGCTTGAAGGGGATAACCTCATGAAGTCCCATTAAGTCAGGGGTTGCAACGCGCCGGACGACGGTGAAGATAACTTGCTACCACCAAAGCGACAGGTGGTGGCGGGGATTGGAACCTCCAACTTCCAATGTGGTAATCAAACGCTATAAACCATCCCACCACCACTGGTCACAATACTGGACGGATCTTTACCATATACCTGGGACTCTGAGTTTTGTGTCGCTTGTTCCATGCTTGTTAACGATACGTAAGACAATAATGCTGCGATACATGAAAGACGTCGTCGACCGAAAGTGCTGGACCAGCGCTTAACATCAAACCTAGAAGGGGCTATACAGTTTTTAACAGTGGCGTAAAGCGCGTGGTGCTCAGTTTAGCTTCTGCTCTTTTTTACCGTATGAAATCCGGGTAAGTAGACTAAGCTGGGTTGAACAGTTGACTTGCCTGAGAAAAGAGCATATTCTTCCTTGCAGTTCGTGTACAAGCTATGCTTTGAGGAAGAAGAAATCACATGGAGCAGATGATACTGAGTAGAGACAGTAAAAGAGTATGAACAGATTTAGAAAATTACCTCCCTTTCCTAGTCAGGATCCATCACAGACTGATCAGTGGCCCCTAAATACTTCAGCAGAAAACTGCAACGTTCAGGTTATTCAACCGACTTGTCTGACCAAATCTAATCAATTACCACTCATTTCCAAGACCATCCGCCTTTTTAACCATGCAAATGGTGTTTTATTGGAGGGAAATTACGGAGGCAAAGCTGTCAGACAGAATTCAAGCTGATAAACGCAGGGCTCTGAGTGCCACCAAACCGTGCCAGATAAGTTTATTACTCTTTTCTAGTATTTGTACGCGAACGGCCGAAGTCCATTTCATGCTCAGGGTGATTCTTCACCCGAGAGTATCGCGATAAGTACCATTTGTCAGGGTTTCCCTTTTCTACCCTTCCTCTTCAACGTTTTTATTGGAATGGTTCTTAAGATAGCTCTTTTCAAATGTGATAATAAGGGCATCAATCTTTGCTCAGGCGGCAAACTGTCTGGCTTAGAACAAGCGAAAGGTCTTATTCTTCTGAGTAAAGAAACAGGTATGTTGCAAGCTTTTCTAGATAGCTAAGACGTTAGTTACCATTGTGTATCTATATGTCTATCTATCTATTCATCTGTCTATTTGCACCTTAATGGGCTGGCTCGACATCAGACCTTTTCTTGACAGGGAAGCCGTAGATGAATTAAATAGGTTTTGTTGCCCAAGCAGTTGCATCTCACAGTGGGGTCAGATAACGGGTAAAGTGTCGTCGCGTACACAGAGGACGCTTTTGGCTTTTGTCAACCTCCGTCATCTATACCACCAGCGTGACATCCAATTGTGCACCAAGTTTCAGATATACACCGCGGCAATTAGATTGATTCTTTTATGTGGCTCATTTACATGGGCGTTGAGGTTAGAAGATGCAAAGACTGTCGGGGTTTGAGTGCTAATTTTGTAGTATGCGTGATCAGTTGTGGCAGAACACGTAATTTTTACACTACGTTTATTCGCAAGAACGTAAATGCAAACAAATCGCGGCCGGCTCATAAGCCGCGAGCGAGCAAGTAAGCAAGCAAGTGAATGGGTAAGCGAGTGAAAGAGCTGAGCTACATGTGCTTACACGCGTAAACAAGTGAGGTCAGTCGATACATGGAAAGACCGATCAGTCAGCACTGTCCGCGCTGAAGCATGAATGGATGTCAATACCAAGAAGTCGTACGTCCACACATGGGATGAATATTGATCACTTTTTCGGGTTGTATCAGTGACTTCAACCAGACACAAAAACTGTCTCCGTGGGATGTTACCAATGTGGTAGGTACACTGCAATGCTGGGGTTAGGCCTAGAGCATTAGGAACCGGAGGTCAGTCATTTAATAGATGCTGAGTCTAAGCACATTAAGGTGGCTGGAACATGTGGTACGCATGCCCGTCGATAGACTTCTTTTGTGTATTTTGTTCTCTGCGGCAACTAGTGATTAGAAGATAGAATGAGATGGTCATTCCATGGCATGGCAAAAAAGTATGAAAACCTTGATCAGTGGAGTTAGCCAAGCAGGGCTTGTTATACTTCCGGGTTAAAGTTCCAAGGACCGTCCTACTAGATGGTTTGAGACTTTAAGTGATATGGCTAGGTGTTGCGGCCAGTGATGTAGTTGCATTCGAACTCTTTCCTTGTCTTCATGATTTCTGCTTCCTACCTTGATTTCGGTTTTTTTCATCATGCTTCTGTTTATTCTGCACTCAGCTGGACATTGTTGAGAGGAAGCAGCCAAAATGGGACCACAGGAGTGCGAGTTGGATGGTTTAATGAACTGCACTGAACTGACACCATGTTCGTCATCTTCGAATCTTTCGAGAGTCTTCTGCAGACTCACAAGATGGTCTTTTCGACTCCTGTTTGTATGTGAATATCTCAATTAACGTCCTGTTTGTGATCCTTCACCCTAGTTTTAGCAAAAGGGATCTCATATCTTGGAACCATCTCATGTTAGTAGTGCGAAAACACGGTTTTTATAAAATGCTTGATAACCGTAGCTAAATCCGTGCAAGGAAACTCATTGGTCCAAATATTATTCATGAACGACTCCTTTGGAGGTACGATCTGCTTGCACCCAATTAGCTGATTCGGCTCCAGTCGGTTCAGACTACTACTGATTGTTCTGTAGATCCACTTTTCTGACTCCACTATTGTCACCTGTTTAAGACGGTCGATGACTTGCTGTCCATTTATCTGAATACAACCTTGTCCTTGATTCTGGACGGGCGATAGCTTTCTCTCTGCCAACGAAACCAGGTCTTCTATAGACAACTTGTATGCCACTACCCCCCCCCCTCCATCACCCCTCGGTTCACAAATAGGTTGTCTGCATCCTTTATGTTCCCTGATGAAGTGCCACTGCAACCTTGTGATGAGATAAAGACAAATCCCGAGGGTCTACTGCAAGCATGAAAGCCTTTTTCCAGGATAGGATCCACAAAATACTTATACATTTGTCTTCTCCGGTTATCTTATAATGTTAATCTATCTATAGCTTTTGACGCTATCATTGTTGTGCTCACTGGAGTCTTTGGCTTTGCACTGGACTGGTAAGACGGAAGGGCTTCGTTTTTTTCTTAGCAAGATATTAGTGCAAAAGTTAGTGGTAAACTTAATGGTTAACTTCCCCCTGGGTATACCTCCTTGTGTAACTTAATGCAACTGTAATGGCCAGACTGTAAGCCACCATATTGCTGTTCGACCAATGTAAGTATTGATGCTTGTTGATACACTTACTGAGCCTCGTCTCATGGAGTTTCTCTTCATTTTGTTCCTTTGCAGATTGGGCACGTGCAACCCCCCGATCCTTGCATTTGACACAACCTCAGAAACCCGGACACAGTCTGGCTACGTATGAAAAGCGGCTGATCTGATTTACCTGTGTTCTTCCTACTTATAGGCTTGTTGCATTATCCATAAGTTCTATGCTGACCTCGATCCTTTTCGTATTTTAGGGCAATTTTGGAAAACGCTTTAATTCCCAGTGGTACTTGCATAAAAATCCGTACATAAACAAACATATTTTTACTACATTGATCCACTAGTGCTTCGATTTCTTCTTCTGGATCGTTTTATTAGACCACAATAACCGGCGCCACCACTAGAGCAAGGTACATTAATTATCCTTTGAGACTGACTTTTCCACATTTGTTTGGAAATGCTTGTGTATGGGGTGTATCGGTCATTTCTTTTTCCACCATATAAGCTAGCTTCAAGGTTCATGGTTTTCCGGCCTTAATCACATAGTTCACCATCTTCAATTTAACCGATAACCTAATTCACTTCAGTCGTTGAATTGTCACCAGGTTATGGACCTTCGAGTAACCTATTATTCTGCAAAGGAAAGTCAAATTTGCCACACTGCACGATTTTTCTCCGGGATGATTTCGCTGTTTCTCATCTCGGCTCGTGCTGCAGAATAAACCCTTTAAACCGAATTCTGGGATGGCAACAAAACCAAGTCATCGCGGTATAGGTAAGGTAACGGGCAGTTCTTTTTGTTGGCACAAGAGGAATTTCTACCAATGTATACCAACTACTTCGACCAACGTGAAGGTCTTGTGCCTTATGTTGCATAGATGACTGAATACGCAGTGTTTCAGTCGACTTGATTTTGCGTCATTAGTTGATGATGGGTTATGGATGATGACAGAACTATACGAATTTTGAGGCTATCACCATGCATTTGATAAGACACTAATCGTCATCCCACGTTGACCTCAGTTCGGAATATTTTCATCTACCCGGTTAATCAGCTGTCGCTTTGTTCGAATACCATAGGTGACTTCTCACCCACATATGGATTCTCAGAACAAATAAGAGATAACATATAAAGAAAGACCATTATTAACTGAAGTGCCATCATTCTGTTTGTTCGATGAATAATGGTGGGGCCAGCAGCTTACAGGTTCGATCAACCGCTGAAACAAACCGTCCTTTGTGTAAACGGCCAATATCACCACCTCCGAGCAGCGCATCCAGTGTCTCATGCGCTGTGATACTGGCACCATCTTTTTTATGATCCTCGATGAACAATCCTAACGGGAAATGTTTTTTTGCTAGATTCCCTCTTAGTTGTTGTGGCTCTTGTAAAATCTTGTTTCCGGTGTATATCCGTCTTACCCTGTTGAAACGCACACAAATCAGGCACCTTTGTATTCCAGAGATGTCCCGGCCTGGTCACATGCCTTCCATAGCAAACTGATAGACTATTCCACCATTTTTTGTGCCTGTAGGTAAACAGTGTTGCCATCCGAGGGCTGTTTAAATATTTTGTTCTATGGTATGAACCAAACCGAGATGCAGAAAAACTGCTTTGACCAAAAATCGTGCGATGGTGTAATTTTCACGTTTCACTCCAACACTTTCATGGGACCGGTGAGTTACAATGATATTCTGTTTATGGTGAGTCTTTTCACTCTTGTCTACTTGGATGGTAGCCTTACCTTCATGCAACGGATACTTTTCTTATGTGCTTGCGAATTATCTTCACAGAAGAGGTACACATTCCAGCCAAATAAAGTCACTATAACATCAGAGGAAATTATCTAAATATCCCTGAGGTTTAAACCGTAGACCGTTGTGGATAACAAAACTTCAGGCCTCATAGTGAGTCATACAGCCGGCAAAATGTTCGCTACAAATGCTAACCGGTGGTGTTGAGGATCGGACCACGTGCTCAAGGTTCACTGGTTTGTAAATTACATTACCTGTTACCTTTTTTAAACTGATAAAGCTTTATATCAGTTTATCCCACCGGATAGGTGGGTACAAACAATCTTCCGGTCTTGTGATATGTTTTAGGTCGTTCATTTCGTCAGTTCATTCAAACTAACGAGTACCTGCTCCTGGTGATCTCCAGGTTCTTTCTTCAGCCTTCACCCATTCATGATAATCGGCCATCCTGGTGAGTTTTGGCACATCGCATTTAGCGTTAGAAATAATTCACCAAAATTTTCGCATTTCTTCTGGCCGCTCACTACTCTTAATTTCTGTATTTTCTTAACCAAGTTCACTGAAATAAATCTTACCTACTTACGGAGTAGAACTTGTATAGCGTGTCGTCGACGCTACACAGAAGGTCTTTCCAAATCACAAGTATGTCTTCCTTATTTATGCTCTTCTTTTTGACCCCTAAAAGGCTCCTGACTAACAACGAATTACTGGAAACATTTATTGTCCTAGAGTGGTTACCAGTTTTTGCTCATAAAGTTGTGAAAGCCCTAGTAGTGGAAGTTCCCACATACAGTTTACTAGGCTAAAAGGGAGAGTTTGAGAGACCTGAGCAATTGTTGGCTAAATACATTGGGCAGTATGGTTGAATGTCAAAATCAGTGGCGTCGTTATATTCGCATACATGCTTTATCCTCTTGATCGTCGTATTCGCATTTTATTTCTTACTTTTCCAGCTTTTTTGTTTTACGGATTTTCGAGTGAAATTTCTGGGAAACGACAGCGGTAAGAACAGCCGAAGCCAGTGAAAACATTGTTATTGACGGTTTAAACTAAACTGTTGTGGATGCAAATGACGTGATCCAACCTGATCACTTAACCGATCAGTGGACTGAACTGAACTGAACTGATTTCTGAACTCAAATTACCTCAGTGCGCCCGACCATCAGACATTTCACTCAACTGAATTTACATTTAGCCAAGTGATTAATGTGTTGGGCTGAAATGATCCCGAAACTCAACCTAACTAAGCTGAACCGAACTAAACTGAACTGAAGGGAACGAAACTCACTTCAGTGATAACAGCTCTGCGGCAGGTGTTTTTCACGTTCAAAGTTTGTGTATCTTCTATTATGTCTATTCGGCAGCTGAATAACTGATTACACCATAACCGAGCGTTCATTTGCAGTTATGTGATTGTATGTGGCTCTATGCGCAATTTTCACCCCTCTACATTAATCATTCACTATTATGTATTACTCCACAATCAGACTTTTCTCGGAATCAGCCATGGAAAACGCTTCATACTATTGCGGGATGAATTTTTTTACGTTTATTCAATGTCGACATAAACTTTCAAATAACTGTCAAAAGTGCGCAGTAAGACATGCTGCCCGATTCATCTGTAATTTAAATTTAGGTCTAGAGAATCGTATAGATACGTTGTTGTTTTTGCTATACGTTTTAGTAAGCAAGCCCATTCTTGTTCAATAACCCTCTACAGTATATTTTTGTGAGACGACTTGTTCAGACTTAACACGTAATCTGCCTGTATTTGAGATGGCCACTAAAACCCTTCCTCTGTTTCAAAAACAGTAAATAATAGCCACTGGAAATCTTTATCAATGAATTTGCAACAATTTTTGTTTCATGCTCCTTATTCTAGCCTATGTATGAACAGGCTCAAATGTTCCCTAAATGAATCTGCGCAAAACGATGCCAATAAAAGCGGCATGATTTAGTAATATGTTGATTAAGGATGACACATTAGACTGTAAAGACATTGAAAAAATTAAAATATAATGAAGCTACCTGAAATTATATGACGATTTACAATTTTGCTTGTAGTTTATTTTAAATATTTGCATTTTTAAAAACTTCCGCAGTACAAAATACATTGTCCACAAAATACGTCGCACAAATAGAGGCTGTTAACCTTTCAGAGGGTTTTTGCCTCATGGTGAATAAAAACGTCCCGTCAGTCCACCAAGAGTTCGAAATTTAGTGGCTCGCCTGGATTTCTGATATTAAAAAGCTGGCATTGAACCATGAGCAAAGCATGCCGTTTGGGGTTTTCGAATTGCACCGCCACTAATGGTGATCGATATGCAACTTGAACCAGATACGGGAAGTACAGATTGCTAAAATATCCGCTAAAATGTAGAACAAAAAAGAGAATAAAGGCTTTACTCAATTACTTTTACCAGGCTCATACGTTTTTATTAGTAATGGGTCGTTGGTAGTTATACCTGTACTTATACCTGTTTCCTAATTTGTTGTACGTTTTCCAATCATATTTGGCTGATTATCCTATATTTGACATTTTTCTTCTTGATTTGAAACAGTCAAGCAACCTTCAATGAAAGCTGTATGGAAATATAACATAAATACAGTAGGACCTACTGTTTGTTTTTTTGTAAATCTACGAGAGGGATTTAGACAAAAAACCAAAATATCGCTCAAACATGCGGTAAGAGAAACACAGGTATTTTAGGAGCTATTTGGAAAACGCAGTTTACTTGAACGTCTAAGATAGTTTTTACCCCCAGATTGTTTATAAACTGTCAGGCACAGTTGGGACCTCTGATTGTTGGTCTGTTATTCCTTCCAGGTTTTTGTCTATGTATGGTGCTACGCTCTCATCTAGGGCTTCAGGCGCTTGTTCCTTGAGGATCTTTTTCAAATGCATGCTCTTGCATAAGTACAGTGGGAATGGTTTGCCCCATACCTTCAAATGCTTGCTGCGCTACTGGATATAGCTAGCAACTAGATACTGAGAAGTGAAGAGGAGAACCACTTGGGGTACCAATAAGTCAAGTGTGGCAACGAGCAACGACAGTGGATTACTGTCTACCATCAAAATGCTCGGCTGCGACGGCAGGACTCAAATCCTGGACTAAAGGTTCTAGTGTTTAGCACAATGACCTTTTGACGAACTCCGTAAAACAAGGTAAACAACTCAATTGGCAGACCAAATCAATTAAACAGCAGCTAAGAGTCTCAACTCTCGTAGTAAAAAATGCTTTCTAATCTTACGTAATTAGTAATACACTTATGTGTGCCTGTATTTGAACACGAATGTTAGTTTACATTTTGCAAGTGTTGATATTTTTTCAACTTGGGTTAGGCAATTTACAAGTTAATTGTATGACCAACTCTGGTATGGTGTTTTCAAATAGCGTGCTATTTTTTTGTCTGGAGGTTAAAGTAAGTGCTAAAATGAGTTATTTTTTTTACTTCGCCTCAAATTTTGTCTGTAGTCATGTTCAGTAAATCCAATTGAAAATTAACAAACAAAGTTGTAAAATGTTAATGAAAGATAGAATAAACACTCTATTCGGAGGTAACTTACTAAGTAATACCGTCGATAGTCACGTTGGGGAAGTACCGCACAGTGCCGAAAAACTCAAGATCCTCTTCGGTCTACAAGAAAGTTAAACGATTCATTCTCCCATGAATCGTTTTGCGTCACTGTGAAATATTTGTACTACAACATCACACTGCTACCTGATATTTTATGGGCGTCAGCGATGCAACTGTTATGTAAATGTATCAGACCTATCCCCGTTGCGGAGTCTTCTAATGTCTCGTTTATCATACTTTATTACATTTAACACTGACAGCAATCCCTGCGATGAATTGGTGTATTATGTGTTGGTCGTCAAAATCGCAGAACCGGAGCACTGCTAGCTCTCATAACCAGCTATATTTCATCATTATTAGTAAACGGCTGCTCTGATATTTTCACAGTCTGGATAACATGAAAGCGCCCAATTCCGTGTCAACTACTATTTTTTCCTTTTGACTTCATTCCACTTACAGATTACCAAACAACAGAAACAGTTAGAGATGGCCAATACTTGAAGACGTACAGAAACACAGACCTTCCGCTTCATTCCATGTTCAGTTACGGTAATGAAGCTTTAGTCAGTTTTCTCAGCAAAGCATTTTTGCATAAAATTTATGTCTTTATATCTTGCTCAACTCTCGTATTTTTATGTTTCACAACTTTCTACCTAGCTGTAACGAACGAATTTTTGTTTGTATTCGCGGCCACTTATATTATCCATAGCGCAATGGAAACAGAAATCAAGGCAATCTCTATCCATCAAAATCCTGCTAGGCACGTAAAGATGCATTTCACATGCAGTTTATTGGATAATGTCTAGTTGCTTGATAAGGCCATAAATAAAATTAGGACTTGCGATTTTTCAAAGCCTCTTGTAAACCAAAATAGCTAAACTAAGCGTGTGAAATTAATAAACGCTAGAAGAGGGCATGCTAATTGGATAATCAAGAGTGATAAAATATCCTGGTAAATTTTCCTAAGGTTCTCATTGGCAAGGTCCTTAGTTCCTCTGGAACTCAACAATGGTATCAAGAAGCAAGATGTTTTTGACAGGGATCTCTGAAACTATTGGGCGACAAACATATTTTCATTTCTTTGTCATTTTTTTTACTTTTGGTAAATTCAATCTGAAGTCAGTTGATATAAAGGTTTAAGGGAGGACAGCCCTCTGACTTTCTTGGAATGACAAAATTTACCATAAAAATATTTCTCTGAATCCGCAGTTTACTTCGTAGAGATCAGTGGTAGCACATTTGGAGAACAGTGATTAGTACGCGCATAGAGAAGAAAATGAGTCTGATGGCAATGCATCAGCCGTTTCCAGTGAATCTTCAAACGTTTTCCTCAAGGCAATTTTAGCTGCCTAAAATTATCTTAATGATTCATGTCAGATGTAAAAGTGTTCCGAATAAGCTAAATACAAATTCTGAACACTAATTGCATAATTCTGCCACGCGCAGGCACCGCAATATTATCGAGAATTATAAGTCCGTCGCGGTCATGGGGTAGGCACTATTAACTTTACCCATGACTGGATGTAAAGTAAAAACATTAGATAAAGATCGGTCACGGCAACTTGAAAATTCAACTCTTCTTAGAAGACAAATCATCACGTGCAAACTTATTTGTATATACAGTGTCTCTCATTTTCTTTAATTCCTTGAAACACAAATTGGTTTGTGGTTTTTATCTTGCAAATGTGTTTAGTCTATGTAAAACCAAGAAAGCTCATCTTTATATACCGGGATATTTTGTAATGAGGATCAAATCAAAACTCTACTCATCGGCTTGTTCTGTCTCCATCACTCTCACCAACGCTAAGGGTAGGGTAAGAGCTAAAATATCACCGCTTATTCATTTTGCCGCCCTATAATACCAGTTTAAAATAGAATAAATTGAGTTCTCCATACCTGACCGTAGCATCGGACAAGGGGATTGGTAGATGCGGTTGCATTGACTATATCTGGGAGCCATCCATATACCTTGAAAAGAAAAATTGATCAAATGTATAACTTATTCTCTTGATGGTACTTGCAGTTAAAGCTGTAAAGCGTGGTCAACTTATGGTACCTCCATTACAGTATTACCGTAAAGTCCATTCGAAATAGTTTACCAAAGGTAATGGTGGGTACAAATATGCTTTCATTAAAGACTAATTTGCACGACTTCACAGCCAGGCATTCTTCCGAAGACTTGGTTTACCGCATAATTACTCGTCGTGTACGAATATGGGGTGATATAATATTATTTTTAGAACTTAAAGGATCACAGACACGAATAATCAAATGCACACCATCCGTGCGTTCGAAACAAACTCCGTTAAGTAATGCGAAGAGCATGAAATCATTCAAAAGAGCTTTTTTGAATAAACTACCGTAACTCTTTGTTCACTTTTATTTAGACCTATAAAAGTATTTTAACAACTTTTATTTAGATGTACACAAATGTAATTCATGTATATGAACCGGAGTTCGTACATGGTCCTATCAGAAAGAAAGAATACTATCATTTTTTCTATTTATCATGCATGCTTACCTCTTATTTTCGCTATAGTTATTTCAAAGTCAGCACAGGGGTGATAAGTAATTTTGAGGATGTTACCAAATGGAAGTTAATAAAAGTTCAACAGCTAGCACATCAACATTAAATGATATAGTATAGCTTAACAAAGTTAAAAAATAAAGCACATAAACTGATGCATCCCCGATGTGTTCAAGAACGGTCCCAGAAAGTCCCTGAGGTGTTTCGAACGGGACTAAACTGGTACTACTTTTGAACTAACTTGGGACACTTTTGGAACTACCGTCCTGACTGGATCAATATAGATCGTTGAATAAATAAATCAAAAGTTATTCTCACTTTGTTGATCTTCAGCACCACACAAGGTTGACTACGGTCATAACCATAATTGTTTTCCTTGACGCAGACTCCCATATCTATTGGGTAAAATTTGCACACCAGATCAACATCATCAGGTGTTTTGGTTTTCTCGCACGTTGCGAAGCCATCCTGCGGTTTAATGTTCACTTCTTCATAGAGGTAAACAAACGTTCGGATGTTCTGCACATACGGCATGTAAGTTTGCGGATCTGATGCAGCGTATCTAATGAGCGCTGTCTTGAAGTTTGTCCTTGGGCGCATTCCAAGACCTGCGTATGGCAAAACGGGGTCATCATTTAGTCCTCGGATTATATATATATATATATATATATATATATATATATATATATATATATATATATATATATATATATATATATACGGATAACCCACTCCTTTCGAGTGGTAGCAAACTCAGTGGGCATTTAAATTAGGAAGTTACCCCAGCTTACCTGGAGAAAGCTGCAAAGGACTGTCCATTCCCGTCACATAAGGTCGATCATCGCTAATGATTAACTGCATGATAACGATAAGTAATCCAGTCATGAGCAGCAGTGATGTAGCGTACATAACAAAATATAGGGTCCATAGTCGCACTATTACGATTCAGAATTAGGTATCAAAACTTACGCCACCCTAGAAAGTCGCGTCCGCAAATATTTTTAGTTTCCGGGTCGTCCTTCCAAAACGTATAGTTATACCACAAAACACGATCCTCAGTCCTCTTTTTCTTTACCTCTTTGGAGAGGAAGGCTATTTTGGGGTTGTCAAGAGTTTCCTCCATATTGTCGCCCAAATATTTTAACACCACTCATTTACAATTCTACTCGAACTACCCTCTGTTGACAAGGTCAGTTCAGTTCAGTTCAGTTCAGTCTGCACAGGACAGGTAATGGCCACGGCCAGTCGAGCGTCCAGAATTCCTTCGATGGTATGCACACCAGTTATGCACCCACCACTGCCGAGTGTATTTCGTCGAATCCCCGCTAAAAATGAGAGGGAAACGGAAAACCTCATTGCACATTAACTGCGAGCGTTCACTGAGACAGTATGCAATGAGGGAAAAAGTCTGCCCAAGCATACTCCAGAAGGACCACAGTGCTACCCGTCATCCATCTAGTTGATATTCTCAAGGCTCACTACAAGGAAAGATCTCGTACCACTTGCGATCAAGGGCACATTTGAAGGATTGGACTGTCTGCAGATCTACCATTTCACCAGGCAGACCGTTCCAACTGTTCACAACCCTGTTGCTGAAGAAGTGCGATCTAACCATCAACCTAGATCGGGCTTTTATCAACTTCTTTTCGTGTCCCCTTGTTCTGGAGTCTACGGCCACTTGGAATAGACTATCTGGTCTAAGGCCAGAAAAGCCCTTCATTACCTTGAACGTTTCTGTGAGATCCCCTCGACGTCTCCTCCTTTCCAACGAGAAGAGATTCAGGTCACAGAGTCTCTGCTCGTAAGTCTTGCCCCTCTGCCCTTCAACCATTCGCGTGGCAAGACGTTGGACTCTCTCTAGGCAGGTGGCGTCCTTTTTGTAGAAGGGTGACCAAGCCTGCACGCTACCTTCTAAGTGAGGTCGTACTATAGCCATGTAAATAGGTACGAATACCTCCGGCTTCCGGCAAGACAAGGCTGATCGCAGTCTAAAGAGCTCCCCACGAGCCTTATGCGCAGCCGCGTTGCACTGCTCCGACCATTTGAAGTCACTTTTCATGATGATCCCCAGGTCTCTAACCCTACTGGCTGCCTCTACGGTGAACAGCCCTTGATCATGAGCGACAGTTAGGTTCTCTGTTGCCCTTGACAACAAATGGCTTTTTTGAGCGTTTAGAGGTAAGTCCCATTTGTATGCCCAGTTCAAGACGGTGCCTATTTCCCTGCCCAAGTCCGCCCTACCCTTAGATCCAACAATCTTCACATCATCCGCAAAAATAAAGCTGGGCGATTGAAGAGTGGATGCTAGGTCATTAATAAATAACAAGAATAGGACTGGGCCTAGGACGGATCCCTGAGGTACACCACTGGTGACGTTCACCAAACTGGAGCACCTGTCCCCCACTTTGACATAAAGCGTCCTGTGGGAGAGGAAGTCCTCCAGCCACCTATATACTGGCCCACCTATCCCGAAAGTCTCCATCTTGCATAGCAAAAGACGATGATTAACGGAGTCGAACGCCTTGCTAAAGTCGAGGTAGCATACCTCAACTTCCTTACCTTCGTCCAGTCGTCGAGTTACTTCATCTAAGAAGCACAGGAGATTGGTCAGGCAAGATCTATTTTTCAGGAATCCATGCTGCGCCGGGCTTAGCATGGAGTGCTGCAGTAAGTGCTGGCAGATATGGGCACGGATGATCTTCTCCAGGACTTTACAGAGAACGCTAGTTAGGCTTACCGGCCTGTAGTTCTGCACATCCGACTTAGGCCCACTCTTATGTATTGCCACGACTGCCGCGACTTTCCAGTCCTGAGGCAGCTTTCCCTGGTCCAACGTGGATCTATACAATCTGCATACCGATGGAGCTATGATATCCGCCAACGGCTTGATGATAGCTGGACGAATGCCATCTGGGCCCGCTGACTTGTGGCTGTTTAACTCCTGTAGGTACTTACGCACGCGTTCCTCTGAAAGATCTAGCTCGTTTAACTGAAGAGGATGTACCAGAGCCAGATCTACTAGTACCCCACTATCTATCCTATGTACACTACCAAAGTATTCCCCCAGGGCGTCTACTTTGCTCTGGTCGTCAGTGACAATACCATAGTCTCTAGTGGATAGCGGACCTACGGCATTTCTTGTTGAGCCTTTAGACTGTATATAGCTGTAGAACTTCTTCGGCTGTTGTCTTACAGACTGGGACAATTTCAGCTCAAATTCCCGCTTAGAAGTTCTCAAAAGGCTTACAGTCTCGTTTCTCAGCTTCGTATAGCGATTCCAGGCTAGCTGGCTGCCGGAAGCTTTGTACTGGTTCCAAGAGCGGTTTCTACGTCTGATGGCCTTGGCTATTGCAGCCTTCCACCACATGGGCTTGCCCTCCCCACTCCTTCGTTTTAGGGGTGCGAACTCTTCCTAAAGGGCAGTCAGGGATCCTTTTATGGCCTGCCAGCGCTCCTCCACAGTAGCCTCCTCTGGAGCGTCCCAGGTCAAACCCATCGCCTTATTACGAAGCCTATCTATGTCCATACTACCGAAATTCCTAATCAGCCTTGAGGGTACCTTCGGTTGCCGCATGCATAGAACTATTTTGACACACACGTGGTCACTCTTTCCCAGCGGTGCACAATAATGCAGTCCAGCCACATCGTTGGGGAAGTTCGTTATAGCTAGATCCAGCAGGGATGGAACGCATCCAGTCCTATATCTGGTATTCTCCCTAATATGCTGATGCAACGCATTATCATGCAGCCATTCTAAGTAGGTTTGCTCCTCCGATCCCGGCACGCAGACCTCAGCCACCCAGTCGATGTGCGGAAGATTGAAGTCACCCACTATGAGGGTCTTTTATGCGTCCTTAACTAGTTCAGTCAAAGTCCGCAGCAAACAAACGTCCTCTTCGTGGTTTGTGCTTGGTGCCCTGTAGACACAGACGACGTTAACCCTTCTGCCTGGAAGGATGACCGTAACGGCGCATAGCTGGATATTGCGAGTGCACATCTTGGTCTGGGACTCAAGGTGGTTTGCACCTGATCTAACGAGGATGGCTACTCCACCACCAAGGCAATCTTGTTCCCGATCCTGCCTGTAGACTGCAAAACTGTTACTTACTAGGCCTGGCACATGGTCTTCTTCAGAAAGCCACGTTTCCGTGACGGCAACTATTGATGCTTTCTGTTCGTCAGCGGTTTTGGCAAGTTCCGCCCATTTGTTTCTAATACTACACGCGTTAGTATATAACACCACCGCGTTTGCTCCGTCGCCTAGGTGTCTTTTGTCATCCATTCCTGACTGTTTCTCAGGCACAACGCCTGAGATGATGGCACGTTTTTTGCTTCGGATGTCCCCACTGGGGTGCATGAAGCCGGCTGATGGTCCAGAATTTCTGACGACTCCCAATCCATCTCTATAGGAGTGGCCACAACATCCAGACTGGCAGGGGTCACGCTGTCATCTATCTTCGGACAGCACTGCCAATTCTCGTCTTCCAGCGCATCTTCAATTACAACTACTAGCGACCCCGCACGTGGCTTCTTTACTACTGCCGGGGTCTGGGCCTGAGAGCCGAGTACGGCATTCCGCTGAACTTTCAGATTTCTCACCAGCGCCCTGGCTGGTCGTGCAAGGATACCTCTTGGGGCTAGACCACCAGGCCTTACCCTATGCTCGTCCGGCACAATCTGGTATCTGCCCTTGGTAATCTGAGCCACTACCGCTGCCCTCGCCAGTAGTCTATCCCGGGTAGCCTCATCAGCGAACTCCACCAGTATTGGTCTCGCACGAAGTTCGCCTTTGTTCCCCAGTGGTGACTTCCATGTCCCCACTCTGTGCACCCTTCTTAGAGTAGGAGGGTACGGAACACCTGCGATTCGCAGTATGTCGCAGACCCTCCTCCTGTCAATGTCTCTCCTGGCCTTCGATTCCCTTATAAAAGGTTCTTCCTGGTTTAGGATCAGAAGCCTGTGGCTTGAGACCCTGCCCATCGACAAGACCTGCCTCTGCAGGTCCTTCACCTTGTTTTCTAATACCAGAAGAGCAGGGTCATCCACCCTAGCCAACCCATCTTTCGCTCTATTACAGTCTCCCTTCTTCTTGACCTGCCTCGCCCTTCTCGGCTTCTGCTCCGTCCACTGGCCCTCGTCGGTCTGCTTCAAAGGAGTGGAGGCTACGACCGCCTGGCAAGCCTTCGGAGCTGGTTCATTCGCTCGGATGATTGTCCTCTCGGGTGTTGATATTACTTCCGCAAACGACTTACTACAACCTGCTTGCGGTGGTTTGGGGCTTACAACCGAGGTACTACTTGGTGGCCGTTGGTCCTGCAGTTTAAAGGCCAGACTGGCCGCCTCCTTGCAGGGGGCACAGACCCATTCAGCCCATGGGTTCTGTTTATAAAGGACATAGATGTCCTTTGCTATCCCTGAACACCTTGGGTGGGCCCATCTCTTGCGTATCTCGCACTCTATACCATTTACCACACGTTTTCCGCCTTTGGGTGCTAGACACGGGTCGGAAACGCGTGTCATACCGAAAACCCCAAAAACGAGAGAAAATACAACTCAAGTGCTCTTTACCCAAACACAAAATACGCACTCTGATAATAGCAGGTAAATCCCGCTAACACAAAAAACAAAAACAAAAAGAAAGACTAGAAGCGAGGAAAGATCGCCTCAAAAAACACCGAACACTACTCGGCAATGCTACAAGGAGAATAAAAATATTTTCCGGATAAAGCGCACCTTAAATGCAATTATGATACGCTCAGTATTGTGAATTAAACTGGGTTAATTCACAAAACTATTCAAAAACTCAATTCAAAGACGAGGGCACTATGAATTCAAACCGCGCGGCACTTACGTCAAGGTCAGTTCAGATCAGATTAGAGCACAGAACTGGCTGTCATTGCCAGTGATATTCAGGTTTCTTGCACCTGCGGGCTCTCGGGTCTCACTTCGATTCTACACCTCTGGGTCCTCCATCTTTCTGGAGCTGGGATCTCGACACACCTCGGGATCACCGTCAGACAGAGTAGCAATGAGCGACATTTCAAAAGAGTAAGCCTCGGAAACCAGCACGTTAGCCCTCTTGCAACAGTCAAGACCTCCAGCTACCAGCTGTCATGAAATAGTAGGGAAAAGAAAGGTCCAGGGAAATCAATAATTATTTGGGCGAGGTACTCAAACAGACCGAAAGGGACGGAAGAGGAGGAAGGAGAAGTAGGACAGAAAGAGGAAGAATAACAGGAATGATGAAGCGGACTAAAAAACTACAATTAGGCTAGAGTTGCTGACTCGCTGGTAGTCAGTAAAGGCATGTGTCCATGCGACGTCCAGCTTTTTCTTGAACACTGACACTGTGTTCTCTTCCACCACCACCTCGGGAAGTTTACTCTAGTCCTTAATTTCCCTTCAATCAAAAGACTGGGCTGTGATAGATTTATTGGCCCTCGGCTTGATTAGTTTCAACTTGTGTCCACGATTAGTGGAGTTTCCTTCGAAGTTAGACAGGGGCTTGTTTGAGGCTGACAACCAATCTGGCTGTTTCATTGTTTCGATCAGTTCCCCGCACTCTCATGCACTTGAGAGAGAACAACCCAAGGCCTGAAAGCCTGGCCTCGCGCAGCAGCCCTCAAGGCCCCAACACAGTTCACGTCAACCGTCTCTGAGCCTCCTCCAGTGAGAGGGTGTCCCTTACCAAATGAGGTACCCAGGTTTGGACTACATACTCCAAGTGGGGTCGGACAAGGGTCGTACAAAGTGGCTTCAGCCTCCTAGGGTCCCTTGATGTGAGCTTTCTGCGCAGCTGGTATACGGCTCTATTTGCCTTGTTAGCTGCCCGCAAACATTTTACCCGTGGTTTCAAGTCGCTTGAACGGATCATACCCAAACTCCTGACCTCGCCTTTCTGGGCATTTGGTACCTGGTTGTCCGGGTCTGAATAATACATTCCGCTGGACCCTTCAGCAGTCGGATGTGATCTTTTTGCCACATTCAGCAGCAAGTCCCAAGCCACAGTCAACTGACAGAGAGGTCCTAGGCCCAGCTTCAGCTAACTGGATTCTGGGAACCCCGGAACTTTACACTATCTGCAAACAGGAAGCATGGCGGTATTATGACTAGCGGTAAGTCGTACACGGAAATCAGGAACTGCGTGGGGCCAAGTACTGAGCTCTGAGTGACTCCTCCGGCTGTTTTCGCCATCATGGGCTTCGAGTTTCTTACCTCAACGTAAAACCTGCAGTAAGTTGGGTACGCTTTTAGCCATCCCGTCAGCCTTCCAGCAAAGCTCATCCCTCCTAGCTTATGCAGAAGCAACTTGTATTCAAGCTGTCAAACACCTTGGGAAGCCCAGGTAGAGTACTCTCACCCTCTCTCCTTAATCCAGCTTCTTAGTTTCCTCATCAAAAAGACTGATAGATGACTGAAGCAGAACCTGTCCTTTCCGAGTCCGCACTGTGCACTGGCGACTGGGTTGTTTTCCCCCAGGAGTCATACCAAAGCATTTCGGATCGTTTTTTCCAAAACATTTATATATTGATATATTGGTATATTTCTCGGCCATGGTCGAGACGCACGCGTTAAAGCATGATCATGGTGTACAAGTTACTCAATAAGATGAAATGTTCACATATTCTAAGTATGAAAGTCGAGAGTATTAGAGATGAAAAAACAATGACAGGAAAAGTTTGAATGGACCATTCTGATAATGGTTTGCGCGGCAGTTTTAAACCGGTTTCGAATCCGGATCAGGCAGTGGTGCGCGGTGGAGATATCGAGAAAATCGTTAGCGCAGTGCTAAGGAGGCATTATTAACAAGAATGATGCAAGCCCAGGAAACCAGAGGCCAACTGAGGTTCTGCAGATGGAATAAATTTTGAACAAGAAAAAAAAGGTGGAAAATCGACGCATGCGAAGAGGATAGCGATCCATGAAGACAATGCAGACCCTGAATGACGGATTTACCGGAGTTCTGTAAACGGAATGAGATTTGAAGCAGGGGGACCTGAGGCCAGTTTCGTGAAAGTGAACACCGGTGGATGTGGGAGAAACAGCAGTCCACAAAAAGGTGAGTTTAGATTCAGGGCCAGTAACATGTACCATTCAGAAATGAGAAGGCGCAACTGGAGGGTCTTCGAGAAATGGAGAGTCAAATTCCAGCCGGCTACGGTTCGGAGAAAAGATAACCTGTGTTAACGGATAATAAAGTGGGAAAATCTTCGCATGGACTTCAGCGTTATGCTGCTTCAATGACAAATATATATGTTGATGGCAGGTTAACTGGCTGGAAGTTTATTACCTGGCCCTTTAACCCCCCTTGAGAATTGGCGCGACCTCCGTAGTTTGCCACTCACTCGGTAGCTCAGCCTCCCTGAGGGATTTGTTGAGCATTGTGGCCAAGGGCCCGGCCAGAGTCTGGGTCAACGACCTGAGAATGACTGAATCGATTCCATCTGGTCTCTGGGCCCTGTCGTTGACCAGGCCACCTAATACTGGCCGTTTATCGCCTGATGTTGTCTCCTTTTCCTCTATATGACCAGTCGTATGCTACCCTGGGATCGACAACCGTAGTCCTCCATCTATCCTGTAGACCACATGTACGTTTTCCTGGAGGTTGTTCGCTTCTGTTCCTTACTCGACGCCTGGTTTCTGTTTCCTGTTCTCACGCCACCGAGTTTTATTGGCACATCCCCCTTGGTCTAGACGCAACTGAAGAATACTTTTGGACGTCCCCTGGCCGTCGAAGCTGGGTCCACTGCTGCGTTAGCTTACATCCCACAAGATACCTTATTCATTCTACGGTATTTCAACAGACAGTCATGCTTCTTGGTTTCCTGGTACCTCCTCAAAGCTTGCCGATTCCTCCTGAGTGCCCTCGTTGTGCCCACCCTACACCAAAGTTGCAGCCGTCGCCTACAGGTGTTGCGCATGGAAACCGTTTCTTCGGTCAGTCAAAGTGGGTTGCTGAAAATGCTTAACCACATTTCATTCTTCGTACCTTCAGGGTCCCAGCCCAAAGATGATGCCGTAGACAGCAACCTTTCTTCGTCCTGTCCACTGAAGTTTCTTCTCCATCGACTTGACATATTTACCCCCCTTCCCATGGGAACTAGAATCTGATAAACCCGTGATCGCTTTTGCCCAGTGGAGCATCTTCTTTTACCTCGCTTACTTATTAGGCGACTTTAGTGAAAACGAGATCCAGTGGCCTCGTAGTTTAACTCTTCCCCAATGAAAGGCCTGGTGAGTATGCTGCACCAGGACGATATCCCCAACTCTGCCCAGCAAGTATTCCTCAAATGACCCCTTGGATGCCCACTTCGAGCCCCAGCCAATACCGGGGCATTGAAGTACACGAGTATCAGGCATCACTCCGCATCCCCATTTGATGCCACTAGATACACCAGCAGACCTTCCTCCTCCGTAGGAATCGATGGAGGACTCCCGTAGGCACACACCAGTGCCACCCATCGTGACCATACTTTCATTCGCACCGAGAACGCCTGTACATCAGAAGTGTAATGCCAGATGCATTCCTGTTGGGCTACGTGCTCCGCTACTATCACTAGAGTCACTCCTATTCCTCCATCTCTTCTGACCACTCCACGCCCACATAAAAACCTGCCAGGCAAGCCGGACTAAATATCTCCCAAGCCCTCAGCCACGACTGTACGAGGGCTATGCAATCCATGCCCCTAGATTCTCGCTCTAGTTTCCCCCCAATTTTCCCGACGCCGTATGCTCTACACTGCATCACTCATAAGTCCAGGTTGGTGAATGACTTACTGGAATGTGGTGCTTCATTTTCGCACCCGAGTTTAAGGCCCGAGAGCTTCTTCGGTTTTTTGTCACATCCCGTTTTCCCAGTCGTGCCACTGCTGTGAACGGCTTGTCGTATGGTGTCGCGAGGCTTGTAATGGCCAAAAGGCTCAATCTCCGGACCAAGTGAACCCTGACCAACGATTCACTGCTGGATTCACCAAGGAATGATCTTACTCGTTCCGGATAGAACCTTGGAGCCTCGAAGCAAAAGTGTAACCCGATTCGATGCAAAAAACAAATGAAGAGCACGGTTGTACTGGTGAGTTGGAATATAAGTCTAAGATGATCATACTTTTGAAAGTGAGCCTCAGTCACTATCCAGCCAAAAATAGTCAAAAACAGGACAAAATTCTGTATAAAGAGAACAGTTGACCAAGGGGAATAAGTAGAAACTACCTGCCCGCAGTCCAAACAAATAGAAAAATTCTCCACGCCTAATCAGGCCCAGGGAGCAACTTCCTGAGCGCGGTAGCTAAAATTCAAGGTAAGCGGGCTGAACGTCCACGGCCCATCAAGGTGAGTGGGAAAGTGAGACCGAACGGTAATCAAACAGAACTGCCTTCAGCCAGTGCGACTGGCTGCCATACCAACGGTCCGCAAAGTCATCTCAGTAAGAAAGCCTGATGATGAAAAGTAAAAAGTAAGAGCATCAAGCGCAGGTTATTCTTCGACCGCAAAACAGTAACAGCACAAATAAATTTGAAGAAGGCGGTCCAAAATTACTCAAAGTATATGGAAGCAGGCAGGTGAGGAATTCTTCGGTCCAGATGAATGTTGCACTGGTCGCTAAAATTCCTCCCGGTTGTAACCTGCTTTTCAGGTGGTAGTCTGTTCCGCTCTTCTCACTTGCGCTTCCGGGACACCAGAGCTCACATGACTTACAGCAGTGCCCGCGCTACCTCACTTCCCTTGGTGCGCAGGGGACTTACAGCAGTGCGCTTACATACCACCCGGCGCAAAACCCCGGCCCCTAGTAGGCTCCCCTCACCAAGAAAAGTTTTTTCCCATTCCTCCGCTGCATACGAGGGCCGTTGGTACGGGTCTATTTGCATCAGCTTCCACGTTTTCTGTTATTCCCATGGGCAGCTTGTCTCTGGCAAAGAACTCTGAAGCAACCTGCACCGTGTAGTGTCTTCGGAGGTTTCTGCCTTGAAGGCCATTTTCGTCTTTTCGGAGGTGTATGGAGGTATAATATTATCCGTCGATGCCAAAAGTTACCTGCGAAACATCCGACCTATTTTCAGTGTCCGCAACCTTGTTCTGTCACTCTTACGCTATCCAATATACCGCAATCTCCCTTCTCAGCGGTAGGGTGATTAAAGCTAAAATCAACCTGCTCCGGTCATCGGGCAAAATGGGAACTGTCGACCTTTTTCTCTGTTTTCTTTATTTCGACAAAGCAAGTACGTAACTCCTCCCCACTCATTACTTGCTCCTTATCAAGCGCTCATAGCAATCTGCATACAGAACGGATCATTCTCCCCCATACTCCCTCCAATCGCTCGATGCTGTGGCTTGAGGTGTCAACGTATGCCTCGAATGGCTCAGTGTTGGACACGTTTTTTTACCACATCAAAGCCGTTTCCTGACTGGTATCGAAGGACGTAACACCCGGGCCACAGAATCATACTACTGGCCTGGTACGGCAGAACGGAATAAACACATGGTGGCAAATCACGAACTCTGCGGACATTTTTATCAGCGACAAACGACAGAACCAACGGAAACGCACCCAATACCTGACCGGCCTTGGCAAACTTTGGCGTTGGATACTTTTTGCTATGAAAAGAACGGCTACTTGGTGACCGTTGAATGGAGCAGTGTTTTCTTCGAAGTCGACCTCCTGAAAACAGAACTAACTGAGAAAATTGTCAACAGACTGTGGGCCAATTTCCCATGACATGGAATCCCGACTCCGGTGTTTTCTGATGGGGGTCCTCAGTTTCTCAGCGCGGAATTTCAACATTTCATGGAGATATGGCAGTTCAGCTATCACATCACCAGTCCTCACCACAGTCAATCCGACGACAAGGCAGGGAGCGCCATGAAAAAGGCGAAAAAGATACTTGGAAAGCGCAAGTCCGAGGGCAGCTATCCGTTTATCGCTCTACTTCAGCTTCGAAATGGGCCCTCTGCGATGATGGGAACAAGCCCAAAGAAAAGTCGATTTGGAAGACGGACGAGCACGATCCTACCAGTTTGTGCTGGTTTACCGGACCCAGATGTCGTGGCGCCCTTAGTAGTCAAAGTGAAATCAAAAGGCGAATGGCGGTGTCAAACGGATTTTACGATCGAGGCGGCAAACCACTGCATCCACTCGAGCCAGATGACACAGTGTGGATTCACCCCACACAACCGGCAGAGACGTCACGAACGAAAGGAGAGGTACCACCGCGGGTAACAAAGAAATCATACCTAATACGCTGGGAAGACCGTCGGATAAGAAGGAATAGGGTTCTTCTGAGAAAATCCGAAGAAGATGGTGAGGAGGAGAAAACCGATGGAGGCGATAACAAAGAAGAGGACGAGGAAACCAAAAACTATGATGAAGAGACTGAATCAGACAAAATTATAAATCCATCCGTCGGATAGGAGCATTCGCCGCCTAGAACCTGGAGTGAACAAAGATGGCAGCCGGTGGGAATGTAGAAGTTTCTCAGAAGAGGAAGGATGTGTAGGACACGTTTTGCTTCTCCAAAGCAATGCCGCTTCCTGATGGATCAGAAAGTGACTTCTGTTCAGCACATTGCAAATCGAGCGACCTGATTGGAGAACGAGGCATAAAAACCACCGAAAGACGAACAATAATAGAGATTTCCTTGTTGCATGCAGTAACGATATACTGAATGGATTTTCCGAAGAACTGACTTTTAACAGGCCAGGTGATCATGAATGCTCCATCTAACCCAACTCTTTACTAGACCCTTGAGATCTATAACCGCACCCATGAAATCGGAACTGCTGGCTCCATAAAATTCTGTTGGTGTTCCACATCTACCGACAAGTCGGACAGGTCACATTATAAACGAATCAATGCTCAAATAAGCTGTCATTTCTCAATGACTGGCTAAACTTTGTAGATAAGTGGGTAAATAGCGGCATATTCTTCTTGACCCTCGAACCCTAGGAACAAGAATAGGACCAAAGTAGACTACTCCAGCCGAATTGAAGCGGTGCCACCATTTTTGCACACGACCGGGAGGAAAGGGGCCTTCAACTGCTGACAGCGGCCAGCCGACGACAAGATAACATTGTCCCAGCACCGGTTTTGCTGTGCCGATTCCATTGACTATCCGATACCCCTCAAAGATTACGGCCAGAGCTAGCGCGGTTTCAGTTAGCCCTTATCCCCATTGGTATGGGCAGATAATGGGTTCTGTCACCTGGCGCCCGTCCGGCGAAATAACCGGGTGACCAAGGGCTTCTGTGCACGCAAAGGAAATAAATCGTCCACCGACATACAAAATTTTTCGCAGTAAAACCGGAAAAAAGCTTTCTCAAGGAACCCAAGGCACCTTTGTATAGCTCCTCTTCAAGGGGTCTACGCTGTAGAAACTCTCCAACTGCCTACTTTGGGACTACTGTGTTCACTTTTGTTCTGGCCCTGTCTACGCCCTCGGCTAATGAGCTGCTCTCATTCAGCTGCCCCTTGCCCATTCAGGAAGACATACCTTGAACATGGGAAGTAAACCTGATTGGCTAAGCGATAGCCTTCAAAAGATTAGACCTATCAGAGCAACGGAATAACATGAGTACGATGCAGTGTGCACGTTGGCAGTATTCACAAGGGCAGCCTCCTTCTTAGTCTCCGCACCATTTGGTTGGGCCGGCAGCACAGCTCCTGGTGGATTGAAATCATTTAAAAGAGGGGGTTCTCTCAGTCAAACCCTCAGTTCCTCTTCCGTTGAAATTCCTCTTGAGGCTAGATCGGCAATATTATCTTCAGATCACGCTTGCCACCACGGTGACACGTTAGTATACTGATCACTAATTGCCAAGAGGTTAGTAAGGAATGTACTTCACTGTGTACCGGAGTTCTCTGTTTGGTAGCTGACCAGCATCGATTCTGCCCAAGAATGCGACTTATGAAAACAATCTGTCAAGCTTCGTTTTAACATCTCACTCAATCGAGCGCCAAGGACAGCTGCCTCCACCTCGGTCCTTGAGATGGCAACGGTTTTGATAGGTGCTACTCGCTATTTACCACGCAGAGGCACGGAGTACAAGTTTCTATCCACAGGCACTCGCCGCGCGTATTCCTCTGTACCGTATCCCGTTTCCGAAGCAATATGGAATACATGCAACTCCGCGTTTCCTGTTCCCTGCTGGGTCCCGTTGTTTTGTGCCTCGGGCGCAGTCACTTTACCAACATGGTTCATAAATTATACCTAATTATTCCACTACACCGTATCTTCTAGGCTGATTGGACCATTTCAATCTAATTTCGATTTGCATAATCTTTGCAGTGACTTCCTGGCAAGAATACTTAACGGAGCCACTGGCCAAAGTGGGTCAAGTAGAGAATTGACGTTGGACAGTTCTTCACTTTCTTTCAAGGGCCTAATAAGCAACCGGAACTGGAGGGTGAATTCATCCGTGACCGTACCCCAGTGGATGTCTTGTGCTCTCTGACTGGAGCTGTTTGGCTGAGGGAGCGGAACCGAACTAGCCTTTAAATCCGGGTCCAGGGATAAGACCAAGAAATTCCTTGGGTTGTATACCCATTTCCCCAGCTAGGAGCTAGCGTGCATTGATAATTCATTTATCCTTCTCGCAAAGGAAGTATCTTCAGCACTACCCTTGATGTAGGGATTGAATTCTAAAGTTCTCGGCGGATAAAAGCTGTATTCTTACATGAGACGTCAAGTCCCTCCAGAAACCTTTGGTAAATATGGTCATCTGATCCCCAACAAATCATCTGTGCGTGACTTGGGCATATACCTCCCCTGTTCATTCAACTTCCGGGGGCAAGCAAACACTCGAATTTCTAGGTCCCGCAGGTTAATAGGACTGGTTCATCAAACATTCCGTTTGCTTGACGGTAAACCCAATACCTGTACAGCCCACGGTAGACCACTGGTAGAGTAAAGTGCAACAGTTGGTTATCACGTGCACCAGGATGACAGGATTGCCACTGAAGAAGCCAAGGGCACGTGTGTAAAAGCCGATCGCGGAAAATCCCCCTATTTCCCTCGCGATTCAGTGTTTTTTACAACATCACTCGTTTGCCTAAACTGTTGACTTGTCTTTACGAACTGGTTGTTTTTCTGGACCAATTGTTGTTTGTTCGCGCCCAGAGCACTACTTTGGCACATCGTTGTTCAAGACCTGCGTGACGCACGTGCTGTCTGCTCACACGCAGCTATTTGGTTTCTCGTTGTTGAGTCCTTGTGATCGTATTATTGAGGTTTGTATATTTTTATGTCGTTGTTCATGTAATAATCTAGTGTCGTAGAATATCACGGACAATCGTCTTTTGATTTCGGGATCCGTTGTGAATTTGGCCACGCATTGCTCTAACGTTCGTTACAATACTCAATAGATCAATTTGGACGAGAAAAAACACGCAAAATGCCAAGAAAAGGATCAAAAACAGTGGAATCCGGACAGGAAGTAACACGGCAAGTCTCTGGGGAGGTTTTGGGTACATTCGATTCTTTAGTTAATGCTAGATCGCCCAGTCCAGTCAGTGCTAGTTCATGTGTTAATGAGAGCAATGTTGATCGTAAGGATGTTGATTTGTATAGGCTGAGAATAATAGACCTAGAACAACAGTAACTATCGGCCAGACTACAGGCCCAGGAAGCAGAGAAGAAGTGTACACAGAAAGAGCGAGAGCATGAGACCAGCGACATCGACACTTCCGATAGATTAGGGTGCAATAAGAGAAGGAACCCCATGCCGGTCGCCGACTACAAACCACCATCGATCGATCTGCCTAGAGTGGAACTGACGGTTTTCGACGGGCGAGCTGAGCAATACTGCAAGTTTGTCAAACAGTTCGAGACGTTCGTTGAAAATAAGGTAACCGACCCTGGGCAAAGGCTTCTTTACCTTACTCACTACTGCCGAGGCCGAGCAAGAGAAGCTATCGACGGGTGCACCATGCTCGACCCAGAACAAGGCTACACAAGGGCAAGGAAGATTCTAAGGGACTTGTTTGGTCAACCGTTCAAAGTAGCCCGTAACCTAATAGAGGGCGTGATGGTAGAGGCAAAAAGAACTAAGGGCGACGTCTACACCATGGCCGACCTGGTGAGTAAGATGCAAAACTGATCAATAGCCCTCGACCATTTAGGTTACAGGGCTGACCTGGATGCCATGCACACTTTGGAAAACATAATCCGTCACCTCTCTCCCGAACTACAGGGTCGGTGGGCGGAAGAAGCAGAACGGATAAGCCGAAGCGACAGAGAAGCCAACTTCGATGACCTTACCGAATACTTGGACAGGCAAACGAAGATAGCTGACAGCAGGTTCGGCCGACTCATCCGGGACAGCAACCGAGCAAACAAACCCAGTACTAACCAGGTCCAAACCCCTGTACGGGAACACCCAAAGTACCAGCCTTGGACCAATACACATGTCATTTCACGAGATGCCACGGCGAAACCAAATTGCAGATCCTGTGGTACTAGCCATGGCCTACCAGAATGCCTCAAGTTCGGCAACGCCACAATAGACGAACGGTGGGGAATGGCGAGGATGGCAGGAGCATGTTTTATCTGTCTCAACACCTCGCACCGGGCAGCAGCCTGTAGGACAAGGAATCGATGTGGTTACGATGGCTGCACGGGCAGACACCATCGGCTGCTGCATCAGGCGAGAGGAACTATACCCGAGGCGAGTACCAAACCCAGCGTTATTTGTTCAACGTCACGATTTGCCAGTAAACCGGTGCGTTTAGGCGTAGTGGCCGTGGGAGTAGTGACTCCGACTGGGATAGTCAAGGCGTTGGCTTTCGTTGATTGTGGATCCGACACCACTTTGTTGAAAAAGTGGTTTGCCGACAAACACCAACTGGCTAAAGGTGCGACGTCGTTGGCAGTGAGCACGGTGGGCGGAACACAGGTAATGACTGCCGGTAGATTAAGGCTGCAACTCATCTCTTTAGACACTAACGAGGAAATTGAACCAAAGGAGGCATTCACGTTAGCGGATCTCCCCATGCGAGCACCAAGGTCGGTGGACGCAATCTTGACTCGGTGGCCCCACCTGCAGGATGTAACCGTTGTAGACTGGGAAGATGGTGAAGTGGATCTCCTCATCGGCTGTGACGTGCCAGAGGCGCATTGAGTGCTTGACCAGAGAGTGGGCGACCGCCAGGCACCTTATGCCGTACGCACGGCTCTGGGATGGATGTTATACGGTCCAGTAGGGATACGTGGTTCCGTGAATTACTTGTCCACCGAAACGGACCGCATAGTGTATCATCTGCAGCGGCTGTATGAAAAGGAGTTTCATGACATTGGAGACGAAAGACCATCGTTGTCTCAAGAGGATGACTACGCTCTACAAACGGTACAGCAAGGCACTAGAGGCCTCAAAAAACAGTTCGAGGTTCCCCTCTCATGGCGCACACCGGACGACCCGTGGACTGACAACAGAAATTATGTTCTCCAACGATTACTACGACTAAAAGAACGCTTCATTCGAGACCAGAATCTGTGGGAACGATACGCGGATTTGATGAAGCGAAACGAGACCCTCGGTTACGTTGAAAATGTGCCTGTTAACACCGACAGCAAAAGGGGTATCTGGTATCTGCCTCGCCATCCGGTTATCAACCCCAAGAAACCCAATAAACTGCGCGTGGTTTTCGACTGTGCGGCCAAGTTCCAGGGCAAGTCGTTAAACGATCGCCTACTACAGGGGCCTGACTGGACCACACCACTGATCGATGTTTTGTGCCGTTTCAGAGTGGGTAAAGTGGCTTTGTCCGCCGACATTAGGGAAATGTTCCATCAGGTAAAAATACCGGTAGGAGAATGAGATGCTTTGAGTTCCCTGTGGTGGGAAGGGAGCGACCGGGACAACGCAGTGTTGAATTATAGGATGATCGTCCACCCCTTCGGAGCCATATCGTCACCATTTTGTGCGAACTGCGCCCTCCGAGAATCAGCGAACAAACATGGCGATCTAGTACATCGGACGGTGGTAGATAGCGTCACCGGGAGCTTCTACGTCGACGACTACCTTGGGTCATTCGATGATGTGGAATCAGCTCTAGAGCAGTTCAGGGGTCTGACGAGATTGCTGGAAGAGGGCGGCTTCCATCTAACTAAATGGATGTCGAACGCTTCAGAAGTGCTGAAGGTCATCCCGTATCACGAAAAGGCCGAAAGGGTAAGAGATTTGGACGGCTCTCCACTTCCTATCGAGCGCACCTTGGGGATACAATGGGACGCGGAAACGGACGATTTTGTTTTCGAGCTAAACGTTCCCGAGCTGCCAATAACCCGTCGTGGCATACTATCCGCCGTCTCAAGTTTGTTCGACCCGCTCGGTTTCGTCTCACCATGGCTACTATCCGGAAAGATCTTGCTGCAGCGGCTGTGCCGTAAGAAAGTTAATTGGGACCAGTCACTGGATCGAGGGGACCGGTTGGACTGGGAAGAATTTTTGAACACCTTGAAGAAATTAGGGGACATAAGAATCCCACGATGTTTGACTCCTGGACATAAGACACGGACTGGAGAACTACATGCCTTTTCCGATGCATCCGAAGTCGGTTATGGAGCTGTGGTGTATGGACGATGGTGCGCAGGAGATGGACAATATACCACGAGGATCCTGTCCGCCAAAGCCCGCGTTGCTCCACTGAAGTCGGTCTCAATCCCACGCCTTGAACTCAACGTAGCCGTGTTGGCAGTCAGGGTGGTGCAAGCTGTGAAGAGATGTTTCGATCTCTACATTTGGTCGGTGAGCTTCTGGACGGATTCAACGATAGTACTTCACTATATCAACAACGTCCGGAGCCGGTTTAGTACTTTCGTTGCTAACCGGCTCACGATTATCCACGACGAATCAGCCACGAACCAGTGGAATCATGTCAGGTCTGGCGATAATCCGGCCGACCTGTGCTCCCGAGGTGCGAACAACTTCAGGCAACTGGACACGTGGATGAGAGGGCCAAACTTCCTACATTTGCCCAAACAGGACTGGCCCGTGTTCGAATTAAACCCCCTACGGAAGTGGAACTGGAGATCAAAGGCGTAGTGATAGCGGCCAAAGTCGTCGGAGCGAGATCCATTCTATCGCGACTGGTCAGGTTTTCTTCCCGGATGAAGACGCTTCTTTCGCTAGTTTTGTTAACCAGGTTCGAGAGAAATTCACTGGTCATGAAAGGGCTACGGCCCTCATGGCGGATACGGGTCGGCCCGATAAGTCCCGATGAGCCACAAGCTGCAGAATACGATATTTTCCGAATGATACAACGCGAGGCTTTCACCCGGGAACTCAAGAGGGCGGAAGAAATGGGACCGACCAATAACGACATACCTTCTCCAAGAGGCGAGCTGAAGCGTTTAAACGCCAAAATCATCGACGGACTGCTGCGGGTGGATTGTAGGCTGACCAACGCCACTGAACTTCGACACAAAGTATCCTATACTGCTGCCTGCGAGACAACCTGTAGTAGAGCTAATGATTCAACACGTCCACGCCATGGAGGGACATGCCGGGGAAAGTCACCTGACGGGCTCATCCGAAAGCGCCTTTGGTTGTTGAGAGGGCGAGAGACTGTAAAACGCGTAATCCGACGGTGTGTGCAATGCAGGAGACGCAATGCCACAGCAGGCAAACAACTCATGGCCCCACTACCAGAATACGGGGTGACTACGGGCTGGTGGCCGCTCAGTGACACCGGGTTGGACTATTTCGGGCCCTTGTGGATCAAGTGCGGGAAAAGATTAGAAAAGCGATACGGATGTATCATGACGTGCATGAAGTCACGTGCGGTACACCTAGAAGTCGCACATTCGATGACGACCGATTCGTTTCTACGGGCCTTGCAAAGATTTATCAACCGGAGAGGCGTACCGGCCGATATGTACTCAGATAATGGGTCGAACTTCGTGGGCGCTCACCGGGAATTGCAGCGTTGGCACAAGAACATAAACAGGGACGAACTGCAGGATCGAACCGTGGCCTACGGCATATGATGGCATTTCAACCCTCCACAGGCCAGCCACCGAGGCGGCGTATGGGAACGCATGATCCGGTCCGCCAGACGAATATTGCTGTCAATCATGGAGCAGCAACCGCCCGACGACAAGACGCTGAACACCGTCATGAGTGAGATGGAGCGAATCCTGAACAACCGCCCCCTGGTTCCAGTAATGAACGGCGACCCCACCTACCTGGCGCTCATCCCGAACGACTTATTGATGGTAAGGTCGAACGAGGGTTTCCAAGGGCTGGTAAAACTTCGTGGGAGCTACCTCCACGGATGGAGGCAAGCGAACTATCTGGCCAAGGTCTTCTGGAGGTGCTGGCTGCGGGAGTACCTGCCGGCTTTGCAGACTCGACAGGAGTGGCTGGCTAAAACAAGACCATTCAAAGTTGGGGACGTGGTTATGATCGCCGACGAACGCGCACATTTCAGCACTTGGTCTTTGGGAGTAGTTACGGAAACCATCAGGAGCACTGACGGAATGATAAGAACAGTGAAGATGAAGACAGCCAACGGAGTGCTCATTCGTGACATACGCAGTATTAACCTATTCGAGAGCGAAGACGGAGGAGCTGATAACCCTGAGGCCTAGTAAATCTTTTCAAACTAGTCATCGAGGTGGATAAAACAACACCATATATACCACACAATCTCCGTCAAACACGTTACAGTGCTCGCGGTCTTTCGCTGTCATTACAGAAGGTTCTTTCCGATATGTGGTGATGAATGCGATCCCATTGTACATCCCGACACATACACACATGCACGACGCACTCTACATCCCGTAAACCCATCAAACATGTGACAGTGTTCGTTGTTTTGCTTTTTGTTGACGTTACCGAATGCCCCTTGCATATGTGGAAGTAGCATCTTGCATCTTGCGCTGATGATTCTTTCCAGGTTAAATGCAGCATTCAACAAACGGTAAGTACTAATATCAATGATGACGTCAGAAGCACTGAAATTTTCACATTGCTATTGGTCAATGCACGATCTATTAGGAACAAAATCCAATACATAAGATCAGCTGCACTAACAAATGACTATAACTTCATTTTAGTGACGGAATCTTGGTTATCGGACTCCTATCTAGTAGAGGATATTGAGGTACTCGGCTACAAATCCTTCAGCAAAGGCAGAACACATCAACGTGGTGGAGGCTGTCTAGTGTATGTAAAGGAAACTCTCAGGGCGACAAGCTTTCAGCACCCTATCCTAGACGGCATTGTCGACTCTGTATGGCTGAACGTTGAAGTTGAACGTCAAGAACTGATACTAGGTTGCGTATACCGTCCGCCTATATCTAGTCCTAATAGTTTCAAGCAAATTACAGAGGCACTCAACCTGATTAGTGATCTTAAAATAGGCCCAAAATTGATAGCTGGTGACTTTAATGCACCAGAAATATGCTGGACATCACTCACAGCACCACGCCATTTACTACAGTTTTTGAATGCAATTCACCTAGGAGGATGGAAGCAGCATGTCACGTCCCCAACCGGACGCGACCACACTCTTGACTTAATCTTGTCAATAGGATTAACCCAGGTTGTAACTAAAGTTCAGAATAACCTACCGGGAAGTGATCACGCAACTGTCCACTGCTGCTCCACAGTGCCCATAAAGGATAAACAGCCGACACCCCCGCATAGACCATATCATAAGGCTAACTGGAATATACTACCTTCTCTGATTCGGAGCCAAAATTGGGTCACCTTCTTTTTAAGTGCAGATCCCCAGCTGGCGGCAGATCAACTTTACTCCATCTTTGAACGATGCCTCAACCGAATAACTCCGTCACAAGGGTCGTCAACCCGCCCTAAAGACAATAAATTGTCTCGTCTCAACTTGAAGTTAAGTAGACTCCAAAGCGTTTATCTTAAAACAAGGGACTTTTCGCTGTTTATACAGTTGAATCGTCTGGCTGAAACGATAAAACTGTACTCCGAGAGTGAAATGATACAACAGGAACTCAGGACCTTACGTGATTCCAAGAAAGTCGAGATTCTTGCAAAACTGATGAAGTCGAGGAACCTCAAAACAACTTCATCTATCTCTTCTATCTCCTTCAATAACACGTGCCTCGACAAACCGCTGGACATTGCAGAAGCGCTTAACACGGTTTAGCTTCTTCCTTAATTAGTGACACAGCACCATTTTTCTGCAATCCACCAGTACCATCATATGAGCCACTTTCTGCTGTAACATTCCTGCCCTCCGAAATCGAGCCTTTAATTTCAAATATCATAATGTCTTTCCACCTCGAATCGGACTCGTTACCATCGGCCATCTTTAAACTGGGTGGCCCAGATATCCCAATTCTTTTATCGAATTTATTCAATTTTTCTATGCGCTTTAGTTGGTATCCTACACAGTGGAAAACGTCGGTTATTATTCCAATTCATAAGAAGGGAACACGGGAGCACCCGGCCAACTACCGGCCTGTGAATCATACCCCAGTAGTATCGAGGATTATGGAAAGATTAATAAAAGTTAAACTAACAGATCACCTCCTTAAAAACCACCTTATAAGTGAAGGTCAGCACGGTTTCCTAAAACATCGATGCTGTGCAACTTGTATGACTGACTTTCTGAACCTTATTACGATAGCTGCCGGTGATGGTAAGGCAGTGGTCTCAGTCTTTTTAGACATGTCTAAGGCCTTCGACCGGGTGTCTCACATTCGTTTGTTGTCAAAGGCTAAGACATTCGGCATTGTTGACCCACTATATGCTTGGCTAGAATCGTACTTGTCCTCGCGCAGTCAAGTGGTAAACGTTGATGGCACAACTTCCACACCCAGCCCTGTAACCAGCGGTGTGATCCAAGGTAGTGTACTGGGCCCGTTGTTGTTTCTCATGTGCATAAATGACATATTTACCGTGGTTCGCCATGGAACTCCTTTTTTATTCGCTGATGATGTAAAGTTGTTGTACACCTTCGACCATAATTCATTGGGTAATACTATAGCAAAAATATCTGAGGACCTGCGGATGCTCAATTCGTGGTGTACCGATTGTCTAATGAAGTTCTCGGCGGACAAAAGCTGCATTCTTACATACAAGTGTCATGTCCCTCCCGAAACGTTTAGTATAGGTGGTCACCTGATCCCCAACAAATCATCAGTACGCGACCTGGGCATATACTACTCCCGTTCGTTCAACTTCTCGGAGCAAACAGACACTCAAATTGCTAGGTCCCGCAGGTTAATAGGACTTGTCCACAAAACATTCCGTCTGCGTGAAAGTAAACTCAGTGTCTATACAACACACGTTAGACCATTGCTAGAGTATAGTTCAATAGTTGGCTCCAACATGCGCCAGACCGATAGGATCGCCACTGAAAATGTCCAGCGCACCTTTACTAAACAAATAGTTGGATATTCGTCCAGTCTTAACTATAAACAACGCTGTGACCTGCTACACCTCGAACCCCTTTGGCTCCGACGGATAAAGAACAACTTGTCTTTTTTCCACTCACTATTAAAATATAGATCCTGCAAAGCCTCCCCTGTGGTACGAGACCCAATAATCCTAAGGTATTCGTTACGACACAGCAGTCATTCGGTCACTGTGCCGTCCTCGAGAACCAGCCTACGGTCCAATTTCTTCATTGTTAAATATTCACAAATGTGGAAAAAACTTCCACCAAATGTCCATGCAATAAGCCACTTGCCGAGATTCAAAGAGGAATTAAACAAACGGCTTGATGTCCTGACACTCGTATCAAACAGTGATCAATACACTTCGGAGGAGCGAGCGTACGAAGTTGGTTTGGGTTACTGACACGCGGGTCTGAGTCGGGGGCCACGAGACCTACGTACCACACAAGTCGCCGTAAATACCACTCAAGTTTCATTAATCTTTCGCGTAAAACCTTGTGTTTAGCAAAGTCGAACCATCCCCCAAGTAGTTCCAATTTCTAGATACTAGAGGTTTTTCTTTACTACTGACCGCTGATCCTCAGCTGGGAGCACCTCAGACTGCGTTTTTCTATTTTTACTTTTCCAGACAACCGCTGATGATGCCTTCCCTTCGATGGCTTGGCATAATACCTGGCCCACATTTCCCGCTGAAAACTCGATACCTGCTCGTCATTTCGTCACTACCACACAGGCCATGCTCTCCAGGACCCCTCGCAACCTGGTCGCAAGCTCCTGGATTATTCGATCTCTATGTGACAACGCCAATATCACTCAAGCGAAGCCCGCCGGTGCGGGCCGCGGTCAGATCCACCACTTTGGCCGACGCACATCGGGCGTGCAGGACGTCTGCAACGATGTGCGGACGCAGATAGGATTGCGGATGGCACCTGTCAACAAAAACGGTTTTCAGGTTGGGTGTCCCGCGCACGGTCAGCCCCACCCACCAGCACCGGTCGCAGCAAAAAATCATTCACCAGAAATGCTACAAATATGGAACTATCTCCCCCAGTTACCGCTTATTTTTCATCGTACTTGTCTCCATCTTCGCAACCTTAACTTACCGCTTCTTACGCCCAGAAAAATCTACTTTCCCTAGCACATATTTATCGCGGGGTTAAAAGACCGTTTCCGCACTCGGCTTACCGTTCATGATCCTTTTTTTCCCGATGATTCGTGCCAAACTGCCCGCTTGTCCTATTAGCAAACTTAACCAATCCCCGAGATAAAACTCGCTTTTATTTTATAAGTTATCAATATATTTGCAAAAGTCACATTTACTGTTGCCATACACTTCCGTACCACAATGTCCGGTATTCTATCTTGGTAAATCTTCCCAGACAATTTTGATTCTTGCATCTCTCCGGTCATCATGTTCGGCCCTTAGATAACGATTATCAAACGTAAATACTTACCTGCCATTTAAATACTCGCCCAGTACCCATTTCTATTTTGGTGCATCACATTTCACCTTTATGAAAGTAAGCAATGTGCGCAACGATTACATGTTTACATCCTGCCACTTCTTCCACCATCACTCCAGCGACCTCGCCAGATGTGATGTCCGTTTGGTTTATCACGGACTCCACCCACATCCAGCCGCCCAATTTCGCAACTGTATTCAGCGTTTGTTGGTGCTTTTTTCATATCCGGTATTCTATCTTGGTAAATCCTCCCAGACAATTTTGATTCTTGCATCTCTCTGGTCTTTATTTTCGGCCCTTAAATAACGATAATCAAACGTAAATACTTACCTGCCATTTAAATACTCATCTGTGCAAACCGTGTGTCTGCTAATATCATGGCTACGCATCACAAACTGATTTGTCGTCCAGTACCCATTTCTATTTTGGTGCATCACATTCCCCCCTCATGAACGTTAACAATGTGCGCAACGATTACATGCTTGCGTCCGGTCACTTCTTTTACCATCACCTGGGCAATCACTCTATACAAATGAGTCCTTCATTGGGTATTTAACGGACTCAGCCGATATTTGGTCGCTGAACGTTTCGAGGAAAATCTTCGAAAGATTTTGATTGTTCTTCGTCTGCAAATTCATTCCTCTCATCGTCTGATTTCCAATCCAAAGCAGTGCCATACTCCGCGGAGTGCTGTAGCTGGTTCATGTCTCCCTTGGAAACTTCTTTTCCCTCGAAGTGAACAAAGCTTTCGTCAATTCTGTTTGATTCTCTTGTTGCATAGCACTTCTTTTTGTACTGTTTCAGGAAGAGTCAGCTACCTTCGACCAGCTCGACCCTGACTTGACCGGGTTGGCCACCCGACCTTGAGTTCAAATTTGCCGGGCGCCGCCACAGAGAGTGACTTAAATACTTTCTCCCGTACAATATTGAGTGCACATACCTTAACCAACCTCTTGGAATTCGGACTCTACGTCCAATTGTACCGTTTGATCTTGCGTTATAGCATGCCTCGGGTTATCCGAAATAAACCATTATCATTATCATTATCATCATCATATATACCACACGGTCTCCGTCAAACACGTTACAGTGCTCGCGGTCTTTCGTTGACATTACAGAAGGTTCTTTCCGATATGTGGTGATGAATGCGATCCCATTGTACATCCCGATACCTACACACATGCACGACGCACTCTACATCCCGTAAACCCATCAAACATGTGACAGTGTTCGTTGTTTTGCTTTTTGTTGACATTACCGAATGCCCCTTGCATATGTGGAAGTAGCGGAGCTCAGGTCACACACACATGCTACATTTTTCTCGTTTTCTTGCCACACGGTCTTTTGTTGACATTGCAGAAAGTCCTCCTTTGATGTGTAGTCATACCTGTGATTTCATTGTACACCCCGGCACACACACTCACACACACACATTCAACCAAGCACATACATCCAGGACCGGACGGCCCTTTGAGAGGACAACATCTATGTGATCCCTCACGCCCGCCATCGGTCATTTGGTCTCGTGGAAGATGTAGACTAGCCTCACGTCTGTGGCCAGTGGGTTAGGTGCGACCAGTAGTAGAACGTTGACGACGAGCATTAGACGCGCGCACTGACAGCAGGGCCTGGGCAGGTAGAAAGAATCAGTACCTTTATATCGAACCTCTGAATCTGCTAAGGATCCAGGAGGAGTTTGGTGGGCGGTGTAACAGCCGGTCGTGGAAAATCCCCCTATTTCCCTCGTGATTCAGTGTTTTTCCCAACATCACTCGTTTGCCTAAACTGTTGACTTGTCTTTACGAACTAATTGTTTTTCTGGACCAATTGTTGTTTGTTCGCGCCCAGAGCACTACTTTGGCACATCGTTGTTCAAGACCTGCGTGACGCACGTGCTGTTTGCTCACACGCTGCTATTCGGTTTCTCGTTGTTGAGTCCTTGTGATCGTATTATTGAGGTTTGTATATTTTTTATGTCATTGTTCATGTAATAATCTAGTATCGTAGAATATCACTGATAATCGTCTTTTGATTTCGGGATCCGTTGTGAATTTGGCTAAGCATTGCTCAAACGTTCGTTACAACCTGTAATAAGCAGATAGTTGGCTGCTCATCTAGTTTGGACCATTAATAGCGATGTAACCTGCTACACCTTGAACATCTTTGGCTCCGACGGATTAATAAATTGTTCTTTTTCCACCCACTAATAAAACAAGGATCCTGCAAAGCCTCCCCTGAGGTACGACACTCACAAGCCCACAAGAATTCGTTACAACACGGTGGTCACTTGGTTATTCTGCCGTTCCTGAGGCTTAGTCAACGGCCTAACTTGTTCGCTGTTTAATATTCACAACTGTGGCATTGGCCTTCACATAATGCCGTGCAATAGACCACCCTCAAAGATTTAAGGAGGGATTAAACAAATCCCTTGATGTACCGACATTCTTATCCAACAGTGGCCCGTACTCTTCGGAGGAGCAGGAGTACGAAGTTGGTTTAGGCCACTGACACGCCGTCCTGAGTCACGAGCCAGGAGATCCACTTACCACACCATTTGCCATGGATCTCCCAGTTGTCTATCATTCACGTTTTCTGTATCATTATTGCACTAACTTCTGTACCTCCAAGTGAAATCTTTCACCTAGATAACATCCACTAAAAATGCAACTGTATCCTTTGGCTTAGTACCTCCTTCTTGCCAGTCCCGCTTACTGGGCTCCCCTTTGGAGGAAACTTAGCCTCAATTCTTTTACTTGAAGTGCCTCATCGACGGAATTCAACCTCCGGTTATGACGTCACTTACTTTTTTCCCGCTGATTATCCCACAGCTGATTTTGTTCCAAGTTTCCTTGCATAGTTTCGTTTTTTATCCCACAGACTGGTGACGAAAGGTTCAGTCTCAACCTCATCTCTGAAACTCTCAGCTACTTCTTGTCCATAGTTTCAGCCTTCAAATTTTCTGATTCACGTGCCTTACCCACAGCATGATCGGAATCACTTCACTTAGCAGCTGCAAGTTAGGTTCATTTATTCCATCATTTTCTATAGTAGTATTCAGTCTTTGTAACATCCCATCAGTACGGCAACTATACCCCTTGGATCATCTTACCCTTCTTGCCCGTCCCACTGTACTAGGTTCTTCGTCTGAGGAAAATCGGTCTCAATTCTTACCTCTTATCTATATTATACTAAATTCGCTTTACTCGGTCCAAGAATGGTCCCATTCCCCTTCCCCTAGTTCGCCCTGGCTCTCCGGCCCAGAATCCAAGTCCGGCGACCATCACTCATTTTCAAATCATCTTTATCCTTATTCCTAATCTTCGAGGTTATTTTTTCATTCCTGTCTACTCTCAACCTTTCGAGGCCATCATTCCCTCCAAAGTAGCTCCGGAGTTCGAGTTGCTAGACGTTCCTTTTTACCATTGACCATTGATCTTTACATGGCAGCATCCCAGTCTGCGCTTATCCATTTTTTATTTTTCCAGACAACTACTGAAGCTCATCTTCCCTTGGATGGCTTGGAACGATCCGCGGACAATACCTGCTAAATGTCTGGCTCACATATCTGACGGAAAATTAGATACCTGCTCTTCATTCCATAGCTCCCCCGTTAGCCCCGCTCTCCGGGATCCCTCGCAACCTGGTGGTAACCTGCTGGACCATCCGATCTATGTAGCTTTGGATCATGTCTATATCGCTCTTGGTTAATCACTGATTCCGCCTACATCCAGTCGCCGAATTTCGGGACCGTATTCGTCGGTTGTTTTGTTTTTTCATATCCGGTGTTCTAGTCTCAGACAATCCCGGTCCTCGTGACTCTCCTGTCATCACCTCCAGTCCTTAGGAGAGAACCTCAGTACGTAAACACATATCTGTCTTTCAATTATTCATCTCCTTTGCCAACTCTGTCTGTGCCACTATCGTGACCACGCGTCACACATTCATCTGCCATTCACTTCTCCTTTCCCTGTTCATGCACAATCCACTTTCGTGGAAGTAGGCAATCTTCCCAGGGTTTGCCTGTTCCCATCCGGCCACTTCTTTCACCACGGCTTTGGTAATCTCCCCTCTTAGATGTGACATTCAGTGGGTAAATAACAGACTCAGCCGATATTCGGCCACTGAACATTACAAAAGTAATTTTTTCACAGATGTTTCTCATTCTGTATCCGCAACTTCACTAATTTCCATCATCCGAATTTCCCTTCCAACCCCTTTCGTAAGCCACAACTTGCTGTCGCGTATTTACATCTCCATGAGAAATTCCTTTTTCCAAGTTCATCGAAGTTTCCATCAAACCCGTTTAATACCCCAGCCATTAAGTCCTTCTTTTGAAGTATTTACCTGAGTCTAGTTTTTCTGCTATTTCTACACTGTAACGACCGGTAGTGGAAAATACCCCCAAAAGCCCCTGCAGCTCCATGTTTCCTTGACACCACTCACTTACTTACACTGTTGACTTGCTTTATGAACTGCGTTTTTACGAACCAACATTTGTTTGTTCGCGTCCAGCGCGCTACTATCTCATATCCTCGTTCTGGGCTTGCGTGACGCACGTGCCCCTCTGTCGCACGCCGCAATTCGGTTCTCGTTCTTTGAGTTCTTTCGATCGCATAATTGAGGTTTCTATCTGTTTCGTGCCATTGTTCGTTCAATAGTCTAGTATCGCAGAGTATCACGGATAACCGCCTTCTGATTTCGGGATCCGTTGTGAATTTGGTTACGCATTGCTGAAAGTTGTCCTACAATGCTCAACTGATCAACCTGGAACGATAATGTAGGCGGCGTGCAGAGAAAAGGATCGAAGCAATTGGAATATGGACAGGAAGTAACACGGCAAGTCACTGGGGAGGTTTTGGGTACTTTTGACTTTTTAGTTAATGCCAGGTCACGTAATCCCCTCAGTGCCAGCTCATGTATTACTGAGTGTAATATGGGTTGCAAGAATGTCGATCTATTTAAGCTAAGGATATTAGACTTAGAACAATAAATGTTATTGGCTAAGTAACAGGCCCAGAAAGCAGAAGAGAAGTGTAGGCAGAACGAGCGTGAGCAGAAGAACAGCGACTACCACTTATCTGGCAGATAGGGACAAATTGGAATGAAGAACTGAAAGTTTTCGACGACCGACCTGAACATTACTGCAAGTTCATCAGACAGTTCGAAACTTTTGTCGAAAGCAAGATAACCGACCCCGGGCAAAGGCCCCTCTACCTGCCTGATTACTGTCGAGGCCGAGCAAGAGAAGCTATCGATGGGTGTACTACGCTCCACCCGAAACAAGGCTACACAAGAGCAAGGAAGATTTTGAGGGACCTGTTTGGCCAGCCTTTCAAAGTAGCCCGTAACCTAATAGAGAACGTGACGGTAGAGGCGAAAAGGTTCGAAGGCGAAGTCTTTACATTGACCAACCTAGTGATCAAAATGCAGGACTGTTCAATAGCCCTCGACCACTGAGGTTACAGGGCTGACCTAGATACAACGCACACCTCGGAGGGCATAGTCCGTCGGACGATGGTGCACGGGGGATGGACAATGTACTACGAGGATCCTGTTCGCCAAAGCCCACGTTGCCTCACTGAAGTCGGTTTCGATCCCGTGCCTTGAACTCATGGCAGCAGTGTCAACAATCAGGGCGGTTTATGCTGTAAAGAGATATTTCGACTTCTATATATGGCCGGCTAGTTTTTGGATGGACCCGACGATAGTACTGTGCTACGTCGCCAACATCAGGAGCCGTTTCAGCACTTTCGTTGCTAACCGACCCACGATCATCTACGACGAATCGGCCATGAACCCGTGGAAGCACGTCAGTTCTGGCGATAAGCCAGCTGATCTGTGCGCCCGAGGTGTGGTCAACTTCCGGCTACTCGACAAGTGGACGGGGAGACCGAAATTCCTGAAAGTGCTTAAACAGGACTGGCCCGTGTACTAACTAAAACCCCTCTGATATTGGGACTGGAGATCAAAGACACGGTGATGACGGCCACAGCGGTCAAAGCGGCATTCATTTTGTCACAATTGGTCAGATTTTCTTCCTGGATGAAGACACTTCGTGCATCAGTTTGGTCGGTCAGGTTGAAGAGACATTTTCCAGTCATGAAAGGGGTCCGTCCCTCCAGCCGGATACGAGTGGGTCCGATAAGCCCCGATGAACCACGGCCCGCAGAATACAATATTTTCAGGATGGTACAGCGAGGCGAGAGGCTTTCGCCCGGGAACTCGGGAGGGCGGAAGAAGTGGGCCCAATAGTCAAGGAAGTGTCATCTCCGAGAGACAACTCCAACCATTTAAACCCTAAACTCATTATTGGACTGCTACGAGTAGATGGTGGGCTGACCGACTCCCACCTGAGCTTTATTCTCTACCAAGGGTGCAGGTCGAAACTACCCGATAACATGATCATCGCCTTATAACGGATCCCCGTAAGCCACTGCGGAATTATAGCCAAATGACCTTCATGATCCAGGAAAAACTCACCTATTAACCCATTGCCCTAATATCACATCAAAAATTTGTCCATCCACCTCTCCTTGAATCGAATCCCGTCAACCATGAACAGCTCCGCCAGGCAACGACTTTATTAGCTTGAGGCCATATATATACTTCCGAAACTATGGCTTATCCGCGTCAACGCACTTTCTTTAAGCTTCTGCTGTGGACAATGGACTTCAAGGTATTGTCCACTCTACATGCATGTTTCACCGACGGCTAAAATGAAGCCTTTCCCCTGCCGTAATGATACGAATACACCTGGATCATCATATACTGCCCTCATTTGCCGTCATACCTCCCATCCAGATTGTCCTCCAGTCTGCCAGATCTGAGATCTCCTTTCAGATGGTGCCAGTAACTTGGGTAGCCATTGGCACACTAGGCTTTGCTCTCGGACTACTACACGAACCAAATGAATCTGACTGATCGGACTGGACTCTTTCCAAGCTGGACTCCTATGGTTCAGACTTATTCTCACGCTGGCCTTTACTAACTAGACCCTCTTTCGTTGCACGCCACTTCGGTTACAATAGTGTTACCCTAATTAAAGGCCATCGCAATAGTTTCACAGGACTGCGAGGTGGATTATCGAAGTCAAACGACATCACATATGGTCAAAATAATTACTTCCAGTGTACCCCCAAATCGGTCTTTAAGGTTCCCAAATCGTGACCAATGTCCGACCACTGCCGTCGCATTTTCAACCTACTTTTCCCATTTCGCCGAACAAGGCAATCTTGGTCCGTTTTTCTCTGCCACTCAATCATTTTCCTCAAGAACGGCCCGTCCAGTCTGGTGAGTCCGCCCAAGCTGTGGCCCAAATTCGCGACTCACCTTCAGCGGCAACCATGAACTTTGTAAAATAAAATACCAGCCTTTGGATGCAGGTCTAAACTTGTCTCTATATGCTTTTGCTGCTCATACAAAAACGGGTATCCTTACATCCAACATATTATCCGTTGCCTCCTCTGGTCTGGTCCTCTGCAAACCACTGCCATGGGATATGCGCGCCCAAATTTCATTTATTCATCTTTGGTTCGAAGCATCTACTCCATATTCTCGTTCCAGCTGACTGCCCCCTAAATGAACATTTTTTAAATCCCAGGCCAAGCATCCAATCATCATTCCCTCCGCTTTGAAAGCACCCTAAATTTCTTGTGAAGTATTTCTCTTCCTCCTCCTCCTTCAAGTGAGACGTCATTCCCTCCGTATCACAACGGAATTGCCTAAAAGAACGACAACCAAAATTAACTGATCTGACCTAACTGGCTGCCCCCTTCTTTAGGTTTCCAAATCACTGTCTATCAGCCCAGGGATCTGTCCAAGTAACATCAACGAAATACCACTCAATGGGCCGCTGACATTGCTGATTAATGGTATGAATTTTGTTCTACCCGCCATCTTGTCCGGGTATTCATTGGTGGAAATCTCCCACCGGTCTTCCGACATTGATCCTTCAGGCAACCCGCCCTGCTTCCGTGTATTTGCATTTACAACTCCCGATTTTTCTATGATCTCGCAGTGCACCATCGTTTACAACATTCTTGTATATACTACATTTCCCCCACACCCTAATAACGCTCTATTCGGCAACTTTGAAGCTGACAAACTCTCTGCAATGCCCTGCTGCAGAAATCGAAACCCCTTCTCACTTCCCTCGTTAAAGGTTCTCTTTTTTGGCCAATCTAATTGCTGTCTAGTCTTATCTTACTGTTGCTGAGATGTACAGGCCAAACCTTTGAAATTTATGAATATTTCGTACTGCTGTGAACAGGTGTGCTCCGTGCTCATGCCTTGTGCATGTGTCTTGGCCTCAGTCGAGAAATATACCACAACCATTGTTATTGTAATGACCGAACATCAGACGGAAGATTGCCGACTGAGATCCAGCTGAGCAGTGCACGCTCAGCTTCTATGCTCAGAGCGATGCGGACACTAGCCTGACAATAACACTAGATAGCAGTCCATCAGACATGTGAAGAGTGAAGCAAGAAGTCAGGCTTGTATCTGGGTCACTTCTGTAGGTTCTTCATCCTAACTCATATGGAGAGAGAATCTCATCAAAACACATCTGGCTACATCTAGCAGACGTCATTGGAACATGACGATGAGTTATAACGTAACCTTATACCATCCCCATTACCTTCGGTCCATTGCATTTGCCCACAACAGTATTAGGAGAGAAGAGAGACAGATGGCTCAGTATAGCATATTTCGGTCCATTAGTGAGTAAGTAAGCAGGCAAGAAAAATGAGAAATCCAAAGAGGAAAATGTGGATGGGCCAAAATAAGTTCAGAAATCAAAATAAAGATATAAACGACGAAGGAGACAAAGGATATGGGAAGACAAAAGAGAAGGAAAAGCAAGGAAAAAATAGAGAAAACCCTGTGAGAGGTGAGAAGAGAGTACAATTGGATGGAAAGAGAAGAATGAGAACAAGAGCCTAAATCGCAGAAGATGGCTATAACGTGCAGAAAATAATCTGAGAAAACATCGGTTGCATCTCTCAGAAGCCAGGTCAAAATACGTCATGAGTCCTTTGGCAACCGGGTTCTACACCCCCCCCCCCCCAATAAAAAACTTAAAATATCGTTAATTGGATAAGTATTCGTTCCTGCTTACGCCAGCGAATACAGGGCCTCGATATAGCACTGCCTGCCAGATTTGTGGTCTATCGCCTACTGTGTATTGAAGGGCGAGTTGTGTGATGCGTCACAGTGGGCACCTTCCATCACTTTCTCACTTCAAATGCTGCTTACCGGTTGATTTTGCAAGGTGTATATGCGGAGAGTGTCCGATTTTTGCATAAAATGAAAGGCTTCCTGAATAACTGCGAGAGGTCAAATGGTAGACCGGGGAGTTGAGGAAAACTATCACAAATGCACCTCGGTGTATATCGTCATTCAGTGCTACAGTAAATCGTAGCTAAATTAAGGGACCCTTAACAAAACAAGATTCATACGAATAATGGTGTGCACTAGATTAGTAAAGCATGAAGTTACAAAACGTACAAACCTGAATATTGCGGCAAAAGTGTACCAAGTAGGAAACGAGACCCAGCGATAATCATGGACCGGGGCGACCACCACGAACAGAGTCTAAGCCCAAGTCCTACCAATTCAGGTTTCAAGGCCTTAGGGTTACATTCGAACATAACTTCAGACCAGGCAGTTACGTCGCATTGATGGCTCTCTCGTAGATTAAACGAGTGGTATCGAGGAGGAAGCCTCGGGTCACATATTCGCGCCAAAATGTGTTCATCCGCCCCCATAAGGAGAGTTGCTTTTCCGCGTATGGTGAATAGCTTTTGGGTCTTAGAGCAAATTCAGCGTCACTCCTACAGGTAGTTTCCATGTCCGAGGGGAATAAGATGCAACCAGAATTTAAAACTAGTAAAGCTGTTTTTTGTAGCAGAGAAGACGATGAGCTGACCTAATCGAATTCTTCAAAGTAACAGAGGGCTACGTTAGTGTAAGTGTTGACTGCAAGTTTCGTCTGGGGCCGAATAGCCACACAGCCGCTTGTGTGAATGTCCAAAAATTACTGCGAGAAAAAGTAAGAGCCCAACTGCGGACCAACACTTTTTCAGTCGGAGTGGTTATTGATCGGATAGGTTGCACAGCAGCGCCACAGATACCTTGATGATAGTGGCGTTCAAGGAGAAACTAGACAGAAAATGAAAGGTATGCTCGAGGAGGGAACAATGCATGCTGAATTCGTTTCCTCCTGTGAGCCTGTGCTTGCCTGCTACCTTTCTGCTTCTCTATTTTTCCTATCGTTTTTTGGCTAACAGCTCCGCTTCCATCTGAACTATCATCGACTTCACATATACCAAACTATGGCCTCCGGCCTTCGTTTGCTCTCATAGCCTCTTGCAGCCCGCGTTCCCTCTCGCGGCTGGCTGCCAGCTGCAAACAGTCAGCAACGATTACTCTGTACAGTCTCTAGATAGGGGCACAGTGGCTGGCAGTAACTTCCTTTCCACTTTTCCCATCATTCGGTCAAAGGAGGCCCAGCCTTTCCCCTATCGTGCCGCACGGAAATACAGGTAGCCCACGGGGCAGGAATGGTGACATTTTCCGGCCCTTTACACTTATGGTCCTGTTTATCGAACTGAAGGCAAGAGGAAAATACAGAAGACCCGGACAACCGGGATACTACACCGTACCCAAATTACCACCCAAAATGAAACGGTAACAGCAACTTCTCGAGGCACAAGGGTATTTTCTAGACCCATTTCTATTCCTGGCTTATAACAAGAACTTTCCAGTAGACGTATTTCACTCATGCACCCAACCTCACGAATTTGCCTGCCACCACATCAACTGCAGATGGAGGTTCTCTTCAGAACGATGCCAGGGCCCATGAAAAATGGTCTAATTTATGGCCCTGCCCATCAAGTCTGACGTGACCGAGCATGCGCGCTCAAGATTGCCGTCCAGTATTCGAATGTGCTGTGAACACAATGCATTTCTTCTGTCTGTGAAAAGAATCTTGGTGTTACTGTATTCTTCGCTAGGGACTAGGATTGGCACCAACAAGTTTTGTGCTTCCGAGTGGAGCATCCCTGATCGATTGGCCGGCCTTCTTGTCATACCCACTTGTGCTTTCAAAGTGGTGTACACCACCCACTTGTGAATTAGGCCGGAATACTGGGCACCAGCTGTAATCCCGTGTACTGCGGCGGCGAAGACAAGGCTAGAAGTATTTAAGAGGGGAGCAACTCGCCTTCTCGAAGGGTTAAGTGGGACCAAACACGCACGCAGTTTGCAGATCACCGGGAAGCATCCAGTGCGAAGGCCGAGGTGATCCGATCTTAACCTAGCCTATCATCCGAGGAGACTTTGGATGGGAACTACCTGCTGAGCTCCCTTCGTGATCACGACGGGGCCGGGAAGTTTGCTCACTTTAAAAAGGCAGCGGCCGGTGGGCCCACCCCTGGCGTGCCTTCCACTTCTGACAGCCGACAGCCTCAAGGACAAGCCGCCAACCGGAACAAGGAGAGGGCTTAATGGCGCATAGTCTTAGTTACTATTTGACGCCCTTGCGAAAGGGTGATGGCCTGTGACTAACACACGAGCATACTCCATGGCTGAGTTCAGCTCACTTGTTACGGCGCAGACTTTGGCCGCGGATGGTCGCGTGGCCGAAATTCTTTCGGCGGAGTGCATACAAGTTGGGCACGCACTACTACATCTCCGCTGAAACTAGGATGGAAACGTAAAACCCCTTCTCTCATTATTTGCATATGACGTCATGAATCGTGATCGTTTACTGGGACAGACAGTAACAAAAGAAAAGTCATTTACAGCAAAACTCAGGCGGGCCATGCTGTAATCCTCCATCCACCTAGTGAAAGTCCTCAAAACTTACCACTGGAGAAGACTTCATTCAACTGTCGATCTAAGGCCCCTTGAAGGGCTGAAGGGTGTGCAGGTTTATCATTTCTCCGGGCAAAATATGGAAACTGTTCACTACCTAGTTGATGAAGAATAGCAACCCGATTGGAGACCTAACTTGAACTTTCTTTCGCTTCTTCTGGTGTCCCTTTTTCGAAAGTCCAAGGCCATCTGGAATGGACTACGAGGCCTAGAACTAAAAATCTTTTTGGGACACCAAAGGTTTGGACGAGGTTTCGAATTATCTTATCCAACGAGAATAGCTAGATGTCACGGGGTCTCTGTTCATGAGTTTTCCCGGCTACCCTTCAACCACTCGCGTCGCATGACGTCGAACCTCCCCCAAGCTAGCGGCGTCCTTTTCGCAGAACAGCGACAAAGCGTGCACTCCACCTCCCAAGTGAGGGCGCACTATACCCTTGAGACTAACGAGAAAAGGGAGGCCTTTTGTCCATCTTTTGAGGAACGAATTAAGAGTGAGCCCCGAGCCTGAACAAGAAGATCTTGATTGCTCAGAAAAGACACTGAAGCTGGCCATTACAGCGGCTTTTGGCAAGAGGGAATACTTGCGCATGGTGTCTTTGAGCTCCGGATCTGTTCTCAATGGGAAGGCGAAGCTTGAGCTGTGGTTTGATTGAGATCTTCAAAGAAAACACGGGGTCATAAGGTAAGGAGGGAACATTTTTCTCTCAGCTTCCATAGCTAGGCTCAAGGAGAGTAGCCTTGGTGTGCCAAGAGAGCACTCAGGGCCGCAAAGTAGAACGGAATACTTCTCCAATGTGGTAGTACGATCTTGGGAAGAGCCCCCGGAGAAGGTTGTAAAGACGATGACAATAAATACTTGAGCAAAACCAGACGGTTGCTTGGGGCCCTATTTCCCGGACTTGCATTCACCCCGGCAACCGCTGGTGCCCCTGCGGCATTCGCCGTGGAGGCTCCACCCCCGGCGAGAGATACAATTATGGTGGAAATTCGACTTGAATGTACACGAAAAGCCAAATCTGGCACTGCAAGGTTCCTAAGCTCAGCTTCTTGAGCACTGAGAGCAACGCGCTAGAGATTGGGGTAGCAAAAATATGGTAGCGGGATGAAGTTTCTGACTAGGAGCTGGAGATCCACGGTATGGGTATCGTCAAGGGTGATAGACCAGTAATTATAAGCGGGGAGTGTGCCGTGCGCATTATCAGGAGATTGAAGGAAACAAGGCTTTGGGACCCTACTCTAGATAAATTTCCGGGGAAGTAGGGGCTACTACAAGGCTGATGGCGAAGGTGAAGCGGCCCCTAGGCTTGATCTACAGAATTCCGAACTGTGCCTAGCCTGCCAACCCTCTCACACTGGAGGCACTGCCATGTTTAGGGTCAGTAAGGCGTGGCCACGTGCTCGTGACAGGTGACTTCCATCTGCCTGTGGTCTGCCTCGCCACCGTGTCCTACCGTGCCCGTATCAAGTCCATGCCTTCAGCACTCTTCGGTACAATAAAAGGTGTAAGCAGGTATGGGCACGTTGGGCAACCCGCACGATGGGTGGGAGCTTCTACCTCATCAGTACTAGATTGATTACTCACGAACGAACCACGTGCGATTTACTGGCTTGAGTTTTAGGGCTACTGCAGCTTGTGGACAGAGGGGAATCAGGCTTAAGTTGGTTCAAACTACTGCTCTGCTGGCAGCCGAAGGCACCGTCTAATGGAACCTATTCCGAGCAAAATTCTCCGACAGGAAGGAGTTTCTGGCAGTGGTTCAGTGGCTATAGGTCCAGTCCTGTGGTAATGCTCACAGGAACAGCCTGAGAAAAACTACAAAACGAAGCCGTGCTGAGTTTTACGCCGTGACCGCTGGCTGGGGCCCTGAGAAACAGGCTCATAATGAGCCGCCACGAGCTGGAAACCATTGAGAGAAAGAGGGTGGTATGGGATGGGTGCCGGTTGACCCAGAGTTTGCGGAACTACGCCGAAGCATCTGTGGTAAACTACGTCAGTAGGACACCTCCAGGTGTCAGGGGAAATTACTGCACAAGTTGGCAACGGATCCAAGAACCTTTTAAAGCTGCGCATCGACAGTGATACAGGCTAGACCTGGCACACCAGATGTGCAGTAAGCTGATGGGATGCTGACGGGAAGCAACAAAGGGGCCGCCAATGCCTCATTGTTCGCTACGGAAAGGCCGAATCAAGCGAATAGCTGTGGCCTGGCCAGGCAGCACGAAGCTTATCACTAAGTGCGGCCTCACTGATTCTTTCGCTTTCGCAAGTTGGGCGTAAGCTCAGTAGATTACAGTCCCGGAAATCGACAGGGCTGGATGAAATCCCACAGCTACTACTGAGACACTGCTTTTAGCCATCAGCTCTCCCACCCTCAGACATTTTCAAATTTTCCATGAAAATTCACAAAGTATCTGACGAGTGGAAAGCCCATAAGGTCTCATTTATCTTTACGGCAGGGTACAGGACTGGACCGCGAGAATTGCCACCCCGTAGCACCGTCCTTCAAAGTATCCAGGGTCATGGAAGACTTGGTCAATAATTTCATCTTCCCATTCGTCTTTGATGGTAGGATGGTAAGTGATGCTCTACGCGGATCCCGAAGCCGTAGGCTTTTACAAACCAATCGAATAGAAAATCTGGGGCGGAAAAAGGAGCATTAGTCGAAAAAGTCCGAAGACACTCGTGCTCCTGGATTTCTCCAAGTCTGCCACTCTCTCCTGGGGAAGCTAGAAAGATTTGGTCTCCCTATGTTTTTGTCATTTTGGTGTCCGACTGCCTGGCTAACCGACTGTTCAGGATCAGAGTGAGCGGAGCTTTATCCGGTAGCCATCAATCACCTAGCGGCCCACCTCAGGGTCCATGCTCGGACCCAGTTTATTCAGCCTTTGGTGATGACCTCCATCCTAGGGTGCAAGTATCCTAATGTATGCGGACAACTTAAAGACCTGCCGCAAACTTCGGACGGAAGCGGATACGGATGCTTTGCAAACTGGTCTCTGCAGTCGGTTTCAGTGACCAGTCAGATGTGACTTGTCCTTTGAATCGGCCAAAGGCAAGGTCTCGCTTGCAGAAGGTATGGTCCGGATGAGCAGTCTTTAGGAGGAAGCAGACTACGGCAAGTTTCACGGAAAAAAGGATCTGGGCATGACCGTTGAGGACGATCTGCCTCAGACCACAAGCGGGATTCTTCTGTGGCAGAGCAAAGCTAGGACCTCATCAAATATGCAAACTCCTCAGGCAGTTCCCACCCGAAGCGGTCGGAAAGGTTGACTCCATACTAATCAGATCGCACTTGGAGAGGAACATCCACGCGCGTCCAAAAGTTATCTGATGAGACACCAACATCTTCAAGATGACTCAAAAGAAAGCCACGAAACGTGTGTGCTTGCTATCTGGCATGACATGCTCCGAAGGACTCCGCTGTCTAAATCTATAAGGATGGGATTCCCAAGAACCAGAGGAGATTTTTTCCCCAAAGAGACATTCTATGTTCCAAGGGGCATCTTGCTCGGCCCCCGCACCCAGTAGCGTCCACCTCGTCGCCACGTGATCACCTAAACTTTAGGAGGCAGTGAGTACCACTGAAGGCTGGGAACCACTGTTTACCGACAAATAGTCGTTCAAAAGGTAACTGCGGCAGCACCCGGGTGCTCCACTGTAGGATACGAGTATGATATTCGGAATGGGGCCTAGCGTGCAGCGTTGCGGTGGTGATAGAAAGGTCCTTGGAGTGGAATAGTGGTGGCACCAGTGTACTTTTGGAACCTCAGTTCAGTTCAGTTAGCACAGGGCTGGTAATGGTTACAACCAATCCAGCTTCCAGAATTCCTTCGGAGGTATGCCTCCTAGCTAGGCATCCACCACAGTGCCGTTTATTCCGTCGAACCCCGCTGAAAATAGCAGGGAAATGTAAAATCTCATCGCACGTCGACTGCGAGACGTTATGTGTCGTGAGTGTTCTCTCCTTGTGTAGCGAATGGAAGAGTTCAACCGTGGATTACTTCAAGTGGACCCTAGAGAACACAACCATCCTTACAGAGACATGCCCCTAGCTCACCGTCAGGAATAATTTCGTTCCACTTACGTTCTGGGGCCTCCTTTAATGCATGGCCGGTCTCCAGTTCTTTTAACTCTACTGGCGGTCTGTTCCAGTAGTTCACAACCCGATCGCTGAAGTGAGATATAGCTGCGAACTTAGATCGAACTCTCGTCTACTTATTCCCATGACCTCTTGCTTAGGTGTATAGGGCCATCTGGAGTAGACTCTCCAGGTCTTAGCCCGGAAGGGTCTTTTATAACCTTAAATGTCTCTATGAGATCCACTCGAAGTCTTCTCCTTTCCATACGGGGAACATGAACTCCTGCAGTCTGCTCATACTACCTGCCCTCCAACTCCCGACAATGCTCGTCACCAGACATGGCACGTTCTCCAAACAGGCGGTGTCCTTTTTGTGGAGGGGTGACCATGCCTGTAAGCAGTTTTCTAAAAGACCCAATTATAAACAGGTTCACTGGCATGAAAACCCTCGGCTGTCGGCACGACAAAGCCGCTCTCAACCTAGAGAGCTCTCAGCGTACCGTTTGTGCAGATGCCGCGCTTTGATCCCACCACTTGAGATCAGAGGTCACCAAATCCCATGGTCTCTAACCCCGTTCACTGCCTCTACTGTAACTGGGCCTAGTCGGAGTACAACCGTCAGGCTCGTAGCCGACCTTAAAATCAAGTGGCTTTTCCCAGCTCGGAGAAGTAAGTCCCACTTTTGTGACCGGTTAAGAATGGCAACTGTATCGCCGCCCAGCTCCTCTCTCCCCTGAGCCCCCTGATTTCACGACATCCGCAAAAGGAATCTTGGTGGCGGTGGGACTGAGGCTTAATAATTTACAAACCACACTGAAGACCCTACTGACATCTCTGTGGCTGAGTGAGCACGGGACGGTGTCATAGATATAATATCCAGCCAACGGAGCACCGCCGTGGATGGAAGAAATGGGGCAGGATAACAACGTCAGATCTTCCATGAAGAGTGGGGCCATCGAGGGGGAAGTACCTCCTGATAGTGAGGTTATCTGAGGTGAGAGAGATGACTGCATAGGTATCTCTGGACCATGATAACGAGAATTCCTTAAGTGCAGTAACAAAACTGATAGTCCCCGGGGCGGAGGAGTCAGTGGAGAAGACATGGGTAAAATCAGCCCTCTGAAATGGAAAGGCCAGTGGCGCTGAAAGTCCCCGTCCGCCGAAGGTAGTCATGGGTTCCGATGGGGCTGCGACTTCTGTGTCGCGAAGAACTTCCAGCCAAAAGGCGGGGAAGTGCGGTCGCACCGAAATCTGGACTCTGAGGATCCTGAGAAATATAGAAATGCATTGATTGCAGGGCGTGAACGCGTAAAACAAGGAGAAACGGACCTGATAGCTTGGGATTTTCGGGCGCAGAAACGGGGCCTCCGCTTCCGGTGAAGGCCATTAACGCGAGTGGCTTCGCTATTTTCCTCAGGCTGGGACACCGCGAACAAACGGGGTGGTGGCAAGAAGAGACAACACTGTTGCCCTGGTGTCTAAAGTCCCTGGTCCACTGAACGAGAGAGATGACTTGGAACACTTGCTGCAGTCCAACTCATCTACTAGGGTTGCTCTGACGGAGAAGTGGCTGAGTAACAATATCCTAGACTCTGAGGTGTCCCTCCCAGGCCACAACCTGTTCGGAGTCGATAGGAGCCCCATCGGGTTTGATGGAGGTTTTTTATAGCTAGTCTGATCAGACATTCCATCCGCGACGTCAAAAGCGTACGCTGACCCACAAGGATTTGCCGAGGTTACTTGGCTCCGAGTCAGGCTTGTAACCAGAGGCTTTGGAACCGTCTGAGTTATCCATCCGATACCTGCGGTCGGCCCTCCAGGTATGGTGAGTTTATTGAAGAGATGGGTGTGCTACGGACACTGTCCCTTCCTGGGCCATTTCAGCTCCACGCACATTGACTGGACGCCGAACAAAACACCGGTCAGGGCAGACCCCTTCTCTCGGGAGTTGCCGACAGCGATTCAAGAACTTGCCCTATACCAACATGTTCAGGAATCCACCCGGGGGCAATCCAGTCAGGGTTCCATCCTGGATATAATGATTTCTCCCAGCAGCTCTGACGTTGGTAGGGTCAAAAATCTCCCTCCTCTTGGGAGCCATGATCACATGGTGCTAGAAATCCACCGCAGCAGTGGGCCTTGCTCATCCCCTGGGCCACACGTCGGAAGTAACATTCGACGCACACCATTTGTGGATGTCCGGAGAGCTGTTTCAGACGTCAACTGGTTCCCAATGGGATTCAGATGCCGACAGCCATGAGAGTGAAGCTTCGGAGTTTATTCGCGATGGTATCTTGTACATTTAAAACACTCACTATCCTCTCATGCGAAGTAAACCCCGGGTTAAGGGCCCACAGCAGTCTGACCTGGAGCTCGGAAGCCTGCTCAAACTACGAAATTCAGCCCAGACGTTTTTCCAATCTGCAGGTGAGGGTTGTGATTTCTACAGTCGGATTCGTAGCCAGTGTAGCGAACATAAACGGACAAAGCCAATGGCACTCGAGGATGCTGTTGTGGTTGAGACCGTGAGAGCACCCAAGCTCCTGTTTGCATACCTCAAGCTCCGCACCAGAGCGAGAGTTGCTCGCTGTTGTTCGCTGCAATAGGTTTTGTGAAGCCGAAAGTGCATGACATTCTTGAATTCGTCAAAACCTACCGGCCACCGGGACCCAACCACGTGCACCTCCTGATGATGAAGGATTGGGCTGACCATCTAACTCCACCGCTGATTCGGTTTCTGAACTTGTCGCTAGCTTCTGGCAGACTGCCTCGAGAATGGAAAAAGCCTGGTCGTTCCGCTGTATAGGCGTGGGAAAAAATCCGCCCCGGCCAAATACTTCTCGGTTAACCACACTTTCGAGACCGGAAAGGTCACGAGAGGGCTGGTGGCTCCTCGCATAAAGAACATGTGGGGTGCTATCTGCTAATGTGCACAAAGCGATATGGGTTTCGGGGAAACTGATCGTGTCTGACAAACTTGTTAACTGCTCATGAAAGTTGGTCGAAAGCCAACGCTGAAGGATACGTCACTGACGTCATCTCTGTGGACTTGATAAATATTTTGATAAAGTCCTCCGTCACTAGCTGTGGCCGAAAATCCGGGCTTTCGGCACTTCCGGGCACACGCTTCACTGGATTGAGGATATTTTGATCGGGGGAGCCATTTAGTGAGAGTTTCATAGCCGCAGTCCGCGTGGTACCTAGTCAGCAGTGGCGCGCTGCGAGGCTCCGTGCTGGGGCCACCCTTGCTTTTGGTGTCAGTGAACGACCTACCACAGAATCCTCGATACCTCTGCCTTAATGACGCCGACGATCTAAAGATCTGGCGCACCATTTTCCTGTTTTTGGCTCGTACAGTCGTGTGCTCACACGCATGCATGATCTACACCCCGTGCAATTATAGGCGCACGTCTGCTATCGTGCACACACATACACAGTTGACGTTTGTCGTGCTTTTTCTCGGACAGCGCTGACTAATCAGGTCGTGTCACGTGTTGTGCGACCTTGCGGGATCTGATCCGACTGTACAGTTGCCTTGCACTTTCGGTTACATGCATGACCGACTCACTCTCTTGCATACTTGTTCGCGTTTTCACTTACTCGCTCGTACAGGTGCTGACCGTACGTTGCAGCGGAATACACGATTATCCATACACGTTTGCCCCCCTTCTGGTACCGAATTCGCGAACAAAACACATTCTACCTACAGAGGATGGCAAGGTACCACAGGAGGATCTCCGTGCTTCAGACAATTGGTCGACCACCTGTGGTCTATTCATAAAAGAGGGCAAAAGCTTGTGTATGAGGATTGGTGGCCCCAATGAATTCCGACTGTTGCCTTGGGAATATAGCATCCCGTCACATTCCAGAGGAAATGGAGACGGAGTTTTTGTCACAAAAAATCTGGAGGCAAGGGCAGACACTGAGGGAGCCGTCGCCTAAGCGTGGAGAATAATGGGTCCGGCTAGCCGTTCATTTGGGCCTCTAACCTGGAGAGATTTCTACGGTGTTCAGCCGATCACCCAGTGTCTATCGCTTGTCTGAATCACGCTTCGCGCAGGCGGCGATCACGGGTTTTAATTCCGACCGACTACCTCGCCATAAGCCAGCTCACGGTCTCTGTATTGGGGGATGCATCATGACGGCCCGTCAAATGGGCCACCGGCTTTGTTACGTTCGGCTTATGGGAACCCGGGGAAGTGGGTGCTGGTCCTGGAGAGCTCGATAAAGTGTAATCGGAAGGGATGGATTCGACCAGAAAAGCTGGTTCCGGTAGAAGGAATGGGTCAGAAGTAGAGCTTACGTTTGCAGAGTGTGCAAAACGTACAGTCAAACACAGGGTAGAGGGGGCGGGATCGGTTGCTGTATGCCTAGCATGTATGGCCCCGCTTGGAACATGGCGGGCCGGCTGTCTACCACTGCACGGCTGCGGAGGTGGCTAAACTGGGACGAGCGCAATGCGGCGCCACACGCTTCATGGCCGGGCTACCTGGGTTTGGCTATGGGGAATGCCTGGAGTCCAATAGGTTGTTTCCCCGTCGCCTAAAGATTCTTTTCAGCTGACCTCATCTATGTCAGGGGAATCGTCCGAGGTGATTTGAGCCCTGACCGTGCCACAGGACACGCTCTGAAGCTCCTTTAGGGGTACTTCACTGGAGTGCCGGCTATCTTTCGATAATTGAGGAGGGTGACCAGTCTCTGGAACGCTCTATCGACTGACTTGGTGGAAGAGGAAAACGAGAAGCTGTTCAAGAGGAAACTGGATGAGATCCTGACGAATCATTGGCAGAGCGCCAACGTCTAGCCAAGTCGTTGAAGTACTGCGGGATGTGGCCCATACGGGACGACTTTCCACTGCTCCACATGACGAATGAAGACTGAGTTGACTATAACTGCCCCATATGAATCTGGGGATAATCCCCACCCATGGAAGGAGCTAGAAAGTTAAGTCCCAGTTTACAACATTGATTTTGTCACTTTACGCACCAAAGCAAATTCATCCAAGATTTTGCACACCTAGTTTCCTTCTTTGGTATGCATCGATCAGTGTCCTCCGAGGGTGATGCCAGTATTGGATCTGCAAAACGCCAAAAACAAAACATGATGAGCACAAAGGCTCTGTAGGTGCACCAAAATGATCCTACACCTACATTATTTGAACACTAATACGGCTGCTAAGAGCTTGCTCATTGCGCTTGAAGCTGTCATCTATTGGTTTGCCGCTGACGTACCACCTGTCCCGAAGAGTGACCAACGTTTGAAATTGGCTCCCAGCGGAAGTGGTGGAAGAGGTGCACGATTCAATCTTCATGCGAAAACTAGAAGGTTTCCTGACTGATAAGTGGGGTGATTCTCTTTCTTGAGAACACATCCCAAGAGCTATCGTGACTAGGCTTACACGGGAGGTTTCTCTCTGCCTCTTATCCTGAAGACCGAAGATTCCGACAAACCTAATGGAAAACACAGAAGTCCTAGCCAAACATGGGTAGTCTTGAAGTCTTGAAGTACTACACGGGTTCGAGGCTTTAAGCCCAATTGTCCCGGTTCTTTAGTCAGGGTATAGAAACTCCCAATGACTGCTGCTGATCAGTGGGCATTGAGGCTGACAAAGGAGTCCGAAACGCTCAAAAACTACTGTTACTGGCCGGTCAGTCCTTGTGAATCCTCGTGAAATCAAACAGAACTGACCTTCAGAAAAGATCACAGTTTCAAGCAGAAGGTCATTTTCTTGATGGCGCGGAAGGAGTTCTGGAGGCCATGTTATTCCTTCATACTCTTGTTGTTGATACATCACTATTTATTCCGAGATGGATTATTTAAGTCGTTTTTTATGTCATACACAGTGTATTTGTTCGTCGGAGGTTGGCGATTCCAGCGCATTGTGTTTCTAACAGCACCACGTGACCTTCGGTGAGTCAGTGTTTTTTCATGAAATTTCTTCTCCAACTGTTTGCAAAATGCTTCCACTGACGTGTCCAACCAAGTTAGGTGCTTTACACTTACTTGCTCTACCCAATGGGGTTTAGAAATAATTGGTTATTTTGTAATTTGTAATAAGTATTCCCAAATGCGAGCACACTTTGAATTTCACAGTCCAAAAATGACCAGTCATAAGATCCAGTACACGATGTGCATGAACAACGTGTTAACTTACAAGGCTTGGTTTTGCCTTTGAGAAGAGAAAGACAATATACATTTTCAGTTTTATCTACAGATAAGCATGCAGCGTCGGTAATTTCCAGTACATTGAAATTCTATGCGAAAAGGTTTAAATTGTGCATCAGAAATAGACTTCGTTTTGTTTGTTAATGAATACGAGTGTGGAGTCCAGCGCTTTTAGTTGCTTCCGTTAGGTAACAGTTACCGAATTCATAAACATTAATCCCTCAGACAACCTCATTGAAAGCAGCAGCTTCTCCTCAAGGAACACTTGCTGTGCAAGAAATTCTTCAGATAAAGTCTTTCGCCACGTAGTGAATTTCCTAGGGCTGGGAAATGAACTCCCTTTAAGATTTACCCGCGGACAGGAAACATTCTGGGTGAATAATAAGAATTTTCCCGAACGAAATTGGTTATGTACTTTTGTGTAGGGATATAATATCAGTTATCCGGTTTCTTAACACACCTGATCTGTTGGGGCTTTACGTGGTTCTCCAGTCCAAATCCCAAGGTCTGTTCATCGGTTGTCTATAGTAGTAGCGTCAAGAATCTTTGAGGCCGTTGGATATACCCCTTCCACTACACTAATGCGCAGTCATACCATAAGTTAGAATCACCAATCCATTGGGCTTAGTGAGTTTTGACCATGACCGATTCTTATCTCGATCAGTCAGCTGTGATGTTAAAGACTTATTTGACTGGGGGTCGGAGGGTTTCCGTCAGTAGTGCTCGTCTGTCAATGTGACCCTAAAACGGATAAGGTGAACAGTAATCCTGATGCTAGTAAGCCGTTCTGTCAGTCTGCTGCAAAAATGTCAGCAGGAATTAAGTGTGACAAACTCATGGCCAGCAACAACTGACTATTCATATTCCAACGTCGTCTTAACATGCGATGCACAATTTTGCACGCGGGATCCCCGAAAGTTTCCGTACGCGTTGCGGAAGACAGTTCGCAAATAATACCAGAAAAAGGCGCAGGTTACCAGTTGCAAAACTTTTTTACTACAAGCTTGTGCGTGAGTGCATCGAAAGGAGTATACTTCCTAACTACGAAGGCCCACTGCACCATCAGGGATAACCGGAAACCAAACCCTGAGACTTGGGGTGGAGAACCACGAAGGTCTCAATACGTCCAGCGCGGTAATGAGCCGGACTACAGGGATTACTGCCTACCACTGAATGTTGACGAAACAGGTTTGATGTTTCAAAACATGCCAACCGGAAGCCTTGTGCAAATAGGTGGAAAATGTTCCTGCCCAAGAAACCAGGAGATGGGTTGGCTATGGTGTTGTGCTGCAATGCATCTCATCAGGTGATCAAATATTGGGTGAGATGTCATCGCGTATACAGAAGTCGCGTTTGGCTTTTACCAATCTTAGCAATCTGTAGTGCCATCGTGACATTCGATTGTCCGTCAGGGGCCGTATCAGTTCGTTCTTTTTATGTGGTTCGGAAACATGAACATCGAGAATATAAGACACACGAAGACTGTCGGTATTTGAGCATCAGTTTCTCCTATTATTAATTCTTGGATGTGGTAAGTGTACTAACCAATCAGCGGTTGTTAACAGAAGTCTTGGTAGATAGACAACCCGAAGTTGAGCTTTAATAAACATGTAACAAAGCCATAGCATCATCATTGTACAGCATTACCAGAGGGGCAAGCCCCACTGACCACTGCCTTTCTCACCATGCTCCACACAGAATTAGAAAGTTTGAATATACAAGATGGACAGGGAATGAACCTACACGGGAGGAACAAGGGAAGAACACCCTAATATCCAACACACGCAATACACAGTCTAACTGTACAAAAGCACATTAATCAATCATTCTGATTCGTTAGAAATTAACAACACGATCGCCACTGTTCACGGTTCGCTGCCATATACTTCACTCTGTCCAGCCAACTAGTTGTGGGATCTTTTGGACCCCAACCACGAAGACGTGAGGCACCTACTTTCCCTAAGTTCACTGTACATTTTCTGATTCCCTGTTGCCACGTCATCTGTTGACCTACACAGGGTTTTTTCCACTCCCTAGTTGAAACGGAAAACAGGGCAGGGAACGGTAGACGTGTGCTTGCCATACGTAACACGTGCCCCAACCAACGAAGTCTACTAAGCCGGATACGTTGTGACAGAGAAGTCCCTGAAGTGGTATCTGGTGCTCGGTTGTTGACCTCAGTATTGCTCACTCGGCTATTCCACTGAATCTTAGCGATACTACGCGAACATCAATGGTCGAAAACCTCAAGACAACGAATATCCTCCCCACGCAGACTCCAATTCTCGCAACCATACAAAAAAACTGAACGCACCGCGCCACAGTGCATGCGATTTTTCAACTTCAGTGAAAAATCAGGTCGGCGCCACAAGTTCTTCAGTCCGGTGTACGCCGCTTGAGCTTTGGATATACGCGAGCTCACCTCTGCTACAGTGCCTCCATCCGTCATCACACTGCTTCCGAGGTAACTGAAGCGGTCGAAAATTGTCAGCATCTCCCCATCGAGCATCAAGCTCGGAATCGTTGACGTCCAGTCTTGCAATATCACTTTACACTTTGAAGGTGCAAAGCGCATGCCGAACGGAGCTACAGCTCTTCCAATTCTACCTAGTGCACATCGAGCATGTTCCGTGGATTCAAACAAGTAGACAAGGTCTTCAGGGTAATCTATGTCACAGCTTTTCATTGTTTCGTTGTTTGACGCCCACATCCTGGAGACTTCACAAAGCACTCTCCATTTTCTTGTCCATGCCGAAGTTGGACAGGAATGAAGAAGTGAGACATCCTTGTCGAACACCACTGGTCATTTCGAGCCTACTGGGTAACTCACCGTAAACCCCTACGCGGTCAGAATTATGAGAATACAGTGATATCCGTAGATTGACGAACTTCTGGTGCATACCTTTTCGACGAAGAGCACTGAGTGACGCTGTTCGACCTACTGAATTGAGGGTGCCTTTTAAGTCCAAGAAAACCATTATTGTCGGTCGGCGGTGCGTGTGACACGTTTCAAATAGTCGGCGAAGAGTAAAAATCTGGTCGATGCATTCTCGACCTGGGCGGAATCCGGCCTGCTGTTCGCGGACATTCCTCTCGCGAGCCGGTGTAAGATGATGCAGCAAAATCGAAGCTAATACTTTGGTGACTATCGGAATTAAGCTAATCCCACGATGATTACTGCAGTCATTGAGTATTCCCTTCTTGAAGATGGGAACAGCCAATGACTCACTCCATATTAACGGAATACGCTCCTCGTTGCAAATGTCACGGACCAGGGTGATAAGTAATTTTATCGAAGCCTCTCTACCCATTTCGAAAAGAATTGGTGGACGTTTGTCCGGACCGGCCGCTTTCCCACGCTTTGGTAATCGAATACTTCCACTTCCAATGTGGGCTCAAGTGATACCACCCAAGGAATCGCAGTTGTTGACGTCAGAGTAACTACACTAGCGTGCGGCCAGCTGAACTGTTTCTTGAAGCATTCAGCCAAACGGTCCAGCCTTTGCCCTTTACCATGAATGTGCTGTCCATTTCTATCGCATATCGTTTCGCTGACCGGTGTTCGCCGTCCACCGATGTCACGAATAAGTTTGAACAGTCTTTGACTGTTGCCTGAAGCAGCTGCTACTTCCATTTCTTCGGCTACCTTGACACACCAGTTTTCGCAATTCTTCGTAAGGCTTTTTTTAACTTGCTTTTTTAGACTTCTCCGTATCTTGTTTATCTTACAGTTCAAAAGCTGACACTCTTGCTCCATTAGGCTCAACGACCCTTTGCGAAATCCAGTGTCTTTGATAGACATCGGATCTAGGACCACAGGAGAAACTTGCTGCCACATGCATCGCCTGTTTGATGTGGGCCCAGTGCTCATCTGCATTACTGTCTGTCGTAGTTCCTAGATCATGTGCTAATTTTGGCTCATAACTGGTGTGAACTTCTGTATGAGACAAGGGTTGTACGGCCAACCGGGTTTTGCGGTTTGCCTCAAAATCTATGGAACTGGAGAGATAATGGAATTAAAACTAATACATGATCCGACTCTACGTACGTGGATCAGTAAGATCTAGTTCTGAACAGAACTGGCCCACCTGTAGCTTACGGCTTAGAGTACCTGTAGAGTTAGAGCGCCATATCACTGTGCACTGTGCGATGCGAACCGTGTCGAAATTGGTGCAAGATAAGAACAATGGATTATCTGTATAAAGTTGGAGAAGTTTATCCCCGTTATCTGTACACTGAGTGGTTGAGGCACAACGCTCACCTAAACAAGCTTCTGACTCACTAAGTTCTCCAACTTGTGCACTAAAGTCACAAGCTATGGCTACAGTGTCGGAACCCTTACTGCTTCGAACGAGGGTGACGAGTTCATCATAGAACTCATCTTTCTGCACGTCTGAACTGCAGTCCGTTGGGGTGTACGCCGAGATCACAACCAAATTACGCTTAACACAATTATCCTTTCGAAAGCCAACTGACTCCTGGAGTCTTACAGCACATAAACGACTGTTGACCTTTATCTATTCTAGAAGGGCGGCCTCAGACTTGTCAGTCAAAAGTATTCCTACACTACGGCTACCCTAGGCTCTAGCTACTTCGTCTCCTGAGATGTGCAGTAAATACATTGATGATATACCAGGACCAGTTAGTTAAATCACACTGCTTGAGCCCTGGATGCGCGTTTCACTTACGCAGCAGACATCAATCTTCAGAGAGTCTATTGTAAGGGGTAGATACGCTTGCTGACCGGCTTGAATAAGTGTACGCACGTTGAAGGAGCCGTGATTCAGAGGCTGACGAGGCTTGGGAAAATGTGAGCTACCAGACAGAGGATTATTCCCGACACTATTTGACAGTGAATCGTTGCGAGTATCAACCGTGTTGTCATTGGGAGCATTATGGATGGATAGATGGGGCTAAGAGAGATGGTTGGGGAGAGAAAACTAAGATTGGATAAAAGAGAGGGAACTCTGAGCAGTAGCCCACTTATCACTACCCACCCCGCTCGATACAGTGGGCAGCGCGGTCTTGGTTATCCTGCGCGATGACCGATGCAGTATGGAATTTTTTCTATTCGTGCAGTTCATGGGAGATGTTGGACGGGTACTACTAAGGTGTCCAGCCACAAAGCAGGAGAACGATTAGGGTTCTCATCCAAAGCCTTTAGTTCTAACAAGAACGTATCCGCAAGTCAGCGGGATGGCTCCGTGGAAGCCCATTTGCTTGGATCGACTATTCTTCCGCTTATTGTGCCGACTGAGTTGCCAGTTCAAATCGACCCCCAACCTGGATGACCAGGAGACTGGACTTTTTCTGGCCTCTACGCATTGACATGTCAGGCATGATTGCATCTCCGGCTTAAGGAAGCCATCCTGTATAGCTCTTTGGGTCGTAGAGACACGCAAACCATCATAACACGTCAAGGTGCAATCTCATCGTGATGAAAAACCATAGCTGAGACATAAGTACACAAGCGTTACTAATCGCCTATATGTACGTGAACAAGCAACGGGCAAAAGCACATCTATAAAGCAGATTCCATCTCACCACATTCACCCCACCTATAGTAGTTTCAAGCGTGGAGATTAGGACCGGCGTATTGATGAGTGTTCTTGTACGCACATTGAAATAATGACATGTAAGTTTATGCATAAGAAAGAGGAGCTAGAACCTGTTCGCAGAAAAGCTTGTGACTTATGCATCTCCGTTTCTCCGGTAATGAGGGCGAACTCTTTGTCGGAGCCGGTGGGTTCCATCTAGTGAATGTTGTTAAGTCGTATCTTCGATTGATTGTGTATCATCCAAATCGAGAGATGGATCTGATCCTGGTGTAGCAGACGGAGGCCCTTTTACGAAGTCGGGAACCGGACTTCGTTCCTTTTCACTTTCTGATATTCGGGGTTAGTTTTCGATAGATTATCCAGCAGCTGGTGCTAGATGTCTGAAGGGTACTGTATCTTCTCGACCGTTAAGGAAACGAATACGGGTGTTATTGGGGTTGCACTCCAAAAGTTTAACTATCTCGACTAATGGGTCGAATTTGGAGAATCCGTTGGTTCTACGAAGTGCCCGATTCAAGTTCAGTATTCATCTAGGGTGTGGTGTGCCTGCTGTGGCTTTCCGGGGCGTTCTTTCATAAGGGGTGGAGTTTGTCGCCGTGTATAGCAGGGAACGAAGTAAATGTAGAGCCTCTAGGAGGACAACTTCCCATTGCTGAGCGGCTAGGTTTTGAGGTTGGAGTGCTACGATGATAGCTTTCCAAATACTGCCGTTCAGGCGTTCGACTTGACCATTACATTGAGGGTTGAAAGTAGTACGGCTAGTTGCAGTGACTTTACTGTGAAGGTCTTTGAGCCCGCCGGACATGGACGAGGAGCCACGATGAGAATCTATATAGGAAGGCATGCCAAAAATATAAACTAGATAAGCATCTGATTACAGTGTCACTGGATGTGCCTGGATACGCATAGGCAAAAGGAGAGCGATAAATTCACGAATGATTGCAAAGAGAAACTTACTCCATGAGTCGGATGACAGGGATCCTTCAAAATCCATGCTCAAGCGCTGAAGTGGTTGTGTAGATTTGTGGATCTATGGTGAATTGTAAAAGCGGAGTTTGACTTCAGCACATGTTGGGGATCGGGCAGTGACTGATTTCATGTCTTCAGTCGAAAACGCTAGGTTCCGAATCCTGACAAAATGTACGGCTCTGGTTACCTCCGGGTGATACAGAGATTTGTGGAGTTTCTTTAGATTGGGATGAGAGACGGATCCACAGAATCCTCGAAACAGTGGCGACGACTCAGTTTTCTCGTCCGGGGTGATACACGATGTCATAATGGAAGTCAAAAAACTCGACTCGCCAGCGTCGAGACTGCACCTTGACGTGTTATGATGGTTTGCGTGTCTCTACGACCCAAAGAGCTATACAGGATGGCTTCCTTAAGCCGGAGATGCAATCATGCCTGACATGTCAATGCGTAGAGGCCAGAAAAAGTCCAGTCTCCTGGTCATCCAGGTTGGGGGTCGATTTGAACTGGCAACTCAGTCGGCACAATAAGCGGAAGAATAGTCGATCCAAGCAAATGGGCTTCCACGGAGCCATCCCGCTGACTTGCGGATACGTTCTTGTTAGAACTAAAGGCTTTGGATGAGAACCCTAATCGTTCTCCTGCTTTGTGGCTGGACACCTTAGTAGTACCCGTCCAACATCTCCCATGAACTGCACGAATAGAAAAAATTCCATACTGCATCGGTCATCGCGCAGGATAACCAAGACCGCGCTGCCCACTGTATCGAGCGGGGTGGGTAGTGATAAGTGGGCTACTGCTCAGAGTTCCCTCTCTTTTATCCAATCTTAGTTTTCTCTCCCCAACCATCTCTCTTAGCCCCATCTATCCATCCATAATGCTCCCATTGATAACACGGTCAATACTCGCAACGATTCACTGTCAAATAGTGTCGGGAATAATCCTCTGTCTGGTAACTCACATTTTCTCAAGCCTCGTCAGCCTCTTAATCTCGGCTCCTTCAACGTGCGTACACTCATGCAGGCCGGTCAGCAGGCGTGCCTAGCGCTCACAATAAATTCTCTGAAGATTGATGTCTGCTGCTTAAGCGAAACGCGTATCCAGGATTCGAGCAGTGTAATTCAACTAACTGCTTCTGGTATCTCATCGAGGTGTTTTTTGCGCACCTCAGGAGACGAAGCAGCTAAAGCTGTGGGTCAACCTTGTGTAGAAATTGTCATGACTGACGAGGCCGAGGCTGCTTTTTTAGACTGGATTCCGGTTAACAGTCGTTTATATGCTGTGAGACTCCAAGGGTCAGTTGGCGTTCGAAAGGATAATTGTGTTAAGCGTAATTTGGTTGTGATCTCGGCGTACACCCCAACGGACTGCAGTTCAGACGTGCAGAAAGTTGAGTTCTATGATGCACTCGTCACCCTCGTTCGAAGCAGTAAAGGTTTCCACATTGTAGTGCTAGCTGGTGACTTCAATGCACAAGTTGGCAAACTTAGTGTGTCAGAAGCCTGTTTAGGTGGGCGCTGTGCTTTACCTGCTGAGCGTACAGATAACGGGGATAGGCTTCTCCAGTTTTGTGCGGACAATCGATTGTTCTTGTCTAGCACTGATTTCCGACACAGCTCGCGTCGCACAGCGACATGGCGCTCTAACTCTACAGGTACTCTAAACCAGATTGATCACATCGCCGTAAGCTACCGGTAGCGCAGTTCTGTTCAGAACTGTAGATCCTGCTGTTCCACGTACGTAGAGTCGGACCATGTATTAGTTTAATTCCATTATCTCTCCAGCTCCATGGTCATCGTCGCAAACCGCAAACCGGATTAGCTGTGCAACGTTTGTGTGATACAGAAGTCCGCACCCGTTATGAGCAGAAGTTAGCACATGAGCTAGGATCCACGGAGAACAGTAATGTAGATGAGCATTGGTCTCATATCAAACATGCGATGCACGTTGCAGCAGGTTTCGCCTGTGGTCCTCGATCCGTTGTCCATCAAAGACACTGGGTCTCGCAAGAGTCGCTGAGTATAATGGAGCAAAAACGTCAGCTTTCGAACCGTAAGGAGATGAATAAGATGCGGAGAAAGCTGCAAAGACAAGTTACGAAAAGCCTCAGGAATGATCGCGAAAATTGGTGGGTCGAGGTAGCCGAAGAAATGGAAGTGGCAGCTGCTTCAGGCAACAGTCAAAGATTGTTCAAACTTTCGTGACACCGGTGGACGGCGAACTCAGGTCAGTGAAACGATTTGGGATAGAAATGGAGAACCCATCCATAGCAAACAGCAAAGGCTTGACCGTTGGGCCGAGTACTTCAAGGAACAGTTCAGCTGGCCGCACGCTAGTGTAGTTACTCCCGTGTCAACAACTGTGACTCTTTGGGTGGTATCACTTGAGCCCCCATCAGAAGTAGAAGTAGAGTCATGTATTCGAATACTAAGGCGGGGGAAAGCGGCAGGTCCCGACGAACTTCCCCCAGTTCTATTCAAACTGGGTGGTGAGGCGTTGATAAAATCACTTACCGCCTTGCTCCGTGACATTTGGAACGAGGAGCGTATTCCGTTAATATGGAGTGAGTCATTGGCTGTTCCCATCTTCAAGAAGGGAATACTCAATGACTGCAGTAATCATCGTGGGATTAGCTTAATTCCGATAGTCACCAAAGTATTAGCTTCGATTTTGCTGCATCATCTTACACCGGCTCGCGAGAGGAATGTCCGCGAACAGCAGGCCGGATTCCGCCCAGGTCGAGAATGCATCGACCAGATTTTTACTCTTCGCCGACTATTTGAAACGTGTCACACGCACCGCCGACCGACAATAATGATTTTCTTAGACTTGAAAGGCGCCTTCGATTCAGTTGATCGAACATCGCTTTTCAGTGTTCTTCATCGAAAAGGTATGCCCCAGAAGTTCGTGAACCTAATGAGATCATTGTATTCTCATACTTCTGGCCGCGTTAGAGTCGACGGTGAACTATCCGGTCGGTTCGAAACGACCAGTGGTGTTCGACATGGATGCCCTTTGTCTCCATTCCTGTTCAACTTCGTCACGGACGAAATAATAGAGAGTGCGCTGCAAAACCTTCAGGATGTAGGCGTCGAACTAGGAAATAGTGAAAAGCTATGTGATCTAGATTACGCAGACGACGTTGTCTGCTTGTCCGAATCCACGGAACATGCTCAGCGTGCACTAGATAATCTCGCAAGTGCTGTAGCTCCATTCGTCAAGCGCTTTGCACCTTCAAAGTGCAAGGTGATGTTACAAGACTGGACGTCAACGATTCCGAGCTTGATGCTCGATGGGGAGGTGCTGGCAGTTGTCGATCACTTCACCTACCTCGGAAGCAGTGTGACGACGGATGGGAGCACTGTAGTAGAGGTGAGTACGCGGATATCCAAAGCTCGAGCGGCGTACGCTGGACTGGAGCACTTGTGGCGCCGACCTGATATTTCACTGAAGTTGAAAGGCCGTGTATACTGTGCCGCAGTGCGCTCAGTTATGTTTTATGGTCGCGAGACTTGGAGTCTACCTGCAGAAGATATTCGTCGTCTTGAGGTTTTCGACCATCGATGTTTACGTAGTATCGCTAGGATTGGGTGAAATAGCCGAGTAAGCAACGATGAGGCGAGAAAGCGAGTATTGGGTACTAATTCAGAGAACGTTCTGTCACAGCGTATCCAGCTTAGTAGACTTCGTTGGTTGGGACACGTGTTACGTATGGCAAGCACACGTCTATCATACCGTGTCCTATTCTCCGTTCCTCCTAGGGAGTGGAAAAGACCACGTGGAGGTCAACAGATGACGTGGCAGCGAGGAATGAGAAAATGTACAGCAAACTTAGGAAAAGTAGGTGCCTCACGTCTTCGTGGTTGGGGTCCAAAAGATCCGTCTACCAGTTGGCTGGAGACACTGAAGGATATGGCAGCGAACCGCGAGCAGTGGCGATCGTGTTGTCACTTTCTATCGAATCAAAATGATTGATCGATGTGTGTTTGTACAGTTAGACTGTGTATTGCGTGTGTTGGCTACTAGGGCATTCTTTCCTTTTGCTACCCGTGTAGGTCCACTCCCTCTCCATCTTGTATATTCATAATTTCTAATTCAGTGTGCAAGATGGTGAGAAAGGCAGTGGTCAGTGGGGCTTGCCCTACTGTTTAACGCTGTACGATGATGATGATGATGATGTCGGATTGTTTTGTTCTTTGCTTTGCTTTTATGTAAATTACCGAACATAAACGACACGGAGTTCTGACCAGTCACTAAATTAAAATGGGTTCCTACGAGAGAGTGGTTCTATCCCTTCAAAGCTTCTACAATAGAATGTGCTTCTTTTTCCACCGAAGAATATCGTCTTTCTTTCGGGGACAAAGTCTTGGAAAAGAACGCCGCTGGTCTACAATTCTGGTTCATTGAGGCCGCAATGGCTATATCGGATGCATCGGTTTCTACTGTCATGGTGACGCCAGGTTCGACAGTTACAGAGATAGCGTTTTTCGGCGCTTACTTCAGATTTTTGAATGACGTTAAGACGTCGCTTGGTAGAGGAAAAGTTCGATTTCACACCAGGAGAGTGATTTTACGGGAAAAATGTGATATCTGCTGAAAATAATATGCGAACATGCCTACCACGGGTTCTTGTGTCCTTGTATTATGTGGCAGAGACAGTTCTTTCAGAGGTTTCAGCCTCTGGATCCGGTTTGATAACATTTTTTGATATTTCGAACCCAAGAGAATTGAGCTGTCGCGTACGTATGATGCTTTTAGATTCGTTAAACGTGATGCCATACAGCTCAGAAACCGTTACAAAGGCTTCTAGATTCTGGTCGTGTTCCTCTTTTGTGGTACCGGAGACTGCCAGGTTGTCCACGTCAGCAAACGTGCCGGGAAGTCGTGCCTTGGTGATAATCTCAACAATCGCTCGTTGAAAACAAGCAACTCTGGTTGTCACCAAAATGGAACACGACACAACCGACAGAGTTTGTCGCCAGCTTCAAATACGATTTAATGTCTTTCGCTTGCCTTGATTATTACTTGATAATCGGCACTCCTCAAGTTGAGTGTGCTGTACTCGTCATACTGCGAAATCTGTTCTGTTAGTTCGTCTATACGTGGAAGCGGATATGCGTCTAAATATGGAGGGGTTAAGTGTCTGACTATAGTCAATTACTAGTCTTCTGTTGTAACTTTCATTCGTAACAATAAGAACTTGGGTTCTCCAAGGGAACTTCGGCAGTTCTATGATGCCAGGAGGTAACACGTTTTGGATCTCGGACTCTGAAACGCAGACTAGCAACGAAATCGGCAAGATCAGTATGATTGGGGAGACCGAGTCAGAATGAGAACGCTTTACTCGTCTAATAATTGGAGTACATCAGCTGAAACGTAAAAGGAGAACTGTCCACGAAATGCAATGTAAAACGAAACGAACAAGGGCGCGAAAATTTATACAACATTCGTCCCGGCTAGAAAAGAATCGTTCGTCATAATATTTTTGTAAGAGAGAGAGGGGGCTAGTAGTGGACCAGATGAAACTAACGTTTTGTAGTGTCCGTTCATGCTTCTCGACTACGTAGGGAGTATGCACGTGTACGCGGCTGTCAACTAAGTAATTCAGATAAATTGTCATCTCTGGGATCCGTGTGTGTCTGTACATCATCAGTAACATGCAGTGTAAGACTATCACTAACGCCGGGACTTGTTGACTGGTCCTGTGGTAGGTCGCTGGGTAGTGTTCTTAATGGGGATTCATTGGTGGATGGCGGAGATGTATCGCCTCGAGGAGCCAAGCGGTGAATAGGAACGTTTTCTGTTTTTCCATCCGGGCAGTTTCACAAGGGCATAATGGGGATTACAACTGATTAGATCTACTTCCTCATACTTCGAGGATCTATCCATGCGCTTCAATAATACGGGGCCAGGAACTGTCAACCGCGTAGGTATCGAAGTCCCATTAGTCGAGCGTTGAACATAAAAGAACAGTCGCTCATGTGGAGTAGTGTTTGTGGCAGTGCAGAGTAGTGAGCGAATTGAGTGGAGTGAGTCTGGAAGCACTGATTACCATTGCGAAATCGGGAGGTTTCTTGTTTTTAGAGCCAGAGAGATCGCCTTCCATAGGGTACCATTCAAACGCTCCACCTGGCCATTAGCTCGAGGATTGTATGCCGTCGTGTGACTGAGTGCCACCCTCTTAGCTTGTGGAAACTGTGTTAGCTCTGATGACACAAAAGCGGATCCCCGGTCCGAGTGTATGTAGGCGGGCATGCCGAATAAAACAAACAGTTGACACAGACACTTTATCACCGTAGTTGCCGATATATCTAAGCAAGCGAATGCAAAGGGGAAAACGGGAGTACTCATCAATAACAGTCAGGAGGTAGCGATTTTAGGTATTGGAAGGCAGTGGACTTTTAAAGTCAATACTCAGCCGCTCGAACGGCTGAGTAGCTTTGATTAGGCGACCCTCGGTGGGTTTGTAAAACCGCAGTTGTATCTCTGCACAAACCGGGCACCGGCAGATCATGTTTCTGACTTCATCTACATATTAAGGCGAATTTTTGTTGCGCACAAAGTGAAGCATGCGAGTTATCCCAGGATGACACAAGGAGTCATGTAAGTATTTCATCTGAGTTCCGTTTACATTAGGAGCACAGGTGTTGCAAGAAGGTGTATCAGCTACATGATTATCTTTACCGGGTCGGTAGATTGTCATAATGGTAGGCTGATAGCTCAAGCCGTTACCTTTGGATCTTGTCATTCTTGATTTTGCTTGACTGCTTTCCGTCATACATGAAGGTCACGCATCTTTGATCGGTAATTAGCTTGAAATGAGTACCCAGGAGATAATGGCGCTATTTTCGGATAGCTTCGACAATTGTACAAGCTTCGTTCTCGATAGCCGAATGACGCATTTCACTAGGAGTCAAGTTGCGAGAGAAGAAAGCCACCGGTCGGTTGTTTAGGCCCAATGAAGCACCGATCACTGTATCTGAAGCGTCCGTTTTGACCACTAGTGGAATATTATAATCCACTGTTACGACCATAACACTCTTCAAGTTTAGTTTGAGACGTTCAAGTGCCTCTCGCATAGGTAAAGGAAGAGAAAGTGTTGTATTTCGAACGAGCGGCCCGATTTTATCGGAAAATGAAGGTATCCACTGAGAATAGTAGGTAACCATGCCAACCACTCGTCGTTGACATTTCAGGTCACTGGGAGGTGGGACCTCGTGCAGTGGTTTCATGCAGTCAGGGTCGGATGGTACCCTGGGTTACATAATAGCCAAGTAGTTTCACTTCCTTTTTGGCAGTTACAGTTTTTGAAGCATTCAACGTTATTCCATGTTTTGCTACGGTTTTTGGAAAACGTTGAAGGTTGTAATTGTGATCATCCATGGTCATGCCACACACGGTGACATTATTGACATAAGCGAAGGTATCCTTCAGGTTCTCGGCCTTCAAAATGCTATCGATAGCACGTTGGAAGCAAGCTACACCATTGTTAACCCCGAATGGTATCCGGCAAAACTGGGAAAGGTCTCCACCAGCCTCGAAAGCAGTGTAAAGTTTTCCGTGTTCAAAAATAGGTATCTGATGGTACGCGCTTTGAAGATCCAGGGTACTGTAGACCGCGCAGCTAGAGATATTCTCTATCATTTAATCAATCTTAAGAAGGGGGTAGGCATCCAGTTGCGTAAACGATTGATTGTCTGGCTGTAATCGATAGCCATTCTTTTCTTATGATTGGAGTTTTTAGTAGTTAGGACTTGAGCCCTCCAAGGTGAGTTCAAAGGTTCAATAATACCGTCATTTAGAAGCTGCTTTATCTCTGGTTTAATGAATTTCTCATCTTCGATAGGGCATCGGCGAGATTTCGTGGCGACTGGTTTACAATCTGGCGAATAATGGGGGTGCTTGAATTTTAGCAGCTGTAAGCCCACATAACAGGAACGTCTCACGTGAGCCACCAAATGGTATTTTCACTTTGTTATGAAGTCCGGGAAAGTGATGCCCCAAAAGGACATATGGGAACAATTTTTCCATCACCGACAGTTCTACGTTATTATAGGAAGTGTCCCGATAGCGAATTGATGCATTGCATTAGCCAGTAATATCGCAGGTGTTTGGAATAACCACAGAAATAACATGTTTCTTTGGGCATTGCAGACGTAATCGGTGCAGATTCAGATTTTGGGGCCAGTGGAAAGGTTACATGCCGCAGCACACGGAATACTGTCAGCTCCGTAGGACTGTGACTGCTTCTGAGCGGCTTCCAAAGATCTAGCCGTATCATAAGCAGCCTGAAAATTCAGAGTCTGTTGTTCTAGAAGCCTCGTCCTTATTTTAAGTGACTGCAATGCAGTTATCAGGGCATCGCCAGTAGCATCATGACGATACTCTTCAGCGGGCACCGGACGAAAATCGCAATCTTTTGCTAATGTCTTGATGTTCTGCACGAATTGGTCTATATTTTGTGCACTATCCTGTTTACAAGTAGCGAGAAGGTATCGCGCAAAAACCACACTTTTGGGGCGCACATACAAAGACTGAAGGAGTGAAATGGCACTTTCAAAAGTTTTACAGTCAGATACATGCTTATAAACAGAAGGTGAAAGAAAGTTAATAAGCATGTCCAGATTATCGGAGTCATCTGTGTGCACGTGTTTTAAAAAAGCGTTGAATGTCCGAAGCCAGTAGGTCCACTGCTTGGAAGCGTCCGGAGAGTTCAGGTCTGTGTCGAATTTGTCAGGACGAAGCTAGAAATCCATTATTTATTCGACGTAGACTAGCAACGGAATCGGAAAGATCAGTAGGATTGAGAAGACCGAGTCAGAATGAGACCGCTTTACTCGTCTAATAATTGGAGTGCATCAGCTGAAACGTAAAAGGAGAACTGTTCACGAAATGCAATGTAAAACGAAACGAACAGGCGCATGAAAATGTACACAAACAAAACACCAGTGCATAAATGCGACACAACAGAAGGCTTGATGCGTTCATAAGAAGTGTCTTTGAATTGAATGGGAACGAATAAATGACCAAGAGTTGAACTTGACAATCTGGTGGGCGCCATGAAGAATCTTTTTTGTGATTTGGTGAAGTGCCAGTCGTATTTATCGACCACAGCATTTGAAATATAGCTCTCAGGAGTGCCGGTATCAAAATGCTCATGTAACTTGATCCCGTTCACAGTGATACAAATGACAGCACTCGCTAGGTAACGAGAAGCAATTGTAATGATGACGGAAGAACGCACGAATTCCGTGGGTGACGCAATGTGTCGAAAGGGTGAGGGCTTTCCATCGTTGGAGGTTCGACAGACTCGCTGGAAATGGCCTTTTTCCTACAACCTTTGTATAAAGCTTCTCTTGCTGGGCATTTGGTTCGCGGATGTCGATTTAATCGCAAGAATGGTTGCCAACAACCGAAACGGGACTTTCGGTGTCGTGTGAATCAGCCGGGGTTTCAGAAGCTAGATTCTTCATAGACAAGCAACAAGACGCCTGTGGATTTGCTCTGTATAGCGTCGATTGCCTTTGTCTAAGTTCGATTTGTCCAGTCAGGTTTTAGGCGGACATGAGGTCTAGTCTCTTCTCTTCTAATAACCGTTGCCTGATTTGATGAGAGGTCAACCCACGGATAAATAAGTCTCGAATGAATTCGTTGCAGTACTCTTCAGCAGTTACTGTTTTGAAGCCACAATCGACAGAAAGGGATTTTGGTTCCTGGAGTAATTGGTCCAGCATCTGTCCGTGTTCTTGTCCGGTGGTGGATGGTACGTGTCGTGCAGAAATTACATTTTTCGGTTGAATATATAGGTTTCGAAGAACCGCGGTGGGTGTATCGTAATTTGTGCAATCGGCTGTGCCTGTAAACTGATGAAGTAACGTAGTTTGTGATAGTGGCGAGGTCATTGACATTTAGAGAGTCAGTCAAAGCCAGGAAATGGTTGAACGTTTTTTTTCCAGTGGAATAATTTGTCTGCAGCATGCGGCGAATAGCGATCTGCGTCTAGGTGATCTGATTGTAGGATGCTCTCCATGTTATACAAATTAATTAAATTGTAATAATCAACAAGCACGGTTTTTAACAGAAGTCTTGGTAGATAAATAACCCGAAGTTAGGCTTTAATCAACTTGTAACAAAGCCATAGCTGAAAAATAAATAAACAAGAGTTACTAAACATCGATATGTATGCGAACTAGCAACGGACAAGAGCATATGCACAAAGAAGTTTCTGCAGAGACCCAATCTTTCCTGTGTCACTTTGTTTTGTCTAGATGTTCAAGGGAGGCGCTGACAATAAACACTTTTAACCCCATCTAGTGCCAATTTACACTACCATCCTCGTCGATCGCAGTTGGTCTGAACGACGTCGCATTTGTCTGAGATTTTTAGCTTGCAAATATCTACTCTGCAGTGAGAACAAGATTTTTGTCGCACTGAAAGGTAAAGCTTGAGTCGAGCGCGTACCAGTATGTGGTCTGTGCCGTTGGCGTTTCCCGTTACGCCACCCCGGTGTGCCCGACAGTTCTTGACCGATGATGTCCAACGAGAGTGCACCAAAATGTAATCGATTTGGTGTGCTGTTCTACTGTCGATGGAATACCAAGTTAGCAGGTGCCTTTTTGGATGCTGGAGGTGGGTATTGGTGTTGGTCAGTCGATTGAGGCTTGCAAACGTGACCAGGCGGTCGCCATTTTTGCATCGCTTGCCGAGGCCGAATTTCCGCGGTACGTGTAACTAGAATGTTATTGTATGTGGATGACAGGACAGAATTCCTCGGGAGCACACGACCGGTTTCGGAGTTGTTGCCAATCGTCAGGTATGCGTACCCGGCATTCTCCTGCCCAATCACCCCTGTACTCGAGCATTCCACATTAGGTTCATCACCTTAATCTCGTTTCAATCGTGACGAGCGTGCATGAACGAAGAGTCTGTTTTGAGAATCCAAAGCTATTTTGTCCGTTAGTCGAGAACAGCATTCAGAACGAGGAAACATGGTCCGAATATTCGATTTTTGATGTGAGTAGTATGTTGCTATATGTGGATGACAATACGTGTTGGGTATAGTCGTCCGCTGGTCCCGTGCGGGCGTTCTAGCTTCCTGCAGTTAGCAGGATATCACGCCTGGGAACCCCGCTGACTGAATTCTGAAGTTCACTGTAAGAGACATCTTTGATGATTGGTTCAACTTGTAGCACTGTTATGGATGGCCGGGGGCCGGACTCAGACTTGGAGTGGAGAACCACAAGTTCCCAATAGGTCGGTTGCACTAGCAAGCCAGACGACAATGAATTACTGTCTACCACCAAAGTGACTGGTGATGGCGGACATCCGAACCTCTGACCCCCGAGGTGGTTAGCAAACGCTCCTAATCACTCGACCTCCATTGGTCAAAATATTTTAGAACTGACCGAAGTTCCCTCGTTTAATTAGGATAAAGGGACCATTTTCTAGGGATTGGCGGAAGTCGGTGTTATCATTGCCACTTTTCAGGAAGGAGGTTGATTCTTTTGTGAAAACTTCGTATGGATCAACTTGCTTAGTGTTGTATATCTATGGCCTCGCCCGTTGTAGTCGTCTTATCCCTACATGCAGTGAACGATGGCGGTCAAGTTGTTTAGAGCGATTGTTTATTACCTCGGAGGTCAGAGGTTTGAGTACCTCCATCGCCGGTCACTTTAGTGTTGGACAGTAATCCTTTGTCGTCCGGCTCGCTACCGCCCTTGACCTACTGGGACCTTGTGCGGTTCTCCACTCACGGTTTCAGGCTCTGGTTTCCGGTTGTTTCTAATAATTTAGTGGGGATTCTACTGCATTCGTGCGCAAGATTGTACTAAGAAAGTGAAAGGAGAATACGTTGATAAATGTGATAAACACTTATTCGGGCCACTTGACACTATCCAACCACAATACCACAATAGAAAATGACCGAAAAATAAGTGGAGTTCACGTGTGTCCACGATAAAGTATAACCACGGTCGACTGACTCACCCACAATTTGTTAATAATTTGGTTCGCCTGATTGAGTGCCTTCATATCCAATGTGGCACCGTGTGAAGGGTGTTCACATTGCATCCGAACTTCTTGTCGGAATTATTCTCCACGGCTTCGATACCGCTCGAGAACTGTGTTTGCCAAAGGGACCTAATCGAGGCCGTGTTCGCTATAGCATTACTGTTGGACAGATTTCAGAACTTAGCCAGGTCTTACGTACATCCACCACATCTGATTTTGGTGATCTGGAAGCGGCTTTCAATCCAGTTGACCATTGAGTATTCCGGGGCCGCCTATTCTCAAAGACTGCACCATAGAAATCTATTTTCATCGTATGATGTCTGTACATGAATGGTCGAAGGCAAGTTCGATGTTTCGTTTTTGTTTTCACCCGAGTTAACCAAAATGGCGTTCGGTAAAGTTCCTCCTCTATCTTAACTTTGTTACTGATGTTTCGTGGGGCTACGTTGTCTTCTGATGAACTTGGCATCGAACTTCTTCAAGGTGAAGTATCAGAATTTGGGTTAACAGACATTACGGTGCTTCTATCTGAAGTTGTAAGTAATTTGCAAGCTTTAATAGACAGTATGAATCAGTGCGTAACATTGTTCAGGATGCACTTTTAACCTTCGAAGTGCAAAATGCTGCTATCAGACTGGATTTATTCAACGCCGAATCCTACGGCTTCAGGAAGTCCATGTAATTCATGGGCAGCTGCGTTTCACCCATAGGTCGTATATGGCTTCAAATTAAGCAAGTTTTCGACGCAACAACAACAGAAGTAACAAACAGAACAAATTAATTATGCGAGAGCAAGATAAACAGTTAGTAAAAGGATATGGTATTTTTTCTTACCCTACACCCTTTAATGTCTTTTATCAATTTTTGTTTGTGCTTGGCAATTTTGTGTATTTACGGAAAACGGTCGCCCAACAGAGTTCACACAACATTCACACCACTGACTTCTATTTTAAGCCGTGCCCCTCAACATCTCTAACCAGCAACAGTCCTCAACCATCAGGCCCCACCTGGAAAGGCGGAAACCACCAACTGAAGCCAGTGCTGATGCCAGCCTCTTCATGCCCCTACGCCAAGACACGACCTGATCGCCGCGTCGCTTTTTTTGGCCCTGCCAAGCAGGTGCGAATAGAGCACGGAAAGATAGACGATGGGCAGGCATACGCAAAACACGCCCAAGCTGTCAGAGGTGGTGTAGACCTATCAATTCGTTAAGAGGGAGACTGTCAGCACTCAATACACGACGAACCCATTCATTACTCACTCGATGTATCCACCAGGCGCAAGCAGTGATTCGGTGATATCGGTGGCCACACGGAGTAGCCAAGTCCCACAATCCCAGCGCAAGCACTACGAACCGTAGTTTTGCATACCTTTGTTCTCTATTTATTTCCTTTTTTCTGCGTAATATAGTACGATATTTCACGAATAGGATCATAGCCAATTAGAGGTTGCTAGTTGGCGAGATTCGAACCTGGGACAGCACGGTCTTAAGTTCACCATGATGGCCGTTTAACCACTGCCGGCCACCTGCCCCGTGAGGGAGAGCTGGATGTCACGGCGGTGTCACAGACGTTGAAGTTTATCACAGGTTGCTCTGGTCCTAATCATTTTACTTTTCAACGGTTTTATGGGGCGCGCTTGCGGTTTCTGTACCATGAGAAATATCCTTTTTTAGCACTACGAACGCCACCACAGGTTGTTCCAGTCCGCTCATATTTCAGATACATTTGCAGTACTGTCCTCCATCGAGAAACATTAGTTTAAATCGTTTAAATTGTTTTAGCTGACAGTTATTGGAGTGAGGCTGAACTCCTCTCCGGGAACGGAGTGCTTGACTTGAAAGATGCCGATGACATCGTCCTGCTGAGTGATAATCTGCAGACAGTGCAACACGCCTTGGACAGATATGGTGTACACTTTGTGTCTTCCACGTGCAAAGTGCTTTTGCAAGATACGCAGGAGCCTGTGCCTACAATCACCCTTTGTGATGATCAGCTTGAGTTGGTTGGCAGCTTCAGCTACCTCAGGAGCTTAATAACCGTTGTGTCCGCAATTAATGTAGAACACAATACACGATAAATCCGTTTGCTACTACCACGGTAAACCGGTATGTCAGAAAACACACAAGCGCCGCATCTGCGCACACAGTATATGCAAGCAATCGGCGCGGCCCAGCAAGAGCGCCCCGTGCCTGGTGGAAAGTGATCGGTTAAGTGGTTCAATCACGCAATGTGCATGAGTGCGAGTAGTCATGACAGCCGATAGGCACGGATCAATAGGCGATTAGTAAATTAGACTGAATTCGTCCATCTATCGATACAAACGCCGAAAAGGCCACACGACAATAACAGCTGGATATATATATATATATATATATATATATATATATATATATATATATATATATATAACGTCCAGGGAGGAGTGATCAGATAGAAATAGTCACCTAAGTAGTGTCAGTTTAAAAGTGATGTTTACTAAAAATTCGAATTTTTCGTCTCGAGCATTCTGAAAATTGAACTTAATCAAGGGAGTCATCTAATATTCGGGATTATTTCCGTACTGTCGAAACGGCTTCGTGCAATGGAAATAACATCTACACCTTAACCGGTTTCGCACAAGAGTTGAATAACGTCCCGTAACCTTTTAGTTTTTTCTTCTCTTTTGCGAAGGTGTGTCATCTCTTAAGTTAAGCTACATCATGTTCACGCACAGACTAAATGTTACAGAGAGAATGATAATAATGTGGCTCAGATATAGTTCTGATTGCCCATTACAGATATCCAGTAATAAAATAAGTCTTCAGCTCCTGGTGAACTGTGTATTGTTCCAGCGTCTTAGCCACCCTCAGAATATGCTCTTCACCACCCACATGCTCCGATTGTTTTTTAATCAACTCTAAATTGCAGTCGGCTTTTATAAAACCTCGTATTACCACAGTTAACGATGATTTAGAGTTTGAATTTTTCATCGGATAACATGTTCGTTGATCGATCTTTTGTTTTTATATGCCAGAATGTTTTTCACCTACATGCTCAAGGCTTCTGTTTTTCAGGCTTTGGAACATTAGACCTGTTTCATCAACATTGAATACATCCCGCTACTAGTGAGGTTGCGGTGCGTAATCTCAAAGTTCACCATAATTTGAAACGAAACGCTTCTCTAGCATCGTGATTACTTCTCACGTCATCAGTGTCTGGGTTATCTCGACAAGGGAACAATTTTAGGGTCTTAGCAATGGGACGAAAACCCTCCAACCCTCAGTCGACCGAATTCTGTGTCGTTATTACTGACTGACCCAGCTAAGGCTCGGTCAACATGATCAAACCTGACTAAACCCAGTGTCCTAGTGAATCCAAATGATGTCTTATCTCTAGACAAAAAAGACAATCAAATTTGTTGCGAGAAAATTGTCACATTCATTTTAACGGGAGATGTTTCCTGGTGGGTGTTAGATTCCAGTGAAATTGTTTCTTATTCATTTTTTTTTGGGGGGGGGGGGGGGTGGGAGGGTACTTATATGGTGACCGGTTTTCTATGGGGGAAATTTTCTTTGCATTGCAAAAATGTTTCTTGCAGAGAGGTATTGTAATCGAGGAGGTTGAAGTTTGGTCTGGGTTCTCCCCTAGGTGTGTGGCACTTCATTCACTCCTGTTTAATTAGCTCATATGACGTTTAGATGATTCCGCTTATGTTATCATTTTTTACGTGTAGTTCCGAGAGGAGTAACCAATTTCTCAAGCGGGAATTGTATTCTCTCAAGTTCACCACTGAAGTCAGCTAAACTACATGGTTGTTAGTGCCCTCTGTCCTGTTGGGGATACCTAGAGATCTTATTTGATATATACCGAGGTGAACCACCCAAGGCCCGTCTCATTTCATTAGCACCACTTTGACTATTGTTTTTCATTCAAAGTGGCTTACGATGCCTAATCATGATTTTGTACAACACGTACTGGTGTCTGCTCACTCGGGAGACGTTTGCGGACATGTGGAACCGGACCGTTCGAAAACGGGGTCGAGAGCGGCCGGCTATTTATTTCGAGGATCAGGTATGGACATACGATCAAGTGGACGCATATTCTAACAAAGTTGCCAACCATTTATTGCAATCTGGGTTCAAGCGTGGTGATAAGATATTCTTGCTGTTACATTCCTCACCAGCCTATGTGGCGATCTGGCTTGGAGCTGCAAAAGTGAGTATTGACCTGTTTACTCTTTTGATTTATCTGCTGAATAACGGTCAGCGAAATGCATCAATTTAACTGCGCCTAATATGAGATTCATCATGCAATGTGGGCGTTCAAACCATTGAGAATCATGGAAGCACTGTAAATCTGTTTCATCCTTGTTGGGGATCATCAGCAGTGCACATCCAACGAGTCCCAACTGTGACTCGAACCCGGGATGAACGACTGTAAATCGAATACCTTAACCACAAGGTCTCTTGTTGCAGTGGTTTTCTCGTTAGTGCGACCTATGTGCTACATCTGAGACCCACTTCTAGTCTTTCGTCCTATGAATTCGAAGCTTGGCTCATTTTCATAATACGTTGGTCAGATGGAGTTGTGATGAGTATTCAACACCAATCCAAAATAGGTCACATTACAAATACCAATAAGTCAGTCGGAATACGCGTAAGGAGTCCGAATCTGTCGGATCACAGATTAAATCAGGAACATAGAGTAAAGTATAGGTGTATGCATGTTTGTATGTATGTATGTATATATGTATGTATTCTCGCAGGCCGCCCGTTTTATGTTATTTATTACTGTCGGCTACCAAGAACACTATAACGCTGTTTTATTACCGGAATACTTTTATTCATTTCACGCTTGCGCATGAATGCTGTGATATCAGAGCCTCAGAGGACCTTTTCACTATCCGGAGTAATCGGAAATCGTGACCGTGGGACTCACAATGGAGGGTCACATTGTATTTCAATGAGCCAGATTTAACGAGTCGGACGAGAGAGGATTGCCTTCTGCCCCCTGTGTAACCGGTGACTTCGAGATTCCAGCCTCGCTACCCAAAGACAACAGAAACTTTCACCACTAGATCATCACTGGTTGATAACCTTTTATTCAGCATGAATCGACGTTTTTCTTCTAAATGGGGCGGCTTAGTGGTCTGTAATAGTTCTTTTTCCTGGCTTATAAACAATGTATATTTTTTCGCTCTGCCGTTTGTGCAGGATCGAACACGTTTTTGACGATGTCCACAGTAGTCACTGCACCAACGTAGCTATGTGCAGTAGCATTTTCGAGTTTTTTCAGTCAATAGTTCGTTCTTTTTCATACATTTTTGTTCTTCGTTTGGAGCTGCATGATACCGGGCGCGTCCCTCGGTGGCGGGTAGGAGAAGGCCACCGTAAATAAGGTTTACTCACCAAATAAGTGGTCACGGACGATCAGCGGCAGATTGAAAATGCGCTGGGATTTCTGCTTGGCTAGCGTTCTCCTCTCTAAAATACCACAAGTCTGCTGACAGCATTGTGACGTGGCGAGCGTGGCCCGCCACTAAATAAGGCTGTGACTCCTAGTCATGTTCCACTTACCCGATAAAGTTTCCAGGAGAGGCGAATGATCTATACAATTGGCCGCTGGCTCATCTAAACCGACGTTGGTGCCCGGCAGGACGTGCTTCGCTGCGCAAAGGCTAAAGGTTCATCCGCGAACAAAAAGACCTACTCTGGACTGATCGACCGAGTAGTACAACAGCCCACAACACAAACAACCAAGGGAGACATCAATGATACAAGGATTGACCGATATACTCTTTTCTACATCTCAAACACCCCCATTTTTATGGTTTTTGTTGCTTTTGCATCATGCTTGATTTGAAACAAGTGTAATAATAATAATAATAATAGTAATAATAATAATAATGATAATAATAATAATAATAATAATAATAATAATAATAATAATATCTATCATCGTCATTCCACCTGTCCAATCCAGGCCGGTGTAGCCGCAGCTCTGTTAAACTATAACCTGCGTCAGGCCTCTTTGGAGCACTGTCTAAACGCGATAGAAGCAAAGGCGATTATCGTGGGTTCCACACTGCGTGATGCGTTTCTGGAGATCAGCGGAGACAAAAAATTTCCCCCGAGTATGATCTGGTATGCTGATGAAAAAGCGAGCACCCCAGAATCCGCCTATGCTATGACCACAGAGTCCAAAGACAGCTGGAATCAGAAATTAGCCGAAGCTTCATCCAGTCCTCCACCACCTCTACCGCGACTCAACAATCGACGTGAGCATTTAATTTACGTCTACACCAGCGGGACCAGTGGTTTTCCCAAGGTGAGCGAATCATTTCCGTATAAGAAGCAATCGCGATTTCCGCGGTTATCAGATTATTCTGCGCTTTCTATTACAGCTCAAAACACTTCCGTTATTAAAACGGTGTTGTGCAAAGACAATTAACTGAAGAGCACTGAATAATACATATTAAATTCTAAATAGTAATTTCACTTAGTACAAGACTGATTGACGAAATCGTGATGTGAGTCTATGGTGTTTTCCAGTGCCAAGATCGCTTGCTGCTAAGGAATTTCACTGCTGAAACGAATCTTCCAGCAAAATATTATCGTTGTTGTTAAAAGACTAATAAAGACTGCCACAACCTAAGTGCGAATCTCAATTCACTTTGAACAACGACCGCTCAACATGCGCTGGTTGAGGCAGTTCTTTTTACTATCTTTCAGCAAGAAACTTCGTGGAAATTCCGGAGATCAGGGGTAGGGAAGGTTGAGGGAATCACAAAAGGTGGTTGTATCAAGTAGAATAAGAACAGCTGGGGATACAAAATGCCACCCCAATATCCTCCACTGTCCCTAACTATTGTGTAGGCAAATTTTGTTAACCCGGGAAGCCCAAAAATCCGGAAATACTTAACGTATTCAGAATAAGTTTGTTCTCCACTCTCATTCTTCCAAGTTTTATACATTTTTCCATGCTATTTTCGATTTTGCGACTGATAACCTCCCCAGAGAAGAGTGCACTCCGAGAAATTCTGTCCGGGGATGCGCGTAACTCGTGTCCTAACTGATGTAGCTAATTGTAGGTGTATTGGTTATCTTGTTTTATTCACTTACCAAGAGCGCTAATCAGTAACACTAAGGCGTGGTTCCCATGCCAATTACGGATCAGAAATTTCCGTGATATATTAGTGGATAGATTCATATTCGGAAATCGAAGTAATTGGTCGTCCTCGGAAGCACCTCCCCGAGTCTCATTAAAGTTGCAGCCTGTACGTAAGAGAAGAAACCGTAAGATCAATTCAGTTGAAAGTTGATAGCCTTTCTCACTTTTCGAAATCAAGTCACTATTTTCAATACATTCTTGCTTTTCAGGCTAGCAGATGGATAGTGGGAGGTCTCGTTGAGTAAACCAAACACGACATTCGATGCACTAGCATTGTAAAATCAAATATCACGTGACAGCCTCCTTTCACAGGCACTTCAGCGTTGGTTCAACTTCTCATTACGTCGAGTTAGAAGCTGTGACTAGGATTACCAAGATGGAGCTCATCAGTGCCCTATCTTTACCTCTTACACTTGTCAGATTGGGTTCTTTTCACCTCTGTCCGAAGATAGAAGCCAAACGTTGAAACTAGAATTAGGAAACTTCAATGTCATCCGGTAAAGTAACCGGCGCGATACGAGTCGATGATTGTGCTGAAGTATAAGAAAGATGATAACATCTCATCTGAACCGTTTGATGAGATTGTCTTCCATCAATCATTAACCACTCAGTAACAATGTGTGCATGAAGATTTAGGTAGGATCAGAAACGATTGGAGTTTTACGGAACACATTTTCGTGATGTGGTGGTTTAATTAGTTTATTGTGCGACAATGAAATGCCCACGGCCAGTCTGTAGGTGACGAATAGGGAAATGACTACCGGTGGTAAGAGTCGAACTCCGACGTCAAAATCTAAATTCTACGATGATGATCCTTTGATCACCGCCGGTGAAACTTCTTGAAACAAGTGCACCTTCCATAGGCAGAGTATCCTTGATTTTTGACCCAAAGATGGCTTTTATTCATTAGGTCACATGGTTTTCTTACATCATTCCAGTGGGCAATATGCGACTTGGGGTCGTGCTTGGGAGTATACAGCTCTGTCGTAACTGGACTACTAATCTAGATCATAGTTGAAATAAGGGATGGAATAGAAGAAGAAGAAAACAACGAAATCACAGTGAACTGGAAAGGTTATTCACATCGATTTTTTGTCTTCCTTCCCATCGATCCACTCTCGCACACCCGATGGGGCCACGTTACTCTCCGATAGGCCGCAATTATCACGAAGGCTCGTTACATTCTGTTGTCGTCTGGTGTTCGTTATTCATTCCGTGTGTACAAGTCGGATGTTTTGTACACTCCACTCCCGCTGTACCATTCAGCGGCTGGAATTTGTGGTGTCGGTCAAATGCTGTTACACGGAACCACATTGGTCATTCGGTCCAAATTTTCTGCTTCCCAGTTCTGGACGGATTGCATCAAATATAACTGCACGGTGAGTTTCTGGGTCCCTCCTCCCTCTCTGTTGAGTTCTTCCCCCCCACACCTCCGTATCTCCCTCAGTGAGATGTTTGAATATAACTCGGTTAGTTGCACGATTAAATAGAATAATCATAGAGAACCTCAGGCGCTCATCATGCTACGGCGTCCCCGGTAAGCGACGCGCCTCGTGTCCCGGCGGTCGAGGTGATAAGACAACAAGCTGGGATTATTCGCTGCAGGAAAAGAACACACAGCCTGTTGGAATGTCAGGACGTTTCTAGACGTCGGCAGTCAGTGCATCACAATACGAACCCTACATGACTATGACGTAGATATTGCTTGCCTCTCGGAAGTCCGCCTGCCCAACTCAGGTAGCTGACAAATAAAGGTCCCGGGTGTGGATACATCCTATTGGCTCTATCACAGTTGCCCGAAAGACAACTCTGGTCTCTACGGTGTCGCGTTTGCTCTGAACAAAGCAGCTAATAATGCAATGATCTCTTGGGAACTAGTCTCATCCAGACTCGCCTTGGCACGTTTTAAAGGCTCCCCGCACGACTTGACGGTGATCGCGATCTATGCTCCAACAAATTCAGCTGATGACAAAACCAAAGACGAATTCTACACTAATTTGCAGGAGGTAATCAACCGGGTTTCGAGGCGCGATGTACTTTTCATCGCAGGAGATTGGAACGCTCGCACAGGTACGGCCGACGAATCTACTCGCCATATTTTCGGGAGATTCGGCCTTGGTCAACGCTGCGAGAACGGTGGCCGACTGATTGGTTTAGCCAACATCAACAGAATGGTTGTCTGCAGCACTCGATTTCAACACCCCAAGAAGCACCTACTCACATGGTACTCCAATGATGGTTACACTGCACACCAACTCGACCACATCCTGGTGAGATCCCGTTGGGCCTCGTCTGTGGAGGATTGCCGAGCGTACCGAGGTGTAATAACGGGCAACACAAACGGCACCGACCATGTCCTCCTACGCGCATGTTTCGAAGTTCATCTGTCTACACGTGCTAAAGTGTCTGCACCCTCTCGGATAAACGTTGCTGCCCTAGAAAATCCAGAGAAGTGAGAAGCGTTGTCACGAGCAATCACAATCCGACTAACCAGCGCAACCAATGCACAAGCAGATGAAGTTTCTGTGGGAGGGCAGTGGGCCCGAACGAAGACGACAATCAAGGAAGCTACTTGGACAGTACTCGGGAGAACAAAAAGGTGAACAAAAGATTGGATCTCGGAGAGCGCGCTCCAGGTGTCAACCAGAGCACACGAAGCGCGACTGGCAGGTAGCAACGAACGCCGCAGACTGCAACGAGAGGCCACACGCTCCGCCAAGGCTGATCGCAAAAGATACTGGATAGAAATAGCTGAAAAAATGGAGACCGCGTCCGGAACTGGTGACTTCGGCAAACTGTTCCGCCTTATTCGCAACGCCTCTAATAGGTTTTGTAAGCAAAATTCCCTTCTTCATGACACGGCAGGAAACTTAATACCCGAACAGAGTAGGAAAATGGACCGATGGGTGGAATACTTTGGTCAGCTGCTCAACCGGTCTACGGACCACCAGACGGACCAACCAATATCAACCCCTCCAGTCCAGTACGAAAGCAACTGTGACCGTTCCAACATCGCGGAAATCACGGAAATGATAAACAAACTGAAAGACAGAAAGGCTGCTGGGGAAGATGGCATCCCTCCAGAAGTGTATAAAGCATGTTCATCGCCATCGATTGACAGATTGTGTACACTTTTTGGTTCCATTTGGAGAGCGGAAGCATTTCCACCCGACTGGGGAATGTCCATACTGCTGCCCATTCCGAAGAAAGGTGATAAATCGGCATGTGAGAACTACCGAGGGATCAGCCTGATCGATGTGGTCGCAAAGATCTTTGGTGCGTTGTTACTAACCCGTTTCTCCGAGGCAAGAGACCAGCGCACTCGCCCGAAACAAGGGGGTTTCCGCCATGGCAGAGGCTGTGTGGATCAAATTTTCACACTGCGCCGAATACTGGAGCACCGCTATGAGTTTCAGCAGCCGACGGTAGCTTGTTTCATCGACTTCCGGGCAGCATTTGATTCGGTGAACCGCGAGTCTCTTTGGACCATAATCCAATCCGATGGGATGCCCGATAAGCTTTTAAGGCTGTTAAGGGGATACTACTGGACAACCGGTGCTAGGGTTCGTATGTACGGTGAAGAGTCCCGCGAGTTCACACTCACTACCGGAGTTAGACAGGGCTGTCCCCTCTCACCGGTGCTGTTCAACTACGCCATTGATTGGACAATGCGACAGGCATTACCAAACTACCCTGGCGTTCAGCTTAGCCAGTAAATATACATCTCGGACCTGGAGTTCGCGGATGATATTGTCATGCTTGGAGACTCCCCCGTTACGCTACAACCAATCCTCGACCGAATCAATTCCTTTGCGAGATCCATCGGACTTGAAGTAAACTCGACCAAAACAAAAGCTTTTACAACCCATCTGGGCCCGACAATTCAACAACTGTCGATCAGTGACCAACCAGTCGAATACGTCCCTTCATTCAAATACCTAGGCTCAACTCTGCTTCCGAACGGCCAGGCAAAAGATGAAGTGGTATTACGGATCGACAGCGCCAGGAGAGCCTTTCTTCAGCTAAGAGGAACGCTGTGGACTCGCAGTGAAATCAGCTTAAGCACCAAAGTTCGTGTTTACCGTGCTGCTATCCGGCCCGTACTCATCTATGGCTGCGAAACCTGGCCACTACGAGCTGAGGATACCAGAAGGCTGGAGGTTTTCGACCACTGGTGCCTGCGGCAAATCCTCAAAGTCAAGTGGCGCGACAGGGTGTCCAACGACGAGGCAAGGAGACGATGCTGTGATATCGATGCTCTCCCCGTCCTCCTCCAACGTCGACGACTTCAGTGGTTCGGCCATACGCTTCGGCGACCCGAGTCAGAGATAACCAAGCAAACACTGCCCCACTCCCTGCCCTGATTGGCGTTATCGCCTTGGTGGGCAGCTCAAAACGTGGACCAGTACAATCGAGAAAGACGTAGAGCTTCTAGGCTTTCGGTCAGTCTATGGAGCCCGGCGATGGAAAAGGGACTGGATGAGGATCTGTACGGAGCTCGCCTTCGACCGCCGCGCGTGGTCAGCAATGGTCCGTGATATCCATGGAGCCGACTTATCCTCTCGCAGGAAATAGTCGCGTAAAAGTAAAAAGTAAGTACGATTAAATAGGACATCGTGTAAATAAATATCCCAAACATTCTCTTACTTATCTCAATGCATCGGAAGTACTTCAGTTTACATCAAAAGCCGTTTATAATATGATCCAAATGCAGGATTGGGATCGCTCGCAATATGCTGATCCGCTTGGTACAGAAATTAGTCAGCGCCCCGTACATGTGCTACTTCTGTTTTGTTGTATTGTTCTGATTAGTTAAAGTGTGGGATTTGTCGGTGCTCGGCTCATAACCGTGTGTTTGACCGCCGTACGATGACAGCAGGTCACATACCGCTTACTTTAAGCCGCTAAGTTAAACCCATGACTAAAATGTGACAGTTGAGGAAACCTGTTTGAGTGAGTCGACTCTTTCTGATCCCTTTAGAATATACTGATTGCTGTTCTGTTAGTCAACCCAATAATATTTGTCCTACTCCCGTTAGCCAACTTTCCAATTGACAGAAGGGCTGGTTCAGGCAGTCCTTGTGCTCCTTCGTTTCACAGTTCATTTCTGAGTTTGTTGCATGTACGGAGCCTATACTAGTGACGACATGGATGACTGGAACTTGCTCTGAGTTCCAAAGTGAAACCAGTGCTTCATTTTTAGAGGAGGAGCTTCATTTGTTGTTCGAAGCATTTTTTGGAAGAAAATTTGTAGCACGTCATACGGTGGCTTTTGGATTTCCTGGACTCCGGCTCTGTGACCCAGTTGATGCCTCATCTCTTCAAGTCGTTCTCCAGTTCCTTATTCGAACTTTTCCGGGGGCACAGAGGCTTCAACTTCCGGCCCAGTGGGCATTGATTTGCCGATGCCGCTGCCCCTCATCATCCTGCTCAGCACTAGAGCCGAAGTAGGTCAGATCATTGGTGGCAGCTGGTTGCGCGCAGTAAGGCTTGGAGGTTTGGGCCAGGTGAACCGTCGCCCGTGTAATAGATGCAACCCGTTTGGTGTTTTGGTAAATGGACCCACTGACTCACGTTTCGGACTTACTGACCGACGAGGCAGTCTTTAGCTTTCCATATGGCATGGGGACTTTGTTTTCGGCATGCAAAAATTGCCATTGAGAGTGGAGAGTGGATGACTAGCAGCGCACTAACTAAATTCACCATCGACTCACAGTGGTGTCCGTAAAAACCTCGAAATATTTTCACTGTGGTCTCCGTGTACAGTTGAATATGTGTCTCATAACGATTAGTGAAACAGAAAACGGAGATGTTGGTGCAGTAAGAGAGCATGATTCCCCCGCTCAACGTTTGCAACTATACTGAGTCTAGAATAGTAAGCACCCACCCATCTAGTGAACTCCATTCCAGGAGTCTGTGATACCATAGACCAGATCAGAATCTTCGTCCCTTCCTAATTAGTCACGGATTACGAACCCTTTCTCAGCTTCCACCCGCCACCCTTCCAGATGAATAGCATGTACTTGGAAACATGTAAATGCAGCTTTCCCCGGCCCAATCACCTTGCGCTAAGTGGGCGCTTGCTTCGCTGCTTCCCGATCCCCGGTACTCTGAACCTAGGCTCATTAATACTGGCCTCGTTGTTCCACTTCACCCGGACAATAGTACAACGACGTTGGTTTTGAAATACAAGCGGTCTTTATGCATCCTTCACACAGTGTTCGGTAACATTAATGGAGCTGCTACAGTTGGCTTTAACTGTCATGATCCAACACCCATCGTCCAGTTCAGTTAGCAAAAACCCCTGATTCATTACTTTACTTGCTTTACTCTTCTTCACTCGCCGGTTCCTGGACATTTAACGAGCTAAACTACTTCCAGTGTGAATGCTTGTAACTCACGTATCTATTTGCTGTAGTAGGCCATTCGGTCCGTCGATCCTTTGTTTACATGGTACCATCGTCATATAGTTCGCCAATTATTTACCCGCACCGGATGACCCAGTTCGATCTTGTGGTTATGAGTCAAATCTCATAAAAATGTTTCCGCTCTTAGGTCGCGGTCTGAGTTTGTTCATCTGACGTGTTGAACTGAAATTTATACTTCCAAGTGGCTTCACTATCACGCCTGATCTAACTGCCAAGTTGTTGATACACCTAAACCTTGCGGTTGAATTGCTGTGGGCTACCGTGCTCTGGTTTTGATCGATGTTGTAACCTTACCGTGGTGATCGGGTTGGTGTGCTGCGCTAACCCCTTGGGCTATGCCGATTGGAGCGCAAAGGGTTCCTTCAGAATCACCCACATCGGACAGGCTGTGGGCGATTAGTCAGACAAAAACAACACGGCGTTAGAGGACATGGCGGGTTTCTCGCCCAACAACGAACTCTGCATAAAATCGACAGAAGTCCAAGACAGCGTGACGTGCGCGAATGTGGCCCGCCAGCCAATAAGGCCATTGGCCCTTGCTTCCTACGCAGCTATTCTGAGTGGGGTAAGATCAACTAGGACGCGTTAGGCATTCTTCGCAGGCAGACCGCCATCCAAAAGGCATATGGTTTGCTCATTTGGTCACTGGCTCCCAGCACACACTTTATGTTGCTCAACAGGTTGTGCACGGGTTAGAGTTGCTACGTCAAACAAGCCCAGTGACGCCGGGGACGTCACATCATACATAGTTCCCAAAACTGTTCACAAAGAATTTCTCTGCATACACCGCTCATGGGCAGGTGCTATTCGGGACATCCAGGAAGCCGGCCAGTCATCCCGCAGGACAAAGTTGCGCAAAAGTGAGTAAGTGTACTCAGGTTGGCAGACACGTATTTGCTTGGTAATACGTAGTTCACCCGCTTGGTTATTTCAATATTCCGAGACTGAAATCAGGTATTTTCGGCTTGATTATAACACTTGTGTTGTTGTGCGGTTACATCTGGACGTATCACTTTTGCGTGGCCAAGTATATATATATATATATATATATATATATATATATATTAAATAGGTTGTGTGGATTGTGATACATACAAAGATTTACTCAGTATATAGTACGAACTTCGTGAATTAGTTAAGGTTTATCAGGCCACCGGGTAATGATCTTAGTTCGTTCAAAGTTTCCTCTTATTTATGTTGGTTTCGTTCTGCGCTGTTGGTAGTTGAATTTATCTTGACCTTGGTTTCCAGGGTAAAAGGCTCAGAGCAAAGTAAGCTAACTAAAATATCAAGGTATAAAAACACAGTTAAACTGATTAGCAGGACCACATAAATTACCTTAGGTTATTTTTAGTTAGGTTTACCATTCAAGTATTTTGGTAGAAGCCGTTTTTTCGGTCAATATATTTTCATAACCGTATCTACATTACAAGGTTAAAAGGAGTTCATTCATCACACGGAGATTTCACGATATTTATGGTTTGATAATGCTTTTTAACGATGACTGCCAAACTCGCCGAGAAAAGGAAATACCAGTTCACATCAATATGCGTGTTGGCTTCAACATCATTTGTGTGCGCCTCGTTAATCGCTTATGTTGTTATCACGATGACGATGAAAAGATCCACTAAAACTGAATTTTCTCAACACCTCCATAAAGAGGATCAAAGTAGAATTGCAGAGGCCTATAACTGAATCTTTTTCGCCATACCTTACTCGGTGTTTTGATGCGAATAGGAATACCAATTGTCGGATAAATCACAGAAAAACTATCACCACTACGCACTTCAGAGGTAGAACGACTAGTAAATCCAATGAATAGGACGATTTTATGTCAGTTACGACCAAGAAACGGGGCCGGAAATCCCTGTCCTAATCCAGCGAGGGAGCATTCCCAGGATCACTCACTCCCTGTTGGACATAAGTCAGTGGCAGTTTTCAATGCGGCTAGTATTATGTGATATGAAGGTTGCACTGTAAGCCCAACAAATGGGGACACTTATTGGTTTCATCAGGGGATTCAACTCACGATGCTGGTCATTTCGGCGATGGATTTGTTCCTCTTGTGAATATTTGTTATACGAGCCGTAGAAGGCTCAGAAAAATGTCATTTAATGTCAGAATTTCCTCCGAAAAATTATTTCACCGAAAGTCGGTATAGCACACTAACCAACATTATTGATTTGGATCGGAATAGAACACGTTTAGCTTTGTTGGTGGACTTCAATTTGAGGCGCCTCGAACGTTGGGAAAATATTGACCGTTGTGACCGGAAAGTTCGCCGAATTCACCGGAAGCAAGCCACCTGGGTAGGTAATGGTTATTCATGATAACGCTTTATGCTTTGTTTCACAAGAAGTTTGTACATAAAGTCAAGCAGTAAGATTTGTCTGTTGATTATTCACTGTAGGACTTGTGAATTTATGCGCAACTCCAAGGTCCAGTTCATACAGGTACCCTGTAATAGCGTAGATTTGAATGTAATCGTAAAAATGTCTCTGTTCTGAAGAGATTAGTCAAAGAGCTAACTACACACTGGTCATTAGAGTCAGAAGTGCAACATGTGATGATGCATAATATGAAGAATTATTTCGTCATCTACATGGTGGACTCTGTGCCGGAGAGACGGTGAAAAACCCTGGAGAATAACGGCAGGTCAAATGTTTAATGCCGTGTATGAACATTGTGTTCTGTATGCTGTTTAAGTTATTTCAATGTAAAGAAAATTTTCCCATTTCATCCCAGAGGCTCATGTTCCCTTATAGTTGCGGCCCACGTGCAGTGACGAAAATATGGTTTCGCCTGAATTTTAGTATAGCTATTCATCGCATACAAGCAGACCACAAAGGTTATTTTCCTAAAACCTCGCCGCTACATGCTAGTTACGGTACATATAAAATTTTGTAGTTCTGCATTAATACTGTCGTCTGCGAGTACAAAATGTGCCCGTGTGCATCACCTTAGATCTCTCGGGATATTGTATCGCTCGGTCGCCCAGTAGACTTTAGGAGGGTGACTGGCGGAACTACTCGGTCCTTTTCTCTAAGAGTCCACCTTTGATCTATGCACAACAGGCGCAGAGTACTATGGAGCACGGTAGTGTCTTAGATCATTAGTCGAGAATGCACTCCAAGATGTAATAATACCACTGCCTCCATGGTCGTGCGATCTTGATACAGACATCCTCCACCCGCCCCACCAAAGTTGAAATCATATTCTCGAAGTGCACTGTCTCGATGAGTTCGGAAGGTCTAAGTTATCCTTAATTTGCTTTCACGTGCCTGTCACAATTAGCCGAGGTCTGACTGCCGCTTTGAGAGGTACATTTTTGAGCTCTGGGTGAGAGTTGAGTGTCCGGTAAAGACCCAAAGGCTGACAGGATGTCCCAATCAGTCAAAGACATATACTCCGAGAATGTTTCTTAAACCCAGCCATGGTGAACTAGTACTTGCCAAGTTTTCTGGATTTGAAAATGGTTATGGTAGTGATGACTGTGGAAGTGATGTACATTCTTTGACTGTCATTCATTGATTGTGAACATGACTAATTTTCCAAGTAAGCAGTTTTCACCGGCCCTATCAAAAGCGGACCAAGTAAATTGCGTCGCACTGACCCAGTTTGCCGGTATGTATGTATGTATGTATGTGTGTGTGTGTGTACTGTTCTGATAAGGTACACGGTTATGTTCACTAGGTTTGGCCTCGAATCCGACATTGACCAAATTGTAATGGTTGTGTAACTTACCATTACCAACCTTACAGCCAGAGGCTGAAGCATGCAGTCCACGTTCGTTTGTTATATCTGCTTACCACCCAAATAACTGGTCAAGGTCAGCGAGGGTCTATCAGTCATCATCATCTAACAGGCGTTAACTCGAAATCCGGGGTTTCGCTGTGGTGTGATTGTAGTACCGTACAATTCCACCGGGTCAGTTCATTTTGCATCCATTATAATTGCGACATTTAACTTCCTTAAGTAAAAACTTTATTGTGCTTTTAATGTGATTATCACGTGTATAATCTTCATATTCACCATCTTATCGTCAATCTGGAGCTCAATTTTCATTGTTGTATTGAGTGCGAGAACCTGCGGCTGATGTATCACCTCATCTCGCATATATGGAGAGTCGTATGTCGTGGCATACTACAGGCGTCACAGGTTGATGAAAGCCAGTGCGGTACTCGCTGTTAGTGATACAGTTTCATCCGAAACACCTCCTCCGTGTGTAGTGTAATTGCCGAGGAACTTGAAGCGATCAACTAGTTCTGACTGGTCACAACAGATGACGTACACGCCCTCGTATCAATCCTGTGAAAACACTGCACATTCGAGTAGAGCAAAATGCATGCTGTACATGAACTACCCAGTCATGATTGTGTTGCATTATTTGGGCGTTATCACCAACAGCTTGTGGGAAATTCCCCTGAGCTGCTGCATACTGTATTTTTGACGCTCTTCGCGACTACCAGATTTCGCCATTCGTGCGTAGACTTGCTCATCAAACGTTCGCAAATTCTTGTAATCCACCGGAGAACTACCAAATAGTTGCAGGGGCATTTGTGTAGTCAGAACGCATAACAACACATTCGTACGTAATAAAGTTCTTTCAGACGTAATTATTATGCGACAGTACGATTTGCAAACCAGGCTTTTGACGAGATTGTGTGTGGGAAACCATCGGCGATTGCCAGTTATTTTGCTACTACCGTTATAATCCGCAAGACGTGCTCGGGTAATAGGTTGTTTATTGCAAACAGCTTGTTCGGAAATCGACAAAACAAACCAAATGTTACAAGCATGCTGATTTGCAAGGTCGCTGTCCTCTTCACTTGAAAACAGTCACCATCCGACGGAAGAGCAGTCCTGTGGTTCGCCTATCGTTGTTCACCTTTTTGCGTTTAGTCTCTTGGACATAGCGGCGTTGGTAATCCACGACTGACGATAGTTCCGTTTTCAGCAGTCAACTACTTACAAAGTAGTATATACACTCACACTACTGCATGGTAGACTAATCCACTGTCGTCCGGCTCGTTATCACACCTGACCTACTGGGACTTTATGTGGTTCTCCACTCCAGGTCTCAGGGTCTGGTTGCCGGTTATCCCTGATAGTGCAGTGGGTCTTTGTGGCTATGACGTATATGCCTCTTCCACTGCACTCATGCGCAAGCATGTACTAAAAAAAAATTCGTGATTGTTTGGAGTTTTTTTTCGTCTGTCGAACCCAACCCATCTGTTTGAGGGAACAGCATTGTCAGGTTAACAAATTTATCGTGACAATATACTGATTTTCCCGCAAAATTTTGGGCGAAGAGACGACAACTGTGGCGGTTTGGTAGCAGTAATATAAATCAGTATAAGCCGTGGTGATTTCATTCCACACTCATACATGAGATGAATTCAGTCCGGACAAGCTGCAGTTCACTTAGTTCGGCAATCTGTTCAGTGTTGCAGCATTCATTCTCGCACTATCAACATCATCATCGTGAATATCTGATTCATTCCATTGCAAACTTTGCGTTGCCAAGCAGTAAACTGTCTGACTTGGAATATGCGGACGAGTGAAGATCTAGGTAAGTTGCAAGCTCTCATAGATAGCCTAAACAACAAAAAAGCAATGTTTGGGATGCGTTTTGAACCCTCAAAGTGTAAAATGCTACTGCAGGACTGGATTGACTCAATACCAAACTTTGTCTTGCCAGGAGAATCCTTAGTTAGAGTAGATAAGTTTCGTTCCCTAGGCATTTAAACCTCACCAGATGGTCAGATGTCGGATGAAGTAACATCGCACGTACAGAAAGCGCGATTGACTTTTTCCAACCTCAGCAGTCTGTGACGCCTGCAAGTCATTGATTGCTTATCAAGGGTTGAATGCACACTGCGGCAGATCCGTTCTTTTATACGGTTCAGAAATATGGCCGGTAGGGGTAGAAGGTAGGCAAAGACTGTCGGTGTTTGAGCACCGATATCTTGGTAGCATTGCCCAATGTGGTGGGAACACTGTATCAGCAATGCTTAGGTTAGACGCAGAGTGTTAGGACCCAGAGGTCAGTCTCTGGATCAAGTACTGAATTTAAACAGGTTAGGGCCTCTGGGACATGTGTTACGCATGTCCACCGCTAGACTTCTTCGGCGTACACTGTTCTCCGAGGCAAGTAGTAGTTGGAAGATAGGTCGAGGTGGTCAGTCCATGACATAGCAAAAAGGTAGGAAAACATTGACCGGTTTAGTTAGCCAAATAGAACGTGTTACACTTCCAGGTTGGGGCCTATGAGACCCGCCCACCAGATTGTTGGAAACACTAAGTGATATGGCTAGGTGTCGCTGCCAATGGCGTAGTTGCATCCGAACTGTTTCCTTGTCCTCGTGATTTCCACTTCTTACCTTGCCTTTGGCTCCTTCTCACTTAATGCTTCTATTCCTTTTGCCCTTTACTCGTTGATGCTGGGAGGAAGCAGCCAAAACAAGAGCAAAAGTGGGAGATTATTGGTTGAATGAGTTAAACTGAACGGAACTGTCTAGCCATTGAGCTGTAGCAGTCTTGCATTGGATCTGACTCTGTATCATTCAACAACGTGGGATATGCTTATGCTATATAATAACGGTACTTGCAACTGAACCTCTGCTTGCATATGTTTTCCGATAGACATCACCTGCCTATCGAAATTCCGTATCTTATACATTAAAGAGTCTAATAAATTCAATACCCAGTATGTATGTAGTCTGATTTCACTTTGAAAAATTCAATCACTACATGAAAATTCCGTTTTTTTCCATTCAGTTGTTGCAGTCAGCGTTTTATGTACACATGTGGGTGACAAATAGAAGCACCACCTCTGATTGAGAGTTGGTTTTGTCCTCATGAGATATTTGTTCAATCCGTAGTCTTCAGCTGGCTTTAAGCCCTCACCTGTTGCTCCGAGGTGCCGTTTATTGCCGCGATGGCCATTCGACAGGCAGACCAAACCAGGTAGCTATAGCCGGGGTCGCTGACGTATCTTAGTTCGCTTCTCCCTGGAAGGTTTGCAGTTTTTGACAAAAGTCTTTGACTGCTTTTGGGTTGCAGTCCATACTTGCACACACCGTAACAACAAACAGCCTAGGTTTATCGGAGCAGTGACTGCTAGCTTTTCACGAACTCCCAAGTTTTACTATATGCAGTCGGTTTCCGACAGGAATCCAGTCTGACAGCCTGGTCTCGGTTCTAGCGTTGAAGGATACATTAACACCCGTCTGGCCAAATGCTGAAGCCTCTGGGTCCCCAGAGTGGTGCAACCAATGTTAATCCAGGATCATCTCGGTAGCAAGGGTCTCAAATCAGACCAAATCCACCTTTGTTTATCCCTGTTCACATGTTCAAGGTTACGGAAAAAGAAGTTCCGCATCACAGAAGTTGATTGACAGCGATTGATAGTTGACAGCGATTCACTGTCGCTCTTTTCGTTACCACTTGTCCTATTGGGATCTTATGTGGTTCTCCAGTTCAATTCTTATAGCAACTTGCCGGTTATCCCTCGAGTGTGCGCTGCAATAGTAAGGCCAGTTGTTTATGGTTCAGAAACATGGCCAATGTGGGCTGAAGTTATATGAAGATTGTCGGCATTTGAACAGCGATGTCAGCGTAGCGTTGTTCGAATCTGGTAGGAACACCGTAGCAGCAGTGCTGAGGTTAAGCGCAGAGTTTTGTGTACACGAACCAAATCATTAACTGAAGCACTCAAGCCCGCCAGGCTAAGATGTTTGGAACATGTATTGCACGTGTCCCAAGGTAGGTTTCCTCAGCGCACAATGTTCGCTGAGGTGGTAGTAGTTCGAAGAGGAGTGAGAGTGGTCAGTCCATGACATGGAAAAACGGTATGAAAGACCTATTCGATGGACTTGGCGGTGTAGGGCGTGTTAGGTTCCCTGGTTGAGATCCAAGAGACCATCTCAGTCAGTGGTTAGATACATTTCAGGATATAGCTGGGTGTCGCCATCAGTGATGTTACTGTATCCATCAACATTCTTCATCGACTTTATACTACCATTTATAGTTCTCTTCTTACGCTTTTCATGCTTCGGTTGTTTTTATTATTTTCGATGAAGGTAGGCGCTGAGAGATAGCAACTAAGGGCACCGCATCCAGTGCATGGTCAGTGGTTGCCTGAACTGAACTTATCCCTCATAGTACAACAGGTCTTTGAAGCTATGCACTCATGCTCAAGTGTGGGGTGAAGAATCTCTTGCACTCTATATCAGTAATATCAATAAAAATGACTGGTGCTCGTCGAATGGCATTTGTCTGGAACTAGCAAGCTTGATTTACGAAGTCCAAACTCGGACAAAACAGTTTGAATTTGGTGACAAGCGGTAATCTATTCTGTTCCGGCTCATTACGTGCCTGGACTACTAAGGTTTTTTGTAATTCTCCACTCTAGTTCTCAGGATCGTGTTTTTTGCTCTCCTTTGTTATGCACCAGACTCTGGTGGTTATGGCATATGCTTCTCCCACCACCCTTGGTTTTATCGTTGGCAGCTTCTGGTCACAAAGCGCAGCGATCAATGACCTACGGAAATGATTATTGCTAGTAATACACCACCTACTATATGCTTCATTTGGGACTTATTGATTCTTTCAACTCTTATACATAATTCACACAGGTTGTGCAATACATCGGTGAGACCTGTCGCTACTTGGTCGCTCAGCCTCCCAAACCAACGGATCGTCAACATAAAGTCCGTTTGGCGTTCGGGAACGGGCTTCGCCGTGAAACGTGGATTGAATTCCAAAAACGGTTCAATGTGCCGCGAATTGGCGAGTTGTATGGCGCTACCGAATCCACTGCTAGCATAATCAATTCCGACTTCACAGTAAGTATATATATATATATATATATATATATATATATATAATATATATATATATATATATATATATATATATATATATATAATGTGTGTTTGTCGTGAAATTCAATTGAGTGGGAGCAAATTTTGTAGCAAACTAGGAATATCATCAATATCCAAACTTGACCTTTCGTGGGAAGCAAACGTTTTGCAACTGACGTAGTGTTTCACGCTGATCAACATAATCAACAAGAAGTTGCCCTCTCCGCGATTCCGAACATGTCATGTCCTCGGGGCATCTTGTCTACATCCAGTGTTGCGCAACAATGCGGTTGAAAACCACAATTGCTTCCGCATGGGTCCAACTCTGGATTAGTCTTTGTGAATCTTATTATACTCAAGTGATGCCAACAAAATATATACATCCACTTCTCACGAATAACCACTTGGATTACGACTGCTTTGTTTGTGTGACTTTTTAATGGGCGTATTGTTTACATAACTCTAGCGGTTTCCATAGTGTATTTTAATTTTAAGTTCAGTTCAGTCCGTTCGTGCACGTTCTTTCAATATTTCTCGTGTCGTATTTTCAGTAGAGCTTAAATTCATAATCAAATCGTAATTTGGCTGTCTGCGCAATATGATTTGATGCGGTTGTTGGGGAACGAATTGTCTCTTGATTTGGTCACGAAATAGATGAGCAACTGGGAAACTCGGCTAATCCAATCAATCGAACGGCGATACTGGTTTACTTAGCTGTTAGGAAGTCCCATTGATTTCTCTGGAAATCTTGTCAGGAACAGTCAACTAAGCATTCCCTGTGCTGCTGCTGCCATGTGCAGATTTGCGGTTAAACAATGTGACTCATTTTTGAGTTGTTCTAAGTACCCTTTGTGACCTCGCGCACACGCTAACTTGCTGAATTGTGCGTGGGTTTCATGTGTGTGGATTCCAGTCTCATCAAGTGCGACAAGTGATAGCACATTCCGATCATCTCAAAAAATCGAAATCTGCCAAGGGAAACGTTGCGAGCAAAAGCTAACGCTCGACCGGACTTCGGTCCCAGTGCTTGGGAGATAGGATATTTAGGTCCAATGGGTCACAATCATATTGTCGAAATTGGCCGCAACTCAGACTGATTGTTGTCTGGAGTATTCTTTGCTCCTAAAAGCCAGTCTCTTGGTTTTGGCTCGCCCCACAGACGGATGTCACTTGGATTGATTGCGAATAACAATTTCGGAAAATGTCAGATTTTCCAGAGCGTTGGAGACCCATCCTCATTGTTAACTTCAAAGAATCACTCGTGTAACGTGTGAGCAGTGATAAGCGTTCTACTTTGTCACTCGGTGTACAGTGGCAGTTTCAAACATGGTCATCAGCAGCAACAGTGCGACTCTAAGGTGTGGGTTCATTCAGTTCTAATTAATTCAGAAGCACATTATTTGTTCCTGTCATTAATCATAGGTATTGATCGTTCACTGAGTCAACGGTGAAGCGAATTCAGACAATGCCATGTAGACTAGTTGCACAAAACACTTGACTCATGAAATCAGTGATTCTCAAGTGCTTGGTCATCGTCGTCATTTATTATCGTCGTACAGCATTAAACTGTAGGGCAAGCCCCACTGACCACTGCCTTTCTCCCCATGTTGCACGTAGAAGTAAAAAAGAATGAATATACAAGATGAACAGGGAGTGGACCGACAGGGGTGGGAAAAGGAAAGATCACCGTAGTAGCCAACATGCAGAATACACAATCTAACTGTACAAACGCATATCGATCAATCATTCTAATTTGACCGAAAGTAGCAACACGATCTCCGCTGTTCACGGTTCGCTGCCAGATCTTTCAGTGTCTCCAGCCAACTGGTTGACGGATCTTTTGGTCCCGAACCACGAAGATGTGAAGCACCTACTTTTCCTAAGTTCGCCGTGCATTTTCTGATTCCCCGTTGCCAATTCATCTGTTGACCTCCACGTAATTTTTCCCACTCCTCCTCCTGAGGAGGAACGGAGAATAGGGCACGGTACGGTAGACATGTGTTTGCCATACGTAACACGTGCCCCAACCAACGAAGTCTGCTACTCAGGATATCCTGTGATAGAACATTCTCTGAACTGGTACCCAATACTCGATTTCTGAATTCAGCATTGCTCACCCGGTCAGTCCACCCAATCTTGACGATACCACGCAAACATCGATGGTCGAAAACCTGAAGACGACGATTATCTTCTGCAGGTAGACTCCAAGTCTCGCGACCATACAACATAACTGAGCGCACTGCGGCACAGTATACATGACCTTTCAACTTCAGTGAAATATCAGGTCGCCACCGGAAGTGCTCCAGTCCAGCGTACGCCGCTCGAGCCTTGGATATCTGCGTGCTCACCCTTACTACTGTGCTCCCATCGGTCGTTACGCCGCTTCCGAGGTGGGTGAGGTGGTCGACAATTGCCAGTACCTCCCTATCGAGTATCAAGCTCGGAATCGTTGACGTCTAGTCTTGCAATATTACTTTACACTTTGAAGGTGCAAAGCGCATGCCGAATAGAGCTACAGCTCTCCTTAGTCTATCTGGTGCCCGTTGAGCATGTTCCGTGGATTCGAACAAGTAGACAACGTCATCCGCGTAATCTAGGTCACGTAGCTTTCCACTATTTCCTAGTTCGACGCCTAAATCCTGAAGGTTTTGCAGCGCACTCTCTATTATTTTGTCCATGCCGAAGTTGAACAGGAATGGAGAAATGAGACACTCTTGTTGAACACCACTGATCGTTTTGAATGTATCAGATAGTTCACCGTAAACTCTTACGCGGTCAGAAGTATGATAATACAGTGATTTCAGTAGATTCACGAACTTCTGGGGCATACCTTTTCGATGAAGAGCCCTGAGAAGTGCTTTTCGATCAACTGAATCGAAGGCATTTTTTCAGGTATTGGAAAACCATTATTGTCGGTCGGCGGTACGTGTGACGCGTTTCAAATAGTCGGCGAAGAGTAAAAATTTGGTCAATGCATCCTCGACCTGGGCGGAATCCGGCCTGTTGTTTGCGGGTGTTCCTCTTGCGAGCCGGTGTAAGATGGTGCAGCAAAATCGAGGCTAATACTTTGGTGACTATCGGAATTAAGCTAACCCCACGATGGTTACTATAGTCATTGCGTATTCCCTTCTTTAAAATGGGAACAGCCAATGACTCACTCCATATTAACGGAATACGCTCCTCGTTCCAAATGTCACGGACCAGGGTGCTAAGTGATTTTATCGAAGCCTCTCTACCCATTTCGAAAAGAATTGGTGGACGTTTGTCCGGACCGGCCGCTTTCCCACGCTTTGGTAATCGAATACATGACTCCACTTCCATTTCCAATGTGGGCTCAAGTGATACCACCCAAGGAGTCGCAGTTGTTGACGTCAGAGTAACCACATTAGCGCACGGCCAGCTAAACTGTTCCTTGAAGTATTCGGCCCAACGGTCCAGCCTTTGCCCTTTACCATGAATGTGCTGTCCATTTCTATCGCATATCGTTTCGCTGACCGGTGTTCGCCGTCCACCGATGTCACAAATAAGTTTGAACAGCCTTTGACTGTTGCCTGAAGCAGCTGCTACTTCCATTTCTTCGGCTACCTTGACACACCAATTTTCGCAATTCTTCGTAAGGCTTTTTTTAACTTGCTTTTTTAGACTTCTCCGTATCTTGTTTATCTTACAGTTCAAAAGCTGACACTCTTGCTCCATTAGGCTCAACGACTCTTGCGAAATCCAGTGTCTTTGATAGACATCGGATCTAGGACCACAGGAGAAACTTGCTGCCACATGCATCGCCTGTTTGATGTGGGCCCAATGCTCATCTGCATTACTGTTTGTCGTAGTTCCTAGATCATGTGCTAATTTTGGCTCATAACTGGTGTGAACTTCTGTATGAGACAAGGGTTGTACGGCCAACCGGGTTTTACGGTTTGCCTCAAAAGCCATGGAGCTGGAGAGATAATGGAATTAAAACTAATACATGATCCGACTCTACGTACGTGGATCAGTAAGATCTAGTTCTGAACAGAACTGGCCCACCTGTAGCTTACGGCTTAGAGTACCTGTAGAGTTAGAGCGCCATATCACTGTGCACTGTGCGATGCGAACCGTGTCGAAATTGGTGCAAGATAAGAACAATGGATTATCTGTATAAAGTTGGAGAAGTTTATCCCCGTTATCTGTACACTGAGTGGTTGAGGCACAACGCTCACCTAAACAAGCTTCTGACTCACTAAGTTCTCCAACTTGTGCACTAAAGTCACAAGCTATGGCTACAGTGTCGGAACCCTTACTGCTTCGAACGAGGGTGACGAGTTCATCATAGAACTCATCTTTCTGCACGTCTGAACTGCAGTCTGTTGGGGTGTACTCCGAGATCACAACCAAATTACGCTTAACACAATTATCCTTTCGAACGCCAACTGACTCCTGGAGTCTTACAGCACATAAACGACTGTTGACCTTTATCTATTCTAAAAGGGCGGCCTCAGACTTGTCAGTCAAAAGTATTCCTACACTACGTTGACCCTCGGCTCTAGCTACTTCGTCTCCTGAGATGTGCAGTAAATACATTGATGAGGTACCAGGACCAGTTAGTTAAATCACACTGCTTGAGCCCTGGATGCGCGTTTCACTTACGCAGCAGACAACAATCTTCAGAGAGTCCATTGTAAGGGGTAGATACGCTTGCTGATCGGCTTGAATAAGTGTACGCACGTTGAAGGAGCCGTGATTCAGAGGCTGACGAGGCTTGGGAAAATGTGAGCTACCAGACAGAGGATTATTCCCGACACTATTTGACAGTGAATCGTTGCGAGTATCAACCGTGTTGTCATTGGGAGCATTATGGATGGATAGATGGGGCTAAGAGAGATGGTTGGGGAGAGAAAACTAAGATTGGATAAAAGAGAGGGAACTCTGAGCAGTAGCCCACTTATCACTACCCACCCCGCTCGATACAGTGGGCAGCGCGGTCTTGGTTATCCTGCGCGATGACCGATGCAGTATGGAATTTTTTCTATTCGTGCAGTTCATGGGAGATGTTGGACGGGTACTACTAAGGTGTCCAGCCACAAAGCAGGAGAACGATTAGGGTTCTCATCCAAAGCCTTTAGTTCTAACAAGAACGTATCCGCAAGTCAGCGGGATGGCTCCGTGGAAGCCCATTTGCTTGGATCGACTATTCTTCCGCTTATTGTGCCGACTGAGTTGCCAGTTCAAATCGACCCCCAACCTGGATGACCAGGAGACTGGACTTTTTCTGGCCTCTACGCATTGACATGTCAGGCATGATTGCATCTCCGGCTTAAGGAAGCCATCCTGTATAGCTCTTTGGGTCGTAGAGACACGCAAACCATCATAACACGTCAAGGTGCATTCTCGTCGTGATGGTCAAGCGCTTGGTGCGTGAAGGTGTTCTGACCTGTCAGTTCTGGGCATTTCTACTTCCAGACAGTGACTGGTTCCTCGTACGTATGCTTTTTGATACTTCCTCTCCCAACTGTGACTTGTGGTATCGGTCGGCTTAAGTCGCCACCCATCGTTAGCTTGTAAGTTACTTGTGTTGTGGCTTATTGACAGTTCGTCAGTTGCTCCGCCGCATTAATGCATAAAGAAAGAATTGAAACGTGTTCGCTATTCGGTCTTGGATACCTATTACGGTTTTCATGCCAGCCGGAAGTTTGTTGTCAGTGCCTAGAGGTATATTGTATCAGACTGCAGTTCCAGATGAATGTGCGAGTGACAGTCTGATGCAACGTGGCCGCCGAATACGAAGTCAGTTCACTCGGCGTACAACCGTCTCAGCTTCAACAGATGCCGTCAAACTTAACGGCCCACCTCAGGCACAGTTACACCGCCGGTTACACGAGCAAGCTCGGATAATACGACGTTCATGATGGTTTCCTTAAGATACAAGTCATTCTCTTATGCAGTGGTCGTCTAATTTCATGTTATTTCCATCGCCGTCATGTTCCTATGTGTTATCGAACGTTTTCTCTTGTTCGTCCACCATGTCAATGCCGTTACACTACCACTAGCATGACCATCCTCGGTTGTATGCAACATCGTTTTCGCTTAGTCCACATATCCATACTTGGATTGTCGGGGTCTTATTTGAGTCTTTTCTCCGGTTCTGTCCCATAGTTCCATGGGCCTTTTTGGCTTTTGAGCTTATTTATGCACCTTTTTGTGTAATAAGATGTCTTTGATGATGTCAAAAACTGTTCAGATGTTCGTCTACTACGGTTGTTGCACCATTGTAAACGGTTCTGCTGCCCCTTTATTAAATTTCTGTCTTCCACAGGTTGGTGCAATTGGCTTCATTCCACAAATTATCAAAGGCGTCTATCCAATCTACCTTATCAAAATGGACCCAACCACCGAGGAACCGCTCCGTGATCCCGAGACCGGGCTATGCATTGAATGTGACGAGAACGAACCCGGTCAACTCATCGGTCGGATCAGTAAGCGCAGTCCCGTGCGCCAGTATGATGGTTATGTGAGCGAGCAAGCAAGCGAAAAGAAGGTGTTACGCAATGTGTTCAAACCGGGTGACGCGTGGTTCGCTTCCGGTTAGTTTTGTTTTATTGGGAAAACGCTCATACTTATGCCCCGCTTGCGAAAGTCTACAGTGTTATTAAATGCAGTAGGTTCGCTTTATGTGGTTGTGGACATTGGTTTAGATACACGCTTCCAGTCCGCATAATTTTCAACGTTCTCAACATTTTCTATTTATTTAATTAGAATAATAAACTGGTCGTCCTCACTTCCACTGATTATGAAACGTATAATTATCAGGTGACTGTTGAGCATTTTGGGCTTCATTTATTAAACAACCGATGAACCAAACGTATCAAAAGGTTTGAGCGGCATCTGGCACAGTTAGATTTCTGATTGTGATTCTGCAATTTGGTCTAAATATTCAGATGTATTTTTGGGCACACTTCCTACTGAATACCTTATGACACCAAGCCCATTAGTTGAGCGTGTTATCTTGCTTATGACATACTCACCCACACTCATGGTCTAGCTATAAAAAGTTACTTAACTAGTGAAAATGATTTAGTTTATCTCGGTCGCTCACCTCACTCCTCTATGCTATTTTCTGGTACACACATATTGACCGCTCACCGCATCGTCACATTCGTATGAATATCATAGCTGTATTGCATGCTTGATTTTACACATTTCTTTTCTCGGCACGTTTCTGTTTTCTGTGATTTGCGACTCATTCACGATGTGCTCTGCTCAGTCGTTTACTTGAACCGATGGCGAGTTTGTATCTCAGTCAGTCATAGCACTCGTGATCTGGTTGACTTGGATCGGATGCCTATTCGGTAATTACGCTCCTGCATGACTGTGCATGCCGGTGAGCTTTTGTTTCATCTGTAGGCTTGTCTATATATATATATATATATATATATATATATATATATATATATATATATATATATATATATAACGCAAAGCCAAGTTGTTAACACACAACAAATTTTCGGAAGGTTCAAGTGAGGTCATTGGTACTAACGCATTTTAAATAAAACAGGAAACAAAATCTCAGTCGCAATTTATCTTACCATAAAGTAACCCGGTATTAACTGTTTCCCGCTTTGTTGTCTCCCTCCTTGCATTTTCGAATGCCGCTGCATGGATCACTTTTCATGACCAAAGCGCGTGATGAAACGGCTGTATAATAAAGACCATTCTCATCATAACAACAATTTTCTTCGAATCATCATCTTTGCACTAAGTAAGAACGCTTCCCAGTCAATTTAGTGTTCAGCTGAAACTCCTGAGGCCTCTCCGTTCAACGGTTTTGTGCTAACATTATGGGTGAAAATCACTGCTTCGTTTTACGATCTGCCTCCATTTCTCTTGTAGCAGCACCCTTGTTACGGCAGATGGCTACGACGAACAGTGAGAAACCACTCGTACACAGCGCTGTTGACAACATTGAAGCAAACGATTCGTGAAAGAAAGATTTTCCACTGGCTGGAAGTTCCCTGGTCCCAACTAGTTTTCATGCTGGCCTCATTCCTCACAATTATGTGAACTTGCGCTCTCCCTACGCCGAGTTGGGATTTCCAACGCTTTTGAATATTGGTTTTGTTTGTATTTCAGGCTGATTGCTTTTATCAGTTGGTGATTGCTGAGCTTGGCGCTTAGGTTACAGACCTGTCATCACCGGTCGAAGTCGTCAGTGTGCATGACAGAGGTCACAGTTGTATCCAGGGCCAAGCTCCGTACATAAACAAATGAGCACGAAGACCTTCGCATGCGCACTGATGATATCACCTCGACTGGTGATGAGCCGTTTATAACCTAAACGCCGAGCTCAGCGATCACCAACCGATACAAACACCAAATCAGGATACAATCCTTTTCCTAAAAACTCCATTCTTGTGCAAGTTAATATCCCTTGCTTTATCAGCAGTGATCAACAGTGTCTGTCTCGTTGACCGTCCCATCCCGATCTATGGGCGCTTGAGAGTTCTACTGTATTGTTGTGAAAGTGCAGTGATCATGTTAAGTGAACCAAGCAGGCTTTCCAGCCGTAAGATCCAACCCTAAAATTACACTTCAACAGCCACCCCCGCAGGTGTCATTGGCTGTCGCAAACAACTGAGCGTGCGCAGCAACATACAGTATGTGCGTAATTTCTAAATATTCGCTGACAGTTTACCAAATGATTTCAATAACCTTCCGCAACCTACCTTATGGGCCTTTGACGTTCACACATACATACCTTAGTGCAACATTTGACACTTGTCACAACAGAAGGGCCTACGAACTGTCTTGGGGACAAAATCAAATGACTGTTTTGTCGACTGTGTTCGCTCTTGGGGGTTTTCATTGGTAAAATCAGTCGGAACCGGTGCAAAGTGTTCATACGAAGTGTGTCGGGACATTTGGCCGCCGGACATTTTGATGACTGAATTATACTACATTCACTCAAGTCTGTCAAATGCGGCATCCACAGAAAGTGGATTGAGCGTAATCCGTTCTCTTGGTCATTTTCGGGGTTTGTAGTTAATACCTAGTAATCCAGAGTTCCGAAAGCGTACATTGATCACGAGTCGGTAAGCGAAAAAACTTGTGCTTTGCTGTTATACCTTGCTAAGTGATCCGGTTTCGAAGACACAAAGTGCAAATGCGCCACAGCCGAATTTTAATTACACGTAGAGTGAATTACAGCATGAAGGGTAAACCCCTTAATCAGAAGACATACTGTAAAAGTGGGTTGCGGGGGAATATTCACGTTGAAGCCAGTTTATTGATCCCGCTTTTGAAGAGAGAAAGGTTGTAAGTAGGTGGGAAGACAGAACGAGGGAGAGTGTTTCATAACTTGACGGTTCGGGGAAAGAAAGAAGACTGAAAGACAGAAGTGCGACATCTAGTTACGGAAACGTGATAAGGATGACTAGTTGCCTGGGTACGTGATGGTCGGGAAAAAGGTTTGGGGAGAGGAACTGCGGAAGCAAACTCAAAAGAACAAAATCCAAAATAATATCGGTAGAAGAGAGACAACGAAGCAACAGCCCGACGATGGGCTAGTGACTGCAGATTGAAGGTTAAAGAAGGGTCGTCGATCAGCCGGATGACCTTACGTTGAACCCGATCAAGAAGAGAAAGAGAGGTAGACGAAGCTCCACCCCACATGTGACCAAAGTATTCAAGTGTGGGCCGAATTTGAGCTTTGTACAGCAGAAGATGAATTGGTGTGAAGAAGCGTCTGGCACGAAACAGAAAACTCACTGCGCGCAGCACGAGAGGCCAGCTGAGATATGAAAGCAGAGCAACATAGAGAGGAATTTATAGATAGGCCAAGAAGAAAAAAACAGAATCTGTGACAGGCAGCACAGTTGAATCAAAGGTTAAATTACGGGAGAATGAATGATGTTTCAATAAAATTGAGAGAAGAGAAGTTTTAGAAGCAATTAATGCAACATGATTGTGGGATCCTCAGGAGGAGATGTGTTCGAGATCGGACTCTGAAGATGCACGGATTGCACTGCGGTCACGATCGATGTTGGTGTTGGCATGGCAAGGAGTGCGGTAAGGAAGGGAAGAATGAAGGGTGGCGTCATCAGCAAAGGAGTGGAAGTAGTGGATAAAAGATCATTGATAAATAAAAGAAATAGAGTAGGCGCAAGTACTGTATCTTGAGGAACACCGGCACTCACAGAAAATGGCTGGGAGAGAACCCCATCAACTCAGACGGAGATGGTTCGCTTACTGAGGAAAGTTGATGTCCACGATACGAGAGCGAAGGAGAACCCGAACAAGGGCAGTTTCGCCAGAAGACCTTCGTGCCGAACTCGGTCAAAGGCCCTAGTTGCCGATCGAGACGATGTGTGTCTCTCCGTGATTGTCGGATGCAGCCGACCAGCAGTGTGAGACGAGAGCCAGGATATCACCGATGGAACGGCGGTCGTTCAGTAGTCCTTCGTACTCGAGAAACGCACGCAAGTGGTCGGAGATGACAGTTTCAAATACTTTCGAAGTAACAGGTGCGAGGGAAATATAACGATACTTATTCGGGTCAGAAAGATCACCGCGTTTTGGAATAAGAAAATCACGGCTAGTTTCCACGGGATCGTAAGTATGTAGTATGTAGTAGTATGTAAACGTGTGAACAAAATTTCCCCGGAAGCACGCGACCGGTTTCGCGGTTGCTGCCGCTCATCTGGTATACATACCCGGTACTCCTCTGCCCACTCGTCTTTATACTTGTACACTCCGATGTTATATGTTCACTAGGATCTAATTTGAATCGTCTGGAGTGTGAATGGATACTATGATAAATCACAGTTGTGATTCGTTTGTGGGCTCTTCAATGAAGAGTATCCATTCACACTCCAGACGATTCAAATTAGATCCTAGTGAATATATATATATATATATATATATATATATATATATATATATATATATATATATTCCACTTGTCCGGTTTCAGAGTGTGTACCAAACAAATCATGGTACGATCTGGGAGAAGGGGTAGACAGTCCGAGTCCATGATTTGTTTATGAGCGCGATACTGCCAGGTTGCCTAAGCCAAAGCAGGTGGGATCCACAACCGGAGCCTTTAGCTATCCAAAGCCTAACTCGCAAGGCAACGGGACGAAACGTGGGGTCCGTAACCCACTGGGGGCCGGTGACTGATTCCTCGGTTCATTCGCCCTTCGGATGAGGCCAAACATCCTGGATGCCCAGTACACCTCTCCGCCACAGATGCCGGTGAACATACCGTTGTACGCCTCATACCCTACCCGTGGTTGGGCATTCGCTTTCCTCCTCTCGCTTTAGTGGGAACACCTCCTCCGCGAGAAGACAGTAAGTAGGGCTTCCTCAGCATAGGCTGTGTTAGACGCACGGTCATTTGGGAGCATTTCGAGAGGCGTTCGGGACGAGTAGCCATCTCGGAGCCTGAGACACCCACCCCCAACCGTGCTGAGGTATTTGAAGGCCGATCTTCCTAGTGCTAGTATGAGGTTGAAAATGAGGGACAGAGGGAAGAGAAGGAGCCAGAGGAGTAGGATAAATGGGTAAGGTTGAGTTGGAGACAAATCTGGAAGCAAAAACACGGCTTTTTCGGCAAAATGTCGTCTACCACGGCAGTAATCGCTGAATCTGAACTTCAGGCCTTTGTCTTTTAAATTGGTAGACACTTAATCCATTTGACTACCTCAGTATGTGAGCAAGGTGACTCATCTTCACGATTACATACAGCAGGCAAAACAGGGTTCATCAACGATTTGTCTTAACCACCGACTGCCTTCAATGAACATCCCAGTCGCCCTAATTTGCAAGCCTAGGGCTGGAGGAATTCCGGTGTGATGCTTGAAAACATATCGGCTGGGTGATAAATACTGCTTACAGTCTTCAACGAGCAAGCAATCGTCCTGTTCGCCCAAGTGACTTATAGGCTGCGTTATCAGCTTATAAGTGAATCAGGGTCACCTACACGCTCAACGACCCGTGATCAACAGCGTTTGATCATCCTCTTAAGGTAAGTCTGATAGTTCTTATATGATACGTTGCAGATAATGGAATTTGCGGTTTTTAATAGAGGCCGACAGAGGCTGCTCTACCAAGACTACTATACAGTGGACAAAAAGAACGGTGACTTCACCTGATGGAAATGTGAACAACGTGTTGGATGTGGTAGAAGGCTGAAAACACGTGACGACACGGTTTTACATAGTATGAACCACTCACATCCTCCTGATGCTGTACGAAACATAGCACAGAAGACGATGCGGTACATTAAGGATGTGGCGTCGTCGTCAGAGGAAGCGACTTCGTGTTTGACACAGAATGGTATTTGTGATTTTCCACTTGACACTGCGAGCGCTTTGCCGAAGAAAGAAACGCCGTCTCGATTGATCGGAAGGAAAAGCATGGCTCCGGATGCTGATTCGTTCGTTATCAGGATCTCTTATGGAAAGTGTTCGTGGTGAAAATTTCGTTTTTCACGATAATTCTGATTTGACTATTTTGGCCACGCGACGCAATTTGCAACTGATAAAAGGTAAAGGTCACTGGCAGTGTGACGGAACATTTGACACGAGACCACTGAAATAACAGCTGTACACAATCCACGCCGTATTGAGTAGGAACCGCACGGCCCCGCTGGTTTACTGTATTAGCAGTATTAGAACACAAGCTACGTATGATGTGATTTTTAGAACGCTCAAGATAGAAGAACCAGAACTCCACTCTATTTCCGTGGCAACTGATTATGAGGAAGCTGCGATGAACAGTAATGAAAGCAACTTTTCCAGCACTAACATGTATGGATACAGTGCCGTTGGAAGAAAATACGGTCGTTGAGATTACAAAGTTGGTACCAGTGCTATCATCGTGAAATCATTTCAGGCATTGACATTTCTTCCAGTAGACGAAGTGTCTGTCTGTTTCAATGATTTATTATCAAACCTCCAGCATGAAACCCAGTACGTGGTTTCAGGCTTCCTTCGCTACTTTGAAAGCATTTTGATTGGAAATATCGACGATGGAAATGGACGAAGACCAAAACACGAGTCGAGGTTGTGTAATGCGCCGGAGCGCCTGCTACATCATCATCATTTATTATCGTCGTACAGCATTAAACTGTAGGGCAAGCCCCACTGACCACTGCCTTTCTCCCCATGTTGCACGTAGAAGTAAAAAAGAATGAATATACAAGATGAACAGGGAGTGGACCGACAGGGGTGGGAAAAGGAAAGATCACCGTAGTAGCCAACATGCAGAATACACAATCTAACTGTACAAACGCATATCGATCAATCATTCTAATTTGACCGAAAGTAGCAACACGATCTCCGCTGTTCACGGTTCGCTGCCAGATCTTTCAGTGTCTCCAGCCAACTGGTTGACGGATCTTTTGGTCCCGAACCACGAAGATGTGAAGCACCTACTTTTCCTAAGTTCGCCGTGCATTTTCTGATTCCCCGTTGCCAATTCATCTGTTGACCTCCACGTAATTTTTCCCACTCCTCCTCCTGAGGAGGAACGGAGAATAGGGCACGGTACGGTAGACATGTGTTTGCCATACGTAACACGTGCCCCAACCAACGAAGTCTGCTACTCAGGATATCCTGTGATAGAACATTCTCTGAACTGGTACCCAATACTCGATTTCTGAATTCAGCATTGCTCACCCGGTCAGTCCACCCAATCTTGACGATACCACGCAAACATCGATGGTCGAAAACCTGAAGACGACGATTATCTTCTGCAGGTAGACTCCAAGTCTCGCGACCATACAACATAACTGAGCGCACTGCGGCACAGTATACATGACCTTTCAACTTCAGTGAAATATCAGGTCGCCACCGGAAGTGCTCCAGTCCAGCGTACGCCGCTCGAGCCTTGGATATCTGCGTGCTCACCCTTACTACTGTGCTCCCATCGGTCGTTACGCCGCTTCCGAGGTGGGTGAGGTGGTCGACAATTGCCAGTACCTCCCTATCGAGTATCAAGCTCGGAATCGTTGACGTCTAGTCTTGCAATATTACTTTACACTTTGAAGGTGCAAAGCGCATGCCGAATAGAGCTACAGCTCTCCTTAGTCTATCTGGTGCCCGTTGAGCATGTTCCGTGGATTCGAACAAGTAGACAACGTCATCCGCGTAATCTAGGTCACGTAGCTTTCCACTATTTCCTAGTTCGACGCCTAAATCCTGAAGGTTTTGCAGCGCACTCTCTATTATTTTGTCCATGCCGAAGTTGAACAGGAATGGAGAAATGAGACACTCTTGTTGAACACCACTGATCGTTTTGAATGTATCAGATAGTTCACCGTAAACTCTTACGCGGTCAGAAGTATGATAATACAGTGATTTCAGTAGATTCACGAACTTCTGGGGCATACCTTTTCGATGAAGAGCCCTGAGAAGTGCTTTTCGATCAACTGAATCGAAGGCATTTTTTCAGGTATTGGTATGTACAGGGTCACCATCGTCCAAATAAATTTTCGAATTTGGCACGAATGACCAACGTGACATCGGAGTGGATTGTCAAAATCACCTGGCGAACGGCAGACCGAAAGTGCGCGACAAACTTTCATGTTGAGACAAAAATCTATGAAATACAATAAATAATTTGTTAGTTAAGCGGCTCCAGTGAAAGTAAAATTTTCTCAGCGATGAGTCTAATCTTAAAAAATCTGAGTACTCTCAGAATAAATAGCGAAATCGGCTTCTTTCTATATACCAGATCAGTCATATTAGTTCGAGCCATGATAGTGTAAACCTGAGAAAGGCTTGATTAAATCATTCCAGTGTTGCTGACACTAACCAAACTGTGTCGTGAATAACCATGTGCATGTTTCAAGGTCTCTCGCATAATGTTGGATGACATTTTCAAGTTACGGTCGCACAATAATTTTGAATACCGAAAACAATTATTTTAAACATCCACATGGTCGTGCCAACTGATGTGTTTCGTCCTCCGTGGCGCTGTTTTTGACTGCCATTTGTAAACATAAATCATGTGCAAGTTTCACACTTCACATTTGCAAATACTCAGGTGCACAAACGCACATATATTCATACCAGCACAGCACATTACAGCTCTCGCACTGCTGTTCTGTTGGTGCCTGTGGCGCAGAGCACACCGGTCACCAGTGATAGTAGATGGCGTTCCGTCGTATTTCGGATCGTTACCACATTTAGCCTAATTGGATCTTGTTCACAGTAATCTCATTTTGTGCATCAGGAATGTCAGTAGACGATTCTTTATTGGGGTGTCAGGGCTGTATTTTTACTGATAGTTCTTTGTCGCTTACGTTAGGGCAGATCTTAGAGTCGCGGTTGTTGGTTCTCCCCATGATGCAGTCAACTGTGGTAGTTCTGGCGCATGTCACCTCCGCTGCACTCACCGAAAGAATGAATTGGGAAAATATTTTACTGAAGTGCAACTGCTTTATTTTTCATAAGCTGCTATTCAAGTGTGCCTAATAAATTTTCAGGGGTGAAATTCAGCTGTTGCGTAATCATCATAGCTCGAATAAGTAACGCCAAAAAGTAATGAAAACAAACCGGAAGTTTGACACAGGATGACTTCCCACTGCACATGTTTCACATCCAGAACTACCATGATTTATAGTCAAGTCGGATTCTACGAAATTGTAATATTTAATACGCATCTTTCCATACATACTTGTATTTGTAACTGGAGTAAGTGAAGTGTGTGGAGACAATGAACAGGGCATATTGGGTTAGCTGATCTCTTGAAATTAAACCTGTTGCTTTTTCGATATGAGTAGTATGGCATTGTATCTGGATGACAGGACAAAATTTCCCCGGTAGCACACGACCGGTTTCACGGTTATTTCCGCTCATCAGGTATGTGTACCCGGTACTCTTCCGCCCAATCACCTTTATACTTGAGCACTCCACAGTTGGTTTACAGCTGTAATCTCATTTGAATCGAATGGAGCTTGCATGAACGGGGAATCCATTTTTAGAATCACACTTTGGAAGAATCACCGTGTGATTCTAAAAACGGATTCCCCGTCCATGCACGCTCCATTCGATTCAAATGAGATTACAGCTTCAAACCTGTTGCATTCGGTAAAATACTACCACCATGTAATTTCTAGTCATAACGCAACTTACGGGCCTTTGAAAAATCACCTAACGTATTTTAGGGGGCTATTATTGATGTTCCTATATGTGAACAAACATGTTCCATTGCCTTTCTGGTGCATTCACATGTATCGTCATGTTGTTTTATTTACTATTTATCGATCAGGTCACAAATTGTTCTCGCACTGTTGCATTGTTCGTAGCTAATAGATACCGGTTAATCTTTGACATCTGTTTACGGTTTACATTGTGTGAGTTTGGTTCAGAAAAAAATCCGCAACGTGGTTATTTTATTGATGTAACTTTGTGGGTTTTTTGAGCTCACACTTGCGTTCCATGGAGTGAGTAGACCTCATAAGTGCAGGGGCCTAACGTATAACTATGTAGCCTCAAGCTGTTTTACCCCTCAGATTCGCTGATGGAAACCACATGATGCTCCAATAGGTCGGACGTAATGGTGAACCAGGCAAAAGCAAATTTCTGTTCATAACCGACGCAGGCAGTGTGGTAAATCAGACACTAGCATGATTCGTTTCTTTTTGATTTTCGTGTTGATTCCCGGATTTATTTCCTCAATACTTCTACGAATGGCCGGTGCGTTTTCAGATCAACAAACTGCCAACTGGTAGACTTCTGGTAAGGTCATTCGGCGTTGTCCATTGGGTTTCATGTGTGGCTCACTGTTTTAGGTTTTTGGGCTCTTTATTCGTGTCATGGTGTTTATGAATGGCGTATTTGACTTCTGTCAAACTCAGTCATAAATGGCGTCGACGTGGCATCTGCATGTTCAGCAACGTTCGGGCGTACGCCAAAACAGTCGGGCCAGTTCATCTTAACGACTGAGAACTTAAGCCACTAGGACTGGCGGCATTTCATCATGAATTTCTTCGATGTATGATGGCAATCTGATGGGACCATCAACTCAGTAACGCTGAGGTTAAATATAAGGACAGATAACAATTGGAACATGAGCAAGGATGATCAGTCCATTGCATGGAATCAATTTACTTGGCCACATGGGACGTAGTATACTTCTTGAGTGATTTTTATGGGGTCTGTCAGTCCATTGGAGGGTATGACTAGATATCCAGATCAGTAGCTACACATTTTCTCGAACCACTTGATACTATTATGTATAGTTCTGTTCTTACTTTTCTATATTTTTGACTGTTTCGATTTCCAAATGAGGTTCCTGTTAAAAAGTGACACTACCACAACCAGTATATCGTTCACAGTTGTTCGAACTAAATTAAAATGAACTGAACTGCTCTCCGTTCAGATTCTATAGTTTCCGTATGCTCCATTATCGAAACAGAATAACGTTATCTGATGACTGAAATGAGTTGCGCGGTCTGTCTTTTTATTTCTTCTCATTCATCGGCATCTTTTAGTATATTTCGTCTGTTTGTCCAGTGGTAACGCATCCTGTAGTAAAAATGTCAGATTATTAGATATCTTCTTGGGTCTGTTAGTTGCACTATGCCAGACTTTTCACTCGCGTTATATGCTCTCTCTCTTCCTCCCTCTCCATTCTCTACCTTTGACAAATTCCATCCGCCGTCACAGGGGATCTCCTGTATAGGGATTCGCTGGGATATCTGTACTTCAGCGATCGTCTGGGTGATACATTCCGTTGGCGCGGAGAAAATGTTTCAACGGCTGAGGTCGAGTCCGTGATTCTCAAAGCGTACCCGGACATGACTGCTACCGTGTACGGGATGCCTGTTCCGAAGAATGAGGGTAAGGCTGGAATGGCTGCGCTGGTCGTGGATCTGTCAAAAATGACTGAGGACGAAGAACAAACAATAGTGGATCGCTTGTATCAGGAATTCACATTGAACTTGCCGACTTACGCTCGTCCACTTTTTCTACGTTTGTGTGAAAAAATCGAAATGACAAGTAAGCAGCACGTGCATTTTGGCATGCTTGTCTTTCCCCCTTTGTCCTCAACAAATTATGATGCTTTTCAAAGTAGATTGGTTTGACTGGTTCTCCATTCGTCAACTTGATTGGTAAGCAGATCGAACCCGGTAAAAAACCGTGGTAGAAACCAAAAAATGCTTTCGGTTGGAATACCTTTTTAATGAAATAATACAAAAGAAGAGACACATCAAGTCTGAGAGTGATGTTTTCTCTTGTGACGGCATATTACAGCAATAACATAGTGATATACCTGTTTATGGAGAATTGCGCATTTCGTCATGTAGTAAAGAGATTTGAATTGTTTGTGGCATAATTTGTCATGCAGTATTGCCAGTCCACGCAACGTTCAAAATCAGTAAAAGTAATGCACAGCAGTCTCGTCCTTATTAGATCCCAACCTCAGACGAGACTCGATTATGGATTGGCACTGTAGTTGAGAACTTTTCGCACAACGGATAAAAAAGCTGTGTAGATCAATTATAATAAGTTGAGCACTGAGATGCTTCATGATTGCTCGTCCGACAAACGGCTTGGTTTTGCCTAATTTATATGGCAGACTTAAGCAAGAGGTACGCCGTTATTTCAGCCAATATTGAAAACAGTTTCATGAGACGTTTAGATTTCGTAATCAATGTAAATGATTTTGATATGCTATAAGAAAAAAACCCTATCATTAGCTGTGTGGTTACCTTTGGAGGAAGTGGCATTTCGGGTACACCATTCCGCAAGATACAGTTACGTAGTGTAGGCCTATCGATAGAGCCGAAGGCCTCGCGAATGTCTAGAAACACGATGGTCGTTGGCTCATGGGAAGCGTAACAGTGCTCTAACAGCTGTCGGAGGGTGAAGATTTGATCGATGCATTCACGACCGATACGAAACCCAGCCTTATCCTCGCGAGTTATACAACCTGCGAAGAATGGCAGACGTAAGCAGCTTAGGCGCGATCGGAATTAGGCTTATACCCCCATGTTTGGTACAGTCACTGCGTGAGTCCTTCTAGAAGATAAGGATAACGACCAACCCCCCCACTAGGAGGGGACCTTCTGAGATTGCCAGACCGTGGAATACAAAACATGAAGTTCTCTGACAATCTCCATTCCATTATCTTTAAACAGAGCTGGTGAAAAAACCATCGGAGCCCAGCATTTCGTGACGTCCTAAGGCTTGGATTTCCTTGTGAATCTCTGCCTCAGCATCTGTCGAAACAAACCACGAAACACGTGTCGGAACAGCTATAGGAGAGACCGACACTGGAGGCCAGGTAAACTGTGCTTTAAGGAGCTCCGCCCAGCGTACGAGACGTCGCCGAAGACTGTGGACACAGAAATCATCAGCTTCGCAGATCGTTTCGCTCACACCCGATGTCCTCCTACCGGTGACTCGGATGAGATAAAACAGTGTGTGGAAATTTCCCACAGCGGCAGCATGTTCCATCTCTGATGCTGTCTGAGACCAGATATCGCGATCCCTGCGTAGACTTTCATTGAGTTCATGTCTCGTTGTAAGCTGCGCTTCAATAAACTGGCTACCAAACGGGATGGACTAGCGTGCATCAAGAAGGCGCAGAGACCAAGCAGAAATCCAGGGTGTCACGACACAATGGATCAGGCCACAACTCACTATACGAACAGAATACGAAGCACTCCAAGTAAGCCATCATTGCTGGTTGATCTTATCTGGTTGCGTTAATCCCAGCTTTTTAGCTAACGAGTTTCGGAAAGTTGAGAAACAGGACAGATCAGACAACATGTCACAGCCTAACCGCTGCTGCATCGTACGTTTGACGCGCCCATCGAAGCACATGGACAGCTTAGTGCAGACTAACGTGTGATCGGAGTTAAGAGGAGTGCTCCGGTGCGACCGGCAGTCCTGTATGCAGTCCCGCCGTTTGTAGCTGATTGCGATGTGATCTACCTGGGTTCATTGCTGACTTGAAGAAGACGGACGCCATGTCCCGTACCGGCGAATAGAATGCCCGAAGTTCGTATTTGGCGAAAAACAGGCAGTGATATGAACACAGAGCCAATAATCGTCCCCCGTTTTCTGGACGACAGTAATCGAGGTCTAAACGACCACTCAAATGCGCCTCCTTCAAAGACCGCCGACCAACTCTGGCATTCATGTCGGCAGCTAAAATCACGATATCATCCCGTTTTGCTTTACGTAGGAGGTTGTGTAACTTTTGATGGAGGATGTCTTCGGTTGCATCTTAGCTGTAGTCTGTAGGGGCAGAAGCTGAGACAAATAAATTGCGTCTTCTTACTTTCCTTGAACTTCTAAGTCTCACAACACACAACTGATTGTCGACTGAGATCCTATCAGGTAGCTCAGCTTTATCCCTTTCACTGAGAGGTACGCTTACGGCAGCAAGACCAGCAGCCGCCGCCTCAGGATCCCCAAACAAACACAAATGAAACTTTGCTGAAGGATTAGTTGAAGGTGTCAATCGAACGGCAGAGCTGGAATCAGTGGCAAGGGTCTCCAGCTTACGAACTAGACACGCCTGTTGTCCTATACGAGTCAGCGTTCGCACAATAACTGTGGCCAGGTTCAAAGAACGCCGAGGGCGAAGAAGAACATCAGCTGGCGGAAAGGGATTCCATGAGACTTGGATACTAAATAATTGGAGATGCGAGAAAACAGGAACAGGACTTCCCTCAGAGACACTGCCGCATATACAGCCGACTGCGGTTCCCGAATAATATGAAAGTGCGTGTGTGTGGAGGGGTGTGGTCGAGTTGTAGGATTCGAATAATCAACTTGTGTGTACGGTGTGAGAGCGTCAGTGTGAGCATGTCTTCGAAGAGCGTCACAAACGTTTTGTAAGAATATTATCTGTTGCGTTGTTGTTGGCGTTGTGGGCTGTTGTAATTCTCAGTCGCTCGGTCTAAATTGGGCATTTTTATTGGAGGATGCCCCTATAGCCTGTGCGTAGCCAGATAAGCCGATGGCCAATTGTGTGGTTCATTCGCCTCCCGAGAATCTCTGGAAGCCGTTGATTGATTGCTCAGTTCATGTCCTTCGGATAAGGCTAGGCATCCTGGGTGCCCAGTGCATCCCACCGCCACAGATACCATTGAGTGCAGTATTTTACGCCTCATACGCCACCTGTGGTTGATTTAGAATCAGAGTTGAGCCATCTCCTCTGGACTGACTATTAGTCAGTCTACTCAGTGGAGAGTGCCGGGCGTTCACCTTCGCCCCCACACGTTTGTGAGAACACCTCCGCTCGAGAATGCAGAAGCTATTTGGACGCGCAGTCATTTGGGAACATTGCGAGAGGCGTTCAAGGTGAGTAGCTAACTCGGAGCCTGAGACATCCACCCCCAACCATACTGAGGCATTTAGAGACTGAGTGCCAAACGAAGGCTCAAAACCGGTTAGTTTCCACAAAATAAGACATATTACAGACCGAGAAGTTTCTCCGATCTGTGATTTCGTATATCTGAGGAAGTAAGCAGCTGGACAAGTAACGGACGTTGTGAATGTTCTCTCTGATCACTTTCCATGTTTGTAATTGGAATTGTTCTAACATACAGGGTCCGATGGGAAATAAGGTTTTGATACGTGGGCACAATTGTGTTATGAATGTTTGGAACCCTCAAGCATCAATATTCGCCTGAAAAATGCTCACAGAACAGTGCAAAAAACAACCTGATTGGGAGTGCATCGGAGAATACCATCGTCTCACTTTATCATCATTTCTCCCCGGTGGTCATGGCGTTTCCGGCCTACACCGTACTACAACGTGGCATGGGTCAAAGGGACTCATACAAGGTCTACAATGTTCAAGTCAAGTCAATAAACGCTTTCATGCACCTGATATAGGGAGAGTGTGGAGTGAAGGTAGTGCTTAGTGTCGGACGATGACCTATTTGTGAATTTGTCGCTAGCATCAAAATGCTTGCTGATGATGAAGTCAGTGAAGATATCTCCAGTTATTTTGCCACAACGGAAAAGCAGTTCCAAATACTTGGTGATAAGATCAACATATTTTTCTTTTAAACAAGGAAAAAATACGGAGTAACAGTAAAGCCGGTGAGAGATGATGCAAGAGTTTACAAATTAAACTACAAGATTATAAGACTGTAAGTTTTTCTCGCTCTGAACGATAGAAAACAAAGCTTTTTAACTTTAATGAGGTCTGTTTCAGCATAGTTGGTCCAAAAAAGTTTGTGAGTTAGAGTAGCTCCTACGTAACAGACGAAGGCTTTTGGGAGATGTTGGTTAGCAATGGAAAGATATGGGATTTTATTAAAAAGCAGTCTGGCAGTGTGATCCAGATTGAAGATTGAAGGGCACGTCAACGCATTTTAAAGCACTAAAGGGAAGTCAACCAGTAAGAAAGTCCATTTAGACTGTTTTAAAGAAAATTCAAGCTTTTGTTTCCATTATAGGTATATCCAAGTGCAATATCATCCGCGTCTTTGCAGCCAATGAGATTAGATGAAATGGAGAACTTACTTATATAGAGGGAGAAAAGAAAAGTGGATGAAATAGCACCCTGAAAAGCACCACAGTTAACTTGAGAAGACAACTGCCGGTTACCGCAGGAAACAAGCTATGTATGGTTTGAAAAATAGTCACGAAGAATGTTTAATATGCAACAGTTGGCTGCCACACACCGAAAGTAATGGAAGACATTCTTGATAATTGATTATTCAGAGTGACTTCTGTGCCCGCTATTCTGTTATTCCATGATGTTACGCTCCTCACCACTGAAATTGCTCGGGCTCGTGCCAAAATTCATTGCGCACTCTCAATTTCGTCCCTAATTTAATAATTCAGGTACCTTCAAACTGAGGAAAGTCGCCATGGTTGCTGCTGGTTTTGATCCGACCAACACGAAGGACCATCTATACTTCTTGGACACGAACCAGAAATCTTACCGCCGAATGGACCAGGCTCTGTACAAACAAATCATTGAGGGCTTCATTCGTTTCTAAATCCACAGATTATTTGAAATTAACTGAACAGATCTTCAGGATATTCACTTTTTTCCTCTCTCCCCCTGTGTTAAGCCTGTGGATTAGCTCGTGTTTTGTTTTAATTTCTCTCTCTGCATGTGTACTCATGCGTGCCTTGCGCGATTCTTGTACTGCAGATCGTGTCTCGTAGATTTCCTATTCAATTCTGCACTTCACCTATCCCTAGTCTTCTTTCAATCTTTGAATGCTCTGACTCGGTCGATCGTTCTCTGTTTTCTTGGTATCAGGCTAACATGTCTGTTTATGGAGCGGGGGACAAAATGGTTCCGATTTGAACAAATTCAGTCCATTACAGCTTCTGGCCGTCTCCGTCGATCTCCTCTACCATTCACTGCTCAAGTTCCACTCCAATTTTCGATGGTGTTCTGTTTTCTATTTTGATTATCTCTTTTTTTTGTCTAGACTAAACTGATTGCTCATCTCTCGATATATTTGGCAACAAATACGAATCTTCAATCGTTACAATCGGGGACGGGATGGCGTTGATGATTTTTTCTATTCATAAGCATGCTCGTATACAATAATCATGAACCCAACAATTTCATTGACATCCTTCATTTTCTCAACTCGGTTCCACTGTCCTCTGTTAACCGTATTTCTCTGAATTCACACACACGTTGCAATTTCCATGCAATCCCCACTTTTATTTGTTTTTCGTCCCCCTCCCTCCATTTTTTACCAAATAATGAATCAGTAAACTTGTGTAGAAATAATTGACTCGCTAATTGACTGCTAGATCTTTTTAACAACTGCTGATTTATTTGCCTTGCTGACAATTATACTAACTAATTTTTGATTTAGATATCCTAGGCTTTCTCTGAAATTTTGGCTGCAGTCTGTATGATTATCGTCTACTTACTACTCCTGACCCGTGAGTCTAAATTCGTCTCCTCAACCACTTGAGTATTTCATTTTCCTTTCTGCCACTAGAAATTCAACGATTCACACCGATTTCTGGAGCTTTCTCGACAATCAAGTGATTGTTTCCTAATTCATTTCTGCGCGTCAGTTCAGTTCCGATAGGCATTAACCATGCACTAGGTGCGGTGGCTGCGGTTACTATCGCTCAGCGGCAACTTCAGTCGGAAATAATTAAAAAATCCATAGAATGAAAAGAGTACTAAGGCAACCACAAATGGTAGCATCAAGTCGATGAGTGAACGTTGTGAACACAGAAGTTCCACTGATCGCGATGCCGAGCCATATCCTCCAATGTATTTAACCATTGAGTGGGAGGGTCTGTTGGACCCCATTCAGAAAACCTAACAAGCCATATGTGGACAAATCCACCGATTAGGCATTTCATACTTTTCTTCCACATCATGGGCCAAAACGACACAAGGAAGCCTCCAAGTCAATTTACTCAGTTCAGTCAGATCAGTTCTTTCAACTAGTGGCATAGCACTTCTGTGCTCTGGTTTTGTTTAATACCTCGCAGCATCATCTAATCGACAGCGAGACGAGGAAAACGTACAGAGCAAATGAACGATAAAAAAGTTGTCAGTGAAAATCATGGTGAAAAGGAAGAAGCTCGAACGGAACAACACATTTGACCACAGCACCTAACCATGTCTTCAATCATCCGGTGATCGGATCTCGTAGAAATCTAATGTCCTACTCGGCCAAGTTCACTGGTTAAGGTTTTATTGCGTTTCTGGTTTGTCATGGGCTGACCACTACCAGACTCGGAAACCAACCTATGCCGAGGAAGTCAGTCTGCCCATAATACAGTTGGAGTATTGATACCAAGTAAGATTTCGAATGCTGTTCGCTCGGGTATCGGTGTTGGCTGAGGCCCGAACGTCGCCACTGCTAGTAAATTTCGATGCATTTCTGTGTTGTCACTCGATTTCTTACCATGCGTGATTCAATAATGACTTTATGGATCTCTCTCGGGTAGTTGGGGGCTTTAATTTATACGGCTAGATGTCGCAGAGAATGGCGTAGTTGCATTCGAACCCTTTCTTCGTCTTCGTGATTTCTGCGTTTTGCTTTGTTTCCGGCTTTTTCCACCCTATGCTTCTATCCGTCCCCCCCCCTCAACCCGACGGTGCTACGAGATAGCAACCAAAATCAGAGAATTAAGTGCGAGGTTGGTGATTGAATAAGCTGTGGCTGGATATCCACTCATGGTCTTATGCGCGCAATTCCACCTTTCGCCGGTTTTGTATTAACATTTTGGGGTTATTTGTTGTGCCCTTTACGCAACACTCAAGCTTGTGCATAGATTTGAAAACCAACTAGGACTTTGGTAATTCCGCGACTACGGTCGACTTGTATATGAGTTCTGGTAGCTTATTTTCAGAAAGCCAAGCAGAGATTATCGTTTTCCACAGATTCTGATCCAGAAGAGCGCCTTCTCTGTATGCTTTAAAATATACTAAATAGAGAATAAATGGGGAAAAAATTTATTCAGGTTTCATGATGTTGGCTGGATTGGGAATGGCAGGTCGGGATATTTATACTAGTAGTAATGTGACGATCGTTTATGCTCAAATGAAGATTCCCAAGTGTCCGTGGCTTTTTCAGTATCTCAATTTTCACATATTCCACGATGCTGATCGGTTGATCACTGTCTTTCAAGGTCGCAGATGAACTCGGAATGCTTTGTTTTATCTAGGTGAAACAAACTGCGCTTGTAGAATGAAGAATATTGGATTAAGTCCCTGCGTACACAGACGGTGTGTTTAGTATTTCCTACATCCAGCCATTTGTGACATCGATGAGACACTTGTTTGTTCGGAAATGACTAAGTGTAGGTGGCCGTAGCTTTATTTTGCGGCCTGCAAACTTAATAGTTGCTGATGTATTGAAGGTGCACGTGTAATATCGGTTATTCTGATTAGGGTGCTCAATTGGAATGCGTGACGTCCCCCGGAACTCGTATTGTGCGTGTCTTCAGATCGGAGCAATGCTTTTTTTGGCAGGGGCTGAATTGCTGTTACGTGTAGCAAAACAGTGTGAAAGCCTTGACTCGCGGAGTTGGTTGCTGGAGGCAAGGAGGCATTTCTTACTGGGGTCGAACATACGTGCTCATCAGGTGACCAGAGACAACAGGTGATATAATCAATGCGCTTTAATCTGTTGTCTGTCTCGAAGATGCTTCCTCGTGGCTTTGTTATCAACTACGTTCGTTCCGGGTTGTAGTAAGCTGAAGGTCATTTACCATTATATGCGCACTGGTGCTCAATTTGAACGACTTTTAACCATGGTTCTGGCTACAATCCATCCAAAAGAGCGTATCTATCCGATTAATTGTCTTTTCGGAAATCATGAATTTTGATGTTGAACGAACACAGTCTCAGCATCACTTTTAAGATGCACTACGCATCCTGGACGTTGGTATTCACTTGCGCATGCTGTTCAAAAAATCTTGTATCTTAAACCAATGGTTCTAAGTCGCCCTCTTGCTGGAGGTCGGACCATTTTCGATTAGAAAAGGCAAATGCCATTATTTTCAAAAGACGATAAGCCGATCGCTAGCAATATCTCGGTAGCAAAGTTAATCAAGAAAGGAGTGACGGGGTAAAATTAGAGAGTACTGCAGTTCCGCGGTAAGTCCTGGTGAAAGAAAACATTAAGTTCGGGTTCGGCTTAGGTTATTGGTGTGCGTAGATTTGATAGTAGAAAGGATCTACTCTTCAGCAGGTAAATTTTGCTTAGTGATAGGGTAAATTAACTGGAAGCTTAGCAGAAAATATTGGCCCCAAGCCAGTTTTGCACCTGGGTTGACGAGACTCAGCTACCGGGCCCTTCAACGTTGGCCTTGCAATCCGTTCGATCTCCAGGTGTTAGCCTTACGAGCAGTTTATGCACGTTGATTTGCATTTCACTCTGTCATTGTCGTCCCAATGTCCCAATTCAAGCACAGCTATGCTCAATATTTCGTGTTCTTTGCAAGCGAGTTCATCAAGCCCGTTGAGAAAGATTCTCAAGGATTAGACCGAGAGAATTTATTCGAGGAAGTGTCTCGCTGGTTGGTAGGTTGCTTCCTCAGAAAAGGTGTCTGAAAGTGCCTTCTCTCTTTGTCGCTAGTTGTAATGATGTTTTTATTTTCAGAAACTGAAAGCCATACTAATGCAAGAAAATTAGCTTCACACTGTTGTTCACATCAGAATCTTGGAGTTTTTTGGTTTCGCATTCTTTCATTCTACTGTCATCGTGGGAGTTGCGCAATGATCTATACATCTGGATGATTGCGTGAGTTGTCTTTCAAAACATTCCCGTATGCAAACGTGCAAATCAGTGCTTCCTTTCTTGAGCGCGTGCTTGGAAACTGGAGTTTTCGTCGGCGTAATATTCTGGTTAATGCTTACATTTCTCTAACATGTTCCATCACTGAACTCTATGAATTCTTCCACCTCCTCTTTTCAAGTTTAATGAATTGAGGCATCAGCAATCAATTGCTGAGCTTAGCACCCAAATGACATGTTTCAGAACCAGTCGAAGCAGAACCCCAGTTGCTCAGATCATAGTTCCCGTACTCGTATTATTTCATGAAATTAAATATACATCTGACCTTGATCCCTCCAACAACTTTGAAATCCTACGGTTATTAAAGTATCCAAGGAACAGGGCTCTTCCGCTCGGGGGTTTGCACGCTTTCGATCTGAAACAGGAAAATCCATAAACTCAAAGCTCAGCAGATGTATCATTGAGAACCCACGACGATATTAGTGGAACATCAAAATGGCTGCCTGCAGCCTACCGACCACATTATTTATTCTTTAAACTTGAGGTTTTGACCCTTCACTGACCAGTAACAGCAACTGCTGTTCAACGTGGAAATCCCTGATGAACTCCAGTTGTGTCACGTTATGTAAATGTGCACCTGTGGTTGCGGTTGAATAACACAATCAGTGTCCTACTATTACTCCCCACTAAGCATTTATTTCAAGTCTTCGAGTTGATTTCCACCAAAACAACATTCCTTTTTTCAAAAGTATATGAAAATTAATCCAAAACCATGCAATGGAGGCGGTGGATCTGGTTGGTTTCCCAGTGAATTGATCCCTTTCAGGTTTTCCTCTATAAATAACGTTCCAAAAGGTGCCATTCTGTCACGTTTCCTACATTCTACTCAAATTCATTTCTTGCTTGTGCTTTTTGGTTACCTATCACATCGAATTCACATGATGCCATTCTAAGCATACCTAACTAACAATAATCTCCAGCTAGTCTTCCAGTTTTAATCTACTCTACAGTTGTAACCTCATTTGAATCGAATGGAGCGTGCATGGACGGGGAATCCGTTTTTAGAATCACACGGTGATTCTTCCAAAGTGTGATTCTAAAAATGGATTCCCCGTTCATGCAAGCTCCATTCGATTCAAATGAGATTACAGCTGTAAACCAACTGTGGAGTGCTCAAGTATAAAGGTGATTGGGCGGAAGAGTACCGGGTACACATACCTGATGAGCGGAAATAACCGTGAAACCGGTCGTGTGCTTCCGGGGAAATTTTGTCCTGTCATCCAAATACAATACCATACTACTTAATCTACCTTACTCTTCACGAAAGCGGTTAGTATACATATAAAATAATACTCAGTTCAGAATCAGTCCGAACATATAAAGAGCATCTGCCGTTAGATATTTCGGGACGACTCTCTTCCGCGGTCCCAGTTGACACAATCTTATTAGTTTAGTTTGTTGGAGATAAGACGTCTTATCTCCTTCGTTTTCCAGTGCACTTCACTTTCGTGTAACATACTTGTGTATAAGTTTGGTGCAGTTCTGAAAGTCCACGGCATTACGTGAAGTCACTGGATACCTGACACTGTGAATTGGAATGGAGAAGCGTATAAGATCCCGATAGATTAGGCTTCGGTGGATTACTGTCTAGTACCAATTGGACCGGCCGTGGTTGAAATCGAATCTCTGTTCTCAGTCACCACTTCACTTAATTAGACGTTTTGGATTTGTATGTATCTTGCCCACTCAGATTTATAATTTGATAGTAAAAAGCTTCAACAATAGCGTATCCATCCAGTGCCACTCTAAATGCACTGGAACACCATGCCATATCCCAACGAAATAACGCAGATCTGAAGCTATATGATAGGTGACAGTGAACCAGTCGCATTCTTATCCACCGAAATATCTTTGAACGTATTTAAACACTATCTACCAGATCATGCTGGCAATAGATGTTTGACCGCATCAATAATTACACCTCTTCCATGGTACTGAAATTCCACATAAGTAATATTGTATCTGGATGACAGGGCACAATTTCCCCGGATGCACATCCGGTTTCAAGGCTGTTGCCGGTCATCAGGTATGTGTATTCGATACTCTCCCGCCCAATCAACCCTACACTTTTACACTGTCGTGTCTTTTCTCAATGCAATCTCATTTCGATCATTCGGAGTCGGCATCAACGTAGAGTCTGACTTAATAATTACATGGTTATTCGTTAAAAGTTACTTTGTCGATTAAAGACTAACCTTTAGATGAGTCTGCAGTAAGAAGACGCACTATGGAATGTACATGTGTGAGGACGACTAGACAGGAGTGTACCAGGGCACGCGTGCCTGGTGAGCGCGAACAACCGCGAAACCGGCTGTGTACTTTCGGGGAAATTTTGACCTTTTACCCGGATACAGTCCTATAATACTTATATCGAAAATACCAACTGGGGACCACGTGTTCTCGTTTTGAAAGTCAACCTAGATTGAAAGATGAAGTAACTTCCGAAGAACAGCCTTGTTATTCTTAAAATGGGCCCTTCGTCCATGCACGCTACCTTTCCAACCAGTAAAAAGTACACCTTGAACACTCCGTTCATAAGTGCTCGAATTTTACCATTTTATGTCGGTCTAGAGTGGTCGTGTAGTATCAGAGCACACACCTCCTTCGGATGATGCGTAAACGTATGCGCTAATTGTTTTACAATATTACACGTATGGATGACCGTATATCTTGTCTCGTACTTTTTCAACTAGTATCAATGTAAACTGGAATAAGGAAATGGAATATCAGTAAGCAATCAGAAGTGACTTGGCACTCGTGTTATTTTATACCAAGGTGAACTGTTTTTAGCTGGGAGTATATGATAATTATTAAATATGGTTTCATAGTTCGGGAAGTAAGGGGATGGAATTCTTTTCTGTGCGAAAGTTACAGTGTTCGGTGAAATGGGGGATTTCCGCTTCCATTTGACGTGATGTCTGTTCTGGTCCTTCTCACTGACTCTACTGAGAAGACATTTCTCCCTTCGAAGCATCTAAGTTTATTCACACAACAACAGATCATTTATATAGGATGTGTGATAATCATAACCAAATCCTTGTATACAAACTCATTGGCGCAGTTGTTACTGGAAAACGGCTATTCTGGCTCGTTTGTTTGGTTGCACCCAGAGTGATTGATTTGTCTACGATCGGTGCTTGCAACAGTTGGCCGCTGACTAGACCACTGATCCGCTTCGCTGGCCCCAATCTTGATCTTGATCCTTAACGTGCGAATTCGTACTGTCTGACCACCGAACCACGGTGTTCACAGACGTGTTTGCTATTGCTCTCAAACCCCTCTTTGATTAAGTCGGCGGCTTGTCGTTCTCCCGAGTTCTTATGCACTTCCATCTTTTTTACGGAACGCTGGACCTTCGCGTGCGAATAACTGTTTCTTTGTCTGAAGGCTTTATCCACATCGATCTTTTTTGACTGGTTTCCCAAGTATCTTACGACCTTTCTTCCTCTACACTGATGAGGCCTTTCTGGCACATCCAGAGCCGATATTTCCTCCCTATCTTCAGTTCTGGTAGGTCCAGTGCCGTGCGGTCGTAACAGTGGCATTGTATTTCACTGGGCTGATGAGCTTTGAGCTCCAGAATATCACCTATTGCAGGAAGCAACATCCAAGTTCTCCATTCGACCAGCCTCTGAACCAGACTGTATTCCACAATGGTGCTCGAGATGTTTCTTTGTTCCAGAAGCATCAAATAGGAGTCTGAACCAGGTACTTTTGCTAAAGTTACTTTATGTTTCCTGCTTTTACTACTGGCTGAGCTTTGCTATTGGGTTAGTCGTGGTATGGACTGTTGGTCGGACTTCCCATCTTTCCCTGTTGGCTGAACCGCAGGTAATTCTATACTCTTGAACTGGGTCCCGTTGCCAGTAAGTTTTGTCCCCGGGGATTAAGTGCGTTACGAAATGAGCGCATTATCTTTTGATCACGTTGAACGTAATCGTGGTACGTAACAATTCAATTTCGAAAAAATCTTTTTACTAATCGACCAGAACCAGAAAGTGATTCTTATCACGCTCGGAACTATCTGTGACCAAAACCTGTCGGGGTCGATTAGTCGGTTTCTAAAGCAACTTGTTTCCTCTCCTTCGCCTGCTCTCATCTTTTCGACGTTATCCACATCGGATCATGTAGTCTTTGATTTGATTGTTCATACCACACCAGTAAGAAACCTCCTTTGCCCTGTGATTGGTACTGTCTACGCCTTTGTGTGACAAATGAAGTCCCTTCAACAATTCACCCCTTAGTTGTTCCGGGATAAATAGTCGGTCTACTTCGTCCGGGACTGTCTAATGGAAACGAATACTGAGTTGTTAAAGGACATAGTCACCGCCGTCACTTTTGCTGAGGTCTTCATTTTCTGCTGCACCACGGTCGATCAAGGAAGCGTGTTCAAATTCTAACGGCATACTATTGTCATTCGCGACTCAAGTCCGGGATAATTTATACCCGATAACTATCTGATTTCTGGAAGAATGGCCAGCTCATAATCGCACGACGGTAGTTGGAACAAAGTCTCGAATAGTCACTTTGGTACCTCACTTAGTGGTTTTGTAGCAGCGGTTACGTGTGGCTTATGGTCAGTTGGAACTACCATCCTTATGTCATATGCATAGGTATTCTCACGCTCTAAGGTAAAAACCACGACAAGCAATTTTCGGTACTGGAAAGCCTAAATATCAACGGAAAATTTATGGTTTCTTTTGACGTCGAGTCCTTGTTTATCATCGTGCCAGTTCGAGAAGTTGGACGGTTAATCTGCGATCAAACTGAAGGGAACCGTTTGCCGGTACATCTACCTACATCCGTCCTTGACTGTTATTGCTGTGCATTACAAATAACTCCTATTCATTCCACGGGAAAAAGATTAATTGAATCTCAGTGAGAGGTCACTTGGGACCGGTGTCGGCTGATTCGTTCATAGCATAATCAGAAAAGAAATGCCACCAAACTAGACAACACTGAACTCTACAGAAGAGACGTCGACGACACTTTGGTCATAATAAACAACAAAGAACAGATAGGAGTTATCCTAGAAGAACTAAACAAACTACATCCTAATATCCATTTCACTACAGAAACCGAGATGAACCACACCTCAAACTTCTTCGATGTCAAATTAACGCGAAGACCCGATGGATCAACCTCAAGGTCAGTCAACCACAAGAAAATGTGGACCGGCCAATATATACACTTCACACAGTCTGCGCCCATATCCTACTAGCATGGTCTAGTATGCATCCGTTCCAACCGAATTAGACGGATTTTTACAGACGACACAGCCGCTGATGATCTCAGTCTGATCCGAACAGCACTGCAAACAACGGATGTCCGGACCCATTCATCGACAGACACAGCACCACACAGCCTATGAAATTGAGCACATCAGTTCCACGAATGGAGGTCACAATTCCTTTCCCACCCAAAGGTGATGACGTCAACGAAATGCTGGAAAAACGATAAAGATCAGCTGTTGCACGAGCTTATTAGGTCGCCCAACCAAAAATCATCTATCGCATCAAAAGCATACCGACTCCGCCGATTAAAGAACGCCTATCTCTGCACACCACTTTACACGTGATATATCAGTTCGAATGTGGGTATGGAATCACTTACGTTAGTTGAACAGAAAAGCAGCTATATAGTCTTATTTCGGAGCACATTTCCAATTGGATTTATGCGAAACTGCCCCTAAGATGTCGAACACCAACGATCGATGGACTGATAGGATACTGTCATTATCAATAGCTCAACATATGATGGTGACGAAATACCAAGTTGACAAAGAAGTTTTCCCGGTGATTTACAGAACAGAAAACACGAAACTGCTTAGCTTGGCCAAAACGATAACAAATAGTCGATTGAAACCACCGCTGTACAAACAGAGGACTGTATGTTTCATTATATTTGCCGTGATGGGACATGTTTGTAATTTTGTTGTCATGTTTTTGCTCATATTTGGACTATGGAAAGAACAGTTTTCTGTGATATGCACTGTGTGGAGATATTGCGAAATCATTCTGGGCGTAAATCGTGCGAAATGGTTATTCTCACTTCGCCTCTCAATCGATGAGCACATCAAACTGCATACTTCTGATCATAAAATGCGTCCGGATAATGTACGTCTTCTACTTAGAGACTTATCTTCCTACAGCGACCATCCGAAGGCGAGTTTCGTCATTTGTTATATCTCTTTAGCGCAACCATTTATCAGAATTCTCTCTTTCTGTACTGGCCTTCGCACCGTACGGAATAAAGTTGTTTCAACATTTCTTATTCGCTTTCTCGACTTTTTACATTCCCAGTGTAACTCAGTTGCAATAGTCTTTGGGTGGATGTTTTCGACTGAAATGTATGAGCAAAAGCTTACGAAAGTCATACAAATGCGAGGTAAGTTCTCGGGCATGGAGGCTGTCAATTCCCCGAAAATAACTACCTGTTTTTGTGAAATGAATCATGTCAGTTACCAGTTCACTTATATCATTGTAATTTAATTACTTTACGTATCATAGCATAGGTTTCTCTAATAGCCAACTTACGGTAAGACGGCAAGGCAATTCCAACAGAGCAGTTTGTATACAAGGACTTTATTTTGTTAAGCTAATTTTGATCAAAAGAATTCAATCTCATACGGAAACCATAAGCTAAGTTAGAGGATTTCAGTGAAGTCAAGAAGTACTACAACTGAGGTACTTGTAAAATATAGGGCAATGTTGAAAGTAATTGCACCTATCTTAATGCCAGTTGGTAACAGAGATAACGCAACACACAATTCGTAGATGCAACCTATCGATGAACTTGTGAGGCTATCTGGCCTAGAGTTCACTCACACGCGTAGCCTATTTGTTCACTTAGAAAACTCATTGATCTTTGGTACATAGCACCGGATTATTCCAGTTTTTTAAAGTTTGTTTTACTTTTTCTCTATGAAAAGACTACCCGTGTGCCATTTTATTTTCTCTGGGCAGAAGTGGCAAGTTACCATGGTAGTACTACATTCAGTGAGCCGTGTATTGATTAGTGACTATCAGGAGTTCATTCTTAGTTCGTCACCAAACTGCGTTTCCTTGGTAAGCATGTGACTGAATTTTTTGCATAATTCATACAACCAATTTATGGTACCATAAAAAAGTACGAGCCTCGATTCACGAAACCTAACGGTCCACACGATTTCTAGTCGTCGATAATCTTGACGTATTTTTTTTAACTACTAGGCCTTAATTCTCAATGTGACTCGCTTAGCTCATGGTTGTATGCGTTGGTAGTGTTCACTACCTTCATAGCATGTAGAAATATCACGAATTTCGGTCATTACCATAGAATCACAGAAGGATTGTCACACACCATTCGACCCGTTTTGCTATGCTCTCTCGCCCATCTAGATTCAGCCCTCACTCACATAGACAATTTTCCAAAATGGGTCAGTTAATGTTGAGGGGTTCACCTCTAATAAGATGATAACGTCTGATCTTTGTTCCCGAAAATCTACATATATTTTTGATCGGTACTTTCTTCGCCGTACGTGTGATTTTAATGTAAGAATCACCGTTGGACCGAAAAGTTATAGACTATATTAGGAAACAAACTGAATAGAGAGTTACACCAGAAACTGAAGGAAGTGTTATCCAATATATCAGTTTTCCGTTGAGGCGAATGTGAAATCACTTTTAGTTCCCATTTAGTAATATAGTGGGGTACGCATACTACTCATTGTGAAAGTAGTTCATTGCCCAAAAACAATAACGGATCACAAAGTGACGATGAACGTGGTTACGTGGCACGGACTGAAATCGGCGAGGTGAAGTAACGTATGCAAACCACGTGATTAATTCCTCCGACCAAATACGGACGGAATTATAACAGCTATGATGTCTATGATTAAAACGCACAGTCTTGTTACGACTGATTGATTTTGTTGTCCCCCGTACGCATGGTTTCTGGGGGGATTTTTGTCCCAGCAACTCTTGTGAGATATAACGGCCGTACTGATTGCTCAGCTGAAGGATGAGATTTCAGATTACGTCGGAGTGAAATTAAAATTTCAAACAATTGTATTTTCTAAAATCTAGGAACAAAACGCCCTTTTTCGCAAGGATATCGCTTTCTTCAACCATGTGTCAACAAATTCCCTAACTGTCCGAATATTCCCACGGGGCACATGGAGAACAACACAAGGTGGCGAACAAGCTCGTTTTCAGTGATTTGTAATCATGCCATTACATCACATTTTATATGAACAGTGTTAGGTGAACAGAACAGAAATCAAGATAAGGCGATGAGCGAAAATGTAAGTGGGGGAGAGGGGATCAGTTATCACATGCGTGACCTCGATCCGTCTCTGGACCGTGAATGGAAGGAAGCGCTAAGGCTTCCTTGGCCCACCCCCTACCCACAAACTAACCACAGATCCGTTGATCCGACTAATGACACGGCAGACACACATTCCCTAACCTCCTTTAGGTTGACAGACCTCAGCCTTTTTATGACCAAAGAGTGGTCCGTTTTTTACTGTCATTACTAATCATCCTAAAACTGTTTACGCTAAATTTTATCCCAATATATTCCAAGCGAACATTGATTAACTTTGCGGTTCTAAGTTAACTCAACATGTCCAATCCCCTCTTTCCCATCTGCGGTGTGGGCGGTCAAGAAGTATGATATGCCCAGAAATCTCCAGCAGCCCATTGCTGTAAGTCAGTCACTTTCCAATTCTGAGTGGATACGGGAAGCCTCGATGAGATGTGACAGAGAACCTGCTACTCTCCTTACGGACAGTAACCGGGATACAGAGGAGGGGGATAGAGAATCGATTCTTGAACCTAAACATCCTCTTCCTTTTGCTGCTTTCAAAGTCCGCAGACTTTGCCACTCGCGGCAACAGGCTGCTCCAGCTAGAACTCTTGAAACTTTTAGAGTAGATGTGTGTTGTGTCACCGAGTCACGCATACAAAACCCCACTTCTGTGTTAATAATTCGCTCTCCAGATACAAGTTGGCTTCTCATTTCACTCTTCGTGTGTCGGGTTATTCGGCTTCTCGTGCTCGTGGTCGGGCATTGCTCTGAGTATGAAAGCTGGGTGTGTCCTGCTCGACTGGATCACAGTAAGCAGTCGTCTGTGTATGGCTCGGCCGAATGGTTATGTGCATGTCAACAGGAATTTGCTGAAGCGTCGATGTCCGTTTGCGGTTTCTGTGTATGGCTCCACTGAATGTAGCTTTCCTAAGGCCAAAAACGAATTCTACCAGGATTTGTCCCAACTGCTCTACAGCGTGCCCTCCACTGACATCATGGTTGTTGCTGGAGATTTCACTGCTCGAGTTGGAAGCCTTGACGAGAAGAAGAATATTGGAGGCCGATTTGGCATTCCAGCCGACAGAAGCGATAAAGGTGACCGACCCATCCAACTGTGTGCCAACCATAGACTATTCCTAGTGAGCATAAATTTTTCGCATTAAAGCGGCACCAACTAATCTGGTGTCCTTTTATGACTTCACAGTGTTAAACTCAGACCGACCATATTTCTGTCGGTTGACTTTGGGGCGGATCAATTCATGATCGTCGGTCATTTTTGTCCACGTCTGTAGACACTGATCACGCTCTTGTGTGCGCGCGTTTCAGCCTATATCTCGTCGGTGGCCAATGTAACACCAAAGCCAACCGTCCCGTGCAACGGCTGTTGGACGATAAACACCCATCAGCATCCAAGCAGAATTATAAGCCAAGCTATCGATGTAGCCGAATTCCCAGGATTGAAAAGAGCGATGAACAGAGATTATACAGGCCCTACTTTGATGCTGCTGATGTTGTCCAAGATTCAACAACAACTACAATAATAAGAGCAACAGCAACAACAAAAATAACTATGACAACAACAACACACACACACAATAGATATCTGCATCTTTGGATGCACTGCTAAGTGCTCGCAAATCGATTTCTCCGGATTCCAGATATGACGAGACACGGAGATGCCTTAAACGCCAACTGACTCGTAGCCTGAGAAACGACAGTGAGCAGTGGTGGATTGCAATGTGTAGAGAGATGGAAAACGATGCGGCGATTGGCAACCACCACAAACATTTTCATCTTACGAGAAGTACAGGCCCACTAAAGCCAGACTGTAGCGAATTGATCAAAGAGACTAACGGCTCCCTTATTCAGACTCAGGAGTGTTGTCTAGGTTGTTGAGCGGAGCTTTTCGAGAAACAGTCCAGCTGGATTTATCCATAATAATTGTGCCAAGTAGCACTGCGTTTAGAGTTCTAGGTGTAGACACCAACCCCCTATCAGCAGCAGAGGTTCTGTCTGAGATAAGCTATCTTAAACGACATAAGGCTGCCGGACAGGGAGGGGTTGCCTTCTTCTAGACCGTGGCCCAAAACTGCCATCGGATATGATAGAATTCCTCAGTTTAGCATAAGTGAAGAACAAGTTCCGCGTAGTTGGTGTGAATTTGTGATAATACCGATTTATAAGTGCGACGGGTCCTCCCGTGAAAACTACAGGGGAATGAGTCCGGTTAGCGTGGCATTCACGCTGCTTGCTGGTGTTTTTCTACACCGCTTATCTAACACTTACGAAAAGTGCCTGCGAGGGATTCAAGTTGGATTTAGGTCTGTCCGAGGTTGTACTGATCGCATCTTCACTCTTCGATAAATTTTAGAACATAGACTCACAATTCTTAGGCCAACTGTCCTCGTTTTTCTTGATTTAAAGGCTGCCTTCGACTTAGACTCTAGGGCTGCCTCTTGTTGAAGGGTGTACCAGAATAAAAACGATTTCCTTCATAAAGTAACTTTACATGAAAAGCCGAAGCCGAGTTCGGGCTTACTGTGCTCTTTCACCCGAGGTAACCACGATAAGTGGTGTACTTCAGTGTTGCCTCCTGTCTTCTTTTCTCTTCAACTTTTTGACTGCTATGATACTAGGGACCGTCTTTTTGTCACTCGAGAAAAGTGGCATTGACTTTTTTTCGAATGGAAAGGTATAAGACCTTGAATATGCAGCAGATATAGTTCTTCTCACTGAAGATCCAGGTAAATTGTTAGCTTTTATCGACAGCCTGAAGGAATGCGTACCATTAATCGGTGTTCGTTCTACACCTTCAAAGGACAAGATACCATTGCAGGCTTGGGTTAGTCCAAAACCGAACGTTCCAGTGTCTGGGGAGACTATAGGCCAGATAGACAAGTTCGGTTATTTGAGCAGCTGCATTTCACCTAGAAATCGGATATCGGATGAGGTGTCTTTGCTCCTACAGAAAGCTCGTTGGGCTTCTGCTAACTTCATTCTTTTATGGCTTCGACGTGACATCCATTTATCTACCAAAGGTTGAGAGTACGTCTCAGCAGTCAGACCAGTGATTCTGTGTGGTTTGGAGACATAGCTAGTGTAGGTGGAGGATACACGAAGATTGTCGGTATTCTAGTACCGATGTCTTCCTAGCACTGCTCGACTCTGGTGGGAACACCATATAAGCAATGCTGAGGTTCCGCGGAGAGTCTTAGGTTCACAGACAGAGCCATTAGATGAAACATTTAAGCTTACCGTGCTAAAATGGTTGGGACATGTGTTGCGCATATCCTCTGTCAGGATTCTTCGAGGTGCAATGCTCGCAGAGACAAGTAACGGTTGGAAGATGGGTAAGGGTGGTCAGTCTATGACATGGAAGAAAGGTATGAAAAGCCTGTTCAGTGGACTTTGTCATGCAGGGCATGTAAGATTTCCTGAGAGAGTCAAAGAGATTCATCTACTCGACGATTAGGTATGTTGGAGGCAAACGCTAGGTGTCCCGATCAGTGGCCCTCTTGTAACCACAAACATTTTTCTGACTTGATACCAGCATCTGCAGTTCTCCTATTATTCCTTTCCTACTCTCGTTTTCCACTGTTTCACCTTGAGGTTGCTCTTAGGAAATAACGGTGACAACCAGCGTACCCAGTGCCCGGTTAATGATCGTCTGAACTGAACTAACGGAATCCTCTCGTTCATACAAAGCACTCAGGTGGTCATCCCTCTTCGGGTCTTATCAACAGATATTCATTTTTCTTCTCAAACGTTTACCTACAGTGCTGATTTAGGGGTTCCTCTTTGTTCTGTGTACCGTACATTCAGTTAATTTACCGGTAAAGTGAATTTCGTTTTAGTTAGGAGCTGTCTATTTATTAACTCATTTATATACAGCCGTAGAACAGCTCTCTATAGGTGTGTTCAACGAGAAAGCCTAAAGGCACTCATAAATTCCGGAATACCAAAACAGTCAGACAGTCTGCTTTGCTTCTGCAAAGGTTCATCTCTCGTGTATTGATCGTATTGGTGCTATTCCAGTATCGTAAAATGTCCAGCAGTTATTTGCACCTGGTAACTTACTCAAGTTTTCTCTGTTTCATCGGCTGGAGGATTTGTTTGGCCATTCTCCTTGAGACACGTTCGTAGGTCGCAAACAGTACGTCTTCCGTCCACAAGTGGATCTAAATATTCATTGGTATAGTTCCCTCAGTGTGTTAGATATTGGTTCGGTCCTTTCACACAACCTCAGTTTCAACTTGTTTTCTACTGATTCCTCTTCAGAGAAACAGGACCTACATTATCATCATCATTTATTATAGTCGTACAGCATTAAACTGTAGGGCAAGCCCCACTGACCACTGCCTTTCTCCCCATGTTGCACGTAGAAGTAAAAAAGAATGAATATACAAGATGAACAGGGAGTGGACCGACAGGGGTGGGAAAAGGAAAGATCACCGTAGTAGCCAACATGCAGAATACACAATCTAACTGTACAAACGCGTATCGATCAATCATTCTAATTTGACCGAAAGTAGCAACACGATCTCCGCTGTTCACGGTTCGCTGCCAGGTCTTTCAGTGTCTCCAGCCAACTGGTTGACGGATCTTTTGGTCCCGAACCACGAAGATGTGAAGCACCTACTTTTCCTAAGTTCGCCGTGCATTTTCTGATTCCCCGTTGCCAATTCATCTGTTGACCTCCACGTAATTTTTCCCACTCCTCCTCCTGAGGAGGAACGGAGAATAGGGCACGGTACGGTAGACATGTGTTTGCCATACGTAACACGTGCCCCAACCAACGAAGTCTGCTACTCAGGATATCCTGTGATAGAACATTCTCTGAACTGGTACCCAATACTCGATTTCTGAATTCAGCATTGCTCACCCGGTCAGTCCACCCAATCTTGACGATACCACGCAAACATCGATGGTCGAAAACCTGAAGACGACGATTATCTTCCGCAGGTAGACTCCAAGTCTCACAACTATACACTATACTATATACGGAGTCTACAAACGAAGATAAAACCCATCTTGAACAGCTCCTATAGTACTTTCTGTTAGTAAAAGCCCAGAAACGGTCGCTGTGTTCGTAAATTGCATTCATTCACTGCCCTGTTCAGAAGTCTTTTTCATAAGGTTTGCCCTTTTTAGTCCTAGGCTGGTGGAGAGAGTTCACCCTTCTACTGAAATATAAGATGACCGTCTGATACAGTGTTCCCAGTAGACATAATATAAACAATATTTCCGCCCTTTTTCAGTTCACTGTGAAATATATGAATGGCTAGTGACAACTTGTTTGTTTTATTTACAAGATGACTTTTCGGCCCTTGATTCCACTCTCCTGAAATATCTGGTTAGGTTTTGCAATAACCATAGGTGTGGTCGAAATTCAGATGAAAAATGTTTTCTTCGCAATGAGATCCTCGTTCCCAATGTTTCTGAGTGTTCTACTGACTCATGGTTGGGAATAAGGATTTCAGTACTAAATGGCGCTATTTACTTTCGTTTGGTGATGTTCTGTGGCAGTTAACATTTCGTGGTCTTGATTATCATGGTAGAGGTGCCTGAAGCTAGAATGTCTAAGTTTAGTAGAAATGAAAATAAGAGTTTTAAAAGCATGAAGGTCAAATTCACCACAGATGATTTCCCTCACTAAAAAATAAATGTCAGTTCTGCTAGGAATTGTTCTGATCACAGACGGAAGGAAGACAATGAAAACTTTCATGGAAAATACTGTGTTATTGAATGATTCAATGGGAATTTTGCGGCTGATGGCGGGATCTCTAGGAAATCTTTGTCCGTTCAGTTAGAATGCACAACCTTAAAATCAGGGTCGTCCGCTGAAAGTCCCCTTTTTACGCAGTTTCGTTCAGAACAGAGAAATGTCACTTCTTAAAAAGGAGAACGATGAAGTTCTAATAATTTATCAAGTATAAGTTTTTGTAAAATATAACGCTTAGGGTCTTTTTCGTCGAGAAATACACATTTTCTCTGCATTATCCATTTAAAACGATTCCAAAACAAAACACGACCGACAAAATACCAAGAAACGCCACTATTGCATTAGTATTGTTTCCGTTGTGACATTAGGCACTCCCAAAAGGCAACAGATATATCCGAAGAGAACATTTCTCAGCGAATTTCCATGCTCCCTCGCGAAGAAGAAGGGAGGTTTGTAAGATGCTCTATCTTTTGGTCGAACAAAACCCCAGCATCATACACCCAACAGAGGATATATATATATATATATATATATATATATATATATATATATATAATGAGTAAAAAGCTAACTTTGTTCGACTGAATGTTAAACGCGTGTCAGCGAAAGTCAGTGAATACAATATACTAGAACATAATACTCTTGTGGCTGTGATACACGATTTTTAGGCCTACGTATTTTACAAGATTGACAATAAAACACAGATGCCCCAATCCGCGTTGAAGTCTGCAGTCGTGAGCCTCGTGGTCAGTGTTACGTTTATTTGGTCATGATCTAGAAATAATCCGTTTGGGAGTTTCCTACAACGAAGACCGCATCATTTTAGACAATAACACTAACCATCTGATCAGCAGGTGAAATTTTGCCTGTTTAATCTGGTCGATAATCAATCAAAGAACCTTTCTAGTTCTTTAGTGTTCCCGTCCACATGAGAGTAGTTAAATACCCAGGAAGGTGACTTTTACCATTTTGATCAGTTCGACATTTGTCAAATCGGTAATGCCGTATTCGTCGGAGTACTCTGCCGAAGACAGTTAAATTACTAGTTCTTAGTGGTGGGTACCAGTGGATCATGAATATACAGAGTGAACGATACTTGGAATGTCCAAAGTCCGTTTCTATGGCCTCTCAGCTTATATGGTGAGAGCTCATGTTTGTGTCCTAATCTCCTTCGGGGCAGAAGACTTTAAATATTTTCATTGGTTTTCGGGTTTTCTGGTGTGAGACCAAGCGTGCAATCTGAAATTATCATGGTTTTCCTCATGGCAGCAGCAAGCAAGTCCATCAATGGACTTTGTTTATATCCCTAGTTCCAATAGACCGGTGACAGTTGGAGAATTGATCTAAGAGAGGAGAAAAGTTACGTAAATCCTGACCACTGGGATTGGTCGTGTGAAGCATTTAAAAATTCCCCTTGACGTTAGTCTACAGGCCAACAACCAACATGGACTAGTGCGTTTGTAAGTTGTGTAGTTGCATTCGGACTCTATCGACTTCGACAGGTTTCCACTTATAACTTTCCAATCAGTGAAGTAGCTACGGAAACTACTGCACAAAAATGCAAGGCTATCGACTGAGAGAGCCAAATGGTCCTTTGACTGGGTAGCGAGGATCAGAAAATGAAAATCTCCCAAGACTACCCTTCAACTGATTTCAGATTCTAAAGAGACATTGGTTCCCGGCTTTTCCTATTTTGTGCACAGAGTGTTGGCTGGTGCATCATGATTAGAATAGCTTCACTGAACGCTAGTAGTTTCGGTACTGGATTGCGCAACAATGCTTTGAAACACTGGGTCAGGTTAACTTTGTGACCTGATGCAATCGATTGGAAGACACTTGATTGCATCAGGTCACAAAGTTGACCTGACCCAGTTTTCCTATTTTGTCCAAGAAACAAAACCACTATCCATTCTGGTCAAATTTGCTGATAGATAAATATTTTCAGTAGTTCGCTCCTGATGGTTGATAAATTCGCTGAGCAATCTCTCACTGTGTGTAAATCCTAATATTCACAACAATGGGAATGGTCGCGAGAAAGACATTGGTTGTACACAGTAACAGTGGGATCAGCTATATACAGTACTTATTGAATGCTCAAGAAAATTCTTTTGTGCGAGGCTTACGAAATTTCTAGTCAGTCTTTCGAATTAAACGAAAAAGTCGCCGACAGTGAAGATGATCAACAAAGCTGGACTTCTCAAGATGAATTTAGCGGTCGTAATAAATATCAGTACCAAATAGATAACTCATTCAATTAGCCAGTCTATCTTGCTAATCTATTCGGTCAAGTAAAGCAGTTGTACCTCCGCAATAGCTCTACCTGGGAATTCGCAATATGTAACATTATGCAAAATGACGTCATCGTTGCATGATTTTATCCACGTCCCAATCGATGACAGAATTATCATAGTCTAATTGAAAACTACCTACTGACCCATGATTATGAGCTGCCACAACTACGCGTACGCACGTACCTTGTCCTTATCTGATAGAACAGAGTTATTCAACCTTATTTCGGCCTACTCCGGGCCACCTTACTTGGCCGTATCACATGGGCCCGCTCAATTTCCTGGACTAGTATACTTACGCGCTAATCGAAGAATTCCATGTGTGCGGTGCTCTCATTGTTCGCATATGCAACACTTAAGGTCAAATCCTATCTACCTTGTGCATAATTTTCAACTAATCAGGATCTGACCTGGCAACTGCCTGACTTTCAAAAGCTTCACAAGTCAAAAACCTGCTATTCTACTACCGCGGCCAACTCGTTTTGTGTTCTTATTATCATTCAGTCGACGAAAATTTTCCTCACGAACAACCAATAGTTTCACTTATTACCCAGCAAAGTTAATTACAACAACTCGGGACAGGATCATCTGTCCATCGCGTGGTCGTCTCGATGCGTAGCTTAGTATACCATGATGCGGATCATATGACTTGTGGCTAATGCTCGTGACTCGCTCAATGTCTTCGTGTTGTGTACTTCCGTTCCCCACAAAACAAAAATATAGTGCACAATGTGTGCTCGAAGTGTACCACGGTCTGCAACAGCTCGGTCACATGGTGATGATGACAAGTTGTGATTTAATTTTGATGAATAAGTGTACCATTCTGGTGCACTACGATATAGAATTTGTCTGTAATTTCAAGTCGATGAACTTACCTCATGCGTCATCATTTTTATGAACACTGAGTTCTTTTTGATTAGTACCCCAAGGCAGTTCATTAAACTATGTAAATATCTGAACCAGTTTCTTTTCAATTCACTATTATGTTCATAGTTAGTAAATTAGCTTTTTTTCAAGTGTGTCATTTAATTCTTTCTGGAACTGTAAGAACTTGGTCACATTATCCCAGTTTCCTTCGCTTTTATCCTCTCAATTTTATTCAATTTCCTTTGTTATTTACTAGTGCTACAACCTCCCAGGTAAGGGATCGGGGCCAGTTGGGTAGTCGCCGGCGGTGGAAGCAGGACTCGAACCTTGGACAGAAAGGTTTAAGCTTCCCCATAGGGACTGTGGGACCACAGCCGGTTAAAGTTAGTGTAAAGTTAGTTAGTGTAAACAAAAAGAACCTACTACGTAACCTTCAGGATAATGGTGAACATCAGAAATCAGCCAGTTAAGCTCGGTTTTCCATACCCATGACTGAACATGTAGAATGCCCAAGGACGTGAAGCTCTTGAAGATGGTTGTCTGAGAATTCATCTTGCTTTGTCTGATGTATTATTAGGAAAACTGTGTTTCTGAGCGACTTGTAGAAGACCTTCACTGTTGCACATGCCTCTCAGCTGATCTAACAGAAACGGTAGTAGCATCACACTGGTTGGCGTTGATCACCAGAAGTGTCCTCAGCCTTTTTCAAGGTTTTAAGTGGATAGAACCCAACAAAATGTAATTTAAATGTAAGCTTAAATGAGCTTTTTTTAAGTTTTCAAAATGGGCGGATCTGCAATCTTGGTATTACGCGCCAAGTATTGAGTGCGTGAAACAATTAGTGAGGAGAACATCGCTGAGGTGAGTAGTATGGTATCGTATCTGAGTGACACGACAAACTTCTCCGGAAGAAAATAGCTGGTTTTTCGGTTGTTGCTACCCATCAGCTGTGTGTGCTCTGTACTCTTCTGCCCAATCATCCCTATAAATGAGCACTCCTTGAATAATAGACGAAATACCTTTCAAAGAACCACCATTAGTTCTAAGAATGGGCTCTCTGACCTTGCTTGCACCTAACGATACAGCTGAGATTAAGGTGATAAATAAATATTGTTGTTTGAACAATCATCCGAGGCAGTTATTGTGGACTGAAATTAGTGGGTCGGCACCCGCGAATCGTCCCAGCCGGTGGTAGATGCCAGAGGATACGTGGCTGTGTGCGACAATCTGTTCCAACCCGCTGGGTGATAAACAAAATCAACGCAACATCGATTAGCATGTGATTACAGGTTGACGGTATGGTAAGGCCACTTAAAGCTTGACAGGTTTATTTGAAATGAAACAACAATATAGTTTTGCAGTGGGTAAACTGACGCAGGAGCCGGATGGCAGGCAGCCATTAGTAGCACACCACCGGAATAATGAGAGTCCCCAGCCTTTGGTGTGACAATGTGTGTTCCCTGTTCAACAATATTCCGGATCTAACTAATTTGCTGATGGCTCGTACCTTCCAAAGATAGTGTGCGCCACGCCACCAGGGAAACTGGGTGAACAGTGAAGTTATGAATCTAGGTTCAAAACTGAAAACCACCGGGCTTCCATTAGCGTAGAGTTCCAAGAAGGTAACGGGTGGTGGTGTCATCACCTGTATCCATTGCTAATGGTGAAGCAAGTTGACCATCACTTTTTTTTACTCTTCTAAGGAGATTGATTGTTCGCCTGTCTCATACAGCATATTTTCTGTTTTTGACTATATGCTTGTCACGAATATTTACATTGCTCCACAAAGCTCACCAAACTTAGTTTATCCTTTCAATAACCCATCCTTACTTTACCGTTTACCTTTGATTGCTGACATCCCTCTGGCCACTGTAGGACACTTTACCCGTATTTCTGCCTACCCACTAGCATATTTTATTCTGGAAAATATTCGTCTTATCCTGACGAGTAGTGGCCGTCAGTTGAACAATGTCCTGATTAATCATCCTGAACTCTTTTCCTACAGACTGAGTGCACTTCTTAGTAGCAGTGATTATAGTATATCATGTCTTCGTCGAAATTATGCTTTAAACAAGGTCACTTAACTTACACATAGATTGTACCGATCAGTTTTTTTTTCATCAGAACTTTTCTAAAGAAACCGTTCTTCGTTTCTCCAGTTTTGTCTTGCCTTCTCCTTGTTATAATGCAATTTCAGCCATCCCCTTTTGGCGTATCTTACAACGGAAATTACAAGCCATATCTCGAGCCTTTGCTGTCCCACGAAAACAGTCTAGAAAGAGGGGGTCTCACGCTTTCTAAAATGGTCGCCCAGGAAGAAGAAGTAAACCTGAAAAACGCACGACACATCTGATGTCCACAGACTATCAAGCTTGGTAAGAAATTCAAACGTGCGCATTGTATCTTCTCCCAACAGTTTCTGCTTTCCCGGAACACTGACCGTATGTGATAGACGACTAATTTATTCTAGGGTCAGATGAAAAGTCTCCCTCTTGATGACATGGATGTTGACCATATGAACTTTCATTTTGTTCATTACTCGAAGAACCCTCTCCCAATTTTCCAACAGGCTCAAAGCTCAGAAATCGAAAAATTCTGCTTCAATGAGTTTTTCAACTCCCTAAATCCCCAAAGGCATCCTGATCCTCGGGACTAGATGGCCTCCACTGGACAGTCCTGAAGCATGGGGCTGAATCCCTCTGTGACTTCTTTTATCTTCGAATCACCTGAATCGTCCTCCGTTCCTAAGTGTTGGCATCTTGTACCCATCTTTACCATACATAAAGTGACATGTAACCAAATGGGAACCAAGAAATTCCGCCTATTTCACTATCTCCATCGTGGTTGGAACTGATTGAACGTACCGTCCTTCAGTGCACTCAAAACACTGTCAAAAGGCTTTCTGGCGAATATCTTTTTGCTTGCAAACCCCGGCTTTCTACAAATGATGTAGTAGCTTGGGTAGTCCATTCAGATGCAAAATCCCTCAATGATTTGTGTAAATCAGTAAGGTATGCCTTTCTACATTAGACATCAACGTTTAACTGCATGCCACAATCCGTGAATCTAAAAAAATTGAGATCTTTTTAGTTGTCTCTTTTAATTAGCTAAAAGACTGCTTCTCGGAAAGAACACAATGTACAAAAGTTGGGAGAAAGGCAGACAGATATCTTTTAAGCCTTGTCAGTTTTCTTTAATGAGCCATTCCTTCTCCGGATTTGTTTGCTGCTTACGTTAACGACTTTACCGTAACCCACTCAGCTGGTCTATTCAGTCATCCGGATGCTGCTGTTATTGGCTCGGTCTGTCTCTCGGGAGTCCGATTATATGAGTTTGATGAAAACCCAAGTATATGTCCAAAACTTTCTAAGCACCCTGGTTTTCTGATGTACAGTACCAAATGTCAAGAGTGCTTTTTTGTTCTTTGCAATCGCGTTTTCTGGATGACATTACAGTGCTCATAACCAAAAGCGCACGTACATTGTCTAGACCGATTGAATTTGTTCGCTTCTCGTAGGTATTTGCTCTTGTGAGGGACTTTCCCAAAACAGTACTGAACATGTTTTCTTGTAACATTCTCGGACTTTCGGTAAAAAAGACTTCGAGTTTGTCTTTAGACTTATAGATGGACACATTGAATTATGCATCAAGTTTATCCGTAAAAACTCTTAGTCAGTACACATCCGTTGCACAGTGACTTTCCTTCTAGATACTCTCCCCAGAAAAAGTTCCTGTTCTTAGTGTATCCCCGCTCGGATAATTATTCACAAGAATTATCTTTGTCAGAACTTGGCTCCAGCCTTGGCAAGCAGAGGGAGAGAGTGTTGATTCGTTTGTACTGTAATCTTGGCATATAAACTTCACGTCCTTAAATTCTGTTTCATATATTTTGAGCAATCCAAGAGCGATGGATTTTAAGGGGATGTTTCGACTGTAATGTAAGTGCATGGGCATGCAAATGTCACATAAATTCAAGCTAAAGAGTTGTATATGAATTTGTTTACTGTTTTTTCTGCCTTTCCTTCGTATCAATACGAATTTACTGCGTTCTTCCGTTTGATCAGCCCCACCAACTCCAGCGAGAAGACCTTTCTGCCTTCGATTCACTCTAGTTTATTAGCTCAGAACCCACTGTTTGTGTAGGAAGAGAGAATCAGTCACCAATCTTTGCTACATAGGTTAATAGGTTCAAACTTGAATTGGGTGATTTCCCTTCTGATTGGTTGATTGGCAATGCGACCAGCCGCAACCTGACGGTAACCTTTTCTCATCTAATCGATCCGCCGTCCTGTCGATAGTGAATCCGGTGACTCGAGCACTGACCTGGATTACAGGTAGGCACTGAGATGCTCTCCACTAACGAGACTAGGTCGTTTATCAAGCGATGCGTCAGACCATAATCACATTCTTCAGTCTCAATTACTGTAACGGTTCTAGTTTATGGATGAGCATATTCTGTTTTGTTCTTCTTCTTTTCGATCGTCAACAAGAAAACCAGTCAGGTCCACCTCAAGAACTGCCATCCAATTTGGTTCCGCATGTAAAAAGAGAGGGAAGACGTATTATTGTTATTGTTATTATTATTATTATTATTATTATTATTATTATTATTATTATTATTAGTAGTAGTAGTAGTAGTAGTAGTAGTAGTAGTAGTGTGGTGAAGTGTACCGGCTACTTGCCGGGTAAGTGAGTAGCTGATTGCTCAAAAAGCAATTATGGATAGTTGTAGAGTGATAAGAAACGCGACTACGTCAGAGAAACCGAAAACAATAAAGTAAAGGAAGGCATGCGAACCGCAAGATTGCGTTGTCCGACTAGATAATGACTGTCATCAAGTGGATTGAACTGCCTGAATGTAAATAAGCATTGTTGTTTTATTTGATTATTTTTGATGACTTCCGAAAGTGCCTTTTCCCCACAGGCCCCTCATCAGGACTATCACAGTGGTAGTGGTAATAGTAGTAGGAATTGGGCTGTTGAATCTGTCATGCGTACGAGCTGAACCAATTTGACGATTTTCACGAGGCCAACATCGAGCTTACCATGATTCATTTCTTTGTGACCACTCGCTGACCTCACCTGCCAAAGCAGCTAACACACACACACACACACACACACACACACACACACACATGTCCGCTGCGCTTCTTGTGGCCTTGTAGTCACCTTTTGGTTAGACATGCACTGTGTTCAGGTCCATGGTTCACTCGGTATGGATTCCCCACTCCTTCTTCTGATTAGACAGACTTTTCAAGTCAAAGCAGCCGTAGCTTTATGCACCCGATTGGGTGAATTTTCAGCATTAAAACAACCTCTGTGGACACGAAAATACGGAATCGGGAAATATGTGCAAATTTTGGGAATTTCCATCAAATTAAACAGTTTCGTAGACCTTTAATGGCTTTTACTGGGTCAACAAGCAGACGAGCATGATACAGCAAAACGATTGCTTTACGCATTTATGTGATCCTTAAATGCAAGCTCACTTCCCGGTTAGCCAGTCTGCATCGTTCCGCAGCCGGAGTGGAGGTCAGTGTGTGTGTGTGTGTGTGTGTGTGTGTGTGTGTGTGTGTGTGTGTGTGTGTGTGTGTGTGTGAACCATTCGACCCTAGTTTGCCTTTGTCGGCCCCCGTATCTTCTCTGGCAAGAGATCTGTAAGTCCCCTAGAGGTCATCCCTATTTAAGGTTTGTATGATTTTCTTTTATATTCATTGAATTTCGTGTTATAACACGGCTTTGTAAGTTTCTGCTGGTTGCAGTTCGCTTTCTCTTGTTTGCGTATCACTCTTCGCTGACCTGGATATAGTTTAGATTTAACGGATTTAACAATAGTGGCTTCCACAGGGAAATTTACAGATCACTATTCCAGAGAACGTACGAGGATTGATAACGACAAACTTGGGCCGAATGACCGGAAAAAGACATCAACTCTGGCTACCAAACGGTGCAGCTTGACTGGTCTGGACTTGATCACAGATCAAAAGTACCTACCGGTTGGAGACTCTATCCAGTCAAAAAGGGAGTTAGAAAGACATCGAGTGAACCCCGGACGAGATTCACCATGATCCCGAACAGAGATCATGGCTACACGGTCACAAGATGCACAGTGCGGTGGTTGTACACTTTTGCGTATGTGTTTGTGGGTGGGTGCTTCTGAAGATTATTTTGTTAGGTACGTGGATTAACTGGTTACAGAAATGGATCTCGGCAAACTGAATGTTAGTCTAGTGAAAACGGTCAAATAGGTTCGACAGATGGGCATGGTAAATCCAGTACCGCCACCCCAAAGCAGGTAAGGCTTTATTACACTTTACTCGCTACCTTGCATCCCTCAGAACGACTGTGTACGACATTTGTACCATTAGTTCATGCCACAATTGCGGAAGTTAGGCTGAGGGTACGCCCTACTCACGAGAGAATACCCTACTAGTAGCTGACCAACTCTAACCAATAAAGTTTTCGAATGACCCGTCGCAATCGTCCTGTCCTACTGGTACTACGGAGATTTTTACCATATCTTCAACCGCCGGCACATCCAGCTTCCTTAATGATGTGTCCCATTTGCTTCACTGGTAGGATTCTACTGTCCGGTATATTGCACTAGTCTGGTCCCCAGTGTAGTTGAAGCCGACAGTGAATCCCTACGAGGGTAACCGAATTTATTGCAATCTTCGATGCAGTTGTATCCTGCAGTGAAAAAGCCGAGTCACCTGTGCGGTTCTCCTCGAATTCAAATTCAGACGTCCTGGATATTTCTGGTCGTAATATAGTCTCGGTGGATAGACCGTTCACCGACCTCATTTCCGCCGAGTGTTGGCCTGTGGGTCTGAGAATTACTGAACCTACCACGGTTCTGAAAGCACACCGTCGTCTACAGGTTCCGACACGCTGATCTAGTAACCGTGAGCCTCTGGGATGTTTACCCCAATCAACAGTTATACTCTCTTGTTTTTGATTTTTTCAAAATGAATATTAGATCCAGCCAGCAGTTCGGCTGCTCAGGTGGGTGGAAGCCTTCTTTATTAATAAGGCCTCGGAAGCATACGCGCTTTCGACTTGTGTTCACTAGTCATCTTTAATTGACTCTCCATTGAATTTGGTTTCCGAGGCTGTCACAGTCGTGGTTCCGGCGCTGGGAGTTACGCTGAGTCGAGCTGATGGTCCATTTATCCCTAGCATCTGATAGGCCTCCGTAGATACAACAGTAGGACCGGATCAGTTTTCAAGGAGACCATATGTTTCCCTCGAGCCCTTTCGTCCTATCACTCTGAATGGAATTAAATCGCATGAGGACGGAGGGAGTTTCTGAGGTCACAGAATTTACACTGACTGTGCTGTAGAGAGATATGAACCCTCAGTAAATTAGGATGGTGTCCACTGAAACCGTGTTCCACGTAGCGACCGGTCAGACCTTAAACGTCTGAAACTTCTACTTGATTCTCTAAACACTCTAAATCTTGCCTTCGGAATTAACTGACAGAAATTTATCGCATGAGTCTAGATCGCGTGGCTCACGGCATAAACAGTACCGCTAATCGCGGGGACCAGCTTTGGTGTTCATTCTGCGTCACACATCATAACTCTGTTAGGTAACCTCCTCCCGCCTGAACGGAGAGACGATAGTTGCAATGGTGTCTTGGCCACGACCAGCTTTTCCCCGAAAATATGACTAGCTGCCAAAACAAAATTTTCCAGTCCCCAAGTATTTTGCCCAGAACCATATCTATGCATTTTAGTTGCATATATTCCAGAAGGCCTCGAATAATCTCCTTTTATAGTAGTCGGGCGGTTCAGCGTGGATTACTGTCCCATTTCCGTTTGAAAAATCTCAGTGCTATTGACTTGTGGTACTAGTTTCCGGAGACCATTTAAGTGGCTTGATTTTAACTTACGCCCATGGAGTATGGAAGTTTTCAACCATGTCGTCCAGGCAACCTAAATGTATTCCGAACATCTGCATTGCCGTTATGTATCCGTCCGACGGTGACAACACCACGCAGTACTCTACGGCCTCTCTGGCTTTAGTGACACAGTTATGGATCAAGTAGCGTAACACGGGATTATCCTAAATAGTTGAAATACTTATTATTTTTTACTGGTTGGCTACAAGAAACCGCATTTGACACTGGCCGACACCATCCATCAAACAATCGCTTCGTACATCTCTGCGCTGTACACCTTCAACACTGTGAACCATGGTCGTCTGTAGTATTCCGTCCTTATCCGTCCCTGCAATTTCACTTATCTTTAAGGACCTCTTTCCCCGCAAAGTTATTTCCAAAGACATCAGTACTACTTCGTCTTCTCTAAGACTTCTGTGCCCTGACAGCTGCTTTTGTCTTACTTAGAGAGTCAAAACTTATGGTACTACACTTTTCCACCCTTCAGGATGGAAGAGGAGTCATCAACCTCGGACCCGCAACAGCTGCAGTGGACAATATTTCATTGCATCACTCTATCACACGTTTAACTTTACCGATTCCCTTGATAATCCAGCACCTCTAGCGGATTGTTGAGGAAACCGAGGCCGTCAAATTATGCTATTCTCTACTATGGTGACACCTTGATTGGGTAGACTAAACGGATGTTTGAAAGTTGTCGGGAAGTCGCAGTAACTCAGTCGCCAAGCGAAACAACAGGCTTTGTATTGTTATCGGACATAGCTTTCGCAAAGGGCCCTAAAAGCCCCTGCCTAGTAGTTCCTCCTCAGTATCCACCTGCAGTGGCAACTCACCGAAGGCTTCTTTGTGATCCATTGTTAGTAGTTTTATCCTAACTTTTTCTATTTCTTCAACAGAGGTTTGCTTTACGTTCAACATAGATTCACTTGAAAGTAAGAAGTAAACCGGAAACTAGTAGATTCGGTGCCCCTCATCGCCGTGACCTCGAAACCATTAGCAACCACATTAGCTCCCTTAGGTCCAACATTTGTTATATCTCAGAGATGTTGTCGGGAAACGCATAACTATCAGCTTACTTGGCTCCAACCCAGATTCTTGCTGGCAACAGTCCGAGGCTCACGCCGTTGTGTTGTAGCCTGGATGCTCTGCAATGAGTCCCGTTGATCGGATTGATTGACTTCCGGTTACTTGGTACTCTTGAGTGAAGCGTTCAATGATGCCCATCACCTTAGCCTTTGATGATACAAGTTTTGTCTAACCAGCATTCACCTAACCTATGATTCCCCTACAGGCCAATAAAACGCAATCTCTTTATTCACGCTCGTGCCCCATCGCTGATATCTATCGAGCAGCAAGTCTCGTACTGGTTAACACTGAGTGGCCCTCTTCACACATGGCCCAGACTAGTGAATGTTTCTCTTCAATTCCCGTGTTAATGGCTCAAGCAGATTCTGACAGACGCTGACAAGTTTCTCAAGTGACTTGATTTATCCAGTTGGTTACCCTATTTCGATCTGTGATTCGTCCAAATTAATCCTCGCTGTAGACGACACAAGCTCAGTCCATTCGATAACGGTCAGTTCAAGGCCATTCCTGTGTCAAATGATTAATCATTTCAGTCCATTTTGTCTGTGAAGCGAGCGGAAGTCCCTTACCTATTTGTTCGAGGGTAGCCAGTGAGTTGAGTTCGGCAGTAAACTCCTCTGCTCAAGGCCAATCATCGGACTCTCCCTCCCAACTGCTAGACAAAATAGTACATCTGCATCAACCCGGCTGTCAGGGAACCCTTCCATTAGATCGTCTAACAAAGGGCATGCTACTTTGTGCGAATGATCGAATAAATTCCCCAGTACTTCGCACATGGGTAGTAGCGTAATGAACTTTAGGATTGCCTCTGGCGGTTTCCCCCACAACAATGATTGAGGTAAAAGAGGCTTTGTCCGTCATCCTTAACCATCGAAACAAACTACATCGGAAATTGTCTAACGAACTTCTAGCACTGACGGGACAACCATCAGAAGGAAACAAACCAACTTCCGGTAGATCTAAACTACGTGTAATGAAGGTTGTGGCCTTACATGCAAACTCGTATTCAATAATCGATGCAGCAGCTGACTCTATCCGTTCTTCGTAATGCATATGCTCACTGGAATTTGTTCCTAGATGCTGCCGAATAAAATGATCGACTCTTTTATCACATTCGTTCCTTTCTAAAGAGGGTACAGATACACTTCCTTCGAAATCCTCGTCTAACCCCATGGAGCTTTTTTTGTTGTTTCCTTGAAAGGCCTTCATACCACTGTCGTGTTTCCTTCAGGTGGTGTTCCTCAAGTTCGGTTAAAGAAAATTAAGCCTAAACTCTTAACTAAGCTGATTAGATCCATTATCCTTGGAGCCATGAGTTGGAAAACTAGCGTGAGGGACTTGTCGATATTCTGGAATGATCTGATTCGATGCATTTTCACAGTCAGCAAAGTTCATTCTTGTAATTGTCTTGGAAGTCCTCGTAGCTATCTTTGTTACACGAGGGACTTTGCTGGACTAACGTGACAGCCAGAAGTGACTGTGAGGATTCATCAAAAATTCTGTGTAGACAAGATGGGTAAAAGGTAATCCTTAGTCCCAAGGGTCCTGGAAATCAAGAACAAATTGATACTGTTATTGAATTATCATTACAACAACAAGTTAATCATAACTTTAAAAGTGGGACTTAGTCACTGTCCAGTCAGGGCCCCAAAATTCGATGTCATAGATCTGACACAAAGAAATCAACGTTGAATCGAGAAAAGAATAATCATAAGAATGCCCAGCAATGCGAGTGTTCCCAAAAGGAAGATTTCGGTGATTTTGTTATGGTCAGCGTGACAACCAGTATCAGCAACACAAGCAGCAAGTGCTCGCTCTGGAAAAGTTTAACCGAAGCCGACCCGCAATAAACAAACGTGGGTAAAGAAGTTCTTCTCGCTATAACACGAGTTGGGATTAGGAAAAAATTGGTAGAATAGACTTTCCCAACGAGAGAAGAGGGAAACATAACGGTCAAAACGCAAAAGGAGCTGGTGCAAAAAAAAGTGTCGGTTAGAATTGCACCGGGGCAGTCGTCAAAAACAGTAATACCGAGAAAACGAAGTGAGTAAGTTACAAATTCTCACGACTTTAAGCTCAGGTTGCTTGGGGATGGGCCACAATAGGGGGGGGGGGGGTGCAGGTGGTCAACAAAGAAATCAAAACCCTAGACCACAACGAAATCACGCACGCTAGCTTCATTCACGTTTTCGTTATTGCAAAACCACGGACCCTTTATTCGTCATCCTGCTCTAACCCATTTCCAGCCAAGTGCCAGACCCTCAACCTATCAGTGATTAGTACGAATCAAATAGTTACTTTAGGGTTAACACTTGATTGAGAGAATACGCAACAGCTGATCAAGGAAATCAGTTTTGATAGATAAAGGAAGCTGAAAAGCTTGAAAACTGAAGATACGGAGTGAGGTACTCTATGACTAGGTTTACCGAGAAGTCCTTGAGCAATTTCATCCGAATAGCAAAATCAATTACTTTTCATTTCGTTCAAGGTAAGGAAGCACCTTAGCTCACATTCAATTCTCGCCACCCCCACAAACGGGAATCATGATTGATGTATAGAACATGGATTGTTATGAAACGAGCCCTGCTTTCCCAGTATTGCATTAGAACAAAACAAGTTAGGGTAGCCAAAATTGGCGTGCTGAAATGTCAAACTACTGTTCTAATAAATACAGACGTTGGTTATTTACATGACTCAGATGGCTTGAATGATCTTAAAGTGTATCAACGAGGATGCCAAATACAATTATCACACACACACACACACACACACACACACACACACACACACGCACACCCTCCTTCCTCCCAACTTATACCCTGTTGAAAAATCGCATAACAGTGAACCGGATTTTGAACGGATTGATCACGTAGATGATGCCTCGTTCCCATACTCAGGCATGCTTAATCATGTTCTACTAAACAGTTTTCTCGTCACATTTGGTTCGTAAACGAAGTTTCTTCGGGCTATAAATTCTGGTTAAACTGATGATCTCTCAAGTATCGGAACAGACAAATGGCTTGAGGTATATGGTTTTCTGAGTTGGTTCAAGGAAGAATACTGGCAAATAAGGAATCGGTAATTAGGTTTTCGAGAATACTTCCAGACTAATAATGGTAATTGGCAACATTTTGAATATTCAAAATCATCATGTAGATAATCAAAACTAGCTGAATTCCGCCACCCTTGAATAATAAGTATTTGTATTTGACCAGATTTTTGTGTAGATAGATATCCACGTTTCAGTCTGAAACGATCTATACTCAGCAACTCATCGAATCAAGGGGCTGGAAAATGAGCTATTACCTAAGCTAATTGGTAAGAAATTCGGCTGATACTTGTGCCGGAGCTGCGAGGATTCGGGCCAGATAAAGAATAGTAGGGTTTTTGTGTGGGGGGGGGAGTGGATCCAAAAGAAAAACTGGTAGAAGCTGCAGAGTTACATTTGGATAGATCATTTCACAAAGAGTGAGCCCTATCTACAAGGATTTTGTAGGCGAAATCTCCACATACGGCCAGGTGTATTTCGCACAACTTAGCAGATAATTCAGCCACGAGTCTGAAAGACCGGTAGGAGGTAGAATTTGATGACGAATTTTAAAATCTCTCTACAGTAGACCGGCAAAAACAACACAGGAACAGCAGAGAAATATTATTCTGTCCTGCTTTAAAGTGCCTACTCTTTCGGACTTGGTGAGATAGCCGGCGTAGTTTCCTCAAGCAATTGAGCTGTGAGATGATCCCTTGAAATCTGCATGGATGGTGACTCCCAAGTATTTGACACAGCCCATTCCGGCTAGTTGTTCCGTGGAAATAAAAGATGGATCAGAAGTATAAACCAATCGAGAAAGGGTAAATATGCATTCAAAGCTTTTGGACAAATTTGACGTCAAGCCACATCGAACAGAGAAATCATAAATATGAGGGAGATAACTGGAAAAATTATTGAAACTATGGGTTACAGAAACTGTTTGACAAAGGGCCCCATCATTGGCATATTTGAATGAATGAGCCAGATAAGTGGATGAAAGGTAGCTAATAAAAGTGGGGAATAAAGAGGGGAAAAGGCATAGCTCCCTAAAGAACTCCTGAATTGTTCACCGATGATTTGGATATTGTGAAGTTCAGTCTTGTGCACTGAGTTCTGTGGGTTGATTATTTAGATAACCATGTCAATAAATGTTTGGGACAGCCTAATGCTTCCAGCCTAAGAAGGAGGATAGACCGCGGAATAGAATCAACGGATAAGCAGTTCAGAAATGCACATTGCACATACTTCACTGATCAGCCCAAGGATTTGGTTATGCGGTGGACTGGGGAAGCGATAACATCTAGAGTGGACCTACTCACTTTACAAACAAACTGTGAACGTCATAGGGAGAGCTTATAGAAACATTCAAACGTTTAAGAATCACACGCTCTGTAAGTTTAGGACCAGATGAAATTAGAGCAGTGGTACGAAAGCGTTTACCTATGATTCCAGAATTACAAGGTTTGGGTCGAGAGCTTTAGTGAAAGGTCTTCAGCAGTTCCAAATAGAATACGAGCACAACCGACCGTTTAAAAGAGAAGAAAAGTGCATCTAACTTCCGACTTATCCAAGGCCTTGTAGCAATATTCCTTCCGTCTTCTTAACTATTTCAGTATAAGAGAAGTAACACTACCATCACAGAGAAAAAGTGTTTCTAAGGAGCAGCACATGCCGAAAAATAAATTGGCCATCTCTGCCAAAAGTCTGACGTTGTTACTTGGCTGCGATTCGAAAGAAAACCGAGAAGATGTATGAAAAAAGGATTTATTTGGGAAAAGTATGTTGTCACGTGAACCTTTTTGGGGACTGATTTTTATTTCGCTGGTATGCCTGAAATAGTAGAAAGCAGACCGAGAGTATACCTTAGACCTAAACGGAAGCGTACAATGGTCATTTGTTGAAACAGGTGCACACAACTTAAGGGAGAATAATTCAGGACGATTGGTCATAATCCTGTCCGAAACAGAGTTGCCTCTGGTTGGAAAAAGCAAGAATAAGTTAGATCAAATGCTGTGAGAGTTTGGATGGAAGCATGTTTACAACTGCCTACCATGATAAGCTAATTGTCATCCAACAAAGAAACAAGTAAAGGTGAAAAGAGCCACCAAAAGATGAAATAGCTTTCTGCCTGCAGAAGGAGCTACGTTTGTTATGAGGTGCTTCTACAGCGAAAATATTTAGGATGAAACTGTATAATAAAGTGATCAATACCGGACACGGAATATGAATGAACCACTTCAGAATTTTCACACCAGATGGAGTTGACATACGGGACCATCTCGCCCCCAATCGTCTTGGTGGTGGACTTCCTGCCCTTCCGGTGCAGTTTGAGGCAATCTATTAATTCGAGTGAGTCAGCAAAATGTGGGCTTGGCCGCGATTATTGTACACAAATCACACAAGGATGAACATGAATGTGAGAAAAAAGAACCACAGTAAGATCCGAGGATTTCGCGATCTGAGAACTTATGTTAGTATTGAACAATGACGAGACGGAAATCTTCGCTGAATTAGTGATATAAGGGTCTTCCTATCAGCCAGCAAGGGTAGGTTTTTGGGTGGAACCCTAATATTTTGATAAACTTATGATAGTATGAATCTCATGGGGCAGAAAATCCAATAATCTATTTAAGTAGCAGTATTTCTGACCGCGTGTAACGACGTACAGCCTCCACAGCAGGCAAATTCCTCTTGCGGTGACTAACACATACATTTTCAGAAAACTTTGTGTGGCAAACACAGATCTGTCTATTTGGTACATCATATCAGGCCAATACAGTTCACGTACGGGTTGTTTTTGTAAAATTAGTAAAGTTAGTAAATAGTTCAGAGTATTCACTGTCGGGCTAATCATCATGCATTCCTGTGGATAAGCCCGCCACTGATTTCGCCGACTGTGTGTGTCTGTCTCACAATCTTGCCGACCTTGGGCCAGGAAAGAAGCAGTGCCTCGACAAACAGTTGTTGCGAAAGACAGATCTGTGTTTGCCCCATACCGTTTTCTAAAAAAAATTGACCATAAGAATTATTGCAGAAAGGTGGCGCAGCCAGTCCAAAGGCGCGAGTAGATGGATATAAGAGCGACAAGAAAATTGAGACCAACCGAAACTCCTTTGAAAAGGTACACGAAGATTGTTTTTCAGTTATTAGCGATACAGGACGTCCCTTTCGTAATCAGTTAGTTAATTTTATCATTCGTGTTGGTCAGGCTAATTGCCATTTCGCATCCGCTTATGTACACCATACCGGATATCTCAATTTATCTTGGAGCATTCTTGATATCAATAAGGGTAGCCATGAAAATATGCCCCATGCTGTTGCCCTCAATAAATCAGTTCAATAAAAGAATCAGGAAACTAGAGTGGGTTATTCACCACTTTTCGTGCAGAAAGTGAGTATTGTGTATGAGGTTGGGGAACCTACTGCGCTAATGTGATTAACGGACAAGAGAAATCAATAGACAAATCTTACTAGGTCAATGATCTTTGGATTCAAAACGAAATGATCAAATGTCCAATGAGTGCGAAAATGTTGACTTATTTGATGTTTTTGATGATGAACAAAACGAATCGATCGAAGCGAAACATTGATCAAAGAACAAACCACACTTGCTGTTAGCCAGTTAAAAAGATTGGAAATGTGAATATTTCATTACTGAATTGCACAGCATGTTGGTAGGTGAATCATCCTGACAGATACTTAGTCAAGAAGATAATCAATTAGTCATTTCTCTGAAATTTGGGGAGTAATCAGAGTAAGATTATTCTGAGATCTTTATTGCGACTCGCGGCGTCCAACTTTTCGATGTGAAGAATGCAAGTGGATTTCCCAAATACATACGATTCAGGCTCCTCGTGCCAACAATATATCCTCCGAATATATTGAGAATTCTAAAAGGCAGTAACAATCCCATGAAATGACCTGCATTATAATTACTAATGTGATTAAAGCACAAGGGAAGCCAATAGAGAAATCTTACTAGGTCAATAACCATCGCATTCAAAACGAAATGATCAAATGTCCGATGAGTGCGAAAATTTGACCTTCTTTCAATTAGATGCATTCGACGATGAACAAAACGAATCGATCGAAACGAAACATCGATCGAAGAACAATTCATATTTGTTGTCATTCAGCTAACAAGATCGTCATTGATGTAATTATTTAATTACTAAGTTGCATAGCTTATTAGTGGGTAAATCAGCTTTAAATGACTTAGTCAGATAGATACTCAGTTCGTTATTTAGTTGAAAAGTGGGGAGAAATCAGAGCTAGATTCTTCTACGCGAACTAGTAATGTATTGAAAATTCTAAAAGGCAATAACAATCCCATGAATTGGCCCGCATCATAACTACATAATTATGGGCAACAACTCGGAAGACACTTCTGAATGGCATTAGAAACTAGATTCAAAATCAGCAATGCCGGGTAGATCCATTGTCCGTTAAGCTAACCCAATTAGGAGTGATAGAATTGGCCACTATATTTTGTCAGAAAACGGTGGAAGATACAAATAGTCTGAGTATCCAGTTCGTCGTATAATGTCACTTATCCTTAAATCTTCTCATCCACCTCACTCACCACTCCATGCTTTTCGGTAGTATATTGAATTGCTGTTATTCCAATTGCTTGCTTTTACAGTAATCAGTGATATCTCAGAAGAACCAAAATGAAACAGGTGCCGTTTCGTGAGCAAAATGCATAGGGTGATAATGATCAAAATGAAACATGGCTCAAACTGCAATTGAATTTGACACAATGTACTTCCTCCTTTGCAGAATTCCATTCGGGTTTATATGCACACTCACAGAAGTCACGTGTTTCCTTCTCACTCCGTTTCTGGTCTAGCCGACACTTTCTTCACATTAATGAGAGTTTTTGTGTTAACTCCAGACTGCGAATTAAATTGCATCCATCACCACACTTGATGTGTATTCAGAGAATGTGTGATTCTGATGAAAAGTGCACCTACATGTAAGACGACATGATTTGATACCAATATGAAGTCATGCATGCTATGAGATCAATACATGGTGACTCGTTAGGAGGGCCTCGTTGTGAAGATGAGGTCGGATTATCAGTAGCTTTGCCTCTGAGATACTGTCATTCATGCATAAATGTCACATGACAACCAAACATAGTCTTACCAATGTGGCTCGTGAAACTTTATCAGCAATGAGTTGGAAGTTACCCAGTCATATTATACTTGAATTCACTAATCCAATTATTTGAAATATCTTTCTTTAGAATATTCACGCATAGAATCTGGCCACTTTTGTGAAAGAGAATATGTCATGTTCGTTCAACCAACTGGGGAATGTGGATGCCATCTTGCAGATGTTTCCGAGTATCTTGTTGGGGACAGTTGTTAGTGTATTCAGTAATTGACTGCTGAGGGCTTCAGTAAAATCTGATGGCTTTAGACAGTATTACAAGTGAAACTCGATTATCTGCCGATTGTGCACGGTAGCTCTGCTCTTTCTTTTGGTCCTTTGATTACGCAAAAGACGTTTTTCAAGAGCATAATTGGAATCAGTATACGACCGAAGGTAGAAAAGCCTCTCCACCACTAATACGCATCACAGTTGAAGTTAGAAATGATCACTGATGTGCAAATTACACACTCAAAGTAGTGTCAGGTCTGTTGATGATATGATGCCGCTATTGTGCTCTAGACAAATAGAAGCATCAAATGACTGAGTGCTTGTTTATCTTAGGTCGAATGCTGTTCATTATTGAGTCAACTGTGACATGTGAAATCTACTGGGAGTATCTGCACAGAAGTAGCTTTTAAAAACACTTTGAGGGGGACCGATGCACGCGCGATGGGAAGCAATTTTCTTGGTCCTTTGTTAGGCACTGGAATAATAGAAGCAACTCTCCGGCAATCAGAAATGTGCTTCCGAGTTGAATATCTGCTAACTAGTTCCCACATTATTGGCGACAGTGTCCCTGCGCACTCCTTCAGGGTTATCGTCGGTAGATTGTCCTGACAGCTTGCCTTGTTTGTCGAGAGTTAAGTTGGTTCTTTGTGCACTTCTAAGGGAGGACTAAAAGCTGAGATAGGGTTTCTTTATGTGATCACAATGGAATTCGGTGTTATTGCTGATTGAGACGCACCACTGAGGCATCAACTAGGTTTTTAAACATTTTCCAAAAGTGGACGTTTACTGGCTACGAAACAGCCTAACTGCATGGTTTCCATGGTATCACGGCCGTTTTATTGGAAGTTATGGTTTTTGTGTAAAAAGCAATGAGCCCGTGTGGTTCGATTTGGATAGACTTGGATAGCACTCTGACTGAAGCATGATCTCCAGACTTGAAAGCTCCTTCCTTCTTTCGGTATAATTGATTCAGATATGGAGATGAGAGTCTTTCGGAACGGACTTATATCGTTTCTGTGTGACAAAACAGATTGTGTCAAAAATTTAAATAGTCTGTCAGAGGTTTACAGCATAAGGACAGGTCGGATTGAGCAAATATACTTAGATCAGAGTTGTATATCATGCCCCTCGGTCAGGAATGGCGGTCCGGGTGACACTGTCGACTTACGATCTTTCGGTCGCGACCCTGGGTGAAGTGCTTGAGTGTAACTTTGCAATAAATCACCAAAGAAACGCTCACTACGGCTTGATCAGAGCGTTCTATCGGTGGGCGGCAAGAGATGTGAAACTAGTTGGCGGTTCCACAAGACAAACACCTAGAAGAGCATCCAGTCTAGTGGGAAAACTAACAATATTGTTCAGGCTCAACTTGACGAGGGAACTCATTTCAAACTTGTTAAAGTCACCATAGACTACACACAAGGAAGAGTGAAGGTGATTTACTAAATGAGAGGGAATACTGTCAAAGGATTCATCCAGATCACCAGTAGGACATCTTGGAGAAATGTGAATTTGGACCAGTATTATCCATCGATGGTGACTGAGGTGCCTAGGTTTACACTTGACAGTGGCAACACAAATGTGTGAGCCGAGGAAAATGTGGACAGATTTTGGAAGACATTACGTCAACGTTCATTAAAGAGCCTTATGACACCGTCACCATCTTTTCAGTAGGGAAGTAGACAGTCATCGCCCAATAATGTGAAGCCATCAATTTTGACTATTTCGTCATCATTATGAGCGTGAATCTGTGACACGTGAAATGCATATCACGCTGAGAATGTATGCATCACATGTATTCAAAATAAAAATTCAACTAAAGACCATATAAGTGTGACCTGTTGAACGGAAATATATCCAGGAGCAGAACAACTCAAAACGAAGGGGAGTAGGTATCAGAAGGGGAAAGTAGGGTACAGCTTCTTGTATATTTCTCTGTTAGACTTTCATCGTAACAGGTCGCGAGATGTCTTGACATTTAGCTTAGGAGTGTGACAAAGTTACTATAAGAATATCAGGTGGTCAGATAAATCCTAGCACATCCATACAGGAAGATGCACTCAAATGGAGTGCTTTCAGGAGGATGTGCTTCTCGAATAATCTTCGTAATTTCAGAAAAAGAAATCGAAGCTCTTCGGGTTTTTGAGACTGATTCTAAGTTCATCCATATGTGTAATGGAAAGCACATACCCCATCACCTCAGAGGTGCCTTAAGGCTTATAATACCAAATTACATGGACTATTGTCAGCTGTTAAGTCAGCATTATACATCAAGCAGAGGAAGATGCGTGCTGATTTTGTCCACGTGTACAGACCGCGAGGTTTCCTCCTTCGACGGTCTATCAGTCTGTTTCGTAAGTTGTTCGTGCGTTTTACAAAGCATCTTGACAACTCAGTAAATATGATGTGAGAGAAATGGTTTTAAGAAAACCTCCCAAAATTGTCATATCCACCTGGTTCAGTATTGTGAGCTGGATTGAATTATCGGTATAATTTGGGGTGGGATTTCATGAAATACACAAAGAATAGCGCTAGAAATTCCACTGCTATGCAACGGCGAGTTCTCCAAATTACAGTTAAGTAGCTCATTTGTGAGTTCATTATATTCCCAGATAGCACTCCTTGTCATGTGTCACAAAATTTGTGAATCGCTTTTGACCTGAGGAAGGTAACAGATTTTGCCTTTGCAAGTAATCTGGGTCACTGTAAGATACGATTTATATATTTGTCACCTTACATTCCTTATCTTCTCATTATTAGAAATAAAATATATCTGGCCTCTTTCTCAGCACAAGCTAGAAGCGAAATGGAATGTTTTGATGTGGCACATGGTTATGGGTTATTTCCTCATCAGTCTGATTACCTGCACGCCAAGTATGGTCGGTAAGCGTACTGAGCTTTGAAATCGGACTTAGGGACAAATTATTCTTGCCAAAGTTTGTTGTGCGCCTCCAATAGGCATTTGTTGTCTAAATTTAGGGTGGCCATCGGATGCCTTTGAGAGACTGCTCTCCAGATCCATTCTGTAATGGCTCGTTCCTATAGAGCAAACTCAGCAGGTCCTTCGCAATGCAATGGTGAGACGGCTATCATCGTGAACTTTAGGGAATAAGGACGCGAGTTCGATTCTGGCTAGGGTCGGTCACTTCCCCGGTTGGCGGCATCCTACTGCTCTCCATCCTCTTCCTCAGACATTCCACTTCGTCGTATGACAAATAAAGTTAGTAAAGGATCATTTATTTTACTGATATATACCATGCGTAGATTCACCTTCACTTCAAATGACTAGTCTCAAAGAACTGCGCTTTCGGTTATTTTCAGGAGTGCCTGGATGTTTTCTCAGCGTACTCTTCTCTCGAAGTTCAATGTGTTCCCGTGTTTCGAAAATTGGGTAATTATTTCCAGAGGACACAACAGTAACTCGTGCTTTTTTCCGGAATCATGGATTTAGCTGGAAACCAGATGTCAGTTCATTTTATGGTCTCCAGTAATCTGATAATCGGATAAGTTCATTCGCAATTTATTCCTTCCAAAACCGCTATTCGAAAGGAATTACCACGTCTCATACTAGCAGGTAGTATCGTAAATCATAACCTCTGAAATCGGAGTATGAAACGAACGAAATCCCCATTGAGTCTGGTTGGGTAACAAGGGAACAAAAGAAACTGGAGATGACCGAAACGATAACAGACGGACCACTTATCCTACCGAATTGTTCACATATGTGATTTGGTCAGTCACTACTATAACCTTGGCCTAGCTTTGACGGATGTTTTAAAAACGTGATGTAGCACCTCAAGTGACTAGACGACGTAAGTGAAAGTGGTTAGATCTGTCTGAGATAATTGATCTCACCAACATCCAATACTATTTCCATATTTTTTCTAAATTGTACCATGACTTTCTTATCGTGTACCGACCCCCAGAGATTCATAATTTCTCCCCTACCTATATTCTTTTATTGATCATGGGACTGTCTCTCTTAAATATACACTTTAATCTAATTATGTTGACCAGAGGATGAGGTTAACGATGACAAGCCTTTTCGCCAAAGTCTATCTTTCATTGTCATAATGAGCACTTAACGTGATTCGTGTAGTTCTAAATAATCGTAGCAGCTTCCGGTCTCGATCCAGTTCATTGATTACGTGCATCAGCATTCTTTTCAGCTACATTTTCACTTTTAAGTCAGAGGGTACAATTAGTTTGCCTTTAAGTTCACTAACGGCAAACCACTTGACGCGTTGTGCAGATGAATCGATGTCGCTTTCCTCACACATCTGCTTCGGTTTTATTCATCTGATGACTGTCATCACATGGGCCAAAGTTGAGAAATTTCAGTCTGTCTGTATATGATACGGTATGGACTAAATCACGTGTTTTGGTTGTCTATTGGACACCGTAGGAAATGCGTTTACTCAGCATTTCCGCACACTGCCAGGTGAATATCTGATTCCGGACGTACATTTCTGGAAGTATTCTGACTTTGTTTTCAAACCTGAAAGGCCCACTGTGAATGAATAATAACAGTAATAGATAATAGTGACATTATTAATATTAGCTGTAGTAGTAGTACTAGTAGTAGTAATAGTTGTAGCAATAAAATTATTCGGGAAAATCAAGTAAGCTGTAATAACGAGGCCCGATAGAGCTGTAATTTAGTTCGTCTAGTCTCAGCACAATTCACAAGTTAAAATGATGTATAAGATATATTCTCGACGTTGCCACAAGTGGCTTCATACAATTTAGTTCATTAGCATTTATAATCAGTTCTAAAAACTCACCGTGTTTAGACCTGAACCATGAATTGTTTCTTGGAACGAATGCAAAATAGTTCAACTAATACTACCCTCGGGGGACTGGACGAGCTAATAAAACTAACTGACAAATGGAAATTACCTACCTCATCTGGAAAAAACTGGATACAGAACTGAATCAAACCTTGATAAGAACAAGAAGTCTTACAAGTATTGTAGATATTCGAATGAAAAGTCTCTTTTTTCGTTATGAGCTTTACACTCACCCTTTCACTTGTTTTAAACTTTTACGGTGTCGAGGGTTCATTTATAGCTTTTTCCCCACAAAAGCCCTGATTTGAATATGATGGTGAGTTTCTTTGATGTTGTAGAAATAAGTCCATTAAACCGACATCAAGTGTGTCGTGTTGTAACGATTTATGTTGATGACATATTAATTCCACTAACCACACTTTCATTCGAATTGAGAAAATACCTGTAGTTCATTGGTCAGAAATTAACCCATACCACTGAGACAAATTCACGTCTTTTTACCGACTGACATTGACGTGTTGATTCGACGCAATCAGTCATGCCGTGACGTTCAACCAAGTTCAACTACTCAGGTCAGTCAGGGATCTAGAAACTCGACTGCTTAGGTAGTCCAATTACTGACAAAACCCTCACATTTGGGCTTTTTACGTTCAGGTTATCCTTTTACTAGCATGATTCTCTTCTACCTCATCACTTACAAAACGGAATGACGGTGCACACACCAGGTGATTTACTATTTCGATTCAGCTTATTTCTGCAGTGACACCTTCGAGGTTGGTGAGAAAATGGGCGAGATAAGATACAGCTGAGTACAAATAGGTTTTGATGTGAGAAAACACATTCGTATTCCACGAATGTGTACTTGATGTTGAGATTTATGCTCCGAGAATAAATAAAAAGATGAGATCGGTACTCCAGTTTTCTACAAGAGAACCCAGTCCATGAATTGGGACTTTGGGATATTTATCACTAGGTACAGCACCACCTACAGATAACTATATTTCAGGGACCGAACAACCAGTTTAAAATCTCTAGCAAGCCGCCCATAGACTAGTACAGGGAAGATGTAAAGCTAGTTAAGTAGAATGTATGAGTAAAAGGCGTATCAGAGGAGGTGAAATAACGTTACGAGCAGTTTGATTTTGAAAACCTAAAAACGGTCGATTTATGTTCAGAAAGACTGCCGTGATGTGATCACCGCAAGAGGGGACACAGTTCACGATAATACCAAGTTTTCATAGAAGAAATACATCAAATGTGTTCACCATTCGCGAACAGAGGGAAAATGGATTCCGAAAGATAGGAATATCTAAGATTTTACGAAAATTAAAAAAATATAGACCGAGGGACACTTTCTCGGATCGTGGTTGGAGGATCGGTTGGAGAGTTCTGTTATGCCTTCTGTAGAGCATATTGAACAATCTGACTGGGGTAGGGCATGACCAAGGTCACACCTGCTTGTACTTTGTAAAACATTCTGTGTGCTTGAACCTGTGGAGGAAGTTATACCATGAAGCGGGGAAGGTAACTGGGTAGCAGGTTTATTTTGTTTAAGTAAGGTAGTATGCTTTTTAAGAAATACTAGCCGGGATCACTCAAATTGTAACCTGCTAAGAAGTATTGCATTTAGGGAGGGAGATGGTCAGAGGGAAGGAGTCACATAAGTAACATCATTGTTAGCGAGGAGTTTGTCAAAATATTGTACCGTTCTCCTCTTTCAGTCATTCTACGAAGAAAATTTAACCCGAAAGACATGATTCTCATCTTTTACTTCTGAAATGTTTAAGTGGAATCTAAGTAACAACAACTACGCTGTCACTGATTCCCACAAGCTATGAATAACTTCCTGGAGCCTTTTGGTTTTTTCGTGCACAAATGCCGATAGAATCACCTTAATTAGATGCGTCCAATCTTGAATCGAGCTACAAACAGACTATATGTTAAAAGGAGAATTATAATAATGTGACTCAAATGTAGCTCCAAATGCGCAGTGCTATTATCCAACAATAAAAGAAATTCTGAGTCCTTCACAGTCTATACATTGTTTCCAGCTTCTCAGCCGCCCCTCTAATATACCCTAACCATCACAGCACTAAGTATGTTCTCATAATGCATTCTAATTTGCTGTCAATTTTCGAGATATTTCGTGTTAACTCCTTTGCCGATGACTCGGAGTTTGAATTTTTCACCGGATAAACTGTAGTGTAGCTTTTTTCCATTTGTCTTTTGCATTTACGTGTCCGAACGTTTTTCATTTACCTGGACAAGGCATCCGTTTGGTATGCTTCTTCAGCACTGAAAGTGTCACACGACACATGATGTAACATCAAAATTCATCAACATCGGACATAAAAAGGGCTTACTAGCATTGTGATCTCGTAACTGTCAAGATAACATTGATAGGCGAACAATATCGATGTCTTACAATGAGACGAAAACCACCCCACCCCCAATCAACTAAAGTCTTAAACATTATTGTCCATCGACCCAGGCAAGTCTTGGTCAACATGACTAGAACTCAACAAATCTAGTAGCCTAGTGATTCTGACTGATTTTATTGTATGGTCGCTTATAAGTACAGCAGAACTAGCATATCCCATGGCCTCTAATGCCCACCGTACTATCAGGGATAGCCGGCAACCAGACCGAGACTTGGAGTGGAGAATCACATGAAGTTCCAACAAGTCTGGTGTGTCAACGAGCCAGAAAACTGATAACAAATCCCAATCTATTTCGTTCGGAAAACGAAATTCTCAGACATCCGGCTCGAAAATGTTTATTGTTCCAGGGGTAAAATCCCCTAAAAATTGTTTCGTTTTTGGTTCTGGGAGGGAGAGGGTTATTGCATGGTAGGAGGTTTTCGAATGAGAAACTTTTCTTGCATTGCAAAAGTGTTCCTAGCAGAGAGAATATTGTACGCGGGGAGGTTGCAGTCTGCGGGGGTAGGAGCTGCGGCACATTCTCTTGTCAGTGAAGACCCGTTATAGCTTTGAATTGCATACGCAGTTGAATGCATCGATATAGTAGAAGGTTAACCTAAAGGCCGTACGTTTCTTCTCGAATGAGAACTGAACGTAATGTGTAAGAGAAGCGAGTGTGTCAAGGGATGAATGTGGAAAGTTTCATGAGCGTACGTAAGAGAAGAGATACATTGAAAATTACAACATATCTCGGGGTGAGATGACTGGGTATACAAATCGGTGTGCTGCGGGTGCGTATTGTCCGACAGTATATTGGGGTCGATCTTTATGCATGATTCCCCGCGTCTGTCTTATTGTCAGTTTCTTGACTGTGACTAAAGACAAAAGAGTGGTGGTTTTTACACTGGGCAACGGAACTGAAAAGTGTTGTTTCTGAGAGTCAGAAAATATGACAGAGAACAATAGAGTAAAATAACGAGAACAGATGGACGGAAGAAAGTCAATAGTATTGACTATCAGTCCTGGAATCGGCTGCGTTTGCGATTGTGAAAAGGCGAACGGCGCAGTATTCCGACACCACCTAAAGTGTGTGGATTACCGGAGGTTTCTAGTTATTGTTATTCTTAAGTGATTGGAGACGAGTCCAGAAAGGGAATCGTTGTGATTGATCACACTGTGTGTAAGTAGGGGACATGCGAAAGCGAAACAAGAAGTACTCGAAAATTTCGATGCGCTCATTGTCAGACCAGACAGTATGCGATTGCTTAGTATCTGACAAATTTCTCTATAAATAAGTTCGAGTCAGAAAAGCTGCAGGTGGATTACCACAGGCTAATATTTTCTGCGAGCTCTAAGACATTAACAGGAGAGTTGGCAAGCATATCACTGATGTAAAGATAACATGGGAAAAAAGAGTCACCTTGGATCACTCCAGTACGGTTCATCAAATGTTTTCCTCATTTGGTGCACTACACACTTGTACTGAGGTGATCAGAAAGCCAGGGGTGTAATTGTTTTGATGATTTAAAAAAACGCAATTTAGCTGGGAGCCCTGACCAGAAAAATAGTCAGAATCACTAGCATAACCTTGGAAATCACCTAAAGACTTGTTGATAAGGTAACTGAGGGAGGCCGCAACACCTGAAGCCTGGGACGGAAAAAGTTTCGGTATGCCTTCATGAGTGGGGACAGCAGAGAAACCCATAAATTTATAAACATCTAGTTTCACCGATTCCGCTAAAGGGAAGGCTCCAAAATTAGGGAGAGTCTAGATATACACCAATTTCTCCAGATTTGTACCTATCGGGCGTAAACGCAACCTTATTCGCTCACTCGCAGCCCGTGTGCGAATGATTTGCTCCAATGAGACGGTGAGTGAAGAATTAGACATTTTGAAGCAAACTCCATTGGATAACGCATATCCCGAGCGCTTCATTCAGAAGAATATAGCAGAAAGGGCAACGAGACAAGCGTTAGTGACCGTGAAGAAGAAAGATTTATACATTCATATCCCTTTCAAAGGAGATGACAAAAGCGAGTTACTAACAAGACGCTTGGAAAAGGCAATCGCTCTCACCTTTCCTGCTGCCAAACTGCGTGCCCACTTCACCAGTAGACCAGTGATCTCGACGAACCTAAAAGACAAGTTACCTGTCCTCACTTCATCCATGCTAACCTATTCATTTGTTTGCTCATATTCGGCAAGCTATATAGGTAGAACGGCACGGAAACTACCACAAAGGATCAAAGAGCACAAACCAACTTGGCTGTCGACGGGGAACATAAAATTCATTACCAGCGCGATTGTGGCGCACCTTGCGGACACTGGACATCACGTAAACGACGACGCGTTCAAAATAGTCTACAGAGTCCCTACGAACGCGCCGAAAGCCGCTCAAAAACAACATCTAGCAACGGCAGAGGCTGTGGTGATCAGATTATTCAATCCATTGCTTTGTTCTCAGAAACGTTTCGTTAAGGCACTCAAACTACCCTGGCCACGATCTGAGACCGACCCTGGAGCTCAATGTGACCCATACGTTGACCCTTTGGTTGAAAGCGGAAATGGATAATCCCCGAAACCCTTGTTCATTGTTTCACTGGCCCCTTTCCCAACCACGAAACAACAACATTTCCCCTCCTATCCTTCCTAACTACGTAACACCAACTTTGATGACCATCCAATCAAACTTTAGCACACAGACGTTGTTCATAACTTATGCATTTCCAACTTATAAATGTAACTGTATTAGCCACGAGGATGATGTTACCGAAAACGAGCTTGTTCGCTATTCGTGTTTTTTATATATAATAAAATGGGATTATTCAGTGAGATATATTTTACTTGAAAGGTGTCTCCGGTGGGTATATATTCACAGGACCAATTCGAAGGTTGTCAGATGTTGAGCGATCACGTACAGCATTAGGTATACAAATTTCAAGATTAGTGTTAATGTTCCCGCGCTTAGATTATCACCTTGCTTACGTATACGTGAGAGCGACGTGGTGTCCTAAGACAAAAAACTGGCGCACGGGTAATTTTCAAGTTGGCTCTCACCTAGGACATCAGCTATCAACAAATGTCTATGCCAGTAGTGCAAAGAAACACGCAGTTCGAAAACACCTGTGAGATGGCATTAAAATATCCTCAGAAGTGGTAATTCTACAGGAGTGCGCGGGAAAATCGCGCCGAATAATCTCGGAACTAGTCAGCAGATGTTTAATACAAAAGCACTTTCCTGACTGCTGGAGAGTGGCCTCTATTATTGCAAAGATTGAAAAAAGACCATGAAAATCACGTCAAATCGTCTGCACATCAGTTCCATTCTAAGTGTCTGTAAAGCTCATTCTGCACAGAATCTCCTAGCAGATCTGTGGCCTGGTTCCCAAACAGTTTGCAGATTGATGCTCCAGCACGTATGCCATAGCGTCATTTAACCAAATTATCTGTACGTCATTAAACTCCAAGTCAGGCTGTCAGCGTGATTTACTGATAATAGTGAAGCACCTGACTGTGAACCACAGTATCTCCTTTATCCAATTATTAGGAACAGGAAGAAGACGCATATTGCGAGACGCGACAATTTGATCCACTCCTGTCGATCGCGAACGTGAAACATATCAGTTTATATATGATACTGTGTATGGGATTCACAGTGGGAAACGAGAAAAACGTTTACCACAAAGAATGTGGCAATTCGTTTTTGGTTCGTGGCTAATGCCAGAGAAGACAGATTGTTTGCAATGTTTCTTTCTGTGCACAAATGGGGGGGGGTTCTGTCTCGATCAACATAGCTTCGCTGAACGCCAGCAGTTTTGCATTTCGATTGCATAATCGTATTTTGAATGAACGGGTCAGGTCAACGCGATGACCTGTTGAAAGTAGAGGCTTAGCGATAGCGAATACTGGGTTTCTCGTCGGAATTTGCTTTGTGCAGTTCAAATGAGTCATTGAATGCAAAAGCCAATTTGGAATATGTTCAGTCATTCTTTGAGTCAAGTATCGTCCTGTTCTGCCAATATACGTGTCACTGCAACTGCGAGTGAACTGGTAGACATGTGAGACATTAAGAGCGAATGACTGTCAAAGTGATCTAATCTCTATCCTCTAGTGGTCTGCACTAGGCGTAATTGGGCTGCCGCATATGTTCAACCTAGAGCGGAGCTTGAGTTATGACGTAAATGTTTAAAAGTGACCACCTAAACGAAAGTATTTTATCTTATTCGTTCCTTTTAAAGGTGGTCACACTTTTAATCATTTACGTCATAACTCAAGCTCCGCTCTAGGTTGAACATATGCGGCAGCCCAATTACGCCTAGTGCAGACCACTAGAGGATAGAGATTAGATCACTTTGACAGTCATTCGCTCTTAATGTCTCACATGTCTACCAGTTCACTCGCAGTTGCAGTGACACGTATATTGGCAGAACAGGACGATACTTGACTCAAAGAATGACTGAACATATTCCAAATTGGCTTTTGCATTCAATGACTCATTTGAACTGCACAAAGCAAATTCCGACGAGAAACCCAGTATTCGCTATCGCTAAGCCTCTACTTTCAACAGGTCATCGCGTTGACCTGACCCGTTCATTCAAAATACGATTATGCAATCGAAATGCAAAACTGCTGGCGTTCAGCGAAGCTATGTTGATCGAGACAGAACCCCCCCCCCCCATTTGTGCACAGAAAGAAACATTACAAACAATCTGTCTTCTCTGGCATTAGCCACGAACCAAAAACGAATTGCCACATTCTTTGTGGTAAACGTTTTTCTCGTTTCCCACTGTGAATCCCATACACAGTATCATATATAAACTGATATGTTTCACGTTCGAGATCGACAGGAGTGGATCAAATTGTCGCGTCTAACATGTGTCCGTTTCGGGACCACATTGACACCCCAAGGTCATGTGATATTTAGTGTCAGCTTTTGCCTGGTTTATTCACTTTCTAACTAGTTTTTACGTTTTCCAACAATTCAACCGATTGAATAGGCAAACCTCATCAACTGTTCTCACTGCAACAGGCTTCCTACTAGAGGCTATTCTGTCACACTTCTTTTTTCTCATATCTTTTCTATGCAAACATGTGATGACAGTTAGCCTAATAATTCGTCTGATGATTTAATTCTTGGTACACACCCACTCTACCAGCTCTCATCAAACCATCCTGCATCAAAGTGTCACTGAACTCACCTATTGATCCTCAGGTATTAACCTAAAATCGAACCTTTCCAAGTGTTCCGATATCTTATTTTTCCTCATAATAGCACCAAATATTCTTGCATCTAATTCCGACCTACTCATTAACGGTTTGCACATTGCCAGGTCTTTATCTACCAAACATCTTGGGGTCACTGTCAGTAGTGATCTTTTTCCGGTCCCATTATATCACAGCAGCCTTCCAAAAATCAGACTTTTAATATTTTACGTGTCGCATCTGAAGTGTTTTCTCTACTCCACTCCAACAAATCCTGTCCTTTATATTTGCACTCATCTTACCACTTTGGTTGTGCGTTTCTTCCGAGGAATATGCCAGAATAAGTGTCCTGCCGCTTGGGTTGCTCGTGTTCGATCCGTGAGACACAACGGAAAGAAAAAACATTATGAGCTCACGGTTTTATAAGTGCATAAACTTGATGCTACACTTACATTGTTCGGACTCCAATATGGCTGCCAACAGCGTGCTCACTTCTTCAGTTATCTTTCCAGGTTTGCTTGTCAAAGACTTTAAACTTGTTTTAAGATCCATCAGATATTCGTCATTTTGTTGTGGAATCTCCTATGGTCAGTCCTCTCAAAGCATAATATTCCAGCACCAACATGCTTGCCTAAAGCTTGTTTCAGAGATACCAGATGATCAATCACATCCTCTCTATGTTGATCATACCAAATGTGTTGCAACATTCTTAGGCAAGTCCAGCTATAAAAGCTTGTTTTCCCGTACCACAATTTGCAAATCATCAGTCGTTCCGTATCTCGTCAGATTCCTCACCAACTCTGACACTAGTACAAACGAACTGAAAAACCCGTTGACATAAATATTTTCTCATTTCCATGCGTCTTTCTCTAATTACGCACGTATTCACTAGTTATGTGGTTCAATGTAGCTGAATATATGCCACCGAACTTCCACTCCCCGGATGCATAAAACCATCACCTGACTTGAATAACAGAGAGCGATCGACCCGAGATGAAGTAACACCCACTCAACAGAAGCTTTTATATTGTCCAACATTTATCGGAAACACGAACAACAACATCATGTCACTGGTAGAATGGACACGGCTATGAGCACATAACTAGCACATCAATGTTCATTTCTACCCGCAACAAGGGATGCGTAGTAGAAATTCCATTGCTTTTACACAATGAATCGTGTGCCATTTCAGATAGCATGACTTTGAAAAAAGGTCAGTTGCATAGTCAGAAGACAAAAGTTGGAAGCAGACCAAGGATACACAAACATCAGATAACAAAGGATGACTTTGAATTAACTGAGGCCCTCAGCAATCAATTACTGATCATGCAAACAGTTGTACGCAACATGATATTCGGAAACATCTGCAAGATGGCATCCAAATTTCTCAGTTGCTTCAACGAACATGACATATTCTCTTTCACAAAAGTGGCCAGATTCGGCGCTCGAATAATCCAGAGTAAGAGATTTGAAAGAAACAGGTAAGTGAATTCAAGCATCATATGACTGGGTAACTTCCAACTCATTGCTGATAAACTTTCACGAGCCACATTGATAAGACTAAGTTTGGTTGTCATGTGACATTTATGCATGAATGACAGTATCTCAGAGGCAAAGCTACTGATAATCCGACCTCATCTTCACAACGAGGCCCTCCTAACGAGTCACCATGTATTGATCTCATAGCATGCATGACTTCATATTGGTATCAAATCATGTCGTCTTACATGTAGGTGCACTTTTCATCAGAATCACACATTCTCTGAATACACATCAAGTGTGGTGATGGATGCAATTTAATTCACAGTCTGGAGTTAACACAAAAACTCTCATTAATGTGAAGAAAGTGTCGGCTAGACCAGAAACGGAGTGAGAAGGAAACACGTGACTTCTGTGAGTGTGCATATAAACCCGAATGGAATTCTGCAAAGGAGGAAGTACATTGTGTCAAATTCAATTGCAGTTTGAGCCATGTTTCATTTTGATCATTATCACCCTATGCATTTTGCTCACGAAACGGCACCTGTTTCATTTTGGTTCTTCTGAGATATCACTGATTACTGTAAAAGCAAGCAATTGGAATAACAGCAATTCAATATACTACCGAAAAGCATGGAGTGGTGAGTGAGGTGGATGAGAAGATTTAAGGATAAGTGACATTATACGACGAACTGGATACTCAGACTATTTGTATCTTCCACCGTTTTCTGACAAAATATAGTGGCCAATTCTATCACTCCTAATTGGGTTAGCTTAACGGACAATGGATCTACCCGGCATTGCTGATTTTGAATCTAGTTTCTAATGCCATTCAGAAGTGTCTTCCGAGTTGTTGCCCATAATTATGTAGTTATGATGCGGGCCAATTCATGGGATTGTTATTGCCTTTTAGAATTTTCAATACATTACTAGTTCGCGTAGAAGAATCTAGCTCTGATTTCTCCCCACTTTTCAACTAAATAACGAACTGAGTATCTATCTGACTAAGTCATTTAAAGCTGATTTACCCACTAATAAGCTATGCAACTTAGTAATTAAATAATTACATCAATGACGATCTTGTTAGCTGAATGACAACAAATATGAATTGTTCTTCGATCGATGTTTCGTTTCGATCGATTCGTTTTGTTCATCGTCGAATGCATCTAATTGAAAGAAGGTCAAATTTTCGCACTCATCGGACATTTGATCATTTCGTTTTGAATGCGATGGTTATTGACCTAGTAAGATTTCTCTATTGGCTTCCCCTGTGCTTTAATCACATTAGTGCACTAGGTTCTCCACCCAACACACAACACTCCCTCGTCGTGTACGGGATGTTGCTAAACCCATTTTCCGTTCTTCATTAGGAAAAGACTAACTGTTTAGGATACCAAAAAAGGGCATCCCGTTTAGGTTACCCAATGCCAGCTAGGTAATGTTTGAAACCAGCGGTTCATGTAGAGTTTCAGTGACGTTGCAGTTTATCTCAATTTATATGTCGTCCATTTTAACGAGGATGGCGGACGTTAGCTTTGCAGTTAGTCAGCATGACGATTTCTAAGCTTCATAACGTGATCAGTAACCTTTGTTGATCTGAAATTATCCCTAAAACCTAACCACCGATTCTTTATTTGCCAGTATTCTTCCTTGAACCAACTCAGAAAACCATATACCTCAAGCCATTTGTCTGTTCCGATACTTGAGAGATCATCAGTTTAACCAGAATTTATAGCCTGAAGAAACTTCGTTTACGAACCAAATGTGACGAGAAAACTGTTTAGTAGAACATGATTAAGCATGCCTGAGTATGGGAACGAGGCATCATCTACGTGATCAATCCGTTCAAAATCCGGTTCACTGTTATGCGATTTTTCAACAGGGTATAAGTTGGGAGGAAGGAGGGTGTGCGTGTGTGTGTGTGTGTGTGTGATAATTGTATTTGGCATCCTCGTTGATACACTTTAAGATCATTCAATCCATCTGAGTCATGTAAATAATCAACGTCTGTATTTATTAGAACAGTAGTTTGACATTTCAGCACGCCAATTTTGGCTACCCTAACTTGTTTTGTTCTAATGCAATACTGGGAAAGCAGGGCTCGTTTCATAACAATCCATGTTCTATACATCAATCATGATTCCCGTTTGTAGGGGTGGCGAGAATTGAATGTGAGCTAAGGTGCTTTCTCACCTTGAACGAAATGAAAAGTAATTGATTTTGCAATTCGGATTTTCCCTAGGGGAGACCTTGCAGAGCACAATCATATACCCTCTGAACAAAGTAATCTTATCTGATGGGAGTGTCTAGTGAATCCAGTCATAACGTGTTTCTCGATGTACCTCCAGCTCTGGACATTCCGTCTTCTGTTAGCCTATTCATGTTCTAGGACTCGCAGACTGATAAGCTAGATGTGGCTCCGACTGATATTATAAGCCTGCACTTATCGCTTGTCAGAAATGCTTTTCATTCCGCTTGTCCAGTCGTGCCACAAGACCTGGATTTTCGCTAAATCTTGCACCTTGTCGATATACTCCAGTCGACCCAGTTTGGAAGTGAGAATAACGAACTGCGTCTCCTAATGAGACACGCTCTTAACTCGAGCTTACGTAGGAACCACGAAATCCGGTTGTCGGAACGTGCATCAGAGAAGGGAATGGCTACCTAAATGGGATGTTCCCAGAGGCTGTTCTATCTTGTTCAAGTCGGCGGTAAGAAGCCACCAGGCGTGAGTGAGAGAATCTATGAAGCTGATGGTTTTCCAATTCACAATCAACAGCTGCGTCTTGAAAGCTGTGCGGAGCACTTTTAGGCCCAATTTAGTTGGCCTTCAGTGTGAACCTTTCCTATAGCTCTTCCGGCACACATCCAGTGCATTAAAACAGAAAGAAGATATAATTCGCGAGATGCAAACATTTCGTCTACTCTTGTCTACAGCGTAAGTAACATTTTAGTTTACATATTATACAGAGAGAAAAACAATACAGTGGAATGCTCTTGATTGGAAACTATTACAGCGCTTTCGTTAGGCGTGGGGAGAAGTCTTTTCGGTTAGTGCCAAGGCAAACAAACATTTTGCCTCAACCGTTTTTGTGCACAAAGCGCCGGGTGATGTATCATGATAAGAGTCACTTCACTGAATGCTAGCAGGTTTGCTTTGGGATTGAGCAATAACATTGTGAAGGATTTCGTCAGGTCAACTTTGTGACCCGATGCAATTAAGTGTTTTGCATTTGAAGAAGCTGGAGATCTGACGTCATTTTTTGCGGTAGCATTGCGTTGCGTCATCGATTTTTCCAACCATTCGGGTATGTGCTCCGACACTTGTTGAGCTAAGCTGCGACCAGCACTGTCACAGTTTTCAATCAAGTGCACTCCACTGTATTGTTTTTCTCGCTGTATATAGACAAGAGTAAACGAAATGCTTGCATCTCGCGACCTATATCTTCTTTCTGTTCTCATGCCCTGGATAAACGGGACCCATTGCTTAATATATCCAGTGGTCGGTTTCGATTGATCCACATATGGAGGCGGAGATTCATAAGAAAATTTTAGCCTTAGGAAGTCACGAACCGCTGGGCTCCGGTGGCCTTTATTTAGCCCTATTTAAAGATGATGGATTACAGGTTGTTGGAGTACTTCGTGTGTTGCTGTCAAGGGTTTGGAATTCGGAGCAGGTTCTTTCCTTGTGGAAGAATGGATTGTTGTTTCCATCTTTAGGAAGGACTCGCACAGTGAGTGAGATAACCGAAGGGAAGTAAGCCTTACGCATATAGCGGCTAAGCTGCTGCGTCTGTCACACTTCATAGGCTGTACCAAACAAGTGAAGATGAGACTCGCGATCACCAAGCGGGCTTTCTTTTCGGTCGTGGATGTATCGATCAAATGTACACTCCGCGACAGCTGTGACAGCACCTTCACACTTTCCAAAGACCGACAGTCATCATATTCCTGGACTTTCAAGCTGCCTTTGAATCAGTCAGTAGGACTGCACTATGGAATTGTCAGTTGAGAGAGTAACTGAGACGTGTGTATTATTGCTCAAAGTGCTGCCTTGCCACTTCTCAGGTCATGTTAGGGTATACGGCCACTTTTCACCCTTTTTTGTTTTCTCCAGTGGTGTGCAACAAAGTTGCTGTAAAGATTTATCGCAAACTGACATGGAAATTCAGCTCGCCACATCGAGAAACTCTGTTGAACTGGTTTGGTTTAGACCTCATGGTTTCTATCATAATCGTGTCTTGTATTTACCGAACAGTTCGTTTGCTCTCCGTGCACTTTAACCACTAGTTAACACACTGACCACCACCCGCTTCGTTTCCACGCCCGCGTGGTAATTTGTTTGTTCAGTCTGATTGCGTCACGCACTCTTTAGCCTTGATTCTGTGATAGGTGTCGATTGAATCTAGTTGTCATTTGTCTAACTGTTGATCATGTCTGTTCGAACTGAACTCCGATTCCAAACATTATATCGCTTACGTAACCGTTCCCCTCGGTTTGGGAATGGTTCGTTCTGTTATTCCGTCATGATTTCCCGGGTTACTTGACAAGGCCCAAACATTTGGACGTAACTACATTCCTCCTTCTATCTGCCTTATCCGTGTGAATGGCTGAACTTGGCTATCCATCTGTGATCACGCTCTTTCTCATAACCATGCAGGTTGGTCGGATGATCTGAGGTTAGTGCGTGAAAAGTGGAGTCCGAAGGACAGTCAGCTAAACAAACATGCTATTTCGTTTGCTCTTCACCAAGCTTGCGTGTCTATTCCTTCGGACCACTACTTCTCTTCTGATCATAGATTGGCCAGAATGCCACCCTCCCCCCCCAAAAAAAAAAAATAATAATAAATAAATAAGAACCTTCTTTGTAAACTACTTGACTCGCTCCTGCATTGCCGCCTGGAGCTTTTCGTGTCTATTGCTGCCTGGGCATTTTGAAGCCTTTGTTGGCTGTGATTGGCTTGCCCACAATCTGAGGTATGTTATCGTTGTTGTTTGATAATTTGGCCCCATAGTGCACGTAGTAAAGCGAGCCTGAGTTCCTTGGCTTGAGAATTTGGATTGGTTTACCTGGGAGTCACTTAATTATTGGGTGACAATCTTGTACAATTTCTCTATATCCCATTTCTTTTGAACTTTTACGCAGACTGTGTTCCAAGAAATGCTTTATCTGACCTTGTAGCCCATGGAGTTAAACTCCTCCCTTGGAACACAGCTTTCGAATTGGAAGCATAATGGTTGAGAAATTTCACGGGACAATCCCGTTGAATACAAGTTAATCCCGTATCATTTATGACAGTCGTAGTCGTAATTAACATTTCCACCTGAAAATCTATGAGGTAGGGGAATCACATCACTTTTTGGCCCGATCTCCCGAGGAACACTTCGTGACCACAACAGTCATGGAGCTAGCTCAAAAAGAGAGCCCACAGTTTCTTTCTCTTTGTTGTTCAACACTTTGTCCAATGTGGTGTACCACTGGCTTCTTACGGCCCAGTCAGTCCGAAATATTCATTATTTGAACTACATGGGATAAGCCGGAACTGTAATGATGGTAATAATGGGAGTGATAATTTTATTTACCATACATAAACAGTACAAAGTTTCAGGGAGTAAATGGTTTCCAATTAGAGTCTATGGCGTAGAGAAATGACACCTTTGGTGACACTAAATGAGCCTGAGTCCTGCAGATTCCAGATTCGTTGTGTTGGCTGCTTCACTATTTGTGTCAGTTATAAATAGATACGTTTTGGTAGAATGCGGACACAAATTAGAATTATGCTGAGTAATCCTAACTGAATATTATATAATGATGGCCGACATGTGAGCAAATCAAAATTATAAGAATACACTCAGTTATGACTGAAACAGACTAGACATATCGACTGTATTTCATGTGATTGGGCTGCACTGTCTAGTCACGATTCCGTTTATTTTCAGTGAATAGAAACAAACTGAAGGAATCTTAGTGAAACCATTAAACACGACTCAAAATAAATGCAGCGACAAAATCAGATCCCCATGGAAAATCTAGGAAGCACTCATTGTGCAGCTGCTCCACCGCTCGCGGGCAGCGGCTTTTGCCTAGCAGACCCACAGACCGACGAAAGTCAAATCGTGTAATGTTTACATTGAACAAACCGTCGAGAACCGGCCGTGACAGTCAGGTCGTTGAGTGCTCGAACCACAATAGTTAACCGCATATTCGAGTCCCAGTTGGGTTTCGATAGATATGCACAGCTGATCATTTCTAAAGTATTCCACGGCTAGACTTCTTCCATGTTTCTGTGTGGTGAGATGAGCATTGATACTACATATTAAATCACATCCTACACAATCTAACATTTCACCACCTCTGTACGTAAATATATATATATATATATGCATATATATATATATATATACCTCGTAGTGAAGAGGCATGAACCACGCTGAAACCGAGCAAGAACTCATCGAGAATCAACGTCAGAAAGGCACCCAGTCGAGCTACGTCTTGCGACTGTTGTGCGCCCGAAGTCAAATCCCGTCATCATCATCAAATCCTTTTCCGTGATTAGGATGATGATCATCCAGTGCTTCTTAAACTTCCACGTCTCACGGTCATGTAAGGCATGGTCAGCATGCTGCTATGCATTCTGACTAGAACACCATCGTTGTGAGGGGAGACATAAAAAGAGTCGATTTCAATGTTCTTCCAATTTCTCTTGTATATCCGATTCCTCGTAAACGTGCACAGTTTCCGCCAATGTCGAATTTGATAAGAATTTATTTTGATTCATCTCTTCTGCAATATTTATAGACCAGTTTTCTCCATTCCTATATTGTTAATCTCGCCCTTCAAGCATCCCAAGTATTTATTCGATTTTGTTCTACACAAGACTCTTCTTCATACCGTCACTACTTCTCACACTATCTTTCACTCAATCACACCCCAATTTCAAATAACACAACAACATTTGGGTGGGGCTACAAATGCCCCTCTTTTAGTCATGGATTGAATTAATTGTAAATTCATCTACCACATTACTGGTCAATTCCGAATTTCTCATCGAAAATCTCTCGACCATAGTCGATCGATTACTGTCCTTTCATCCTTCAAGTGATATTATACTGAGCTATTGATTCTCTTCTTTCTTCCATCCTCTATTTGTCTGTCCCCGTAAACTCTTTTTGCAAGTAAAGAGCCGGCCACTTGAGAAATACCTAAAATCCCTTCCAATGGTGTTATCTGAATCAGTGACCTTCCACGGAACCTGAGAATATTGAAACTCTACCACCCTTACTGTCATCAGCTTTTTGAACAGCTTCAGATCGCACAATGATAGAGTGTAGATATTGTGCGAATATTCACTTCATGAGGAAATCAAATATCCCATACCACCTCGTGAAAAATCAAGTAGTATTCATACATTCTACTGTAATATGGGTTTCTCCTCCAACGGGAATCTAGACTATTCGTATACCACAATTCAGGAGAGGAAGAGAATTTCTGCTGAGGATTGCCCAGCCACATTTACCTCACTGATCCACAATGCGAATAATAAACTGTCAATCGGGAATTTGACATGCTCTCTAGTAACCAATCACGAAAACAGTTCACCTGTCTGATTCTGGCACATAATTTTGATCAATTCGGAATTTGTGTTTACGTAATTAAGATCATCTACTTTGTGATAGGTATATTTTCACCTGGTTGTTTGGACATTTGACAACACCGATACTGAATGTTACGTATGTGAAAACGAACTGATTCTCCGTCATCCAAGTTTGTTTACATGATTGTTGTGTACGAACGTCAGACGATGTCGTCACACTCCGTACACTCTTTTTGATTTGTGATATAGATTTGAATTTACTGACTGAAAACCAGACGGAGTGCAAATGACGTAAAGTTTGAAATCAGTGTTCTGTATTATGTAGATACATAGGGAAATGGACCAATTCTGTGCACACATTTGCCATTCTTTTTAGGGAGGAATTAAAGCCACTGGACTTCACACAAACGTCAGCTGTTCTTGTGCGGTTTCTTGAGATCACACGTGACGGTAAGTATAGTTGCGCCGAGCGCCGCCTTCAGGGGACTTATGCCACCAATAGCAGCTTTTTTAAACGCTGTTAATGATTTGTCCCTAATCGAAAATCCTTCCTAATTGGTGTGAATCTTGATGTTTAGTACAAAGTGGAACAGGGATCTCTAAGCGGGGTTTATGGTGAGGCATTTTCCTGAAAAGGCATCTAACCAGCATCAGCTATTCTCCGTTATTGCTTTTGTTATTCTGTAAATAACGTACATGAATTTTCGAAGTAAGAGGCCATCCCCATTTGAACTTCGCGCACAATATGATATTCAGTGCCTTTTTCCTCCTGAATCTGAAGGATGTTTTTTAGTCTTCTTGGAGCACGCCCACGGTTGTGTCAGCTGTTGTGTTTTAAGAAAATCCATTAACTTCCCATACTGTTGGAACTACTTCAGTCATGAGAATTCTGACCGCTACGAAATCTCAACATTTTCAGACGATGTACTTGCTAAAGTCATCGATCGTCCAGCTTACAATGAATAATAAATTGAGTACACGGATACTTTTATCTCGTGAAACCTTCAGGCAGTTTGGAGTCACTGCAAGGCGAAATTCGCTATCCTACAGCCAACCGTCTTAGGACATTCACCCCTTCAGCCAATCAAAATACATGATAACATTTTAGTGACACTTTCGTAAACTGTTCGTTGACAAGTTGACTCTGTTTGACTTAGATTTCATGCTAGAAAATTTTCGTGGTTGAATTGGGGTTGTCTGGGACAAACAAAATAATACTTACAGATTTCGTATAGATTCAAATACTCTTTTACGTGGCCCTGGACAGTGTACCGTAGCTTCATTGATATCAATCAATATGGGTCTCCATTTATCCAGTACCAAGATATTTGCTCAAGCCTATGGAAGCAGCTCATAACCAGGTCACCAATTCATAACCGACAGACATTAGCTCAAGCTGACTCTTAAGAACCCGCTTCTAATTATCCTGAACGCACAAAGTTCCGAGCAAGGGCAATTGCATTTCGTCGGTTGATGCCGATGATCCCAGCATACAGCTGTGAACTGGGACAACAGTCCGCGAAAGTGAAGTTTCTTAAAGTGTAAAAGGAAAATAAGCACAATACTTCAAAATCTTTTGAGTAATGCCCAATATTGATATTGAGTTGCATAGTAAAGCACTCAAAATTTGCTTTGCTTTCATTCGAGATTACTATGAGAAAAAAGCGGACTCTTTATTTGGGAATAAAAAGTTTTCCAGCTAATCATAAATTTATTTCTTGAGTCTTTTCATTTTTCCATATTCAAGCGGTAGTGCATCATTTTGAGAGTTACTTGGCCGGATAAAACAAGGTGAACAAACATCATTGCTTATCTGTCACATTACCGGATGAACAGTCGGAGCGTAAATTGTGTGCAAAAAATAGCTGGTCTCCAGCAGTGGATTCACCAAAACAACAAAACCGTTTTTTATTGAACCGTAACCAATGAAATACAAAAGCTGACGGCTGAGAAATTTTCCAGGTACCGGTACCAGATTTTAGACCTTATCGTCAAAGACACGGTTATTAACTTTTGTCACATTTATTCAAATCTTTTTTTATCTAATAGCCGATGAATGTGGTAAGTTGTGGTTATCTGTAACAGTGATGCATTTTTGAAATTTGATAGGTTGAAGCATTTATCGCTGTACCGTAGTGTTTGTTTGGTAGAAACAGGACTTGAACCCTGGGGTATCATTAACTTGTTGAATAATATATAACATTGGTCAGAGTGATTGTTTGATACATTACTACAAGATTTTCATTGATAATAGATAACTGAGTCTGTGAGGTGCTCTGATTTTACGTACGTTTCTTATCTAGGAGCTGAATGATATAACCGATAGGAGAGTAATAATACGCGACTCTTGGTTTCATCTTCCATCGAAATCAACTTCTTTACCGAGTTTTATAATACCATTACTGTGGCTTTTTAGCCCTATGGAATTTTACTGCTTTGTACCTGAAAAGATTCATGAGTCTGTTGTTCACTACTTTTACCCATCCATAGATGCAGCTACGTAATGGGAACAGCCGTATAACTAGACATACTGGAAACATTGACAACGTCAATGGACAAGAATTCGAGTGTTAACTCCACGCTTACCGTGCCATGCAAGTAGATCGATCTTTTCATTATGAGGGATAAGGCGTTAAACGCTCATCCCAGAGTTCTAATTTCATGAATCCATTTTACCCATTTTTCCGTTTGTACAATAATCCTCGTACTTATAAAATCTTACCGGAAAAGTACTATGTAAAAGGCAGAATATCTATCATGTGTTAACTATGCTGCTCGCCAGTCTTCCATGTAAGTTGAAGACTTTATGTTCTATAGGATAAGCAGATAAGTGAACAGGCTCACTCCCTATCCACCGTGGATATTCATTCTTTCTATTGTTACGTACTACAGTAGAGCTCGTTCTGTTGTTCACCGCTGCACGATGATGATGACGATGAGAGTAGGCGATCGAGCAAGCCTCTTGAAACATGGACCCAGTAGTACTATTTCGCCGTCCATAGAATTTTCTTTTCTCTTGCAATTGCGTAGTCTAAAATAGCCCTGAATAATAAGTACTTACAGATGGTATAGAAATTCCAGTCGTTAGCGGATTTTCCGATTTGACCTCACTAGCATACGAAGATGAACTCTGATCTCCAAAGTTCAATAGGGAGAATGTGAAATAACTAACTACTCAAACACTGAAATTAAGTTCTGCAAAAGCAGTCAGACTAGAAACTTTCATTTTCTGTATCCTGTCAATTTTGTATTGGTCGGGCCGTTGATGATAGCACTCCCCCAAAATGGGTTGATCATAATTTATTGGAGCCCACATTAAACAAAGTGATGAATTTTGCTAATTTATGGTCACCTGATTGCCTATCCTTGGGTACGTGTTATCCCAAGTCACATTTTGTAAAGCGCTCTTAGTCTCAAAGTTGACGAAACAAAGTGAATGCATTGTCTTCAGATTTTGTGGTGCCATTTGAATGGCTTCTCAACTTCAACTCACATGGCCACTTTTTCTGGGGGCGTAATGCCGATTTTTGATCGCTCGGGAGCTGACGTACTTATCTTTACCTCATCATTTTACACATAGACTTTACTTTCTCTCGCTGGACCGGAAAATATTCTCTTTGAACACATACATAGGTGTCGCGAATTTGTTTTTTCAACGTATTAACAAAACCATCGCTATTTCGCTATTCGTAGCAACAAAGTTCATATAAAAATTAGAAAGAATTGTTTTTACTTACTACAAGATTCCCTGTGACGTTTGTCAAGGAGACCAGTTCCCGATAAGTTCACTGAAATTTTTCTGTCTCATTCACTGCAGTATTGAGTGATTCTGGTTTCAAGCATCGCTTCATTATCTTTGCGAAAAACGTGGGTGTGACCTTGATGTGTAGGTAGAAATGACATTTATTCATTAGTGATAAAGACCACCTGAGGTTATTAGTAACTGCGTAGTTTTAGAAGATGGTTGTATTCGAAGTTTTACAAAATCTCGGACCTTCTAGCTCAGGCAAAGTAATCCTGATGACCTAGGACATACAAATTGAACTGCCCATGGATCAATACAGAAATATCATAACAGCACTGAGCAGTATAGAATTTTATATTCCCATGCTCTGTTAAGTGGTGATATGTGCGCTTCTGCTGTACGGTTTGAAGAGTTCATCTGGTTCCGCAAAAGGAACTCACTCCCGACAGAAATGCAGTAATCACCAGTGACGTAGTTGTGAGAGATTGGAAACACGATAAACTGACAGGGTGACCTTGTTAGTGAATTTAGATGTGAAGTGTAAACTGTCGTAATTCACTCAGACAAGTACAAAATTCAACTCATTCAAATGAAGAACGGGTATCATCTCTAGGATAGATGAGGGTGAAAGACCGTTGGAAGAATGAGGAGGGTCTGTGTACGGAATTAACGTCTTGGACTTTCGAAATTCTTTGGAATGACTTTTAGAGACGAAGTAATGCATTGTTGGATAAAACTGTCAGTAATGCATTAAGCAGACTTGAGAAATTCGATACGAGATCATCATTTTAAAAAGAATTCCAAATAAACAAATCTTGGAAATTTTTCTTTAAAGAGCAGTGTGCCCATATCCCAGGCTCAGCTAGAGTATGCAGTGCAGTAACTCGTGGTATCTAGCTGATACATCACCGAAACCGCGTTTACGGCACTGCATTGTGTAAGGTTTTCCTTGGTAGTTTCTTGACACGAATTAGACCCATGCAAGAGCTTCAGCTGGATAGAAGCCATAGGTCAATGCTGCATACGAAACCTAGCCACGGTGGCATGCATCATGGGCGCTGGAAGAAGCCACATATTCGGTTGACATCTCAGCTAGTAGTCAGCTGAAGCTAACCTAACAGAATCCACTGAGTGGAATATGTACAATTCTCTCAGGCTATTTGGTTTTGTTTAATGTTCGCAGATCCTGAACCACGAAGGGAGAAACCAGGTAGAGGTCAGCTGATAACTTGAATACTAGGTTTGAAACAGTGTACCGGTTTACTAGAAAAGTACACGCACTTTATCTTCGCGAATTGGATCGAAAATCTTGCTTGATCACTAAGCGGTTGGGCGAGGCCTTCAAACTTGGCCGTGAATTCTGTTGCATCTCCGAACTATTTTGCCACATCACCACTTTATCTACACCGATTTAACTGTAATTTTCGTTTGCTGTTATAGAAACGTAGTTGCACTAAATACAAACCATTTATTGTATCTTATTCATCTAATTTCATCAGATCTTTCGTAGTATTCAAACCTTCTGCCAGAAAGCAATTTTGAAAAGTCATTCCGTGGAGAAAGAGAGACAATTCTCGGAGGGCTAACTGATCATCGCGGTAAATATCGCACCGGAAGAAAGTTGAACTACGGTATCAAGTTTAGCCATCTATGTGCCTAGCAGTTATCGAAAGCTCCAAAGTTCACTCACTGCTTGGAAAACTAACGGAATTGACTGATTTTTTGTCCATCGTCTGGAGTATAACAAAATGAGTGTCATTTCGCCGGAAAAAACCTGGCTCCACATCAGCAATGAAGATGTGATTGTCACACCGGACGATTTTGTTTCCCGTGGCGTCGACAACCCAGTTCCATACTGTAAATGTGGCCGAGGAGTCATCACTTTTATGAGTGGACGATCGTGTAAAAGAACAAAAAGTAGTTTTACGTACACCACATCTCACTTTAGTGCTTCTATAATAGAGTGCAAACCTAAACATCTCAGTCATCACAAGTCTACAATTTTTGTTAGTATGTACATCTTTTCAACTTGTCCTCTTTCTGAGCTTGATGAACTCTCCGATATTGTCTCCAAAAATCTGATGAACTTTGTTGGCTCTTCCCGTATGTGTTCTCCGCAGTGAATTTAACAGGTTCAATGTGGAATTCTTTAGATCCCTTGGTCTGACCAATACTGTTACCCTACCAGTCAAGCTTGCGGCCAAGCTCGATCTCTGTCTTGTTAATAAACCAGACTTGCTTCATATTTTTGTCTATAACTTTCGACCCAGAACATTGTGTTGGACTACAAGCAATTTGTATATCGCGGATTAGGATCGGCTATCGATGCTCTGGTCCCTTTCACCCACTCTGTTCGATTGTCTATTGCCCGCAAAAGCCAAGCAGTTTGGGCCTGTTACTTTGACCATAATGACGCATTTGATTGTCCTATTAGGTCAAAATTGTTCCACGTGTTTGATTATTCGGACTTCAGTACCTCTACCACTAATCTGTTGTATAACCGATTTTCCAATCGACTCTAATTAACATCATACTGTGGCCGAACTTCTTTCATACTTACCTCCAAAAAGGTATCATCTAGGGTGCCATTCTATCACGGTTTTTGTCTTCTGCTTATATATCATCCACGCCAGCTTATTGCCTCCTTATAAGATACGCCTATGATGTGATTTTCAGAAAGTCAAACTCTAACAGCTCTACATTTCCCCTACTATAATCAAGAGCAAACCAGTCTTCAGGTTGAAATCTAAACATGAATTCCGAAAAAGTACTTTGATATTCTGTTCTGTTCCCATAAAACCCACCAATACTCCAGCCTAATGGTATCCAACCAAGACTTAGTTATCAACAGGGAACTATTGCAAAGAGTATCATCCATGAAGTACCTTAGTGTAACAATCACCCGTGACCTTACCCGGACAGATCGTGTCGCGGCAGTCTTTAAAAAACGAAAACATACTCTTTTTACTAACTTTTTTATTCGTGATGCTACAATGTGCAATAAGTCAGGAAGAGGGCCGTGGTCAGTGAAAGACTGTTAAATAGAGAAGTGATTGGCCGTGACAGGAATCGAACCTGAGTCTTTTTTGTCTGATGTCCATGATGATAAGACCTGACCTCTGCCGATCTCGAAAATCCGACGACTAGTTGATACGACTTGGGTTGTATTTTCTTGCATTCATCGTCACTGGCTCCGTTTCCCCCGTGTTATTCCCCGGACTGCTTGCTAAAGATTATATTATTGTCGTTAGGTACCTGAAACATTTGTCTCGACATAGTGGCATCAAGTACAACCTGCTCATCCACTTTATCACCACCCAATATCACACAGCGTGTCTGAGTTTCCCTCGTAAAATCTTGGAAGACAACCCACCCCCCTCCTCTCCCTTCATCCCGACCTTAGTACTTATATGTCGACATTTGCCACTCGATTCCAGTACAAACATCTGTTTGCTCGCACTAGAGCACGTAGATCCTCTGTAGTTCCTCACCACGCTCTTTTCCCCACGAGACCATGTTCTATTATCACCGATTTTCTGAACACGCTTTGGTAAATGTGCGTCTTTTTCCTATTTCTGTTTTTTATTGATGACTTTTGCAGTTCAGTGATTACGTAGCAGCTGAATATTCACCCTCGGGTGCTTCAAGCGCATACGTGACTTGACTTGGACAGTGAAATAGTTTATGTGATGAATAATTCAGCCAGTGCGCAGTTATTCAGCTTTATTTCGTAGGATGCTTTTTGTTCCGCGTTTGTGATTTGCGGTAACCAAACACCTATACGAGATGGGTCTCAAGGTCAACCAGCTTCAAATGCTTTCCATGATTTATCTCCCCAAACTCGACAAAGCATTGTGCAGTACGAAGGCACTGACAATTAGAATGTCCGCCAGCTTTTCTGTACCCGAAAATACATACAGGGTGATTCAGAAGCATATAGAGTTGTCACACAGACTATTTACCTCCTAGGAGTTCCTCGACCTTGTGGTTCCTGAGTTCTACATTTTGTACTCGTATCATCATTATACGACACTTAATATTTCAGCTTCAGAGATCCTCATTTTATTCATCCCCAAAGCGCTGAACTATTCTTCTCTTCGCTGTCCGACGCGTATTATTGCTCCCCATGACTTGCCTCGATGCACTAAAAAATGTTGAGAACAAAACAGCGTGCTGAACAAGCTCGTTTTCAGTTATTCGTACTCATACTAATACATAACATTGAATATGACTCATACCAACAAAGCCGATAATCATCCAAATCTGTCTCTGCACGTGTGTGTGTATGCATGTGAAATTGATCACTCCATTTACAAAGTCCGGGGCAAGCAATCAAGACTTGTCAAGTGTCGCATCTTAGCCACAGCCAAAGCCGTGAGCATTCGACTGTACAATCCTCCGCTGTGCTCTCAGAAACAATTTGTGCAAGCACTTAAACTTCCATGGCCCCATTCTTGTTCCCTAACACATGTGCAACCACTCGAACATTCTTCACTGTGATCAATTTCTCATGCATACACACACACACACACGTGCACAGACAGATTTGGATGATCATCCCCTTTGCTGGTTTGAGTCATATCCAATGTTATGTATTGGTATGAGTACGAATAACTAAAAACGAGCTTGTTCACCAGGTTGTTTTGTTCTCAATGTGTTCTGTGGGGTTTTTCGTACTAACAATGTGTTTCAGTAACTGTCACGAGCCATCTTACTTGCTACAAAAATGTGCCCTAACACTCTGAATGGGACATTGGAGAGGAGATCGAAATGTTTGTGCTGTCTTTTTTAGAAAGAAAGGTTGAAACTGCGATATCTTTGTCAGCTGGAAAAAACAAAATCATGCCAAGCTGATGAACCGTCCTTTTTGTTAGCACAAGGAGGTTTCTTTAGTGGTTAGCGTTTCACCTTGCTTAGACAAGCTAGTTCGCGATATTTTCCGTCATCCGGTAGTGATCACTCTGCTCACCGTACCTGGATGGCTCTGCCCCCACAATCAAACTCGCAGATTAAATGACAGATAGCGCGACGAGGCTGATGTGCACTAACTGGGTGTGTGGTTATTCTGTTAGTTCAGCGAATAACGTTCAGCTCCAGGTAATCTTTGCACCATCCTGCTCTTTGAGCCCACAGCTGATGTCATCACCTCCAAACGGAAAAAACCGCGTGACTCTCACTTGTGGAGCTCAGGCAGTCATTTGTTTTGTGGTCACCTGTTTGTGATGTCTCTCGATAAGTGCATCAGGGTGGGCTCTTATTGCTAGATTCTTTCTTAGCTGTTTCAACTTTTGACCAATCTGGCCCTTTGTGCAGACTCGTCAAGCCCTGCTGAAAAGTGTTCGTAATAGGCTCCGCTTGTCTTTAGGAGGTAAAATAACTGTCGACAAGCAGGGTTTAGCCAGTCCACATGTGTTTTCTGTAGACGGATCGAGCTATAGTTCCATCTCTCCGGATCATGGTGATATCTATCAGCTTGCACGTGCAGTTAGCCTTCGGTTCTATCATAAATTAGATATTTGGATCGTAACCTATTAGGTTCGTCCAAATCCCTTGCCACTTCTTATAGGCTTTGTTTGACGATCACTACGTTATCCACACATCCCTTGTAAAACGACGAACGTCTCAGAATAGCGCTTACCTTCCGCAGATGGGCAGCGGACCAGTCCGCTAGGATGGAACCTAGTGTGGACTTCCCGTTACGGCACAGTTAGTCCGTCTGTATGTCCCACCTCTTTTTCAGAATAAGCTATATTTGAAAAATAACTAGACGCAAGTCAATGGAGCAAGAAGTAAGTATGGGTATAAATTATATTGGCTATCAATTTCATGTGTTCCCAATTAGCTGTCAATACACGTTATGTATCAACACAGAGTTCACGTACTAAAGAGTGATGCTCTTCCCGGCTCAAATGCAGCGTAAGAAACGGGGAGGGTAGATCACTTTGGTAACCTACTTAGTATCTGATAGGATGAATTTAGGTACAAACAAGCGAAATAAACCAGTTAATACCCGTGCTTGTAGACAGGAGAGTGAATGTGCTGGAAGGGAAGGCGGGGCGAAGGTGGAACTCACTACAATAGGAATAAAACTTCCGAAACATACATCTTTTAACTGCAATGCTTAGGCTTTATCCACTTAACCAATACCACTTCCGTGGGCTTAAGTTCCGTGACGCGGTAATTTGCTGATCCAGAGTGCAGTTTCTGGGTCAATTAGTTCGGTAGAATTCAACCAGCAAAGTGCCGCGGCATGGGGTGGTAACTTCCCAACACGAAGACTCAATGTTCTCAGAATGTGCACACACATCCTGGTGGAAAGACCTGATCATCCGATTTATCTTCAGCAGAATGTCCATCGAAATTATTAGATAAGGTTCATTCGACCTAAACTAGTGCCACTGAGACAGGGTCCAGTTTCTTGTGTAACTCAAAAGATGGCTGTCAAAAATGTGGTTTTGACCGCCAATGTGAATCGGTGGGTTATTTTAGTGAATATATCCTCGCCTTTGATAGGCAAATGGAGAAAACGAAATTGCGTCCTCGCTTGCTGATATATTTGTTTGAGATTCAGAAAAGGACTGTACTAATGGATAGATGCTAGTGTCTACTCGTTACCTACCAGCGTACTCATCATTCTCTCCATTCAGCTGGACAAAACTCCAGGGATACTCAAATGACGTTGTGAGCCAAATAATGTACTTCTCGGGCTACTTTTATATCCCGCGTGACGGAAACATCAAAAATGTAAGAACTTCCCTGTAAAAATACTTTGTGGTTCACAGTTAGCTTCAGTTTCCTGTCTGACGCCCAAGAAAACTGACTTTTTCATTGGTTTTGAGGTCATATCACTCGTCACTTTACAAAGAACCTTGTCAACCCGTTCATTAGCATCGAATGTTGAATGACCCATGCAGTTTTGTCGGAAAGTGGCAGGAGTCATTGATCGTTTGAGAGTCGGCATTGTTGAGTTCAAAAAACCACTGCTATTGTCAACATATCATTAATCTACTAGTTTCCATTGGATACGCTTTCAGGTATCCAAAACTGTTTACCACTCTGCAGAACACTGTAGAATGACTTCACTTTGGCCGATGGTGGTCGATAGGACCATCATATGCCAACAAGAGTGAACAAGAGGCAGAAATGACGGATAGGATATAGAAGTTTGTAGATGGTGAATGTCTGTCATCCCAATTTGGTTCTCCATCACTCCAACTTTCAGGGTCAGGTTGTCGGCTATTCCTAATAGTGAAACTGGCCACCGAAGTTATAGGATACAGTAACACCTCGAGTGTAAGGGTAGTGGTTAGTTAGTGGTTTACAAGCAGGCTTGCCTTTCTACCAAACCATCAAAGAGTGAGTCACGGGGTGCAGTAGCAGAGTTGGGTTAGCACCGAGCCCAAGGCCAGAAACAACAAAACCACGAACAACAGGATAGACGATCGATGACGTGAATCCATAGAATGAGAGAAAGGTCGTGTTGAGCGGTATTTCGTATGAACACCAGTCCACTAGAAGTCAAGGTTACCCGCTCCAGTCGGATCAATAAGTTCTGTGCAGCAACTGGGTAGAAGGGTCAAAGCCCTATGTAATCAATTAGTTTTACGCTAATAAAAAGAACTTATTCGACAGCAAAGAAGCGTTCTTCTTAGCCCTGGTGAGACAACTCAATACATCGTGCACTAAAACTGATAAGTGGCTCAAATTCACACACACGGAGAAGTGCAAGACGCTTTAAACTATTATGAGAAAACCGCAGAGCGAGAGTGAAATAACTTGGCACGATACCAGTTCTCATTATCTAACTGAATTATATCTTCACCATACCACCTCAATGACAAATGAAGCTAACCTAGCTTAACTTACGAACAAGAACAGAACAAAAGTCAGTCACTAACTTTACAGTCTCATTCTTTGAATTGATTTTCACTTTACTGCAAGCGAAACTGAAAAAGGCAGCCAATGAATTAGCAGTAAACTGTATTAGTAACATTAGTAGGCAATACTGTGAATAAGCTAGGGTGGCAAATAGTCAGTAGACGTAACCGTAGTCCATTTTTACGTCACCCCATTCATTTCGTCAAAGGAAATGTAACAAGGTAACTTCTAAATAGAATTAACATGCTTTGGGACCATGATTTGTGTCATATCTAGCGATTAAACTCTATAAATTATAATTTATCAGTAATTTCAGTGACTCGTTCCGAGCGTTCGCAATTTCTCCTGCTACTTGAAGGGGTTTTGAACCTGACCCCGAAAATGTTTGAAGTATGTATATCTTTCCCACTGCACTTTTAAGCAAACATATAGAAAAATGCGTTGCGGATTTTTTGGTTTCAAAGAACATGTGCATTCTATCATATCATTGTTTTTCAAAGGATTTTTTGAAGTTCGTTGCACAATGCACCATCATAGTTCGTTAGTTTTCGTTCGTACCGTGACCTTCAGTTGATCTAAATAGGGTTAATTTTGAACTTATATTTCGGTGATACGGGGTGGAATATCTATCCGGTTGTACACGAGCAGAACTACACCCAGTGTGTGCCGCATGACTTTCCCGGCGCACACCAACAAACAGACAGGCACATCCAGACGTCAGTTGGCTTTTCCATTTGGTAAAACAGTCAAGGATACCATCATTAGCATTAAAACGTTTCGGGTCTCTCTCAAACTCAGTCATTGTCTGATGGGAGTCATTTTTTCTAGGCACAACAAACTAAATGACATGACGTATTAGTAATAGAAAACTCTCCACTAGTGCCCCATTTCTTGTCAATTATATGCACACACACACAGTCCCAAATGGCACAACGAATGCATACGTATACTGTGTGGAGGAAGACGAAGAGAAGCTCACGGTAAAAACTGAATCTTTATAGGGGGAATTGATAACCATTTACCTGTGAAGCTATGATATGATTTGACTACCTCCAAAGGGGAGGAGTACCATGTGTGATTGAATTTATTGGGAATCAAAACGAGATTGTCTCAAAAATCGGAAACTTTTCTACTGTCCGTGTTTTGTTGCATTTTTCATTCACCTGATCAACAGTATTCTTTTTGGTCTGGATCACAAGACTCCTGTCTTTGAGGTTCCTCGTATTGCAACGACAAGTCCTACGTGGAAATAAGCTCTTTCTTATACGGCACAATTTCTAGATCTGATAACGCAATCATAAATGCACAGGTGACAGGTGACCACATTTCTCATACTGCAAACTAGATGTTTCTAGTGTTAAGTTGCAACTATATGACTTGTTTTTTGGAAATGTATCATTAGCAGAGCTGCTTCTAATGTGAAATCATGGGGGGTCCTACTCTCGTAGATTATCCAGTACTCCCTGATTCTTTCTAGATCCGTACTTATTTATCAAATCAACCACATATGTTAACTGAGGAAACGTTTCAGGCTTTGGTGAGTGCACGGTACCTGATAGTAAAAATGCAGTGCATAAGGGGAAACAGACTTTCAGGTACGTCTACTGTCCACTACTCTGGTTATTATTTCACCGTGTGAATCTCCTAGCTGGAAAGATGGCTATCTGAATCTTTTCAAGCCTGCCTACTGGGACATCAACTGATCTCACTTGCCTACCGGTTAACCTCAATATCCCAAAGGTCCCCGGTCGTTTTGGGGCAAACAACTTCCTCTGCACTCATGCGCAAGTGTACAATTCAAAAAGGGACTTCTAACCTGTTTTGCAAGTTTCATAAATCCATCGGTTGTCCGTTCGATGCTTGAGATTTCCAGGGACTAATTAAAATCTAGCTGAGAATCCGCGCTCCATCAGTCCCAACTTGTCAGAATGATCCTTAATAAAAAGAAGGATATTCACGTACACTGATACTTCCAAGGTAGAAATATAATAAAGACAAAAATCCGATGTAGACACACGCTTTCGCTTGTTTCTACACTCGATTGAAAACAGAGTGCTGAGTCAGGTTCCTGCGCGTGTTAACTGTTGTGATCGAGTGGTACAAGGTTCAAAACCACGCTACCACGGTCTGCTTTAAGGTAGACAGTGGTTCTCATTATCCTAACTCAGTAACACCTCTTTCAAATGGGAACTTATTTACTTCAACAGCTCATATCTAACTGTCATGATTTCTTGGTCTCCTTGTTTCTGTAGGGGCTTTTGCGGTCGTGGGGTTAGGACCTTTCTCCTTTATTCCTGCCCATTGATGGGTAAAGACAAATGAATGAGTCTTCGAAATTTAGGCTTCTAACATTTATAAGGCAATTCCAGAATACAACGAAACACGAGTTCAGAGAATTTAGTTTGAACAAATACCCTTAAACTAACCCCCGGAAGCCCATGAACACTTTAATTTTGCCCAATATCTCAATTAACTGAACCACTTTTATTGTCAGACTTCACGTGATATCGCTGCAATTTACCTTAAGCTTAAGTTTTCATACGACGTCCTTTGCTGATGGCCTTATGACGAGCGCGTATTAGAATCCGTTTAAGGATTTTGGCTTTTTCGTTCCAGAATGACAGAGCGCATAACCATGAAGCTGCAAGATTTCTTTTCGAATTCTTTTGTACGCACCTCAGACGATACCTACTGTGTAGAAAGACGGGTCGGCATGGTTGTCTGCGCAGAGTATATAGGCAAGATCACGGAAATATTGCTCAGTCTCCGAGGTACAGCCAAATTAGCAGAGGCGTTCTACTGACGGCACAGGCCAGTTCGCATTCACTGGGTAGATTTTGTATTCACAGCTTTTACCGAGACAGAGTGCATATTCGTGCATGGTAATCTAAATAAAAGATCATAGTTGGTCACTTTTTTCTTAACCAAAGGTTTTTGCACGTATTGACGAATTATTTGTGACGTTGTGAAGGAGCTTAGGGGCAGTAGACAAGATACTACCAGGATAAGCCAAACGTGACAATTCTCGTGAAACTCCTGCTGATACGACCCCAGCCCCACGATTGAAATGAGAAAAGACGATATACGTTGTCAGATTTGGTAGTTATGTTGATGTCCCTGTAAGATTTACCGGAGATGGGAAGCCAGAAGAGCTAATGATCAAAGCTTACGAACCAAGGAGCATCAAGTTTCCAGAACCACTTGAATGGAACTGGTGATGAGGAAGTGCAGGACAGCACCAGGCTAACTTAAACAAACAGACTTCAAAAAACCAGTCGATTGAAGAGACTGAAGCTAGCCAGAATTCTTAACCTATAAAAAAGCGAGCTCAACATTTGATTGGCTAGTTATGTACCTTGATGGATGTCTGTTGAGATGTGACCCATATGTCACATAAGTCTCCTGAAATAGACCCATCTGTCCCGGATATGGGTAAGTACCCTAAGGTAAAACTGCGCCTAACTAAGAGACAATTCATGTGACTAGCACCATCCGCTTCTTGTTTGTCTTTCTTGTACAAACAAACTACATAGCATTCCACGTTTCTCCTTGGATAAAGCAAAATGAAAGCCGTAAATAACTACGATTACTCAAGTTACTGTGGTAATTTCAGAATCACGTCTGAAATAGAGCAATTCATTTCTCACAGTTAACTGGTACGCATTGAAGGTAATGACCATGTGAGTGACTTTTGGATTGTACGGAAATGAATTCTAGTTTTCCATATTGAACACATGCAAGAATGTAAAAAATTTGGATGGATACGCTACTAACTCTAACCGGTTACTTTTGGATACTGGCAACTGGGAAATGTTGTCAGTAGTTAAATATTGTATCATAATTACGTCGGTTATCACCAGCAGGAGCGTAATGGTACCGCATATGCATTGCTGTTGGTTTGTAGCCGTTTACCTGAAGCATCGGTGCAAGTGGTAACACAGATTAAGGGGGTTTTGCCAAACTTCCCTGGATTTCGTGATAAACTTTTCTATTACTCGGGATTATCGTGATAACTTCTTCACTAAACTCTAGGAGTAAAATCGCTAGCTGATCAAAATCGGGACTGTTCGTAGGAAATTCTAAGAAATGAGTCTTGAAAATGGGGAGTGGTTCCACTAATGTAAGTTCTGGTAACAAATGGAATAATGCTTTCATGGCTAAGAAATGCAAAGCCTCAAGTGAGACATGACTTGTTGCATTATTTTGGAGCAAGCCCATTTTCACATGTAAATTTTTAGTCTGACCAACAGGGGACTTTCATTTTTTTAAAACGTTGCTTAGAGGAACTATGTCAACTCTCCCCCAGCAAGGTTGATCGTGATCTCTTACAATTCATATCAATCGTCGAGTTTTGCAATACTGAAGCCACCGAAATGAGTTTTTCGGAAAATTTATTTTTAGGCTGACGTGTTTATGGGCCCTCCAAATCTCCCTACTGAACTAGCAAAATGAGTCGATGGCCAAAACAACCTATGATAAGATTTGAATATTTTCGCAGTCGAAACACAAAGTCACTTTTTGGCGTCCTTCATATACTGACATTCAATCGGCTGAATACCTAATCATTTTACCCCTGTCTACAATGGAGTACGGCAACGTTTTATCAAAAATTCTCTTAGATTATATACTTATTGCTCTTTGGATGATATTTTTTATCCAAGTGGAGGAATTGTCATTATCCAAGTAGGGCCTGTTCGTTTTTCACGCACCACGCTGCGTACTAAGGCCATTTTTTACTTAAATGATGAGAAAACTTTATCTTTCCCAAGAAGAATAAAAAATATTTGTATCACAGGAACAACTGCTCTATTGGTTCAAACAATGTCACTGCTCTCCTCTCTAATAAAGTAAACAAATTTTTCGGTTTTCAACAAAGTTTTCCTGAACGCAGCGAAAAATGGATAACTAAGGAACCGCCTCCATGATATTGGGGGGTACGCTATAGCAGCAGATCGAGGTGAGTAGCAAACCGATCCGGGTTAACCAATCGAGAGCCACAGTGCGAAAAAGAGACGGTAAATATGTCGAGACCATTCCACAACAGACGGAAAGAGGCATCCGAACTTGTGGATAAAATACAGTGGGATCTCAGCCAACCAGCAAGATAGCCCACGTGAGAAGCTACCGACCAGGCTGTCCGCCGGATCAGTTTGGCCAATTGAACGGAAGTTGTGGGATAAAGAACCAACCCAATGCCAGCAGACACCTGGCAAGAACGGAGCCGAAATACTCGGACATTTAGAAGATCAACATTGGTACATCGCGGCCTGAAAAAAGAACGACGTAAACAGTTGTACATATTTTACCAACTTGACTTGCCCGGCTTGTCAAATACAAGCGAGCATCGCCCGTCTTACTCTCATTACTACTATACGACACCGAAGTCGAAATCACGCATTTGAAATAACACAAAAGTTTTCCTGCCGTGAGGCCACGATCCACCGTGAGTTGGCTGTTAAACAGTTAGTCAATATAGGGTTATCAAAATGTACTCGCTTCGTTTTCGCTTCTCTCTGTTGGGGATAATTCCGAAAAAAGAAATGTTTCCAGCATGGTCAGTGTTTATTTACCAATAAAGGAAACCATCATCGGTGAATTTTGCCTTCAGCGGTTTACCAAAAAGCTGTACTTACCATTCATTGGGTTTACAACTTTTTAAAGTTCAGGCCGATTCGTTATGGTGACCAAAAGTCACACCACTTCAGCCTCCAAAGGGTCACAGCATGACTAAAGGAATCGGTATCAAGTTCTATAAAAGTCTGTATTTCAGTTTTGTGTTATGATATACTACGAAAAACGTATGGAAGAGCGAATGAATTCGGAGAACATGGCGAACTCCTCTATTCGTCCGTGCAAACTGTTCTTATATTTGATCGATCAGTTTGTCAGAAACTGTTCATTCGGGCATATTTGTCACTCTATGGAAGTCGGTTCGGTTTTGAATACTTGTTTTGTTTGTTTCTCCTGCTTATGTTGTCATTAAGCTTAGGCTGCTGGAACTAGCATCTAGATAGCAAACTTTTCTTCGTCAATTTAAGTAGAAGCTCATCGTTGCGCAGGTGATGACTGCTTTAGTGTTGGTTATATTCTAGTTTGTGGCTTTAGTAGTAAACTGGAGAATTTAACTTTGGGCCACCCGAGAATTTTCTGGTTTCGTCCGCAGCGCCTTCTTTGATGTAAGACAGTAGACTAATTCGGACAGACTAGGCCTCTTCAGTTGTTCTAGCTCTGATATTATAATCTTTGAATTTTCCTTTCGACCATTCATCAGTTACGTGAACTTCCACCAATAGTTCATCGAGGAATAGTATCAACTCTTACCTCTTTGGTAAAGGGGAAATCAACTCGTTCTTTTCGCATCTTTAAGTCCTCTTAGTTGAAAGCAACAGAAGTGCTATGCACTTTCGTATTAATACCACTAACGGGACTTACAAAATTCATCGGCTTCTTAGAGTAATCACTTCGGGATGACTCATAAATACCGGAGTCGCTGATTTTCATTTCAAGAGTGAAAACTCAAAAACTAGCCATTGACGTTTTCATCAATAGCTAAAACGGAGATTCGAACTTTCTGAGGTGTGTCCGGAATCACTTAACACATTGCACAACTTGTTTGTGTAACATTTAGGAAAACAGCAGCAATGAATATTTCCTAGTACCCAGCTAGGACCTGAACCGAATTCGAGTGCAGGATTGTGAGTCACCCACATGTTACCTTGCCATTCAGATTGACTCTAACCGTCGTGTTCCACGTTTGACCTCTAGATGGAACTTAGTTTATATTTGATGCTCTTGACTCATTAAAAACCTAACAGAATAGTTTCAGAGTAAAAACAACCTCCAGTGGTGATTTCAATGTTGGTAGGGTAATATGAATTACTTCACAAACAATTTAGGTAACTTATTACTGGAACCGATAAGCAAGACCAGCCTTCCAGGTTAATTTGAATGATTTCGTAGCATAAAGGTGGCCCCTAAACACGAGTCAATCATCACAGGAGTCCAGCCACATTGTGCTTGAAGAGTTCGTAACAGTAACAACCAGTGGTGTGTGGACACTACTCCTTTCCTCCGCTGATGCCAGTCCAACAACGGACTTTCAGTCAGACCGGATAGTATAGCGGTAAATTGTGTGGTTATAAATCACACCTTTGGATAGAATCCTTGTGTTTCTATGATGCAAGCTGAAATGAAGTAGTATTTCATTGCTCAGTAGTAAGCTGAGGTTTGGTTAGTCGTGATGAATTATTTCAAAAAATACAAATGATTATCATCAACTATTTAGATTAGTTTTGCACGATATCTATCGGGAAAGTTGTCAAAAATGCACTTCCGAGAAATAGCATTTGCGGAATGGTTAGCTGACCTGCCTCTCAAGGACCAAAGAGTTGCATGTACTGCAAATTTTCTTTGGTAATTGAGTGACTTAACACACTAGAGTGTTCTTCAAAGAGCTGCGCAGAAGAGTACTAGTCACTTACTACTTGGTTGGTCTTCCGGACCTGTAGTACTTGGTAATGTCTTTTAGTCTATGGGTAGATGCGGCAAGGATGTTCGCAGCAAGCATTTCTGACCACAGATGAAACGACCACAAAGAGTGGAACTTTTCTACTGACAAATTCAGTAATGATCTCGAATGGCGTATGGCTGAAGTTACTGTTGAGAACAACAAAGTAATATGTGCTAACTGGCATGCAGGTGTTTATCTAGTTCCCATACAATAAAGTTAGTCTTTCACCTACGTTCACCATAAGGTATCGAAGACAAAATATGACTGATCATTCTATTCGGCTGAATCGGTCTTTTTTACCAGAATAAGACTCCGTCTTTTTGATGACCACTATGGGGCGATTCGGATTCCCTTAAAGGTGCGCCCGAAAGGTCAACAGTTGGGATTTACAATGCGGTCAGGTAGGTTTGACCAGGGAGAAGTAAAGAGTACCGCAATGAAACAGTGATATTGAACAATATTTGAAGTGGGATTGTATGACTTAATTCACGAGAGATGGACATTTTTTGCTAATTGTTCCCGTGAGCAGATAACAGGCTTGGTCAAGAAAACTCCTCTACAAGCCCCCAATATTGGATTACATTTGTGTTGGTATACTTTGAAGGAATAAGTTAAATCAACTTGAAATAATATATATGCTCTTTGGAGCTCATTTCGGTTCCGTCCTAGTTATCATACAACACAGCACCACAGTTCAGGAAGGAAGCCGCAGCAAATAAAAGGCTGCCAAGTGGGCGAGCGACCAGCGGCAGCGGGAATAGAACCCGGTTCGGAACTGTCTTAAGTTCACGATGAGCACCTTTTGACCACGGCCTGGTCAAATTGACGTTTGACTATAGATGACGCCGAATATCTTGCCGAAACTAGAATTTTTCGGGTGATCCGAGTTATTGCTGGAAAAGTCTTCGTACGAACAGACGCAAAATGATCACTACCATCCAGCCGTGTAGCATTTATCAGCAGATTCTCGATGTGCTCAAAAATCGTACGATTTTCGAATTTTTTTCTCATTTACTAGGTGACAATGAGTCGTGGTCAAAAATATATTCAACTCGATTCTAGTAAATTGCAGTGGACAACCAAGCTGGCTCTTTCTAAATGAATCATCAGCTGCAGTAGAGGATAGTTGAGTGGAGCAGTAAAATTTGCCACGAAAGTCATCAAACAAAACCCAAAGCCGACGAATGACGACGACGTAAAATGTGATCGAATTTCCGTGAAAAATAATGAATTGGACCCTCCAGTTTTCGCCTTACTGTAATGGATAGCTTTTGTAAAACATGAAGAACAACCCAAAGTGGCGGGAAAGCTCCTTTTCAATGATTCATAATCATTCCATGGCATCACTTTTTATATGAAAGATGTTAAGTGAACAGAACACAAATCAAGATAAGACGATAGATCAAAAATAAAGTGGCTGAGGGGAGACCATAATTTTACATGCTTATCCTAGATCTATCTCTGGACCGTGAGTGGGTGTCTTCGGTGTAATTATCTGATCAACGGATCTATGGCTTTTTGGGGGCTAGGGTTGGGCCAAGGAAGCTTCAACGCTTGAACGAACTGCTTTTGGACACAGCGGCCGACAGTAGAGACGAATGAATACGACTTCCTCCGTGGCTAGGACACGGCACTTCACCAGTCTTGATTGCTCACTTCAAACTTTTGTAAATTGCCTGAAAGGCTCCGGTCAAGTTCACTGAGTGGGTAGACTCAACAAGATGTGAGCACAAGGCGCTCGTAAGTACTTTAATTGCTCCAGTGTCCAACCAAGCCGGGTGGTGATCACGGGCACTTTCGGATAAGCGTCTGGTCGTACGGCCTATGCACGTAGTCCCACAGAAACAAGTAAACGAGTACACACAGAATGAGACCATACAATCGGACACTTTATCCTCTAATCGTGAATACACAGGCCGCTTTGAAGTAAGTAAAATATGGAGCTTTGCAGCATAAAATGTTTTATCAACAGCTCCTGATAATCTGCCATGTATAATTATTCACGGGATATCACCTTTAAAAGGCAAGCTGATGTATACTGTAAAACACACAAAAAGAGTATGGCGGAATTCAGTGAACGAAGGTATACAAAGTCAATAAAAACCAACTACATCAGGACACACAAATGATAAACACGACTAAAGCAGACGAATGCGAATTAGTCGGATACAACCAATCAAAAACTTGTGATGTGAAGTTTGTGAGTCCCTATTTCTTTTTCATGTTATGACGTTTGCTACAACCCACTTGGCAGTTCTTACGTCTGCCAATTAATTCTGTTATAGTCCATAAGGCCTACCGGGTGAATAGTTCTCTCATGAGACACTGCTCGTCCAGATCTGGTCAGACGCAACAACAATGCTTATTTGTATAACATCTGTCCATTTCACTTAAAGACAGCCGTTATTTAGTCGGAGGACGTATTCATGTGATTTGCTGCCCTCCTCCATTATACTGCTTTCGGTTGCTCTGATATAGTCGAGTTTATTACCAGTCCCCAATCGTCCGTACTTGTTTTTAGAGCAGTCAACTACCTACTTATTCAATAAGTTGTATGCACACTCCACTACACTACTCCTGTACACCTCATGCGGTAATTCCATCCAGAGAGAGGGCTCGATCAATTCGTTTGAACAGTTTAGTCCCTTATTGATAGCTTCGCCTAATCCGCACACGGAATCTAGACTAGGGATTGAGATCTCCGACTTTCACTGAACAGTTGAGTACAGTGTAAAGTCTTGTTCCCGAACCCCGGAAAAATGAGGCTGCCAGGTGATACGGTGCTATTGATGAATAGCAAATGACGAAATGTATCCCAAGTCACTCAAGATTATTGTTTATCCAAGTGACAACTCCGTAACAAATATCAAGTGAGCTTCAGTCAGTGATGCTTCGAAAAAGTCAAACAGCACATGGTTACATCAATCCAGGAGTCCTCAGAAGGAGTCTGACCGCAAGCAGTCGGACCGTCCATTGTTAGTTCATCGACCCGATGGAACAGTTTGGCCATGTACTAGGCAGGCAAACGGAAGAAGCAATACGAGACCGGTGGTGTTCCACTGGTAAAAGCTCTGATCGCTTCTTCGGTAAGGGGTACGAATCCCACTCTTGTCGGTCGCTTCGATTGCAGAAAACAATCCACTGCGACCCTGTCGATTTCCCGGTCTAACCTTTCACTGCTCTCTATTCTGAAATATCAGGATCAGGATCAGGTTGTCAGATTTCTCTGATTGTCCGTCTGGTCTTCCACTATAGATTTGCAAGTGTATTCCAAAAATGTGCGTTGGGCTGTCCCCCTTCAAACATTGTACTATGAGTGTGAGTCAATGAGTGTTCGGCTGAAATCAGTCAAACTATAATGTGTTCCATCTAGTGCCGGAGTGGTCACAAAAATAGCTAGCAAAAAAGACTGCTTGAAAACATCAGAGCTTGGCTCATATGCACCATAGAGAGGTCAGGAGAAGTTAAAGACAAAGTCAAAATTATTAACGATAGACTACCTGACATAGTCAACAAGCATACTGCTGAAAAACTGCCAATACACCCTTCATTTTAGCACGAATTTACACCTACAGGGGACTCCGGAATTGCCTTATGCTCGTTTTTAATACATTCTTGGTTTTTGCATGCTATCTTGCAGTAAGAAAACATAAAAGGCATTTAAGGGACTGTTGATGGCGGGAGTGGAGCGAATACGGTATAAACAACTTTATTAGTGAATATTTTGACGCTACTTCGTTTGGTAACTTTATGCAAATGCTTCACATTGAATTCCGTGTTATCACAATACGCATGAGATTATTCTAACACACGACCATTTCCAAACTCGTTTAGTGAAAACGATTTCGAAATTTAAATATTCGATCTCATCGTGGTATCATATTAACTAACATTTCATGTCTCTCGATTGATTTTGCTAGAAATGAAATCTTTGGTTTCACTATTGCAGGGTTTTACAAATTTCCAGCTGTTAAAGGTTCTCCACCTCGACGGAATTCTCAACCACTCTTGGACGTCAGTTATGCCTCAGTAAAACATTAAATACGATTTTCATTCATTATTCCCAATTATATTCTTCTTTATACTTAAGTCCATAGTTCATTCTAAAGTCCATTCAGTAGCATTTACAAACCGATGAGCAATGTTTAAAGGAAATACACGACCGGCTTTGCTGTTGTGATCTTTCGTCAGGTCTGCGTATCCGGTACTCCTCTGTCCACTCACTTTTCCCTAGTAACTTAAAGCACTCACCTCCCACACACTCGTATCACCTAATTCATATGTTTGTCAATGCCTGGGTTGGTTACTTAATCACTGGTTTTCAGCTCAGCTCATAATGTGCACACGTGAAACGAATATTGATGACAGAGTACCACGATCAGATATGAACAAATATCACAACAATTAGGAGGTATCAAGCCCAAAAATTCGAAGTGACAGAAACATGACATGGTTGCACAGGTCAACGAATGCCTTAAGAGACCACTGGGATAGAACGGAAGCAGATAGTAACAGATTCGGATAAATGGTCTACCTAATGCGTTGTCTGATTTGAATCGACTGACAGAATATGATCCGAAGTAGGATTTGTTCGACCTGTCAGCTAGCCACCTATGAAAAGCATTCACGATTTACACTCGCGTTAGACCAATTTCCACCTCCCATTTATTTATGGATTTTGCCATGGAATTTCAACTTAACGTGGATTCAACCGTAGGAGAAGGCTGATGGCCCGGAGTTCAAAAATATTGGCCTCATCTCGATTGCTTTGTGGACTAAATCGACGAATCTAACTAAGTCATCTATTGGAAAATTTGAGAGAATCCATTTCGTATATAAGTGCTATTAGTCTGACTAACTGGGTTTTCGACCGACCTGATCCTGTCGACCTTGTTCAATAACCAGCTTCCTGTTTTCTCATATGCACTCTTTGTTCACAAGTACCTACAGATCAAACCACACTGCATTCATTCACAATGGATGGGTAGACAAATACGACTTAATCCACACTGTTTAAACACATTAGGAATTTCAGATTGACCCGTTTAGGAAAAGTTTGACGGTAGTTGCAACTAAAACACAGATTTTTGACTTATTAATTAGGACTGGGTTTTCACATTAACTGCTAGAAGACATACTATCGGTACATGTCTAGGAATCTGCATTTTTCAAACTACCAATTCTACATTGGGTGTCCGAGGAAAAAATCCTGAGATAAGTCACATGATTCATGCGCTGTCCTTGTGTTTACTTATACACGTGATAACTTGGTTGATAGTTTGGGTCTGTCACCTTGACCAATGATATGTCATATCATACTTGGGTTTGCACCAAATTGCAACTAGTCGTAATGCCGACAGAATGTCAGATACTCCTCTATCTCTCCAATCTATGAGGGCATCCGAATCACTTACAACTAAGGCTAGCATTGATGTGGTCCCAAAGTCATGCTAATAGGCTCCTTAAGCGTCTTAAGTACCTAATATATGCCACCAAGTTTTCCCTGGCCAGGCGCTCAGCCATACCAGAGTCGAGTATAAACGGTGTCTTTGATCGCCCTAATCGGGAGAGCTGATTTTAGATTTGCGAATGGGTACGGACCACTCAGATTGCTTGTGGTAGCAATTTTCTCATCAAACAGAACACAATGTGTTCAGACTGCAGTCGCTGGGACGTGAAATGAACTCCACTACTGACACATTACTCAAAAGGCAAATTAGTGTGGAGAAAACATAAGTATATCACTGGCTTTGTTTATTTGACTTTGATCACTCTAAACAGCTGGAATGGTACAATTACTCTGCTCGATCGACAAATCAGCAGTCCAGTTGGCACGGGGAACTTTTAAATGCACATAAAAGCTGATATAAACGGAACTGATTCTGCTCGGAATATTCACCACAAGCAGTCGATTTCGCGGCTTTCTGACAAACGAAACTCTGTGATCTAAGTGTAAACGTAGACGAATACTTCTGCTGACTTGTAACTTTTAGCCCCAAATCCTCTGAAACCATAAGATATTTTCGCACATTCCAGTAGAAACTGGACCTCCTCTACTACAGATTCCAGGTTAAATTACTCCACTTTCTCAGTACCAAGAAAATTCATCCAGTGTTTAAAAATTGAATAAGTGTTTGACTGTTCCTCAAATGTACAGAGCTCTGCTTGAAAAATTGTCTGAGAGTACATAAGAAATGCTTCTAGAATCTGACTCTGTTTCTTAGATTAGCTTAAGCGCACTTATCAAAACAAGAAACATGGGTATGCAATAATCCTTCCCACATCCAGAAACCTCGTTCGGGATAACCCGTATTATTTCTTACAGAGGCATTTTGCATTTAGGGAAGGAGAAGAACAAAGGAAGAGAATTTTCTCGCACGGAAAATGTGCTTCTTTCAGGAAGGATATTTCAGTCAGGGCGGTTGCGGTCTGCGGGGACTACTGTATTATCTGTTTTATTTGGCCGGTTTAATCCGACTGAAGACATTTTAAGATAATGTGATAGATCGTCAAGAATGGGAATCGCTAAAGATGAGTTTTATAAAAATTTGTTTTGTTAAGCTTTCGCTGTGCAGGACCATTTGGATCATGCCTAATTTATTAAGGATCCATTCCCCCCCCCCCGATGCATGTTGTTCCTTTTTGCAAACATTTTCGACTGGATAGTGACAGGTTTGCTGTAAGTGATTTTTTTTCACATGTTTTCATCAGTGTACATTTTGAAGATAACAAATATGGATCTTATTCTAACTATGTGGTACAGTGAGTGGTCATCTCATAATGGTGTGTGACAAAGTATATTATAAGAACGGAATGTTTATTTTGCTTTAGGTGAGTCAAGTAGAAAGGGATTTACTTGGAGAAGCTTACTTTATTGTGACAAACTCTAAGAGACAAATCACATGAAACTCCTAAAGAAAGACAACAGCCTGAGGTAAGTGACTGACAGAGATTGATCTTCGTCATGAATTTGCAAACTATTCATGAAAATATGACATTTCTGGTTTGGTGTCTGCTATAGATCTTTTTAATGGAACAGGGTATCCGTTGGTTGTTGTTCACCTTAACCACTAATGTTCCAAATTACATTTGAAACAAAAATAATAATCTTGAAAATACGTCTTATTCTTGACTAGAGGATAATACTGTGATCTTTCAGGATTTGGTAGTGTTTTCCTTATCGACCGCAGTTAGAAAAACAACAAAGAGTTCCAGAGTAATGGAAAGATAGACCGCCAGAGAACGCGCATTCTTTAAACTGGAATAAACCTCCAAGGGGTGGCCAGTGGAAAAAGGAGCATGGCTCAGCAACTAACTTACTTCTTCAAAGGCCGTTTATCCTTCTTAGTCAGTAGCAACAAATTGTTCGTGAAAACCGACTGACGATCCAAAAAGAGCTGCTAATTGAATTGATGAAGAAAAGACAGAAGTCGCATACCAGAATAATCAGCTTGATTGGAAAAAAGGGCATTGGGAGATATGGTCTATATATCTACATTCGTCAAAGCTGAATTTTTGCTTTTAGACAGGTGCGGTATTTTTATCCTCCATAAATGCTAACTTGATTTTTCCTTTCAGTGAAATCCAGGTAATGGCTGAAATAATGAGAGACTCGCGGTTGGTCAAGTAAGAGTGGATTTTAGTTGCAGAAGGCACAGTTTTGCCTGACTGAAAATGAATGCGCCCTAAGACTGACCGTGGTGTTTCTCCTACGGTATCCCTGGGATTTAATATTCTCTCCCTTAGAGTAATCATGCTCAGTCGTCTTTCGTATTCTTGTCTACTAACAAGCTTTTAAGTAGCAAGTTTCAGAATTCGATCCTGCCAGGGGGCACCCAGCATCTTTGCCCACACAACACACACCAATTTCAGTTTTTCCTTTGGATAAAAAAGTACTTTTAAAAAGTCGTTTGTAACTCCCTCACGAGTGCAAATTCTCTGCTGGACAAAGTAAATACTAACGATATTCAAATTTTCCCCCTAGAGTGAAGTCACTTATTTCTTCAGGTAATCACTGTTTACTTCATGAGCCCGAAAAATTATTCACACACTGTTCGCCGATTCTTCACAGATAGCATCAGGTAACATTGTATTTTCGAAAATTTTCGCCTACCAACATTGTCCTATCCAACAGAGCCACTGGCTGTACCTCTTCGTGGTTTTTCACATGCTTACTCCTTTGAATTGCTGAACTCTTTGGTGAAACTCCAAGCTCCATCTGCAACATATGTTGCCCAAAAGAATCTTTGTTTGCGTCAGGTGGGGTGGCCTTTCGTTTAGTACGAGTGATGTAAAAAAAATTAAGTAAAAAAGCATTATAAAGGATTAAATAGTCCTCCTTGTTGGACCTTACAATCTGGTACAAATTCGCATTAACCTCAAGAAGGTGTGTCAAGTCAACATGCTGACATTCGAAAAATCCACCATTGTAATCAGTGCAGGGCTTTCTACGGAGCATTTGTTGCGCTTGAAGCTTTGAAAATTTTCATGGCCTCGCATACAAGAAATGTATGAATATAATTCCACTGTAATGCAGGTAACATTCCCATAGACGGCACAATCTGGCCGAAAAATACTCTGCCTAGTAGACCTTCCAACCTGATAAAATGAAAGAGGTAATACTTCAGCAGGCCGATCCCTACATTGTTCACAGGGTCGTAGATAATACTGCCCCAGCTAGGATTTTCATGATTTCCTCCACCTAGCGTCAACTGGCGTAAAGCTGAATTTCTTATCGTGAATAAAGTTTTGTTGGACCGAAAGTGAGTCGAAAGTCAAAATAAATCAAGAAGTACTGTCAGTTTCTTCACAGAAGCAACAGATGACCGCCCTTGTTGGGTGTATAATGCTGGTACAGAACATTGCTTGATTTTTACGCATTTATATTCCATATCCCATCCCGGAATACGCACCTCTATCGGGCTTGTTTCGGATTGACAAACATGAATAGTGATTTTAGTTTTTGGTCTAGAAAGTGCATACCATGTCAACGGAGCAAGACCCATTGGTATGTAGTTTCATCTCCGGCCAAAATATCCACAGGCTATACACCTAGATATTATTGGTCTGTTACCAACGACCAATGGATACCGTTTTTACCTCATGTGTAAATCGCTTTACTCGTTGGCCCCTTGGCTGTCCCCATAGCTGACACCTCCAGTGAAACAATTTTCCAAGCACTTTTACACCACTGGATTAATACTTCTAGTGTTCCCTCACGATCACCACTGAAAGAGGAGCATAGTTTTAACCCAAACTCCCCTTTGATTTTACTCCTTTTTTGGATTTCACCATATCTGCACGATTGCAAACCGCCCATCATCCATTAAAATGCTGGACAGCTATCACAGACAATTAAAGGTTTCTCTCATCTCCACCTCTCATTCTGTGAAGTAGACCGACGCCATCCTGTACTAATCTAAAGAGAGACTGTGGCTTTGTCCCGCTTATTTGGTGTTCGGCACACATTGACAATTGCCCGGTGAGTTTTGGGACACAATTCCGACGTTATTGCCCCCCTAATACTATATGCCAATTACAGTTGTGTGTGACATCACTCCGTTCTCTCCTAACTCGGTCATCCGTTCGTGCCACTTGAATTCCCAACGACTTAACTATTTGCTGTCATGATTTTCTTCTTTTTTGACGCTATAACCCCCCCCCCCCTCCCTTGTCTCCAGTATCTTCAGGCCCGTTTCGTGTCGTTTTCCGAAACCATACATTTTTCGTCATTAATAAGGCCGGTCGGTCAGATGTCATCAGTACTGATCGCCTGAAAGTGGCTTACCTTGATTCGGGTTAGATGGCCTCAGTTCCTTCCACCATGCACGACTGCCTCAGTCTGGACGTTCTATCAATTTATAATTTTTTTCTTATCCCTGCTTCGTACGAGTATCGATCCGTAGTGGAATGACTCTACCAAGGCACAAGCGCATCAGATCCTTTCGTGAACATGTTGAATCGTCCCTTGTATGATAAACGCTTTTGCAGTCACATCACGTCTGTCTTTTCACTACAATGGTTTTTGATTGGTCGAAAGAGTGAGCAACTCACTTGACATCATCGTTCTTCCTAATGGCCTGTCAGAACTTACACAGAAACATTCTCTGGATATATTTAGTAAATTTCGGCAGTTCATTTTTTACCAGAATCCGTAAAACACCATTATCCAAGTCAACTGTATTCGTTTTTTGCCCCACAGCACCCTGCTGAACGTCATGTTCCAATGAATGACGTAAAAAACGCATGTTATTTTACGGCAGGGTTGTGAAAAACCATTTCACAGGAAAACCTACAAAATGGGTTGTCATGACCCCATTAGTCTCTTACTTACTAGCGTGGTGAAAAGTTCTTGCCGTGAATGAGCATTTCTCTACTACTGCGAGAACAAAATGGACGTTTAATGGACCAGGCTCAAGTGTCCTTGGTTCAAAGTCATTTATTCCAAAATAATCAGCAGTTTGCTTCTTGTGATTTTACCATCAACTGCAAAATTGCTAATAAACCTCCAAATGATACAGTTTTTTCTAACTTTGCATTGATTTTGCTTCTTTCTGCTAAACACATTTAGAATAGACACTTCCTGGCCTCCGTGGCAAAAGCCGTGTGCGATGAATTCTACTTGCACGACTTTACAAATTATTCACATTCGACTGCTCAGTAACTTTCGTCTTCAAGCATCAGTCAAGTTGATCATAATAACCACTGTCACACAACTTCAAGTTCACACAGAATATTGCAGAGCTAACTTGGGCAATATTCAGTTACGAAGAATTTTATATTTCCAACCCTTGTCAAATAGTGTGGGAAAAATTACGGAAGCAAAGCCCGTAATGAAGAAAATATTTTTGTGTTTAAATGTAGACAGTACGTGAAAAGTTTCTCAGAAGGCAAAAGGAACGCGTATACAAGTCTGGTTGTGGCAAAGAAGTCAAACACTACTCATCTTTATTTAGAGAAGAGGTGAAAATTCTGGGATCTGTGCTTTTCTGCACAGTTCCTAAGAACCAACAATCCTAAGTCTCATTTCTACGATAAAAAAGCGTCCCTTAGGTCAAAAAATCAAATCCTGCAAAGACTGCATAGAAACAGACCACCTGAAAGCCACTTGTATAGATCCTTTATGTAACTACGAGTCGCGTTGCATCTATCCCATTTGACACTATTGACTGAACTCGTTGAGTCTTATTTAACCATAGTCTCCAAGCTACCCCAGGGCCCTACTTATTCGTTACACACAGATTTATACTTTTGTGGCTCTCATTCGTCCACTGGTTCTGTATTTCAGCTTCTTTCCCCTAGAAAGGATCTGTACGAGAAATACCCAAAACCCTAAGTGAATGTGGCTCTGACCAGAAGGGAGAAGATGAAGACTGAGTTACTAAAAATGCCTTAGAATTACGTCAGTTATTCCCCACTCTTTCTCTTATTGAAACATACCACAAATGAAACTATCTCCTATCTATATTCACCCAAGTATTCGGTCATTTCCAAAATATTGCTTCTTTTTCTTGTTCTTTTTGTGTCCAATGGTTCATTTGTTAGTTGGCCGTTAGGATAAGGGGTTTTGCTTACAGTTTATTCTAATGGAAAGGAAAATAAATAGGTACTGTGTGAGGCGTGCCGCAAAGTCATTATTTGACGTAACTTTTGCACAGCAGTTTTAAAACCGCTATCTTTGGTGAAATTTGACGAGCTTTTAACCATAGGAAAAGCTATTGTATTCTGGTTTTATGAATCTCCGAAACGAAATATCCCCAAAGTTTGTAGACGAATCGTTGACTTATTGTCTGGTTGAGTATCTTGATGACTAGACCGTTTGTGAAATATTGAATTGGTTTACGTTGTTTCGGAAAATAATTTATCTAGGGAATGATTTCATTCAAGTAAAAACTTTCATTGTGTAAATTCGTTACTCAAATTTCAGACAGAAAATTTAAAAAAAGACAACAGTACTGCTCTAATCTTGAGTGCGGTTTGCGTATTTTACTGAAAACGTAGAATTTTTCGGCTATTTTTTCATATATTGGTCTTTTTACATATGGCCGTATTCGGAACAAGAAAATAATGTGGACTTTTCTTATGAAGTGGAAAGCCAAGCAAAGTGATAAGTAGCTAAGGCCTGAACCAGTCTGATTCTTAGCTCCAGCGTGTAACTTGACTCATCCCGTGAATGAATGAAATCACTTCATCCTTTCAAATGTTGAAAACCTTCCAGCTGTAATCTCATTTGGATCATATGGAGCGTGTATGGACGGAAATTCCATTTTAAGGACCACACGACGGTTCTTCCGAAGGTAATTCGTCGGTTAACACGGCCAACCTTCAAAACGAGAACACATGGTCCCAAGTATGGATTTCCCACATGAGTAATATGGCACTGCATCTGCATGAGAGGAAAAAATGTCCCCGAAAACACACGACCGGTTTTGCCGACCATGGTTCCTCATTCTGGAGGTTAGCCGTGTTAACCGACGAATTACCTTTGGAATAATCAGCGAGTGATTCTCTATTCATACACACTCCATACGATTCAAATGAGATTACGTCTGTAAACCAAATATGGAGTGTTTCGGTATGGTGATGGTTGAGCAGGAAATTACCGAGTATGCATACCTGATGAGCGGCAACAATCGCGAAACCGGTCGTGTACTTCAGCAGAACTTTTTTCCTGTCATCCAGATTCAACGCCATACTTCTCACGTTGAAAACTCTCAATATAACTTTTGGCTGTGAACCAGTTTGTTGAATAACTTCAGTTGTTCTCGAGATTTACGCATAGGATTGTCACAGACTGAAAAATGGATCGTATGTTGCTCGATCACCTACCCAACCATTTGGGACAACTGACCATCTGTCCGTATTATTTAACTGTTGGATTCAGATGACCAAGTCATTGCCGTTTGTCGTGAAACTAGAAACAGGCTTTTCATGGCTTATCCAAAGTTGTTTGTCCAAGTGGATGAACAAAGTGGGTTCCTGGCATTAACCTTGAGCCTTGTGATAATCAGATATGCATAACTGAGTTGTCCTATGTGAGCAATTCAGTGTTCATGGTGTTACCAGTACTTCAGTTGAAAAAAGTTCACTAATTATGCAACCTGAAAGGATGGGGCTGGAAAGTTTTGCACATTCGGCTAAGTCGTGAAATACGTATTTGGTGGATCCGCATACCTAGTGGTTGAAGAATTGCTAATTGTTGCTGTCGACAATGAAAACGTAACTACGCACGTAATTTGCTTGCAATATCTTCCTTCATACTTCACTCGGTTTTACGTATCGGCTTTTGTGTTCGTAATTTGTTACGCATCTCACCAAATAGCAAAGTAGGGTGGACCAGAAACAGAGCCTCGGTGTGGTTATACTACTGTTGATCATAATTCACTAAATTCCAATGAATATGCTCTTTTAATTTTTTCACTTTTCATTATTTCCCTTCTCATTTATTACTCAACAATCGGCAAGAATTCAGGTAGGGGGACTTGGCCGATGAAAGGCTATTAAATGGGAAAATGACCGGCGGTGGCGGGAATCGAACCCGGGACGCGACTGTCGCCACCCATCAGGTATGTATGTCCGGTACTCTCCTGCCCGATCACCCCTATACTCGAGCACTCCACATTAGGTTTATCATCTTTGTCTTATTGGAATAGTAAGGAGAGTGCACGCACGCTCCAGATCCACCATTCTCTATCTAGCAAGGTTTTTAAACAACGCAACTTCCCTAATACCGCAACTTACAAAACACGTAAACCAACGCGGATCCTTATAAACCACTACCCACTACTGCCTTGAAAATGTTAGCTTTATATTGTAAACGGTGAACATTCACCCTCTGATGTGGATAAAGCGTAGCCACGACTTGAATGACCATAAGCACGGTTTATTTGTGAAGATATAGATTGTTTCATGTACATGAACATGAGAAGTTCTGCAGTTTCAACAGTTCGCCCACACCAGCAAGTGGCTGATGCTGTCTACTACAGCTTTTGAAGTGATGTCGGATCTTATTTCTTACACCATTGAGGCAGTAATCGCAGGCTGCTTTCGAGGAAGTTGACAGCACAAAACAGCACAGTTTACCATGAAGCAACACATCGTTCGGAGTTTTACGATCTACTCAGATCATTCTGTGGTAGCTAACATATATATATATATATATATATATATATATATATATATCTTTTACTTGAATTGATAATGGTGCTTGTGACTCCCGAATCGGTAGGAAATCCCGGCCGATTTACCAAACGAGGACCATGATGTTGACTGATCTTATCACTCGGACGAATGATATTTACCGAAAAACTCTATTTCAAGAAAGAACAGCTTATCCACGAATACAATGCTTGCAAAGAACATCATTTTGGGTTTACTTCTCTTTGGTTCATGTCTGCGATTAGAAACTACAAAATAATCCCAGAAAGTCGAAGCATCATGTTTCATTCGAAGATCTTCTCAAAAGGGAGAATTTCATATACTGCCGTCAAAATAAACTGATAACTATGAGGGACTTCAGAGAAGAATTTCCCCAAAGACGATTGTTTCATATCCTAGTCCGTGTTTGAATCAACAACTCAATTAATCGGGTCTAATTTCGTGGTAGTCTTATTGATTCACTCTCATTGGCAGTCACGCTCCCAAGCACACATCTTGCGTCTGACATGACCACAGTATCCAATCACTTTTTCGGGCGCACCCAACGACTTTGCTCATCCGTGCCGATTACAGGCTCTACACGAGCTTGCTCGCTTTTGACACATTTGCTTCATTAAGTGTAAGTAAAACGGATTTCATGTGCTATGCGTTATCAAAAAGTACGTACACGTCAATGATAAACTGAATGATAATGATCATTACAGTCGATCAGCAATTGGTAATCACCTCAACTGAACGGTGTTCCGGCAACTCACGTATATTCAAAGTTATATAAGGTCGTTCTACAATCATAAATATGAGAGTAAATGAAGATAACGAAGTCAGTACTAAAAATGGAGGAAATTAGTGAGGGTATCATCTATTGAACGACAGTGAAAAAGTTTGTTAGAGAGATAATATGAATTCCCACGTCAAGGTCTGGACCAGCTGAACTTGTTCGTTGTTACGGTGATCAGTCCACGCAGTGAGCACGGTCGTGTAGCTAACTGAGATAAGACCATTGAAGTCGAAATTATGGAGGAGCATGTCATTATGTCAGCCGTTTCATTGTGAATGATCTAGTGAATTTTTATTGGAAAATGTTATTAGGCATTTGCACTGTGGATGATTGTAACAGGAAAGGAGAATAGTAGGACGAGGCTTTCAATGGATAAAGTGTTACACTGAGTGCCAACTCAGTGGCAAATACATCTCAGTGATTGAACTTGCTTGCAGAAACTAAACACAGAATAGACATACAAATGAACAACACAATTATGCAATCACTGAAAAGAATTGGTTTACACAAACTGGAAATATAAGTTGGATTCAGAAACGAGGTCACTTAGGGGAAACACTAGAGCACCTTTGTGAAAACGGCAATTCAGACAGAACAGGTAGAAACAGAAAGAGATTTCCAGTTTCACAAACGCAACTGGGTAGGATCAATTAATTGAGGTAAGCAGTTGGTAAAGATAATGCTCCGCGAAAAAGAGTTGCAATTTAAAACAAATGCAGGGAAGTGAGAAAAGTAAAGAGAAGAACCGGTGGATAAAATGAATCGATGCGAACGGAATAAGAGGGGGTGCAAAAGAACGAGGCAGAAGCTGGTCGGTTATCTGATTGGTCAGATGAACGATTTGGACGGGGGGGGGGGGCTGATAAGTTGTTCGACTGATTGATTGACTGTCAGCGTGCGGGCAAGCAGGCGGTTGGTCGGTCAGATGAACGAACAGACGCTAATATGACCAGTTACCCATTCGCCTTCGGGGACCGTGTTGATCCCAATTTTTGCATTCTTACGTGTTTTTTCCGCCTCATGGAGTCGGACCAGTTGGTTTTGGTTTTGTAAAACCCAAGTTTGTCTGATTGAATACCACGCTTCCCAAATTGCCGTAACTTTCAATCACAATATCACCACTGCCAAACTAAAACCAGACCAAGGAAAATAAAGGAAGAGTACAGTACAATACTGCCAGGCTCGTTAGTAGTGCAGTACTGGTTGCAAACTGTTACGTCCGAAATCGAACCAGACCACATCAGTCTTTCAAAAGAAACGGATAACGTCGTCTCTTGACAATAAATTTTGACATTACTTCTCCATTCCATCTTTATGAATCCAGCGACAAAAAACAATTGCCTTTTTGGGGAGGAGGGGTCATTTGGGGTAGTACGATAACCAGGTTGTCTAATAAATGATTCATCTTGCACACACGGAACACAATTCGCCATTACCTAACCTCGGAAGCGATGTACACTTTGGAAATTTTATTTGTCTACATTGACTGTCACCAGTGCTTATGAGCCTAGCCCCAGTCAGGACGGGAACTCGGACTGAATGACAGTCCTTTGGACTTGTTAATCTTTAGAATTTTGAATTTGTCTCTCTTTTGAATTGTTATTAGCATTAGTGAAAAATAAGCGTCATTTCACACAGTAGGCAAGTGAAGCAATTCGGCGCAGATGCAGTTCAGCAGAGAGCTTACTCTGTAAAAAACATGCAGCTCTGTATCCCCCGGTTCAAAGCTCGGTTAAGACTCGGTAAAAAATAGGAGCTAATGGCGATGATTATTTTAGCAGACCAAATGAAAAAGCCGTATAGTGCTTCCGTGCTTTTCATGGATGAGTAAAGCGTGAAGTGGAAAGAGTCACAGAAATAGCGGAATACTCATCCACAAGTCATCTGAGTGGTATGTGAACCAAAATGGTTGAGCACGCATAAGCATGGTACAAATCATCAAATGAGAGCAAATCAGACAATTCTTACCGTATTATAGCTTTATGAACGAAAACAAAAGTCATCCCGTATGTATTTGAACACTGATTTGTATGAACTATTCTGATTGCGTGCTTTCGTGTAATTCTGATAGGTAGGTCATTTCTATGGTCGGAAGTTACCACTGAAACAGCGTGGAAAATCGGCTGTTTTATTGCTGAGACGTGGTGTACAGGACTGAATAAGGTTTTAGAAAGGCACAAATGATATCCAGCAGGGCAGCAAGATTTTCTATCTGCTGACCCGCCTTGTTTGGTTTTAGTAACAGCGTCTCGAACTTCGTAGTCTGTAAGCACCTGAGCACCCCACTCTTTGTTGAAGCAATTTGCTTTAGGCGTTATCGATTTCTGCTGATTTTATTATCAGTTTCGAAATATTTGGAATCGCAAGATATGAAGTGTACGTGGGCTAGTTCACATGATCAAGTACTGAGGATCAAAAAACAATAAATGGCAGCAGAATTTAACCAAGGGCGAACAACAGGATTACAAATATAGCTTGTCATTCAAGGAAAATCACATTACTTCCTTAATGTTTTTGATTTTTAACTTTATTCCAAACGTAACCCAAAAAATTGGATGACAAATGTTTACAACAACCGGAATTCGCGACTTATTCGGTTGAAATCTTAAAGGTTTGTCAGTTTACCAGTGTTACAACTCAGAAGGCGTCCCAGATAACGGGTTTTCTATCCAAAATTAAATTTTTGAAAAACACTGGAGTCACTAGGTTACAATCCCACATCTCATTCGCATCCAGTGTGCATCATTGTGTAGCAGGGAGTGCTTTAGCATCAAAACAAAGTAAGTTTCAAGCCGATCAGACTAACCGACTGAAAGCCATAGCTCAAAGAGTGGACGGCGAATAAGTCAGAAGCATCCCACAACAGGCAAAAACAGGCATCCAGACTTGAAAATAGAACTCAGCTAGATCTCAGGCAACTAACAACGTAGTCCATATGGGATGCTACTGATCAAGCCGTCAACCGGATCAATCTGACCAACCGAACGGAAGTGATGGGCTAAAGAACCGACTTAATGCCAGCAGGTACCTGGCCAGAACGGAACCGAAATGTTCAGGCAGCTGGGGGATCGATGTTGCTGAATCGCGGTCCGGAAAAGGAGCTATAGAAACGGTTGTACATGTTTTAGTGGCTTTACTTGTCTAGCTGGTCGAATACAGGCACGTCCTACCCATCTTGCTTTCTTTGTTACGTCATCATCATCGGAAAATGTTATCATACGTCATGCATGCCTGCATTTCTCTTTTATTCTGCACTACCTCTTCCCCGTGACTTTATCCTCTCCGGATTCTGTCCAGGATACATAACTCTTACTAACCATGCATTTACCCACAAGTAGTATATAACATACTTCACCATACTCGTGCTAGCTTTTAGGAATATTTATCAAAAATCTCGAACTCGCCATTCAGGATTTTCGATCCAGTAGGTTGACGTTAAAACTTTTTGCCCTGTGTTTCAACAGCGCACTTATCATTCGTAACATAAGAAAACTTTCATTTTTGGTGTAATCAGATCGTCCCAACTAAACCACAGATGGATGCCTCCTCAAACCAATCCATAACCAGAATAATAAAATAAAATCACACGGATCTTATCAATCAACTCTTGCCATTTTCAAGAATTTCATCAATCCTTTTGTATCTCATTTGTCAGTTTGCAGTAGCACAAATATCAAAGACATCTTATCAACTCAAGTGGGCAAGCCAACTCAACAGTATGTGGCTATGACTGAGTGAAAGCAAAGCATCTCACCTGAATATTCATTCCAGAACAAGCTTCTTTCAAAGCACATAGGAAATTGTTCACATCGTACACCGAGACCGGATTCGATGCGTCCTCGTAGCCGGCCCCTGGCACTTCACATTGTCTGGGCGGTAGTTGGTCACGTTTTGAGTACACGGGATGATGCGTCAACGTGGCATAAGGCAGGCTGCGGCACAGGGGGTTCCATTTTTGAGTCAGCTTCACATCGTTCTCATCGCCCCATCGCATCTGCACTCCCGGTGAACTGCGAATTCTGTAAGCATAAATGAAAGGCGCATTCGTCATTGTACCTCATGCTCAGAACCAAAAGGGGTAAGCCAGCATCTCTCGAAGAATTCAATAGCAACGGGCTCCGATATTTAATGGATCGTTTGCGACTAGAGCCAAGACAGATGAAAATTATTGGGTGTTATCGCGCCCGAGTCTTGGATTTCGAGAGGCGTATGAAAGCGGAGTGTGAAAATCTCTAATACAGTTGACCAAATAGTTCGTTCAAATTTCGGTAATAATTTCAAACTACCACTCGGTGGGTGTGTTTGTCGCTGCATTTTTGCAACTCTCATAAGTCCATGTTCATACATTTCAGTAAAATTACATCACGTGGAGATTCAAAACACGCCTTGTGTCTGACCTCGGCTCACGAGTTTTGGTTCCCATTTCATATGAGTAGTAGGAGATCCGATTTTGCATGAAACTCATCTTGATGTGTGAACTTTTATACCATTGAAAACCATGGAGGCATTGTACAACTGTTTCATCCTTGTTGGGAATCACCGGTAGTGCACATCCAAGGAGCCCTAACAGGGACTCGAACTCGGAGTGAACAGTTGTGAGTAGAGCAACTCAATAACAAGATTGTCTGGGATGACTCTCAAGGATTTATTGAACTTACACACCATACAATATAGCGCCCTCTCGGCGCATGCTTTGAATGTAAAATCTAATCTATTACCCATATAGTAGCCGATATCTGTAGGTTGTTTAACGGAAAGCCTTTATCGTACTTGGTCCCCACAGAGAAGTCCTCCATCATAAAGGTCTTTTGCTGAGCGGGAAAAGCTCTCCTAATATTCGAAGCCAGTGTCAGAGGGACGATATATAAAATAGTGTGTAAGTTAAAGAGATCGTGGTTGTGCACTACTGACGATTCCTAACATAGAGATTTCCTGACTTTCAATGGTATGAGCGTTCACACTGCACGATAAATCTCTTGAAAGGTTTTCATTCCGCACAAGTGTCGCAGTCGGCAGTGTTTCTATTCAAATCCTATTATATACTCTGGATCCGCGATACCAGTAAGGCATAAAACACCCCACCTGTTAGACGACTTGACGACACGCTCCCAGTGAATTCGTCGAGTAATAGCATTTTTGTTTGAACTTGCGTTTTCCTGTTGCTTCTAATTAAAGAACTATCACGCTGCTGCATTGCCGAACAGCAATTTTGCAGAAGATTTCAATTTTACTTTATATGGCTTGGAGAAATATAACAAAAAGTTACAAGTCTATATAACAGTATATTTCACGACTGCATCCTTTCTACATTTGTTATCGCTTATTAACATTCCCAAATGTCTGTTCCAGCGAAATTCGGCCACCCAAGTCATTGGCGAGATAACAAAGGCATTCAGATTTGTTGATCCGGCGAAAGTGACAACAAATTTGAATACCACTGCTAGAAAAATTGAAGGTGGGGATGTTAACCCTATTTTAAGGAACCATGTTTTCCTTCATCTCGGTGTTCACACACAACACGGGTCGGATTTAGTCACACTGACGTTCGCTTTTGCTCTTCAGTTATGGGTTTCGTGTGTGGTTATCGACCATCCAACCTGTTCAATAGATGTTAGGACACATCGCCTGTTGTCCGGACACAAAAGATCTGAGTCAGAGGTATCGAGTTTGTTTGTGCACACTTTGACAGCTTTCCTTTGATCCGTCCTGCCGTGGAGTCGTGTCCTCACCTGGGAGCGGAGGGTAAGTCCTCCATCCGCATACTCATCCTTTTGTATGTTATATCTCTTGGTTGTTTGCTAAACGTTTCCTATAGAATGGTGCTCCTTATGAGCCACACCCATATCTGCATAATAATACGCGTGCGTCACTACTTATTTTACGGGAATCCATTTTTTTTTTATGTGTGGCTGGTGATTTCCCGTGGACTGTCAGCCTACCTCGTTATGTTAACGTGTGACTCTCCTGTGTGCGGTCATTCTTTCGATTGCTTCTGGCTCAGACACAGCAAATTGACGTCTTGTTAAACCAAGACACAGCCGCGCACTGTCTTGTTATCCCCCGGTGGATGTTGTGAATTATTGTTTTATCTGTTTTTTGTCTCTCAAGGACGCATTATATTTCAGTGCCGGTGGATAATTCTGACTACTAGACAGCTCAAAATTTGAGGTTTGTATATCTTATTGAAATAATCGTTCAAATCAAACTAATAATAGCACCGTACCACAAGGTAGTTTCCGTTTCCACTGAGTTGGAATCGGGATTTTGTGCGTGACTCCATTGTTTGGTCAAACCTGGGAAATACAATATACAGACAGAGGCATTGGCTTGAAGTTAACGGGACGGTGACTGTCTCCATTCAAAGCTGTCGGGCATCTCTGGCTGTCATAGAGCTCGACATCGGAACAAGCTTATCTTGGCGATTCGGATCAACCCGGGTGGGAACGGGGTGGTGCAGTGGTAACAAACACGTCTTCCAGGTGAAAGGGCCCGGGTTCAAACCCTGGATGTGGCAGAGGATATGCACCGCTGATGAGCTCTAACAAGAGCAAAACTCGAGCCTGGTGCTTCCGAGTGCAAGTTGGTCAAATGACCTGAGATTTGTGCGTGAAACGTTGGAGTCCAAAGTACAGTCAGCTAAACAAATGTACAGACTATCTAACTTCGTGCGTGGAAATAGTGAAATTACTTTGAAAGAAGCCCGTTCCATCAACCTTAGCGAAACACAATTAAAATGCACAGTGATGAACTTTTTAAACCTTCTCATCTTGATATGCTCTCTTAGTCCATCGAGTAGGATGAAAGCATGCATGTGTGTCTTCCGTACGAGAATTGGAATCCCAGCAGGATCCACGCATCCTAACTCCGACGAGATTCTAACAACTGAGTTTAGAGGTTAGAGGTTCGAATCCCTCCACCACTGGGTTTTTCCGCAGTTTATGGTAACTCACTGTCGCCCAGATCTGTATTATGCCTGATCTATTAAGAACTCATGTGCTTCCCCTCTGCCAATATCAGAGTCAGTTTGTCAATTAGTTCTGACAGTTGCTTGGACCTTCTAGGATTTGGGGTGTATACTGCCCTCGTGCTCATAGGCCATAGTAGAATGAAAGCCACTTCTTTTGTTTTTTATGACATGTAATACAGACAAATAAATATTCCTAAAATATCTTCACCATACCCTAAAATCAAATTCAACGTAGAAATCGGCGGTGCAGCGCTATGAAAACTAAGTGCCTGGATCGGAAAAAGTTGAAAAAATGAGCCATTTGCTTTTTCCGTATTTCCATCTTTGAATAATAATTTTTCGGGCTGCATCTTTACATTTCCCATCGAATGGAAGTACAAGACTTCACGGAGAGATTGCAGGCTGATTAGAGGCTACCTAATAAGGAGAGTAGAACAGGAAGGACACGAACCAAACCCGACACACCGATATTTTGAGATTTCATAATGACTCTTTGACCAGTGACGTTCTTCGATGGACGTGACGTCCTCTGGTGTGGCAAACTGTCAGAATCGATTATTAGTTGAAGCTCCTGAAGTGTGAAGTACTGGAAAGTACTGAACTTGTAATGCTCCATTTATAAAGTAAATTTGTCCGAAGTGTGTAAAAAATATAGACTAGTTTCCAGACAAAGCGCACTGAATTCTCCATCGATTACCGTGGTGCTTACAGAGTAAATACTGTTCAACGATAAGTGTGACATCAGCAGTAGTTGACTGCAATTGAGTAGATAATAATATTTTCGTAATTTAGATATAAATTGGTGAATGCAGATCTGTCATATCGGTACTTCCCATCAAGTGAGCATAGCTCACTTTCCAGATTTTATTGATGCTCATCGGTGTTGGATTCGCAGTTTTAACAAAAGCATGAAAATGAATATCAATTCCATCGCGATAGCTTTTGTGTGGACAAATTAACTACCAGATCCATCAATCCTGTGTGTTTGTCCCACCATCTCGTCGACCTTGACCAAGGGAGCTGTAGTGCTTCGATGAACTGTTTTGTGAAGATAGGTTAGTATAATCTGAGTGCAATCGCCTCGATCTTGGGGAGAATTCGTTCTCCAGTCTACTTAATAAGCATGGTGGAATCGCAATAGGTGAGCCCAAAAGACCCATCACGTTATATTTCGCGATCTTTATCGACAGTAGTGGTAGATATTGCACTGGTTGCTGTCTAACTGATCGCCTTGGTTAGCCGTGAAGGGTAGTGTTATTCAGCTCGATCACCCAGGCTCTTGCTTAGTCCATCAAGGTATTTCCCTCAACAGAAGCATAAATAAGAATATGAATAACACAGGATCGAATGATCAGACTACTTGTCTTTGAGTTTTGGTTGCCAAGATGACACTGTGTTGAAGGTGATTTGCAGTTCAACTACGCACAATGTTTTGTTTTATTGTTACGCAAACGATCCTATCCCTTTTGAATTCTATACGATCATAGACCACCTTCTGGGGGAGGTTTTTGTGCCTTGTTTGGTTTTTCTTGTTCACACGTTGTTTGTAGAATTCAGAAGGGTACCCAACTTCTCTGCTCGAGTCATCAGTAGTCTGCAAAGGCTCCAAAAGTTGACCTTTAAAGCATATTTGGCTCGCTCCGTGGATGAGGCAAAGCAATCAGCTTCATTTTTCCTGCACGGGGACGAAACTTTCGACACCAGAGTACCACCCTAACCACGTCTGCTTGTGACAAAAGCAGCTTTCGGCTGACCCATCTGCTGTTCGTCGTACACGAAAGTCGTGGGACAGCAGCCTGTCGTTCTGTCCCGTCCAGTTCCGGCCAGATCAGAATTACCGAAAGGCAAATCTGTGCTTACCACTTTAGGTCTACAAAAGGTGTAAAATGCCAAACTACAGGAGTATTTCACGAATTAATGTTTTCTCCAGACTTTCAAATGCAACACCCGAGAGGTTCTATTCATAATTACAACGATCCACAACACTAAAAGGGAAAATGGGGGTGACTTCAGCACTGGGGACCCAGAGAGTGACGAAGAGCCACATAAGTCTTCCTCGCATGAGACGAAGGTGACAACGGACCGGGTGATAGTAAAGTGCTGCTTAATTCTAAGTTTAACCGACGGTGGTACTTAGTTTAGGCTTCCTGTCAAAATTTGTAGTTCACAACTTTTACCAACTGACCATTTCCGTTCCAATGTAGGAGATTATTGATGCTCAACCTATCAATTCACTGGTGGCTACCGATAACAGTTGAAGTGCTAGATTATGGCACTTAGTTCAATGCAGAATGTCTTCGCACGGAACTAGCTCTTGAAAAGAAAATCAGTTTTCTTGAGAGCATGCATGTGACAACACCAGCCGGCTTAGTACTAACAATCAGGAGGTGACCTGTTTGCATCAGTCGGATTACTAGTTCCGCCTGTTTCTCATTGGGTAGTTCCTGCACCCGGTAATGGATACGAAGATCACCAGGGTATGCAGGATGGCTTTCGGGTTAACACAACGCTATACAGTAGTGAGTTCATGCCCAATTGATCGGTAAAATTATTTGCAAAACGACTTATATCACACACGATTAGTTGTGGGGTGGTTGTCGTAAACTATCGAAGGCCATTCGGTTGAATAAAAAAAAACACTATTCTTGACGTCGCTCTTCATGCCGTCAACGGTATGAGATTATAGCCTATAGGGATAATCCATTGGTTTCGTCACTCGAAAAATAATCTTAATACCAGAGCGGTTTAATGAACAGACAACTTTGATAGTCAACGAGTTCTAGTTAATTCCAGCTTTGATGCCATTGGGACTAAAATTAATGCGACTTAAGTGACTAATGAAAATGAAGAGTTATTTAACATATCCTGGAACAGCATACTCGTTCAAGTGTGTCCAGTATAACAAAAACCTTTCTTGAGAGTCATGCTGGTAGAAAATTCGAAGGTGATGGCTACGGGAAGGTAATAATAATTACAAATAGTCAGTATTATGATTATTATAGTAAAAATAACAATGTGCGAATGACAAATTAGCGTAAACTCAAAATACTGATGCGAATGAGATCAAACTCACGGCATTAGTGATTTGGATGGAAAAACCAACGGTCCGGTGATCACTGAGGTCAGCTGGCCCAAACCAATGCGTCGACTGTCCCGGACACGGCATTGTAGAAAGTCGTAGCGTAAAATGTAGAAGTTACGTTCGGTCAGGATGATCAGACGTTCGTGTTCATTGTTCCAGTGGTCGATTCTGAGGGAAACAGGTCATGTAAAATCGAGCAGTTGGCTATACTAAGCAAAGATATGTTGTTATTATTCCAATCTAATGTTAATGGTGATAACAACCTGGACTAGAGAATTTCATTGGGGCAAACAAAAATTCTTTTCTCTACTCTCGGAAAATCACTTCAGTGGCCACTTATATCTGCTACCTAACCACCCTGCACAACTGTTCAGATATGCCGACAAAGTCATGCTCTGTCAATCTATTTCCAATCAGTCGCACTTTGACTTTTTTCATTCACATATTTCCTCCCTATTCTGGATTACATCCCAACACTTCCAAAAGTTTTGAGTGCATTTTCTCCCTTTCTCCTTCCTCTTATCCCTCTGAGCAATCAATCATCATGTGTCCCCATTTCCAGAGCTGGCTCGGTCAAATACTTTGGCATCAATTTTCAATGGTCTTCTCATACTCTTGATTGTGTTAAAAAAAATTAGGCAGACTGTCTTTTCAAACTCGTGGGCTAAGGCTGTTTGGTGCCACAAAAACTGCTACTTTTTCTTTCGTCCATCAACTTATTCTCCCGGTCTTACTCCCCTGTCCTCCCGAAATCTTTCCTAGTCTACTTAAGAAAGATTTTATCACATTAAATCACCGCCCGACCATTATGAGTCGTGTCTCTCTGATTTCTGTGGGCTCTCTTATCTCCAAAGCTTGCAAGTTCCACAGAATAGCCTGTGAAAAACTCTCCAGGAAGGTTCTTACAGACTCCACCCATCCTTTGTACCATGATTTATCTGTATGCCTTTCGTATCCCTTCAGACGTTCCACATTTAGACTCATCCCTTCCAGCACCAATTTCTGTTGCAACTCTACGGTGCCTTGCTTAGCAAGTAATCTGGTTGACAGGACGAAAATCACGGAGGAACTTCGCACAAACCTCGGGGGCTGAACCATCTTTCTTCTGCAACAATTATTTTTGATACGCACTTCAAAGTGACACTGATCAGTTCCCCTCATTTGGCTGAAATGTGAGTTTGGTAATTTGCTGAGTTCTTGGTGTTGCTTATTCATTTATGCATTTCTAACCTAAAAATGTAACTGTATTACCCACAAGGATGACGTTGCCGAAAACGAGCTTGTTCGGTATTCGGTGTTCTCTTCATATAACGAAATGGAATTATTCAGTGAACTGCTGAGTTCTCTAATACAACACGAAACAATATAGCTCAGTTTTCATCAGTTTTCGTCGACTTTAGTATGCTGATCCGTCCAAAATGCCCCACACCCAAGTCTAACTTCGCGAGCTACAATTTGATGAATAAAGATCAATCAAAAGAAATGTAAAAAGCCCTACCTGTTGACCAAAATCGATACGAAACTGGTTTACTCAGTAGGGCATGGGGCAGTAGTGGTTTTGTAATGGACAGTCCTGACCTAATTAACCCAGTTAAGATGAAAACGCGAGTGGCTGGGCCAGAGTAGCCTACTGGGATTTATTTGGGAATGGTTTTGCAATGCACAGGTGATAGGAGCACTAACTGATAAGAACACTGGACTGAGTGATGCGTGTGAAGGCAACAGAAAGGTTGATCAGTCAGGTACAGCCTGATGAGCGTGAGCGGGCATTATCTACGGCGTGGAGCGGATTGATTGATCTGATTGGTCTTACCACAAGTCGATTCTTCAGGTTTCATCCTTATCAATCAAAATGTAGTTCCAGCCCCTCCGGTCTAAGTACCTTGGATTCCAATTGCAATGACTTCGGATTCATATCATTTTGATACAACATCAATTAAAATAACAGAATCCAGATGGAAGACCTTAGAAGATTTCCTTTTAAATCTTAGGGTTCCAGAGTGTTCTGTTCCATCTCACTACCTCTTGTGAGAACTCACTTCTGCCTCAGAATCAATTCCGTTTTTATTTATATAAGATATGCGCTCGCCATTACCAAAACCGTGCATAAAAGCTTGTTGGCCTACTGATAGATCCAAACGGTCCGTCTGGCTGGTTTATCTGGCTGCGGCCTGATTGGTTGATTTTGCTCTGGTCGAATGTTAACCGCTGATTGATCCTTTGATCGCCACACTGGCGCTGGTTTTGTCGGCGATTCTGATCAGTTGATCACGTGCTGCCTGCTTCATTGAACCAGGCCGTCTATTAACGTGCTGGGCGCATTCCCTCACAGAGAGCAGCAAACCAAAGGAGTGAATTTGAATATTTTCCGTCCAGTTTCTCCCTTACCTGAGGAGTCGCTAATTAGCCCAGACCTCGATACAGAAATATTGTATTGATCGTAGCATGGTTAAAAAGATTAATACGGTAAGAACACCAGTACAGAACGTCTATGGCAACACCTGATTCTTTTGTTACGCGCTTGTGCACGCGTGAAGTGGAATAAGTATTTTCTTTAGCATTAACGGTCCACGGCGCTATTAGGAGTGACAGGTAACCTTATCCTTCAACTTGGATTAGAGATCCATTTAAGGTCCACGTACATCGGGCGTGGTAAAGAGCTGCGCAATAGTGGGGTACTTCTCATAACCAAAGTGGCCGGCTTTAGTGGGATTTGAAAGGCTGATCTCTAACATGGTCAACAATCACTCTGATTCGCTCGACCACCACCAGCTGCACAACCTTGAAATCGGGGTTAATACTGCTCAGTTTTTTAAGCCTTCTTAAGTATTTCTTTCCGTTGCTCTGGAAGTCGGCTTTTATCTAGCTGCCAAAAAATCAAATTCCCTAAAATCCACACGCCATAATCTCTGGGACAAGGTGAGAGATCCACTACTTTCTGTCAGAATAACTTTACCATGATTATATTATTTTTTTAAAAACACAAACAATGGTTGTTTGTGTCACTGGACAGATCATAACGTGGCAATTTCCTTGAAATTACCAAGACTCGCTTTTTATTGGGTGAAACTTAAGCTGATCTCCATCCCTTCTCAGCTAATTTGATGCTTGGAATTTTCATGCATCTTTCCACACTGGGTCTATACCTCTTCAGTCATATCCACAACTGTTTTTTTATGTATTAAAACGTTGTCGTGTGTTTTAAAAAGTGTCTCCACACACGGGAATCATTTATAGCCTCATCTACTTTGTCGCTATCCGAATCAAAAGGTTGATAAATCCTTTGTAATTCCCTGTCTTATTATATCCATCTCCAAAACACACGCTATTACCGTCAAATTTCGTAACTTACTGCTCTGGCTTTATCCACATTATATTGGTTATATAGCGACTCAGTATTCACCGTGGGATGCAAGAAGCTCCTACTAGAACTGATTTGACTTGAACTTGAACTAGGTAGAAAAATATTCAAACAAAAAAGTACAAAATAGCACTCTGTGGTCCGTGTACGAGCGAAAGATAACGAGAAAATTACTACTCTCCAGACAAATTGATTCCCGCATGCCGCCCAGCTAGAAGTATCAATTTGATCCTGTCATAGCCAATAGTCCGGGACGATTCCACTGCATCTCAACATGGTACATACCGCAGAGCAATGATGTTTATATAGATTCACGTGAAATAAAAATGTTTGTGAGCTGTGGAGGAAAATACAACAGTCACCTTGGCAAAGACACATTATCAAACTGTTCTTTCTGCTAACACAATGCGGGTTTCCATCGATGTGTGGCAGTGGCTTCAGCAAGCTTTCTACCACTTTCAAAACCATAAGTTCTCGTCGCCGGCAGTTGCACGTCACCTTCTGATGACGCGATACCCGACTGACCAATGCACCGCGTTTCAGATCGTATAAGTGGCAAGGAATACCAGGCAATTGAAGTTTGGCGAAGCTATGGCCAAGCACCGATGGAAACCCGTGTTGTGCTAACAGGAACCACTGTTTGTTTATGTCTTTACCAGAGTGACGCAATTTGACTATTGTATATTTCCATATTAGTGTTTTACACGAACTTATATGAAGACTATCGTTCTGCAGTATGTACTTCGTTCAGAGGCAGCAAAATCGTGCTATATTACTACTCTGACTTTTCTCTTTAAGAATGTGTTGGAAAAAGCCTTTCAACAAATTGAATAGTGTTTTATGATAACCGCGGTTTAACTATGCTCTGCAATAATAGGACGTAACGTGTATCCGGAAAGTTTGGTCAAGGTACATATATTGCATTATTTATGGTATATTCAGTTTGTTCACTACGGTCTAATTTGTGAGTCAGGACTGTGATTAGATGCACCTCTTAGGAGAATCTACTGAGAAACCCCAATGGTGATTCACAGGTAGTTGTATAGGGTTTATTAGTATCTGACCATGACAACGACGACACTACCTTCCTGAGTTGGAATTTCTGATGTAAATGGAATCTACAGATGGATGAAAAACGTTTCTGGGGGCACACGACGGGTTTCGCAGTTACTGATGCTCATCATGTATTTGTCGACCCATCTACGGGTTCTATTTACATCAAGAATTTCAACTTGCTACTACAGTGTAGTCGTTCTCCAGGTTAGCTCTGCTAGTCCACATGCAACTATCGGCGAATCATCGTCGTGGCTCTTCAGTGAACTCTTTTAAGAGTAGCACTTACTCACACCTCTGACGCGTAAATTAAATTGTTGTGAAGAAAGACCTACAGAGCGTACAAGAGCCAGAACGAGTGCATGGACAGAGAAGTATCAGATACGCATACCTTATAAGCGGCTATTACCGCGAAGCCGGTTCTACTGCCAATACGCTTTGTAGATACCACTACATGCACAAATAAGCCCTTTGGTTATTTCATCTCGCGAGGAACAAAAATATAAACCGATTTCTTCATAATGTCAGAACACAATTTCATTGGCTCGTTTTGTGGCCTGTACAAATCTTATTGTAGATGAGTGAGTTGAAGGGGCCAAGGATCATTCGGATTAGACAAAATGTTGTGCTTGGGGTGGGTTGTCGGGGTCAGATCGACGTGTCGGTTTGAAATACAATTTTGAGACAATCACACTATCCGGATCCGAGGCTTTAGAGTGGGTGTGGGCGACTTGAGGTGTAATCGGACATCTTGGACCAACATTTTCTGTGCACAGGGCAGATGCAAAAAGACGGATACTAAGCACTTCTGCCGTAGCCCTTAAGTGTGAACGGATGTGTTTGTGGGGACAGGAAGACACTCGAGAAAAAAGATTTGAAACACTAAATCTACGTTTACCTGATGACCTGAGTCAACCAGGTGCCTGAGAATACCACTCCCTATGACTGCTATTCCTTCGTGCTAGAGCCACCTTGGGTGTGGTTCTTTTAATCCCTGAAGGCAGTTGCCATGCTGGTTGGCTAATTCAAGATTTGCTACATACGTACCAGAATAATTAGATTACCACTGAGGTGGTATGACAAGGCATCCGTATCAGAATTTCGCATAACTGGAAAGCTAGGTAATACACAAGACACACGAGCTGAGTTGAATGTTCCACTCACCACACATGGCTAACGTCTTCTGGTACGATGTGGCGTCTCTTTCGTATGGCTCAAGGATCAACGGTTTCGTGTTAGTGAAAAAGCAACTCGAATCCCCTAGATTTCGTCCCACAAAAAACCTAGGGTCACAGTCTTAATTGAGAGTTTCTGACTAGTCCCAGTTCTTTCTTTATGGTCTGTCAGAAGAATATGTTTCTCGCCCACAAACACAAGTGTAGATCTACATTTATTTTATGTTTCTTAGACACAAAGCTGTGAAAGTTGATGCACAGCCTAGTCCATATTTGCTTTCTCTGTATCCTCCTACCGATCGTTCTGTCGATGCTCCTGGGCATCGCGATATCCAGGAAGGTCATTTTGCCGTTCTTTTCGGTTTTTAATGTAAACAGAATAGAATGAGTCTTTCCGAATATCTTTTTTTAATTTTCCGTCACGGGCTTAATAGTTTTGTAGCACTTCTTCGCTAGCTTATTTTCTCGTTACTGCTTATATTGATTGCAATGTTTATTCAACAGATGTCGATCGTTGTTTTGTGTTCAATTTACTGTGCCAAATAGGCCTCTTCATTAAGTACATTGTATGGTGTCATAACCAAGTTTCAGAGGTGGGGGATTTAATTTGCATAAAACAACTTATCATGCAGTGGCAACAATAAATTCCCTAATGAAGACTATGGAAGCACTGTGCAACTGGTTTATCCCTGTTGGTAATCGTCAGCAAAGCTTTTATTTGAGCTGGACTCCTACGGATATTTTTTTCATCATGGAAGTCGACTATTGTGAGAACCACGGATTGTTCACCTGGAAAAGCCGGTGACTGTTGGCGTTGTATCACGTAGTGCTGATCTGAAACTAATCGTTGAGATTCAGCCCGGCTAGCCTAGCGATAAGGTTTTCGACTAGCAATCATTCACCCCCTCCGGGAAGATGGAGCTCAGAAGACTTGCACGGTTAACGGTTTTGAACAAGTTAGATGAAACAACCGCACAGCGGAGTAGTGTTTTTATAGGCTATATGAACAATGATACTGCGCAATGAATCACTGTATTATATAATACAATTTCACAAGTAGATCAATGATCACTGATGTTGTGAATTCATAAGAACTGATATCAACGTGCTGTTTCATCTCCTTGTTTTAAATAGCAACAACGGTTTTCTTTATTTATCCGTTGATTCACTACGGAGGCTGTGTTCTTACATTTTTTCACCATTTGCTGGGAATCATTTGGAAGTCATTTCACCGAATCGAAACAGTGGCTCACACGCGGGACAAACGACTGGGAGTTCAGTATTGTCGTCCAGCCGCACTATACGGGCTGACTCACTAATGGCTTCCCACAAGTTAACCTTACATAACAAAGCGCCCATCCAACAATGGCTTTTGGCGGTAGTCACGAATCACCCGCAAAGCAATGAGTCCGCTCTCAGGCTGCAAAACTTCTCGTTTAGAGGATAAGCTAAAAGAAGGCCTTAATTATCATTCTTTGGGGCTTGGCCACTTAATCATTTTACGCTGCAGGAGACGTACATTATTCTTCTGTGTGATTCATTGTGTAGTCACAACGATGAACTCATCTCGAGACCGAGTCACTGATAGGAAATAGTACACTGCTGGCCTCGCTGATAAAACTACCAACGAAGATGTAGCGGCTTTGCTCTGCTCTCACAAAATTCGGTGAAGAGTTGGGTTCGACTGATAATTACATGAACAAGGATGAAACAGCTGTACAGTGCTTCCATGGTTTTCAATGGCGAACTGAGCACAGGAGCTGCATGATGAATCATGGTATACAAATATAATCTTTTACTACTCAAAAGCACAATTACACGAAACATACTACTGGTGTTCTGAAAATACGAATGAAACTTCGTTATTTTGGTGAACAAATTTCTTTGTGGGATCGGTTATGCCACCCCGTACCACAAAGAATAAAGTATGAAATAGGATGTAACTCTGTTACTCAAGCTTTGTCCCTGGGTAGTCAAAATTCAGGGGCCTAGGTTGCTGCGATAGATCTGTAGGATATCTAGAACGACACAATAAATGAAACGTCAGACACAAATATTAACGGGAATTTCCGAGGTAAAATTCACCTTATTTCATTCTGATCGCCACTGAACAAATAAATGCCCTTCTTGTGATGTGTCAACCACATAGGTGATTTTCAGAAAGAAATGAAAATTATGGAGAAATATTATGCGTCATTTCACTAAATTTGAATTGTGTGATAATCGTATATATCCTACAATTACTTGCGAGTGATGTGTGGGACTGATGAAACTTTGCTTGGCTGACTGTCCTTCGGATTCCACTGTGCAAAAGATAGTCTCTTTGCAGCAAATTTGTGGATCATTTCGAACCCATGTGCTTCACATCCGTGCCACTCATACATAGTCTGTTAAATAATCGGTTTATTTTCGCGTTGATGAGAACGGGTATGTTTGAAACCAAAATATTCGAGCACTGTGGCCGAAAAAAGAGAAATAAAACCGCCTGCTCACCGGACTACCATTACTAAACTGCACATTACTTGGAGTCTTGCACGGAAAGCATACATGATGTTCCGCGTTATTTGTGAAAATGGCAATCATAGCATGAGCAGAAGCACTTTAAAACTCTTAAATTTAAAAAGACGAACCCGGCTAGCCGTACCGCGATAGCTCAACTGGTGGAGCATCTGCCCGGCAGCGGAATGCCGTCAGTTCATTTCAGGCACACGTTATTGAAGTTTTGGATGGGGAAAATGCACGTTGATTTTCCATTATATGAGATCCAGGCTCCTCATGCCAATTCTGCATTTTTGAAAATGATGAACTGATTGACTGCAATGGAATCTTCGTCTCTGAAAAACTGTGGAGCCATTATGTCATTTGGATTCGGCAAGCCTTGTGTACATCTGGCCACTTACATTGATCATGCACTTACCTTAGTCTCAATGCAATGGTGAAGTAATATTTTGTACGGCGAATGAAGTCACTCAAAGACTATGAGATCATGGGTGTTGATCGAGATTTAAACCTCTCATTTGGAGTAATTCATTAACTGAAGTGACTGCTGACCTGTTACCAGTGTGCACCGACGGAGGCAATAAACCACAATTCACAATTCAGAATAAGTACCCTCGATTCATCAAGCAGATCAACCACATTCCCCAGCTTAATGAGGTTATTTTGCTTAGGAGACAGAACACTCGCAGCATATGCTAACGAGTACCTTTTCCAAGTAAATTGTTACACAAAAGCAATACGAATCCCACACCTTGACGATCAGTTCATTTGTCCGCATACGGTACAATGATAATGATTAAATGATTTCGCGGAATGGTACAAGAACAAAAGGACTGCAATATCGGGACAAATACTATACATGGAAGTTTTTCCCCCAACCGGATAGGGGAAGTATTTTAGACTTAGCACATTTTTGTTATTGAAAGTTCATACTCAGCGGAGTGCTTTTTGAATCTTGGATTTATAAATTTCAATTCAGTTCAATTTCACTAAAAATGAAATTCATCTCCAAGATAACTGTCCTGTTTTCTTTCAGTTACCAACTTTAACTTTTTCATTATTTCCTCTGTGCAGTCCGTTCAAAAAAGAAAACATCTATGTGTAAAATTCAACCAAATCCTCTGGAAATATCTTCGATCCTTCTTCCGTCCTCCATAGATCTTTATAGTTAGTCAAAATTAGCCAGATAGAACATGTTTTCCAGTTCTTCTGTACCATCTTCGTATATTTTGTGATTGCTTCGAACTTTACTTTATGCCTAAAGAAGACATTGTTTAAATGCCCATAAAAAGATTGCCAAAAATTTGAATACCTCACAGTTGTGGGTTATAGTATTGCAATGGAAATTGGTAAAATCATGCTAGGTAATGTTTGTTTCCACGGGACAGATGTGAAATTCTCAGTCTGACATGAAGCATGATTACTTATGCTCATTCTCTGCAGGATATCCATTTGTTAGTTGATAAGACTGAAATAACAAGCTGAGCACTGACTGGTTTGATGCACAGGTGGACTACTATCACTCCACTTTTCAATTTACAGTCAACAAAATTTGGCGAATATATATATTCAATTGTCTGAAAAATCCCACAGAACACATTGAGAATAAACAACGTGGCGAACAAGCTCGTTTTCAGTTATTCGTACTCATACCAATACATAACAATATATATGACTCAAAATAAGAACGGACAATGGCAATCCAAATCTGTCTCTGCACGTGCGTGTGTGCATGTGAAATTGATCACAGTGTGGAATGTTCAAGTGGTTGCACATGTGTTCGGGACCATGACGTGGGCCACGGAAGCTTAAGTGCTTGCACAAATTGTTTCTGAGCGCACAGGGGAGGATTGTAGAGACGAATGCTCACGGCTTCGGCTGTGGCTAAGATGCGACACTTGACAAGTCTTGATTGCTTTCCTCGGACTTTGAAAATGGTGCGAAAAGCGTTTATCACCTCGACTGAGTGGTTTGATTCAACAAGGTGTGAGCACACCGCATTCCACACATTCCACACTGTGATCAATTTCACATGCACACACGCACGTGCAGAGACAGATTTGGATTGCCATTGTCCGTTCTTATTTTGAGTCATATATATTGTTATGTATTGGTATGAGTACGAATAACTGAAAACGAGCTTGTTCGCCACGTTGTTTATTCTCAATATATATTCAAGTTCAACTGTTGGAGGTTATAAGCTAAAAAAACCGACATTTTGACAGTTTTATTCCAATGATTATTCCTCTGTTGTACGCTAGTTCTGCCCAAGTTGTACTTGTTTTTCTTTAAAAGGGATTCCAAATCTACTCGATAGATATTTACGACTGCAAGTGGTATCTTGTTTGTCCATTTGAACAATTTATTCGTCAAGTGAACTCCAGGTAAATGTAAGGAACCATATTTGTTCTCTAATATTTTCACAAAAAATAACCTGACATTTCTGACCTAGCTAACAATCAGATTTACGACGGACCAAAATCCTACATACTATGAACTGGTCTGTTCATCCTCTTTTTTCTGACTATTTGTCGAAGTGAATAGTTCAAGACACAGCTGACTGAACTCCGAACACCTTTTGACAAAAACGAACAACAAAAAGCCGTTTGCTTCAGCTTGAACAACAAATAACGGTGTCTTTATTTGCCATACATTAAAAAAACATCACTCTGAAATCAAAACAATAACGGGTATGAAAACAGTAAGACGAGAATTACTAATAACAAGATCACGTCCATAATAAAGTGTTAGAATACTAGGACGAAAATGGTTGCGGCACCTAATTATACCTCCTACTATCTGTAAGTTCTTGGAGGCTGCATCCTCCCCCCAGGGAACCCGATGAGTACTACACGCAAGTTCCATACATTTTGTTTTTGTAATGGATTGGACTGGACTCATCTTTCAACCCCTACTGACCTCAGTCAGCATAGCACATCAGTGAATACTATCCAGAATTAGGCACAAAAAGTGCCCCAACTACCGTAGCCTGATGGGCTTTGGTATTTGATCCAACTTCCAGAAAAATATCAATTAAGTCGGATAACTTACAGTGTGAGAATCCACAGCGCCACAAAAGCTCCGTCTTCCGGGATCAAAACTGATTCTCCAATATTATGAATGAGTTGTTGCATATCTTCCTAAAAAAAGACAAACCAAAAATACGGTATTATTCACCATCTTCATAGGAGGACATACAAGTGAAGCATGCGATGGAGACGATAGTAATCAAGAGACTCCAAGAAATTCGTTTAAAACCGAGCCCTTACGGAAATTGAACGAGAGATGAACGATTGTGAATCGAACACCTTAACCACAAGGCTATCCGGGCTGGCTCTCAGGAGTTTGTTGAACATCTACACTACATGATATAGCACACTTCCATCACTGGCTTTGAAAGGTAACAGCCCGCTTCCCGTGGGGACTCAGTGGATGTGCACTGCTGATGATTCACAACAAGGATGAAACAGCTGTACAGTGCTTCCATGGTTTTCAATGGTGAATTGAGCGTTCAAGCTGCATGATGAATCATATTATATACTATCTATTTTATTGTTTTGCTCTGTGCTCCACTCGAACACGAATTCGCATGTTTTACGTACGCGATTGACAAGATTAAAAGGAATGCTAGCATCCCGTAATTTATGTCTTCCATTTGTTTTGATGAACTGGATCAAGGGGACCCAATGTTTCAAATAGCTTTTGGTTTTCCATCATCTGAGCATCTTAGGACAAATCTCATAGACCACTGATTTAACCTTTACATATAAGTGGAAGGTTTTATTTGGTCATTTTATTTTTTATCCGGCACCCCTGAGTTTTATTTGAGTAAGACAAGTAATATATGTAGGAAAAAAATTTGGTCATGGCATGACGACCATAATCATGTGCAAATGATTGGTTCTTTTCTTAAGAAAAACCAAAGGAGCACCTTCAATATTATTCATTGTGTGTTCGGTTCAAATAGCTGTATTTAAGGATTATTGGGCTGCGTTCACATACGTTTCCTGGAGCATGTACTTTACATAGCATTCCATTAACACACCTACATGAACCGTGATGATGGTATGCTTAGGCCATGCTTTGTAGTTTTCCATTTCTATAACATGATTATTCACAGTTTATCAATGCTCAACTTGGTTTATTTAGGGATAAAAGGCAGATGAGTTGTTCTTTGTTCCAAGTTGCTCTCTTTTTGCTAATATTTAGTTCCTGAAAATATCTTGTCGTTGACCTAAGGTAATAATGGACACGGATCAGAATAAAAACCAACATGCGTATTACCGCTTTCATGATTTAAACTTTCGGCGATTCCCTGTTCTTTAGTCAAACATTTTCCCCCCGTGATTTGCTTTGTTGTTTTTACAAGTTCCGACATTGTGCTGACACATATACATGTACGGACATCATTTACACCAGAACAAAAGCCAGTGGTCGTTACGTTACATAATAATATTGCCACGCACTATGCAGCCACTTCGTTCCTGTTGATGCTACTGGTATTTTTGTTCGAGCGAGTAGCCGACACAGAGCGAATATAACCGAAGCCGGGATGGCAGTGGGATTCATCTAATCGATGGAATATTGCACTAAAAAGAGAAAACAGTATATGACACTTTTCGTTTTGTTCATCATTGAAAGTTGTTTCTTGCACTACTACGTGGTCACCTTGTAATTTCACTTTCAACACAACAATGAACAGTTTTGGTGGCATGCAGTTTTAAACTATGATGTAGTATTGGTGTCACGTGTTTGTCAGAAGTTCATTGTGTACACAATAAACAGCGCGAAAATCGTAAAACATTAACGTACAGGCATAGCAATATGAACTGGAAAACCCATTTTCAAGCTCTGAAACGTTTATTGAACAGGATCTACATCACGTACAATAGACACCCATCAAAACCCCCTGATCATAAAAAATAAAAAAGCTGACTGATTGATTTGGAATTTTCAAAGTAGAAATTTTTTTATACTTCCTAAATTAATTATGACGCCACTAGCAGATCGGCCCCTTATACGATGTGCATGAGTTGTCGTTAACAAATGACCCAGGAAATAGTGCAACACAGTAAACAGACTTAACGCCTGAAAGACTGTGCTGAAAGACGTTCCTGCATGTGTTTGCCTTCATAGTCTGGATTCCGGATGGAATTGATTCATGCTTTAGACTGAACAATGCTGGAACGGGGCTTACGTATGTATTGGCCACATCAGCTATCCCGGTGGTTAGGTGTTCGACTCAAGATGACACTCGCTGTGTTCGAGTCCCAGTGGGGCCTTGGTGGTAACGCACTGTTGATGTTTGTCAAGAGCCTAATGAAACAACTTTTTAGTAAGTTCATTTTTTTCAGTGATGATTGGAGCTCTGATACTACACGACGAACCATATTGCACTTAAGACAACTTTTACACACTCTAGTGAGCAACCCCTTCAACGACGGATTGATTTACGAACATCTTGTATTGAACCATTAACAGGATTCAGAATGTCGTAAAAAGACCTTATCAAATGTTCAACGGTAAATCTTTATTCTTCCAACAATTAGGTTATACACAGTATTCCGAAAACTTTATACGGTTTGTGAGAAAATAATATTTGGTTCGGTCAAGAGCTTTGTGTTGATGCTGCTAGGTTAGGTGCATTTTCATCTAGTTCCTGTGAGCTGATGATGAATCATTTACTGATTCATATTTATAGGAAACCCCCGTTAGATTCGCCCTCGTGTTCTTAGACGTATACAGTCTCTAAAGTGCAAAAAATTCATCTACATAATGTGAAATTCATCAGGCCGTGTGAACTTTCAACGGTTGGAACGCCCACTCTGCACGATGGACCTCATGCTATACTGGATCTGGTCCCCTTCTACTCATAAATCCTGCTACCCTGAGAAGTATAATATCGATTCCCAAAGCCATGGTCTCCATAAGCTTGAATTTAACACAAGTATGGACCTTGATCACAAAGGAATCCGCAGAGCTGAGCTTCTCAAAATAGAAACAAGGTTATTAGGGTCGAACTTTCATGTTTTCTAGTTCAGAATGAACGGCGTCAGGTCAAAAGGTCAAGCTTAGAAGAAGGCTGGATTAGTGAATCGACTTTAGCAATGTATGCATCAAGTTCATCGATCAAGAACCCATGAAAACGATCACCCTGAGCAGCAAAAACTACACTACGGCAGCTGTGGAACCAATGATGCTGCAATTCATTTATCAAATATAATCGACCAGAAATCATTCAGGTGTCTTTCACATATCAGGAGTCCACAATGAATGGTGGCAAGTTTATTTCTCAAAGCTTTCATCAGCTTTCATCAGCGCACGCCACTGAGTTTTGAACATGTCTGATTGTTTTCAGCACGGCTTTCCAGGTATTTTCTCATTATTCTCAGTAGTTGAATAAGTCCCGATTTTCAAATGGGACTGAAAACCTTCGGTCACTTCTGCATGTTTAGTGCACTTAAAAACCTTTGCTGTAAATGTTTAAGACGCTTTGAGGATATATGTTAACTCTACAAAGTCCTATGGATCTTCTAGCAGGATGAACTACTTACGCTGCTCAGATTTGTAGAACACCGCAGCTTACTCTTTTGTTCGTATGCTGTTCTATCGGAATAAGATCAATAGCAAAGCGGGAAAAATTCAGGTAAGCTCGGGACACAAGAGAACTTAAAGAAGAAAGATGATTTGAACTGAACCAAAAACATCACCAACATCATCAACAACATCATCAACAGCAGCAGCAACAACAACAACAAAACAACAAGAATAAGAACAACAGTAGTTGACCGGCCGGTTAACAGAATCACCAAAGAACTAAGTTTGATGAACCAAATCCAAAGATGCTGACAAAATTCTGACCAGATCAGAATTGGTTAAATTTCTTTGAAAAATGATTTAAAATAGCCACTGTCAAATACTTTTTAATTTAGATAAATGGTCGTAGATATTTAGCAGACTGTTAGCATAAACTGCACCTGGCGTTATTTGTTCTTATTTTTTCTAAAATCTAATCTAACAGATACACAGTCATGAAAAGCATGACGTACAAATCACACGTTGATTTAGAGTTAACCGAAACTCCGACTTTGAGAATTGTGTTGTTTGTGGTATCGTAGTGCAGACTTTGACAATTCAACGGTTATGTCAACCCTGTAAGAACAACGAGATTTTTATTATTAGAATGAGCAAAATGTTATTCCGTATTGGCGTGCCTAATAAGAGGAGAAAAGTGTTCGCTGTGAATACATTCATTTCATTATTTCTCATACTCTATAATCCAGTAAATCAAAGATCACAAAATCAGTTGTCACTAGAGTAGAGATACGCATCAAGAGTCATCTCCCATCTGGGTCAGTTCATAGCCAACCGCTCCGTCTCCGGATTGGAATTAGATCCGCTTATTCCTTTGAGGATCGGGTATGCACTAAGATTTGGGCTTTCCAAACAAAATCATTTTACTAACAAAAGACTACAAACTCGACAAAATCACTCGATGCAAAGCAAGTTTTCGGCAAGCGAGACGCAGCCCTTTAGAGATTACGAATAAGGCGGACTACTGGCGTCAGTTTTCCATAACGTTTTATTACACCCAAGCCTCTCTACCTTCCATAATGATTTGAAATAAAAGCGTATCTGGCGGGATAAATGCAGTCTTTTATGGAGAATCAATCAACCAAACGAGCATCCAGTCAGTCAGTCGATCAATCAATCATACGTTCATTCTTCCATTCAAACAAACAATCCATCAGAAAAGCAATTTGTCGTAAAAATGGGTCACTTTTCACTCAGCTAGGAAATCAGAAGTTAGTCATATAGTGAATCAGTAATTAACAAATCATGAAAGTGATAAACAGAGATCTATTATATTCAATAAGCATCAAATGAAACCGTCTCCTATATGACGCCTTCGTAAATGTTACAATGTATCATTTATTGAGCTGAATCTTCGCTCACATTTTGCCCCTGTTCTCATCAAGAATAGCAATAAAATCTAGACGATAGTCTGGTTTCAATAACCATTCCACATACACCCAAACAGGTGGCAACACCACTTTTGCGCACCCGGCGTTGTTAGTGACAAAGAAATAATGATAGAAAACAACGTATTTTTGGGTAGAAGCTCGACGTATTCAGATGTGCTCACTCAGTTTGCGCGTATTATGTCCTAGAAGAAAAGTCATCTCTTTGATTATCATATTTCTGAATAACTTAAATCAAAAGTGAACCATTTTCAGTGGCCACCTAATGTTCAGAACGATACGACGGTTGACCTCTGAATGGTCGTCAACTCTATTTCTTCACTGGGAACCATAAAAACTAATTTGCAGTATGTTCTGAAACACAGAAGTAGTAAACAGATTCATAGAAAAACAGCAGCCATGAACCTTTGTGAACTTCTAGAAACTTAGTACTCCATAAGATCAAAAATCACCTCATTCAATACCAATATTTTTAATAAACGTTACCCGTTCACTTCAACACCTATTATCATTATCATCATCATCATCATCATCATCCTCCTCCTCCTCCTCATCATCATCATCGCCACCATCGTCAGCCTCAAAGTCTTTTTATGCGATTATGCTTTAAGATAACTTCTTTATCTCAAACTGTATCCATCTCTGTTTAAGCCTGGCAGTATCTGTCAAAAATAGAACGGTTCAGTGGTGAAATATTTCAACCACAGGATTTTCTTTTTGCCATTTTCACATAATTCTATCAGATCGTGTTTCACAAAGTGCTCTTGAGAATCTTTTCAGTCCAAATAAAATAAGTTCCGCAAACAAAGCAGCCGGATGGAAACTTTGAGTATTAGAATAGAAGTTGTATTTTAAACTTGGATATTCCAAAATAGACAAGTTGGTTCTTGGATCGTAATAGAAGCACTCACCTGTGTCATATTGATAGGCGGCTTTCCCAGCTCCTCGTGACCACCACCTGCGTTCAATTTTGGGATGCTTGGCATCTGAGGCATAGAAACTTGTGGTGTGGGGATTTTCTTCAGTACTTCCGAAAAATTCATTGCTGTAAATATGGTTTCACCACCAAAACACAGGTACTAGGCGAACAATAGGAGGAAATGTAGGTAAAGCTGGACGTGAGTAATGGAGTTCTGCTATTCAGAGAATTAAGGAAATGTGTTATGTGACGTCGGAGTAGGTCGTATCGATCCAAAAAGACATCCGAAACGAAGTTTCTGGTTGGAGTGTTTATTCGTAACGCAATTGGATATAGCTACTATTTCTACCTGTCTGTCCCATATGCCAACACACGAGTTCTGTACTTCCTGTCTTCCCCCTCACTACACCCAACCTCCCAGCAACTCTTTGCCAGTCAAAGCAATGACCGTTTGCAAACAGGCTAGCCTTCGTGCACGAGTATCTCGTGAGCAGGCTGATTGGGAAGATGGGCTATGGAGTGGATCGATCGGCCGCCTATCGGTCGGTTAGCCGGCCGGTCGATTAAAGCGGAGAAGCAAATTTCTCTCACTCACTCACTCACTCACACACACACACACACACACACACACACACACACACACACACACATACATACATACACTCACGCGTTTTGTCCTAGATTGCTGAGGACTGCTAGTGGTGACCTAAAAGTAAAATCGATTCGTGTGGCCGAATTCAGCTGCCCTCCGTACCTGGTTCCCTTCCTCCTCGCCTATATCCACACACACACGCACACACACACACACACACGTACAGGCACACACACACGCACAGTAAACTGAGAACAGGGAAGTAAGTGAGCGAAACTAATAGGAAAGGAAGTCTAGTGTGATATTATTTATTTTGTGGTTATGTTCATGATGGTGTCAGTCCGTTAGTACGGTCTTTTCAATGCCCATCAAGTCTCATCAACTGCATCATGCTCAGTCCTCATTTAAAATAGCTACCAAATTATTTTAGTTAAAAGTAGAAACGGCCAGTTTGCAGTAGGGTATTGTAGAAAAGCAAAAGCAAAGGAGAAGTGACTTATTTTTTTATGAAATTTCCTGTGAGAGTGGTATATTTAGGTGGATATGATTATTTGCAGGCTTTCTGTTTACTGGCGAAAAGAGCCTATTGAATTACTGTTGTTTCGAGCTTGCTGTAGAAATGATGGAAACCGAACGGAGATCATTTCTGAAAAGCACAAAAGGAAATTCTCCTTAACCGTTTATCGACTAACCTTGACATAGCAATTACAGTGAGGATCGTTTGTGGCAAGTCTTGAGAGTCCAGCACCACCGGCACATCTAGCACGGCCAAGTGTCTAGGCGTGCGGCAACTGCTATGCTGATCTTATTAAAGCTTTTGTGGGTTTCCCGGAAAAATAAATTCAAATCATTCACATTTGCAGTGAACGTCAAGTTGATCAAATGACAATACCTTCGTTTCTTTGACATGATCTCTATTACTCCTGTCCCTCAGTATAACTTTTTCTTATGACACTTTCATTAATTACTAATAAACTGTTCGGTATTTAATGTGCTTGTGTATTTTTCCGTACGTGGGTTACATGAACAGGAACATCATTTTTGAATAGAGAAGTCATTGACTCCGACGTTCAAATTTGCATTGAAAAAGTTGTTTCAACCTGCCAAAGTGTTTTTACTCGGCCAGATATCCCGTAATTGATGTAGAGATTGTTTTTAGTTTGGATGATATCATCACTGTGAACTGACTATTCACAGCCTTTTCGAAGCCATGCAGAAATATTCGGTGATGAAACTGTCTTTTCGTCCCGCGTACGTAGGCGGCTGAAAATCAGCTTGTGAATTGATGGGCGCAGTTTGATTTGGTACAGACAGTCAGCGGTTCTGCCATCGAAGGTGTTAGTCTCCATGTTGTTGTGAAGACGATGACAGGATCGGCTGCGTAGTAAGTACATTTGTTGACTGAACTCAAGCAGTAACTGATTAGCTGGCTGACGGCCTCAGCTGCGAATATCACTGTAGTAGAGAAACTAAATTCTGAGCAACTGAGGCTTTGTAATGGACGGTTTTTATAAGGAGTACTTCGGGTTAAACCGTACTGTACAACCACTGCAGTTAGTTTTTCTACGCCCATCGGTCAATGTGCGCTTGTGTTCTACGCTTATTCCCAGGGTCCTGTGAAAACGTCTTCAAATAAGACAGATCCAATATTTCATAGGTGCTAAGCTCGTGAAATTTATATATCTTCCAAACCACATGCTTTCCGGTAGCTTGCTTCACTATTTAAACAGCACACTGACTGTAGCATGCACAGTTACGAGTTTAGGTTACACGATGAGAACTTATTTCCGACTTCTATATTCATATCTGTGACGGAAAATCATTGTCTACGATATCATTTTTCTTTTTAAGGTCACTGTCATATGTATATTACGGTTTACGAACAAAACCGACAGATCACGGGGGAATTTGAGCTTCTGACATCGGAGGTGGAAGATAAAAGCTCTAAATCACACTCAGCCTCCACTGGTAGAATTTAGTCTTTCTTAATAAGAATATTAATCCATCATCGATATTTCCTCCAATTCATTAGTAGATTAGGCAAATACGTTACAACATTATGGTATGGGGATCACCTACATTTCAAGTCTGCTGATCGGAAAGTTGACCTTTGCGATAAAGATCGCACTTTGAAAAAGTCTACGAAAACCTGTTTGATGTTAAAATGCTTCTGTTAACCTTTTACTGAACTGCTTTCAATTTTACACAACTTTTGGGAAACCATTGTCATGAAAACCAAATGAAACCAGAATAATAGAAGAGTATTTCTGAACTACTGAGAGATTGTCCAAGCTGCTCCCATGCCACAAGTCACCAATAGTTGTGATCTTGCTCAAGATTCAGTAAGTTTTGGACACAAGGTCCGCAAATCTTGAAGATTCCAAAATTTACTCACTTAAATGCTCTCTCTTTGAAGAAATGTTTTGCAAAAACGAAGTTTATTATCAGATTTCTCAGTTTATCTCGCGGATCACGAAGTAAACTTGGCCTGACTGGATTGGTACCTGATTGCGCGGTAAACTCCAGAATTTTGCCTACACCTCGTGCGGGAGAAAACGGGTTTCGAAAAACGTAGACTAAATGAACTTTGCGAATGCAGTTTGGACGGGTTTGATAAACGACCTTTTGTATCCCATAAACAGGCAACTCAGGTAAATCATATTTACAGTCATCCTTAGAAATTTAAATCGACCTTCTGGATTGGGAATTTTCCAAGTTAATCGTTTAGAAGTCCAGTAAGACCTACTATCCGCTGTTTTGATGGATAGTAATATGTTGTTGTATATGTGTAGTTCATTACGCTTCACAAAATGTGACTCATCATGCAGCGTCGAAGCTAGACATACCATTTAAAACCACGTAAACGCAGTGCAGTTGTTTCATCCTGTCCGTTAGGAATCACCAGCTGTGCATATCCAGCAAGCCCCAACTGGGCCTTGAACACAGGATGTACGTCGACCACCGAACCACCAGGCTGTCAGACTCTCTGTGATTTGCTTTACATCCCCACTCTATAATATAGCACTCTTCCGTTATTGACTTTGCACCACGGATGAGTCCTAACAAGGATGAAACAGCGGTATAGCAGTACTTCCATAGTTCTCAGCGATCAGTCCGGCTTTCAATCTGTACAGTGTATTGACTTTCCTTTTTTATTTTTACATGGAAATCATGGGATATTTTAGTTCTTGTTTTGCAGCCAAACAAGCTGATAAAAGGGGTAGTGATTGATTGAGACCATAATATAAGAATATCACCATGATGACCGCATGGTCATGGTCGCTGAATGTTTCGAAGTCATCAATCCGTCACCCACAAGGCTGTTGACTCTGTCGATTTTGGGCAGGCTTCCAGATGGAGTGCCAGTTGATTTGAAGTAATAATGAACAACCTGCATAGTCTGGTTACGTGATTGATTGCAAGTGTACGAGATTTCATCTGTTTTATCAGAAATGATCATCAGGAAACCTCTTTGTATATCTTACAAAATATTTCATCACTAGAGTGGATCTCATCTCTTCCCAGGAAAACTTTACTGCTTCTGACTTCTGTCAAAATCTTTCTGAGCAAAAGAATAGATAGGTTTTCTCATGACTGACAAAATAAATTTATCGAACAGCAACTCAGACAAAATTTGACTATTGCAACAGTGAGTCAGCCCGCTTGGCTGAGCCGATAGGAACACGAAAAGAACAAAAGCGGGAAGGGATAGCTTGCCTGATTCACACACTCGCTCGCATGAGATCCACATTTAGTGCATAACGGGACTTATTAGTATATCGTGGTAAACAAGGTCAATATTGTGTATATGAACTGGAGTAAACAAGCGAAACATCTGGACTGGGTTGAGAGAGTTCCCGCATCCATCATCATCCGACTTTGGCGATAAAAAAATATAATACTGATCAAGGTTAGAAGTATGATATTCAAATTATGCTGTGCTGTTTGCAAAGCTTTTGTTTCAGATGAATCTTCATTAGAATGACATCCGCGGTCAATCGATTTAACCACTGTGTGGTTCAAGAGTCGTTTGGATACAAGGCCAATGACGAAAGCCCGTTACACCCCACAGTGCAGAAATTCACATTTGGCCCAGGGTAGCATACGTGACTCACAATCGTAACAGACTCGATGGATTTACTTTACAGTTAATGATTACTGGCAGATCAAACAAAGCGGCCACGCAGTGCATTCATAGCTTTCAATGATAAGCCACGCATGGTAAGCTGATACTTTTCTCCGAATTTCATCCAAAAAATAAATGCACAGTCTACTATAGAGTAAAACTCCACCTATCAGTCAGCATTTACTGCCCCAAGAAAGACATACAAAATACGATGTATAAGTCCGAAACCTAATGTGTTTTGCACAACGATATTTCTTGTAGATTCAGGACAAAGAAGGCAGATTTCTGATTTCTGTTTTTTGAGGATGTAGGGAAAACGGCAGGTTCAAAGAGTAAAAACAGCATACATTACGACTCAGAAGTTGGTACTTCAGTAAGCTTGACTGATCCAGGAAAGCAAATGTTTTACTCTTCGGTATATCACACCAGTTGATAGACCGTATCTGCGGGGTAGCTAAGCAAAGGTGATGAGGATGAAAATAAAGATCAACAATAATTTTACTTGAAAATAATGGTAAAGTGAACATGACCGCATCCGAAAGGGGTAAAGTAATTCCACTTGGACTGGCTAAGGCTTAATGAAGGGGAAACAGGTGGCTATTCAGATTAATTCTATTAAACAAGATCGCATTTCTTAATTATCCAGTCTTCTCAATAGATACAGAAGGAATCCTTCGGTATACACCTCGTCAACTATTAATCGTAAGTATTAACTCAAACTTACGCAGGAGGCCACGGCACAATCAGTATTTGGTCGAATTTCCTTCTGAATGTATTGCCAGTTACGTCTACCACCACTTTACCAGTTAGATGACTCCAAAAAATTGCCGTCATCTGGGACAGGCGAACGACCAAAGACGAAATAGTTGAATGCATCTTCAACAACCTCACTGAAAGCCGGTCCTGGAAGCAGAAAGCCAGCCTGAAGTTCTGAGGCTAGATCACTTCTGATAGTGCTACGGAAGTAGATTAGATCACCGCGCATGGGCCGGTAAGTTTCCAGAAACAAACCAGTCCCTTTTTTACGTTCTTTGTAATTAGTCCCACGTGGTTCTGCGATGAGCCAAGTAGTCACCTTCCTTATCCTCCCCGGTTTGGTCAATCCAAAAGCTGTACAAGGATCTGCAGAGGCATCACCATACCCAAGTAGAGGACGTAAGGGAGAAGTGTACCGTGCACGGAAGGTGCTATAGAATAACTTCCGAAATGCACTGCAAGCTTCAACGAGGATACTCTAGACTGAGACGCACGTTGGTTATGTTACTTTTTAATTTTAAGGAGGCTGGTTCTAAACCCCCAGATCAAGTTCACGGTCAACGTCCCAAATAAGTTGATGCACTCTGGAAGCTGAAAATGACCTACATGTATATGAACACCATTAGCCACGTATGATGGCAGCGTCCAGGTGGAAGATCAGCTTGTGGGTACATCCAGATCTTCATGCAGAATTTGCACGTCTACATCTGAATGAAGTACGCCCCTTGAATCCAGGTCATCAACATACAATAGACATGAGGGTGTGAAAACTGTTGGAAGATCGCTGATGTAAGCTAGGAATAGTAAGGTCTCGAGAATAGACCCTTGGAGGACACCACTGAAAGCTAAATACAACCTGTGAAAGATTTTAGAAAATGACCACAAATGACCATCCTCTTATAAAGACTTTGATCTATCTCCGTAAGAGATCAGCTACCAGAATAATGGGAGCTTTTTTAAAAGGTTGTCATGCGGAACTTTGTCAAAAACTTTGACGAAATCCAGGAAGACAAGGTCCTTTGAGTATCCTTCAACCTTCGCTTCGGTTCAGCATTCTTGGGCCAACAGAAAATTGAACAGACAGGAAATCGCTTTGTGAAATCTATAACCTTGAAAACTGAACAGGTACTGGTGTTCTAGGTGTTCCTGAAGTTGTTCAGCAATGATTTGCTCCATAATCTTGCAGATGAAACAACATTTTTCCTATCATCCGGTGGCTTCCTAATTGGCGACTAGGTGTTCAACAACTTCGTAATTGATGATTTGGTTAAGTCAGCGGGTTCGAGCAGCACCGGATAGTGACTTCTGTCGGAGCCGACTGAGAGATGGGACTTGAGAGATCGTGAAATTCCTGTTGCTTCATCCATATGATAAAGATGAAACACGACCACGATCCCCAGAACCGGAAAGAAGGTCGAATGAGGTTCCCTAAGCGCGTATATGGATGTACTGCGTCGACCGTAGAGATCATCCCTAGGTTCGTCAGATTCAGCGATTGTCCCATTTTCAAGAAATGTGGGTATTCCTGGAGGTGGTCTTGTATGTTGCTTGAGACGTAAGCAACCTTCCAGGTGCCTTGACACAGTCAGTTGGTTGCACCTCCTCAAGAATGCATCAGCTGGCCGCCTTCATAGACCGATTGTGATTTCCTGTTCGTCTGTATACATTGGTACCTTTACCATGCTCGATTCCCTCTGCTAAGTAGGGACCGAAGTTTCCTATTGAACCACAGTGGACTATGTGCATGTAAAAGCTGATTTTAGGGTAGAGCCAGAGGTTCGACTGGCTGAAAGACTTCGAGGCGGAAGCAACTCCAGGGTGAATTGACATCATCAAAATCTTCATGCTGCCACGTCACGTTCCGCGCTGCCTATCTCATATCCTCGAAATTTATGCACCAGATGTTTGATCCCCAGTCTGATCTAGGTGGTATTTGGATACCACTTCTTCGGTGTATGTTCAGTGAGACAGGGTGGCTAGAACTCGAAGTAGGTAGGACTCAAATACTGAAAACTTTCAAAACCCGAGGAGTCAGAGTTAGATCAAGAACGAATAACTGCTCATCTTGAAAGTTAGTGGTCTCGAACACATTTTGACACAACGTCAGTTCACATATCATAACACGTGGATTTCAGGGAAAATTATCGTTTGCCCTGTTATAGCTGTTCACTGTCCAATCAACTCGCGGTGCTTTGAAGTCACCGAAGGCCACACGGTGATGGCTGGTTTTCCAAAGCCGCGAGGAATCCAGAATGTATAACGGTCTGCGGTGGGTGTATTATAGAAAATCCCATAGCCAACAACCAACTAATGACTAATTTCACCCCCCCCCCACACTAAATAGAATAACCAATTGCCTGTGTGTCAGCGTAGTCATTATGATTTGCTGATATACTGTCCCTGATGTAGGCAGCCCATTTATGGTATTGTAAAAAGGTTTCGGGAAGAATGACTGATGTTGTAGTATCAACCTGTCATTCGCTTTGGGGAATTCATACTGAACATGATCTCTGGAAATGTCAAAATGATGAATTATATCAAGTAAAAATCTGATCTCGTATTAACCACTGTGGAATAAGAAATTTATAAACAAAATAGGAAGCTTGGTCTCCCTGTCAATACAAGCAGTAGAGGTTTAAATTATTAACAGTTTCTTTAAGCTGAGTTGATTACTGTTTGAGTGACTCATTGGGTGAGTGAAATACCATGACAGGTAAAAGAGAAACAAAAATAGAATGAGTCGTGGCAACCTGACTTTCAGCTTTAAGAGTTCAATATCACATAATAGGTTCGAGTTCCACGTGAGACTTAGGGAGAATATACTCAGTCTTCTGTGGGGCCGGAGTGACATCCGGTTGTCTACCAAGGGTCCAGTGTACACTAGGACAGTTGGATCTGTTGTTTGATGCAACTTAGAAACAAGACCGTTAATGGCAGAAGATAAGCGGAGACTATCGGTGCTTGGACCTCGATGCATTCGTAGTGTTGCTCGAATATGGAAAACCGTACCAACAATGGTAACTTTACACGTACCTGTTGAAAACTAGAGGTCACTCTCTGGATCAAGTACTAAATCTAAACAGGTCAAAGTGGCTGGGACATATGTTACTCATGCCCACTGATAGACTTCTTCGGCGTACACTGTTCCCCGAGGCAAGTAGTGGTTGAAAGGTAGGTCAAGGTGGTTAGCCGATGAAAAGGAAAAAGGTATGAAAATCTGGACCAAAGGACTTGACTACGTAGAGCGTATGGGACTTCCGGGTTGGGGTCCGCTGGACCCACCTACCAGATGGTTAGAGAAATTAAGTGACTTGGCTGAATATCCCGACACGTAAGGTTCTTGCATTCGGTGTCTCCCGCTTATTCCTTTTTTATGCTCCTTTTCACTTTATGCTTCTATTCAATCAGCCCTCAGCTTGAAGATGCTGGGAGGAGGTAACCAAAACTGCAGCACTGAGGGGCGAGGTTGGTGAAGGGGTTGAATATACGCAGCTAGAATCGGACTACTTTTGAACGGGGCTTGGGTTAGATATCCATTCACTAGGCATTTTATAGGATCCCGAATGAATTTCCTGATCAAATGCGTGAACAAAGGTGAACAACATTTTAAACTGTGTTGTTCAGCCTTCCAGTCCAACTACCGGTCATTTCTATTTAGTTTGAACACTGATTTATGAGGGAAACTTTTTGCGTTACACGATAGAAAGGCTTTCAAGGTCTGGTAATATTGACAAAGGCTCGTTGGAAAGCAGTTTGGTTTATAGCACAAGAATTTATCGATAAAGGACCAAACTGGAGTACCGTAAGAGGTCAGAGACTTCCCTTAAATCTGGAACACATTTTTGTTAGCCTACCGCAGGAAACAAAAGAAGAAACTGATTAGGGCCGGAACACAAAAAAGTGTGTTCTTTGGGAGCCGGAGTACTTCTGGAGCTTCATATTTTTAATAATGCTGCTAAGAACAATAGAAGTAGTTACATTTTGACCTTTTCTAAATTCTTGAGAGAAAAATTAGGTGCAATACCCGCTTGAGAAGACCCTGAACTACACCTAAATTTGCAATTAGCACCTTCAGAAGTGCCATTTTTACCACAAAGTGATTGGGTAAGGCGATCTACGCAAATCAAGTAGGTCATCATTCAACTTATCAGCATGCTGCGTAGAAAGCTTGAGTTCGACAGCAGCTCAAGTACTATCTGCTCAACAGTATGCCATTCATTAGCACCAAGTTTATCGCTAACCTGCTTACAATTTAATCGCGAATATTCACTTTGGTCTCCTGAATGTGATGGACCTCAGTTACTCAAGTTCATTTGGAACAGCCATTAACGGTTCGCGGATTACTGCAGTTCTCAGGTTGATACTTCTCAGCAGTAACCTATCAAAATAATCATCAGTGTGGCTGAGTGGGAACAGAACCAAAAACGGTGATAGTTATATGATGATTAAGTTGTGTGGACACAAAAGCTTTATTTGTCTTGAAGCGTATTCATATCTTCCTGACTATAATCATGGGCTGGAAACCCGAGACGCTATAAATGGCCAAGTTCAGTAGTCCGGACAGTCCATCTTATGGACTGTTCAATTAACGTCGCTTATCAGCGTTCTGCTTGTCGTAGATAAGGAGACAGACCAAATAAATTCCCTATTCTCCCTTAGCATGGCTGCGAACGAGAATGGCTGATTTTCGTTGTCACATCGACTTGTTTGGGATCAACAACCCCATCTTTATCGGCAGTCATCCCTGCTGCATTTCGCTAGCTCGTGCACTTGCGAGCACGCACACAGGCGCAATCAATCGGTCGCTCAGTTTCCAATAAAGACCTCCCTACCTCGTAGTCCAATGTGACCGTCAGATCTTTAAGCAACAGGTGAACTCCGATATAGATAGCAGCGGAACACGCAGGCTGATGAGCTCTATCTGACTTGTTTGTCGCTTGTGAACGATGACCTTTCGAGCGTCACTTACGAGACAGACTGTACAAACTCGTACCTGACTTCTGTTTCTTATAAAGCTGCTTGAGGCAGAAAGATATCCCTAGTTGGTGAAAAACAGGTTTACTGAAATAAGTTGCAAGTTAATTATTTTCGTTTAGAAGGAAAGCACGAGTAATCATTTTCAACTTTCCCTTCATACCTCAAGGTTTTCTGTATAATCCAAAACTTTTCCTTTTCAGTGGCATGTTCAAAGAACACGGAATCATCCTGCAGGGAACGAATTGTCAAACTGACCACTGTAAAAGTAGGCCGATTGGTAGTGAAGAACTGACATGAATGGTTAACACTATAGAACGACGAGGTAATCCAAGGAGATAGTGACTCGTAGTAAAAACGAACAGCTTTTTTTCGTTACAATTCGCCGTACTTTTTTTAATTTTTCTGTTGATTAGTTATGCACATTTCGCCGAATTTCGCTGAAATTTATCACCTGGTTCATACTATACGACCACCCAAAATTGATTTCGGGGGCAGAAAGATAAAGGTCCACCTGAACGCTGATGGCCGTTAGTGTTAGCTGACCCATCCTTACACAGACTGACAACCAATGCTCTAGCTTGAGAAGGTCGTCCGATTGCGCCGAACCAATCTGTGGCCCAACCACGCTGTTGACACGACAACTGGGCTTGCCACTAGCAAAACGTTAGAATTTCTGGTTAATCATGGCTATGTACCGATAACCTGTCGTTCTGCAAGTGGAAGGAACAAGCAATTTATGTCACGCAATTTGGGATTTTAGTTGATGCCTCATCAGACAATGTATTTAACTGGATTCGTCCCCGTTCATTATGTCCACTTGGGTTGTGACTCGACGAGAACCTGTGTGGCTAATGCTTCTGAGGGCGGGAAAAGGATGTGAATCGGAATCTTCGGGTAGTCTCATTTGATGAATAAACTAATGCAATAAACTGTAGCCGACAAAACTGCTTGTAATTGGATAATGAAGCTACCTATCTCAGCTGCGAAAGAAACTCCACGGAAAACTCCCTTAGAGTTCCCTCAGAACTTGGAAAGGCACTGCTAGAAATACGTAAGCCGTACTCGAAGTTTTCTGCTTATATTTTGATGAGTTACAGCTACGCGCTGTGCTGTAGTGCACGAAACGTCCAAGCCTGTCCTTATCGATGGAAGAAAGGATAGATTTGCTAGATTATTATAAGTTGAAAACCATTGTTTTATTTTTCTTTGTAGAACGAACTACTCAAGAAAATAATCAGCCGTGACAAATATTATCGACGAAAGCATCACATTTGCTAAAACCGTGAGCAAACTTCTTGCATACCAGCCGAAAAAGTCTGATTAAACTGGCTTCAAAGTTAGGATTCTTGTGGATACAAAATCCAAATAAGTTTACAAAAAGCAGCCACATGGTGGAACATGTGGACTTGAGTTGGGATGTGGTTGACCTAAGGCTGGCGGTGTTCTTTTGAGGTTGATGGATGGTTTGTGAAAAGAATACAACGGAGAACTTTCTCACTAATCCTCAGCTGCTCGACAAATGCACGAATAGTATGAATCATCTTCTGAGCACGGTGTTTTGAAATTTCGTGAAGTTAATCTATTATTCTACGCCACGGGAAATATAGTTTTGAGTTATTTCATTGCTAGAATATTGGTGGGCGAAGACTTTTACGTAAAGTTCCAAAGTATCTCGTTCCGAACAACAGTGCGGTTGATTGAAAGTGTCGCTTCCCAGCTGTGTTTCTTTTCTACATAATAATTTTGGTTCCTTTGGAAAGATCCGATTATTAGTATTCGTATGTGGTCATTTGGGTGTGTTGGAGACATATCCTTCCGAAGTTATGGAAGAAAGTATGCGTACGGACATCTGGATGTTCTGTCAAGGTTTCTTCTCTCGTAATCCTATGGTCAACACAGCGTGAAAAGGATGCGATCATATCAAGCCTGGATTGAGAATTAAAACCAAGTCATGGATGGACAGGGAAAAGGAAAATTGAAGCAACAGAAACGACTTTTCCCAATAGTATTGTACGATAGATGTGTAATATGACGCAATAAAATATCCATACAATCAGTGGTGTTATCACTGAAATTATAAACAGCAGGCCCGTTGGATGTTTTAAACAGCTTGTCGGTATCTGGCGTAACAAAATCGATATCACTGGTACACCTAATAGACACGGAATCACAGTGACCAGAGGTACAGGACTCGCACATGAAAGAGAAAATCGCTGATACCTTGAAGAATATCTGTCGTTGAGAGCAGTTATACGCGACTGTGAGCTTGAAAACGTGTTAACTGTTAGAGTTTTTTTTATTACATGCTTTTGCCCCAGTGTGATGGAAGGGCTATTTACCCCATAGCCACAAAGGCCCACTGTATTATCAGGGATAGCCGGCCATCAGACCCTGAGACTTGGAGTGGGCAGGGAACCAAATAAGGTACCAGTGGGTCCGGGGGTGGACTGTAGTGGATGAATGGATAAGAAAACTGATCTCCGGTGCATGGCCGGTCCCCACCTGCAGTTGAACTGTGTAGAAATTTTACCCCGGTTACACAAATGAATGTACTCACATGGACCTGAAAACGGATACTGGGAGCTTTGCATTTTTGATGGAGTGAAAAGCAAAGTATATTTTGCAAGAGATATGACTACATCTATTGGGCTGCTTGGGTGACAGTATTCCAACGAGTCAACTACCAATTTGCATAACTTCAGCGGCTACCAAAGTAGATGGAACTGGCCCAAGGAAAATCCACCGTGTGTCACACAGGGAAGTTAAGTTGGGCTTTGGTGCGTCATCCCTAGTTCACATTTGGTTGATTCAGTGTTTCTCTCCAACAGCGTAAACGAATTTGTACACATGGAAATGCTAGAAGAAACCGTCATTGGGTATCTGGTAGTGACCTCCTTGTCCAGGACGTGTTTCAAGCAAGACAGAATTGCCACCACACTGCTATGACTAAACGATAGGATGAGACCTCCTCACCTCAGACGGTCAGAAGAGATTCACATTGAACCCCTAATGGCCTAAAGATTTAACACCGTTTAACCGTATCCGTCTGGGGGAATATATCAGGGAAAGTGTAGTACAGCCATCCGGAAACAAATTCTATCCTTTTCGGAATTTCCAGCACACGGCTGCTTCGCATTTAAATAGCTGTGCTCTTTAAGGGGAGAAGAGTTCTACAGCTGTTACTAACCAGCTTCCTTTTGCTTCAAAATAATTAAATGGAAATTTGATATGGCTTATTTAGCTCTGACGTGGAAGACAACTTTTGACATGAAAAAGCACGATAGAGTATCAGCGAAAATACCAGTACCGACTAGAACCATCTTTTACTAATCTCTGTAAGGTCAGTACGTCAAAAAGCCGATTAGGTATGAACCACATTCATTTCAGTAGACTCCGAGTAAAATCGTACAACAAGCCATCGATTATTCGGTGAATCACAAAAGCCGCAAGGGAATTAGCATGGACGAAGGTCAAACAAAACCTGCACAAAAGCAAACGGCAAGTTAGTACACAACAATCTGCATAATATGGTCTGCCTTGGCCGCAAAGCCTATGACATAGCAGCCGACCATTTCTACTTTCTCTGCTTTACTGTTTTTTAAATATTGGACATTTTACAGGTATTTTGCGGTGGTATTTGAACAAAGGTATTTCGGTAGTCAAGATAACAGTGTGTGAAAATGTCGACAAATCTCCGGTTCTATTATTTTCACCGTGGATTTTGCAACACGGTGTGAATTTGGATATTCCTCACTCCATTCCTTTCTGTATTGCTATTTTCTTCGATTGCCCCAGCGTCATTTTTACCGACTCGAGTTTTATCACTAACACAGTTAGTTTATTCACCACTACGTCTCCCTCTTCCATTGTGTAAGTCTGTTCCGTCGAATATTTTTTATAATATTTCGTGCGATAGGCGGAAGCACTGCTTTATTTCAAGTTGCACTGTTGCGGCTCGGTCCCTTTTAGTCATTTTCGGAGTGAAGACTTGCTGCTATTGCTGGCTGTCATGTTCCGAAAGTCCAATTATTTGGTTCAAACAAGCTTACGGGAATTTTTCCATTGAAAAAGCTTGCACTGACGTGTATTTTTTGTAACAATTCTTTTCTCGATCGAGTGTTACTTTCGTAATGCCAGGTTTTCTGTCACTTCGATTTTTTGAACCTTGACTGGATAGTGGCCGAGGCTCACTTTTAGAAGTATAGTTAACTTACACCGCGGATTACTGTGGACCAATTTGTTCTCGATATTCGGGATCCATCGGACTATGCGTTGTTCTGTACCCATGTAACTAGAGAGGATTGTTGTCGAGTCCTCACTGTCGAGCCTGGCAGTCACGGTGCTGTAACGAGGTCCATTGTAGAACACTGAGAGCTGCAAGAAGTCTGAAGTTAACTACAAAGGCGGTTTTGGTCGAAAGTGGAAGCCGACTGGGTGGGATCATTCCGGATGACCGCCTTGTCCCTTACGGTAGTTTTCGGCTCGTAGCTCCAGAGACAAAAGCCTTAATAGACATATTTAAGGTCCGAAGTTTTACTTATCTTTAATCAAACTTGAGGAAAACAACCCGAAGGGAAGACAAGAGTAAAATCTCATACCTTTCCAAACGAACCGGAGAAAGGAGCTCCGTAAGGTAAGAGGTTGCAGAACTATCCGGGAATTTCGAGGAAAGCTTAATCTTGTGCTCATAAGAAAAGAATGAACGTAAGTCCCTTGCTTGCAAGAATTTGTCATACGAATACAAAATGCAAATGTGAACAGAAGGTCAATCTCTATTCGGGAGCATCTGGGAATAAATATAAGTGAGTACATGCCTCCCAAAGATCTGGATAGAAGTTGCTGCAGCAACGTGTATTGAATACGAGTTAATAGCTCTGGCCATACCCTCCGCAATGTGGCCTAGAAGCACCTAAATTATATTTTTTTTCCTTTTCACTGTTGTCCAGCTACGTATTGGAAGTTTATCAGACAGTTTCAGCTCTGTGTTGACTCTACAGTTAGGGATGACAGACAACTCTCTTTGCAACCGGTAAATTATTGTAGGAGGAAATTTCTAGGGCCAGTCGAGGAGTACGCAGTGTTGCAACTCGCGGCTGACTACCGTAGAGCGCACGAAGTACTAGAGGATGTATTTGGTTTATCGCTTGAAGTGATAAGCTCACTGCAGGATGATCTAATGGAAGGATTCACTGCCAACCAGGTTGATGCAAAGACATTAAGTAGACTAGAAGTTTGAATTAAGAGCTGTATGACGGCCCTTGGACAGACAAATTACACGGCCAACCTCAATTCACTGGATACTCTCGAAAAAATAGTTAAGGGCTTATCGTACTGGTTTTAGAGTTTGTAGACTCAGAGGGTCCATCGATTGACACTAAAATGGCCGCTAACCAACCCACATCGAACTTTCTGAGTTTGTGCCTTCTACGGAGAGGATGGATTTGGAAAACTCATCGATCAAAACGGGCAAACCAACCGGATTATTCAAGTCACTCGAAACAGTTCAGCTCCATTCAGGGTCTACTCGGGCTTTTAACAAGGAAATCTACGAAGGTCGTTCCTTAGTACGTACGGTGTGTGGAGAGGACCACTCCGAGTTAACCTGTCCGAGATTTATGGGTCTAGAGGTACCAGCAAGATCGAGAGAAACATGGAGAAAGGGACTTGTTTAGTGTGTCTAACGGGGAACAACAGAGAAGGTGAGTGAATGTCAAACAACACCCTTAGAATCAAGAGCGCTAGAAGCCGGCATCATCAAATGCTTCACTTAAGGGTACCGCTTATCCCGGCCCAACTCAACCAGGTCAACAAGAATTATAGCGAGGTAACCAGGAGGCAGCACAACGGAGTAAGCCTCAGACTAGTGCCCGTACGGATCCGCTTTGGACTAAGGGTGGCTGTTGGATATGGGTTTCTCGCAACAGCTCTGACAAAGCGCTCATTCGGGCGTATATGCTGTCGAAACATTCGGTTGACTATCCAGACAGTAGGTAGACTCAAGAGAGTTAATTCGGTGGGGGATGCTTTCGAAGTCAGGCTGTAGGGAGCCATATTAGTGTTCGATTGATGTAAGTATGAGAACCTGATAAGACACTTAATGAGCTTTGGGTTTAATGGGTTTTCCCTTTTGTGTGTTTCAGACCGAACACTTGCGACCCAGTTCAGAACAGTGCTGTTCCTTGGACATTATATACTGGTACCTCTGCCAACGGTAACGTGGAAGCCTTGTTAATCGTGATTTATAGGCTCTGTGTGGTCGAAATTGATAGTGGGAATGGCCTGCCCAATAAGTGCTCCCGGTGAACCGAAAACTCCTGGTTTGTGTGTGACGAAGAAGTATATAGTACTGCCGACAGTACGTTTCCGTTGGGGGAGCACTTCAATGGCTAGGCTGCAGGCAGCCAACCCGAGCAACTTAAGTCTTCGGGACGGAAAGTGGCTACTTAGTGCAAAGGCACGTCAATTGCTGAATTCAGGTCATCGCGTTAATCCGACTAGTGCATTGCAGATCATCACGACATCAAGAAATCGAAATTTCCTGAAATCCACTGAGACAGTATTAATTTGCCAGAAGAATGGTAAACTTTGTATTCAAAAGACCTTTGTTACGCAACTTGTGTTGCCGTGTCAGTTGCCTGTGATCTTTTGCTTGATACCCCACCATCTCTACCTAAATTCTAATCATGTAGCAAGTGTTAGCCTGAATGACTCTTTCCGTCTGATTTTTGTGTGAAACTTGAACCTCATGAAATCGTATATAACGTGCTTTAGCAGCCGATCGAGAGCACGTGAAACTGAGGACTATTATCAGTTCTGCCTACATTATTCTTTACGCACTACTGAAATAGGTCAAATAAAAAGGATGTTTCGTATGCTGACATTCGATTAAACTGAGTGTGGGGACTGGTTGAGACACTTGCTGAACTTTGAGATAATGGAGTTCACAAGCTCTATAGTTTCAGATCGAAAACGAGCACTCTATTGCGGAGTATCACTAACCCCTGTATACTATGGCGGTAGTTAATGTACTCTTCGTACACAAACCGAACAAGTCAGACAATGAAGGGCATGAAAAAGGGCTTCAACTGGTACACTCATCGATCAAAGCTATGAGGGGAAACGTGTTGCTGCTTATCGGCTTTGAATTACCCGAGCCCCATTTGGTATGAAAACAAAGGATAGGCAGTCGCAAAACCCTGCTAGGTTAAATGATATTTGGGCTAGTCAAGATCCATCAGTTGCGTACTTAAAAACAATTTATTGCCGCTAGAACAACTCCAGCGTATGTACGGCGCAGAATTATCTTTGATGTTCAACAGCTAGACACGGGTAACTCTGTAGAATATGCAGAAGCCATTTTGATTGCAGAAAAGGGGACGCGTTTCGCTGACAGTCATTCCACTGTTCCACTGCCCTGGAAGAAGGGTGCTGCGATGGGACTGCAGAATTACAAAAACTTAATAGCCCGACTATATGAACTGAAACTTCATGTGGATCGTGATGATGACTTACTGAATACGTATACCACGTCGCGGGAGCAAAGTCCCTTGTCCCAATGACCGGTCAACGTGTGACTACCAATCACGATGGTATCTACCCCAGCATGTAGTGATGAATCCAAAGAAGCCTGTTAAGTTGTGGTTAGTGTTGGACCTCGTGACTAAGCATGGAGGACGATCACTGAACAACGTAGCTTATCAGGGTCTAGGCACCAAAGTAGATTTACTGTACTTTTTATTACGCTTTCGAAAGGAAGCTGTAGTGGTTATCGCAGATATTGAAGAAACGATTATGCAGGCGATAGCACGAGAAACTGATCGGGGCACATTGCGATTTACGTGGTGTCTAAAGAGTGACATCTGAAAAATGCCAAAACAATGTCGAATGACGTCGCACCCATTTGGGACAACGTCCTCTCCTTTTTGTGCTAGCTGTACGTTACAGAAGACGGCAAGAGACCTCGGCGGAAAACTAGATAGTTCAATGATAAAATCTGTAGAGAAAATGATTTATATGGAAGCTTACCTTTCACCTTTCACGACCAGCATCTTAGCTATCAATTTTACGAGGGTGATCACTGAGTTTTTGATAAGATCTGGTTTTAAAATGAGAAAGCGGGTATCTAACGCGCCGGAGCTTGGAGCTCTGATCCCGGACACTGGTCGGAAAGACAATGCCGTTCAGCTCCCTCAGTTGAGTGGCACATGTCAGGAACCATTAAACCATCATTGGGATATGGTGAGTGAAGTCCTCACATTTCAATTTAAATTGCTTGCTAGGCCCTTGAAGAGAATAGGTATACTGTCTAGACTTGGCTCTTTATTCGATCCACTGGGACTAGTGGCCCTCTGCACCTTTCATCGAAAACAGTTTTTACAAAGGTTAAGTAAGTCAGTGATTGGCTGAGATCAGCCCCGCGACCCAGTGGAAACCAATGCTAGGATAGAATGGGTACGGTTAGGACGCCATCTGGATGTGACTGAAATTCCTAGGAGGGTAGAAATTAAAGCAAGCAATTGAGCAAATAGAGTTGCATATATTTTGCGATTCATCAGAGTCTAGCTATGGAGTCGCCGCGTACTCGAGACCAGAGCCAGTAAACAAATCGGCCTAGTGAATGCTGTTGTTCAGTGATTCTCAATAACACCCATCATACTTGTTTGTGCTACGACTAAAGCTTCCTAGGGCGATTCTACGAATCAAGGTCAAAAAGGTAGTAGAAACAGGTTGGCCAAACTTGTTTAGCGCGATCTGGTATTGCAGCAGCAGCTTCCATATCGAGCTAGTTGGGTTAAGCGCAGAACTAAGGTAAATCCAGCCAAGAACGAAGACAGATTCAGAGCAAATATGTGCGCAATTCAACTATTGCGATAAGGAAGCCACAACATTCAACGGTTATTAGTCACGGGGTTAATTAACGAGACTGAATCAACGGCCCGACAACCGTTCAAGTTCAACAGGAGCGGTGCGGACTTCAGCATAAGCAAATCGGGGGATGTGATCACTTCGATACGATACAACAAACGCTCACTGTGGTGCGTGTTATAGTGCAGAATAAGGAAACAGAACGAGTTGCGGATGTGGAAACAACAAAGGTGGGTAGAAATGGGCGAAACAACAACACTGGCGGCTGGCTCCTCATTCACACATCCGACGAACTCCATGCTTAGCCACTCCAGACACTGGGATATGCAGGACTTACAACGAAACTCTAACCCAAAGCCTACCTCTGGTCTGCATACATTCGTAACGCCCTTTTCGCCTTTTATGTCCTGCACATCAGCACAAGTGCCAATAGAGAGTGTCCCTTTCGAACATTTTTCGGGCAGAGAGACTTGATAAGAAAAAGGCAGTAATGACGAGTCTTGTATACAAAAAGAATGCAGTCACTCTCTATTGCACATATTTTGCTAATCTTTAGCAATCATCCACCAATACACTACAGTAACGCAGTCGCGGAATGTAAGATCGGACAAAATTATTGCTGGCTTATCCTCAAGAGGCACATCGAATGAAAGAGAACTGAAGAATGGGTTGAGCGGAACTTCATTTCTATGGAAATATGCTTCATAGGTCGTAGTTTGGTTCAACCACTAATCATGAACCTCTTCGCTCCAGTTTCAGTCGCTACCTCCTAGCATCTTCGAGTTGAGGGGAGGTTGAATATAAGCATAAAGTGAGAAAGAGCCAGAAAAGAAAACAAAAAAGAACCCCAATGAAATGACACCACTGGCCGCGAAGTCTAGCCAAGTCACTTAATGTCCCTAGTCATCTGAGAGGCGGGTCCTGTGAACCCAAACCAGGAAGTATAACATATCCCACTTGGTCAATTACATAAGTCAAGATTTTTACACCTTTTTGCCATGTCATGGACTGACCACCTCAACCTATCTTCCTATCACCACTTGCTTTGAGGAACGGTATACGCCGAGGAAGTCTATCGGTGGGCATGCTTAACACATGTCCCGGCCACACTACCTGTTTAGATTCAGTACTTGATCCACAGACTGACCTCTGGGTCCCAACGGGTAAGCCTAAAGTCAGCATTGTTGATAAGGTTTTTCTATCATCATCGAGCAGTACTACTGGGATATCGATGCTAAAACGCCATGAGTCCTCACCTAGCTTCTACCCTTGACGGCCGTTTTTCTGAGCCGAGCAGAAGAACAGATCCAACTTTCGTGGCGTACACTCAGCTCCTATTAGATAACTGGAAGTTAGGCCGGCACCATAGATGACTGAGATTGGCAAGATCCAAACGCACCTTCTGTATACGCGATGACAGTTCATCATTTATCCGACCACTTGGTAAAGTGTAGCTGCAAGGGGAACAAAACTTATCGACTTCTGCTGCCATTAAAAGGTTTGGCTTAAAGCCAGCCCAGCCCTGCAGCAGCATCTAACACTACGAAGGTGTAAATCGTATGCCAAACATTGCTACTCTATTGTTTGAGCTACTTAAGAAGGCTTGAAACTTACCTGGATCTACACTCAGGAAAAAAGTTTGTCCGCCTATTCCATGTCAGATAGTTTACTGCCTGAGCAGAGATCATTGCCACTATTCTTACACGAGGATAGGGTTATCTCAAGAATCAATTCGATTTAAAAGTTGAAGAGGAAGGGCGAAAGAGGACAACCCTGACGAACACCAACTTCGTGGTGAACTCGGATGAAAGACTGCTGTAACCACAAACTTGGCTTCAGCTGTTCGCATAAAGTATTGGAAAAGGGAAATAAATTTCTAAGGCGTGCCCTTCAAAGAGAGGTAGTACCACAGAAATCGGCGGTCGACTGAATCAAAAGCCACTTTTAGATCAAGAAAAACAGAGATTGTGGGCCTACTGAAGATGTGTCTGTACTCTAAGGTTTGCCGAAGAGTGAAGACGTGGTTGACACGAACACTGCCGGGTCTGAACCTGGCTTGATTCTCACACATAAACAATTCGCGGGTGTTAGATAATTGGTGAGGAATAATCCCGGTGAGCAATTTGCATGCGATATTTATCAGGATAAATCCTGTGTGAAACATCCCCCTTGAACTTGAGTAAGTTTTTATTTCTTGACCTCCTTATGATCCGAAATGCACTAGTCCCATCAGCAAAGTGACCTAATACCAGTGAAGTGCCACTGCGCTAGATAGTAGTTCTCCGCCAGAAAAACTTAAGTTGTTATGGATGCGCTCAGAGATTCTAGTAGAGTGACAGCGTTCCATCCTTTCCCAAGTATTTATATCACAGATATACTGAAACTGGTAAATACCATTGGAGATGGTTTCCACAGGGTGATTTTTCACCCTCCTTGCAAATCGCTACAGTCACCAGTATATTCGCGGTTCCCTGAGAATTCGTTCACTACCTTCAGATTACCCGGAGGAGTTTCGTTATTTCCAAAACTCAAGCTTCACCTCCATCCCTGAGAAAAAGATAGTGACAACTGATCCGGTCAGGTGGCTTTACACCTCCTCAAATAACCTGTCTCCCGCATAACCTCCTTTTCTGATGAAAGAGTGATATCTACCCGTATTCTTTCTCTGGTTGGTGTGTTCGCAAGGTCCACTGTGGACGTGGGCCAACTGAGCTGTTCTTTAAAGTGCTGCACTCCAAACGCTGTGTCTGAGAGTGAATCAGAGAGCCATCAGATTCCTTGATTACCACACTTACACCAGACTTCCGTGGACCGGTATTTCTAGTCATACACGAAAGCTTGCCAGTATTTCCAATAGAAGCAGCCTTCTCTATGTCTCTACATTTTGTATTCCACCACGGATCGCGGTCATTTCTCTGGGTTCTAGTCAGTTGGCGTCTCTGCTATTCATGAACTCTATTAAATGTGGCATCCGGAGGGACTGATCTACAAGCATCTAACAGAGTAAATGACATCAAAGATATTCACCTTTTGGGATACCTAGCTGAGCTGAATTCTTGTGTGATATTAGGATCGGTGTTCAAGGCTTCTTTGATGCGTTACCAGTGATCACTTAGGAGCTGGACATCCGGCTGCATAGATAACAGTGTAGGCAGCTCCGTCTGAAAATCAGATCGCCGGTTATCGTCTAGAAGCAACTGCACAGGATGAGTGACTTTTACGTCAGTGAGACCATGGACAAAACGTAAACAGAAGCGAGCACGTACTAAGGCGTGACCCGAGTCCACTGGCATAGACCAAAATTGAGCGACAATCTTCAATTGATCCACATCAGCAATGATCAATGACAATATGGTCAATCGGAGTCCAACGTTGTGAAAACGTAGGACGCCATGTGAGTCTATCTGGGGTGTAAAGAGTGATCACAGAAGTGCAGTCTTGTATGCGCTTTTCGGAGGCACAGTGTACATTTATTCTGAAAGTCTCAAGAGTTTGAGCGAGGGCAGCCTGTTGCCCTATCTGACATATTGTGTAGACATTGAAGTCAGCCAGGTGAAGTGGATACGTAGGCTTAAAAAATGCGTTTAATTTACTTCCCACTCCTGAATTACTACTTTCTTCAGAGCTACAATTACTCGTGGCTCTTTGAATCGATCTTGAACTGAAGGGACGAAAATTGGTAAGGTTTTTGACAGAAACGATGTTGGAGGACGTATAGATCAAGAAAATTCCTGCCTTCATAAACGCAGCTGGTGTCTACCGGTCGAAGCCTCATATTTTCTCGTTACTCGGAGTGATGTAAGCTTCTGAAGGCTGTTGCTTGACTTATAATGTTTACTTCCTATTCACATTGGAAACAGAGTCCACAGATGATCTGCCATTCTTGTGAAGTCGGTCGATGGCTCACTAAAGCGATCAGTCTATCGTGAGTAACATGGATAGGTTGATGTACACACTACCAAGTGCCTGATGAACACAGCACTCAAGGCATACTCCATAGAAGTGGAATCTAAGAAAGAAAGGATATCTCGGATACCTCAAAGACAGTAGCATGAAGAACCGCAATGTGAATCCTCGCCATCAAGTATTCGAAAAGAAGGTTGTTTAACTATTTATCTCATTGGGAGAGGACAACGTAGCAAACATGGTAGCCGGTCACTTTAATTAGCTTTTTACCAAATACGCGGTCAAAACGACGTTTTTGCTGCTGAACTCCAAGTTCAGTTCAGTTCCTCGCTCGACCGGTTTCTCTTTTACAGACGAAAGGCTGGCCATACGTATATTTCACCAATTCACTCGCATCTGTGAGGCAGGTAACTTAGGTCAAATCACAGGGAGGCTGTCTGAACGAGTAAACAAGCAATATCCAAGTTGGAAAAACGAAGGACTATACTATTTTAAGATTGATTTGAGAAACCATCATACCCATTTGCGAAATTATCGCACACATTTGGAAAAATGCAAGTTTACAGAACACTGTGGTTGATTTTCGCATCGGTAAGGTGCATTTCACTGAACAACTGGGCACAAGTCTCCTTGGTCGGTTGATTGGTTCGCGGGTACACAGAGGGCATTTCGCACGCTTCAGGCATATTATTCGGTATAAAATCGATATTCTTGAGTAGAAATTCAAATCCTCATACGACGCCAACATAGTGATGGGACAGAACATAGGCACCCCAAAATTCACAATCCCATGTATATGCGTTCACGAGAAATCGTAGAAAAGTGGGGTGCGCTAAAAGCATTTTGTACACCCGACTAAGATGTCAGAACACTCGGTAATGAAAAGCCTGCTTTCTGCTCTTCACTGCTGACTAAGTACTACAAGTTTTAGAGATACTGTAGGAAAATTTCACAAGAACATAAGCCAGAAACAAAACAAATAGGTGACTGCCAAATTGTTAACCATAGCTTACCAAGTGATTTCAAATCTGAGCATTTTTTTCTCATAATAATATTCTGCTCTTTCACAGAGGGAAAGTAATTACATATGCATGTCTGTCAATGGCATTTGGCTCAGTTACAATACTTGTGTATAAACTGAGAGACAAGGTCTAATAAGGTTGATCATAAGAACAACAGTCAGCAAAGCGACCTTTAGCTGCTTCGCGTGAGCGCACCAGACCTAGGTCATTTGTGATTTGCTGCGACGGCGAACTGAGTATACCAGATTATTGACTCAAATCTATAGGTTAAGAAACCTCGTTAAATCACGTGATGCTGTCTCTCCATAACGAGTGGCTGCTCATTCAAGCCCAGAAAGCCACCCCTCTTCTGTAGCTGTTGTTAAAACAACTGAAAGAAATATTGAATGACATAACCTGGGTCATTTCGCTGCACGTTCTCCGCGCATAACACAGTTAAAGCGTTTGTTTTTATGAAAAAGTTGATCGGCGAAGTCACACGTATGAACACACGCACATATATATCCATCAGATAAGCACAAAATAATCATTTCACTTCAATACCATAGCAACATTAAACTGATCACTAAGTCACGTCATTTATATAGTTCAGGATGGCATGCACGGAATGACAGTGGCTTTTGTGTGAACAAGGTTGAGGTCACTTGGAAAGCTTGACGGGCAATGACGTAATGCTTTATCCCACAAAGATGTCGGGTAGTCTGTGCTCTGATGGACCTATGCTCGATGTACCATTTCGAGCCAACTACATCCTACTAGGCGTCAGAACACGAGTTGTAGGTGAACATATGTTTCCGGTGATTTCATTCTCAAGTCATTACAATCACATTTGTGCGAAAATGAATTATTGAAGAGGGTTGGAAAAAAAGTCCCACTAAGTCGGCATTGGAGGAAAGAGGGTGAATGGGGGACACGGAAACACGTGCAACTGCATATGTCACCTCTGCGCCCTACTGTGTAACCCAGTTGAAAGTTGGCTATGGCAGTTGGAGTGCTTGGACTAATGTTTGCTGCCCGCAAAGCTCGGGCTTCTAGAGGAGGATGATAATCGCCTCGGTAGTTGCTAGTATCTAAGGGGTAATTGATTTTGACATATGTTGTAGGACCAGATGGAAGACTTTGAAGGCGAACTGGATGCCTATCGAAAGCTCAGTTTCTACCAAGTGTGTAAAGATCAAACTTGATACTAATCCACTGCCTTCATGTCTAAGCCATGTGATGTTCTTCAGTGAGGAGCTCGAGGGTCCATCACTTTCGACGTTAGCTTCTTTTGCACACATTGCCTGACCTCGCCAACACCACCAACACGTTTTGCATCGAAATTAATTGGAAAATCACTCGGAGTTGGGAAAGTGTGACCCACCACGGAGTGGAATAAACCTGAGCGATATTCCAGTAAAGTAATTACATCATTTCTTCTACTCTTCCTAAGGATGTGCGACCTGTGCATGCATGTGTGTGCGTGTGCGCAACAGAGAAATTTCTCTTAACCATTCATCTGATCAACTGGCCGAGATTTTCCTTGTACATGGGTCGGTTTTTGGGTAGAACCCACAAGGGTTTGGGGCCATAGTGGTACCATTAACCTTTCCCACCCTGTGATCGTGAAGAATTTCTTTGTGGAACCACATTGGAATGTGCTGAGCCATTCGATGACGTAACTACCTTTCAACTGTGCCAACATAGGTAGCTAAACACTCACAAATATTGGCCCTCGGGCAAAAGCCCTGATGTTTGATTGTTATGAGGGATGGATTCACTCAAATTGTACAAAAATCGATAAGGATAAGTACGAGTGGTTGAGTCCTTGCAGCTCTCCATTCCTGCACTTGCGTGCACAGACTGTACCACAGCAAGTAAAAGTACTATCTTGTCGTTTTCCAAATCGGTTTGTGAAACTTTTGTCGAAAGAGAATTTGCCAAGGAACAACAATCTCGCAAGAATTGCAAATGCCCACATTGAAGCTGCACGTGAGGAGATGTTCAAGCTCATTGAAACACAACAGCGTTTCGCGACTGTTCTCGGCACGTTATCTTTAATCTGTCGAATCAAATTTGAGAACTTTTCAAGAGAAATGGTACGAAGAACCAGGCTGAAAACAATCAAAAGCCTTGAGGGCAGCATGTGCAGAACGCAACAGTGGTCAATATTCCCGACAGACACAAGCGCATTCATTCACAATCTTCCCGGTTGTCAGTTGACCACAGCGCAACGTGAGGTTTTGTCGTTGGCATTAAATTTCAAAGTGCCGCCCAAGCAAGTGAGCCAGATACAAACACGCGTTCAGTTCGAGAACCTTTATGACCAAGTTAAGGATATAGTGCCCACGTCATCCGACAAAGCCAGCTGGTTCAAGGCCAAGCTGGTTGATATTTCTGAACACTACCTCTCTGCTCCCATACGTCAGTGGTGTTGTTTATCGCAAGAACATCGGTGGCGGTTAAACAACTTAGACAAATGAATGATTTCTTGTTTCTATGACCGGACAAAGGATCAGGCGTTGTAATTATGGAGAAGAAAGAATACATGGAAAAGATGGAACAAATACTTTCCGATGCGCATCGCTTCAAACTGGACACTACTCCAGAGAACAATATGCTGACAGAGAAACAAATATCAAGACAACTTCAAATTTTGCTCCTACACGGCTTCATTTCTGAAACTACATACAAGAAGCTAAAACCACTTGGAACACAGACGCCCTACTTGAGAGGATCACCCAAAGTACACAATCCTGGAGTCCCTTTGAGGCCGATATTATGCATGCAAAACTCGGCTTATCACAAACTTGCCCGGTGGCTCGTCGAAATCCTTACCCCCGTTCGGAAACATAACACCATTTTGTCTACAGGACTCATTCGAACTCGCAAATTTGCTAAATAGTATTGCAGTGACTTCGGATAAAATGTATTCCGTCGATGTTGAGTCACTTTTTACAAAGGTACCTCTTCGTGAAACAGTAGATTATCTATGTGATTTTATTTCTTCGCACAACTTTCAATTGCCTATTCCCGTTGATTACTTGAAAGAACTCATTCTTTTATGCACAGAAAACATTCGGTTCAATTTTGTAGATTAAGCTTACAAACAAACTGATGGTGTGGCCATGGGAAGCCCTCTGGGCCCAACCTTGGTAGATGTATTTTTAGGTATAATCCAAATACGGCTCTGTGATAATATTTCTCAATTTCTATTTTACAGACGATACGTTGATGATATTTTAATTTTTTACGACTGAAGAACGTTTTATCCCTTTTGTTAACGTTCTTAACTCTGTTCACCCAAACCTCAGTGTATCTCACGAAGAAGAACGCGATAACAGTTTGTCCTTTCTAGATATTCTATTAACCAGGCGTCAGGATGGGACTCTACAGCGCAGAATCCACCGAAAAGCAACGTGGGGCGGACGTTATTTACAATTCTCCAGCTTCGCTCCAGTGGCTTACAAACGTGGATTGGTCAGAATTCTCTTCAACAGAGCCCAGAAAATTTGTACAGACGATCAAATACAAAACGAAGAGGAGTTCATAAAAAGAACGCTGCTGACTAACGGTTATCCGGAGAACTTTATCAGACAACATCAGAGGCCGAGACTTGTGCGCGAGAAACCATTGAACGTAGAGAAGAAGCAATTGTTTGTCACTTTGTCTTTTAAAGGAGATCATTTATTTAATCAAATAAATTGTAATCTTAAGTCAGCTCTAAGGCACACATACACAGTTGCGTTTGCTGCAGACGATCAAAAGGTTATGTTTTCAAAATCACTCAAACAGTCTTGCTGGACCCAATGCCTCACATATTGTCTATCAGTTCACTTTGCAATTGCTGTGACGTATACATTGGCAGGACGGATCGTTGCTTGACTCAACGAGTGTCAGAACACATACCCAAATGGCTGTCAAACTTGATGACGCAACCTGCTGGGGCAATACACAACGACGTGAAACCGCCAGCTTCTTCGATTGGAAGACACTTGATTGCATCAGGTCACAAACTTGACCTGACCCAGTGTTTCAAAGCATTGTTGCGCAATCCAACACCGAAACTATTAGCGTTTGGTGAAGCTATTCTAATCACGATGCATCAGCCAGCACTGTGCACAAAAACAATTGACCCAAAATGTTTGTTTACCCTGGCGTTAACACGACAGACCTCACTCTCCCCAAAGTACGCACTGTAAGAACTTTCGATCGTGTCTACTTTACTGTTGTATTTACCCCCCTACTGTACCATGTATATATACTGACACGTTTTACGTCCGCGGTTGACAAGAGTAAATGAAATGCTTGCATCTCGTGACTTATGTCTTCTCTCTGTTCTAATGAAAAGTAAAACAGTTGAATCTGCCGTGCGACGGGCTCCAGGTCCCACGCGAATGTTGCTTCAACTGCTACAAACAGCCAATCGACAGCAGTGAAGAAACATCGTCGAAAAGAACCCGTGGTTACCAACAGCGGCGTAGCAGCTGTTAGTTCGGAAGACTACACATCTTTTTTGGAGGTGTCGAAAGTAGTCGGCGGAGACACAGTTCCCAGTCGAAAACCACAGGTCAGTGGAAAAAGGTGAAGTCGCGACAACGGGAGGCGCAGCCACCTAGGAATCAATGCATTCTTGTCGTGAATTTACCGGAATCAACTGAGTAAGTCTCACAAAGTCGATTGGATCACCATTTATCCCTTCTACTGGACATATTTGCCAAGATATTCTCCAAGAAAGAGGAGAACCTGGCAAATAATGTGAAGGTCAGAGCCGTTTTCCGCTCAGGAAAAATAAATGAGAACGGCACTCAGCGTCCACTCAAGGTGGTCTTGGGTTCCGATGAGGAATCACGTTCGGTGTTACAGCAGTTCTACAGACTGAAAGGAGAGAAAGTGCATCTCCTTCGAGGTCTGGACTCTGAGGACAGAAAAAGTAATGAACAGGCTTTACTAGAGCTCCACAAATGCTGGGCCACTGGGGAATCAGGTCTATTTATCCAGAAAGTGCGAGTACAAAGGAAGCGTCTTCAACTGCTGTGGAAGCCATTCACTCTCAACAGCATCACAAACCAGGCAGTTCTAGCAGTGGAGATTCAATGAGGGCTCGCACGGAGAAGGAAAACAGGCGAGAGCAAGTACTTACCGTATCGTCTAATGTCAGGAATCTATTGAATAAGCAAGATGAGCTCGAGGCTTGGGTGGTTCTTCACTCGCCAACATTGGTCGCCTTGAGGGAGGTGATTGATTCGGAAGTGGCTCTCAGGATACACGTATTATCGTGCTGATAGGAGTGAAGCGCGTGGAGGAGGAGAAGTGGCGATGTGATTCGAGCCGATGTCCCTTCGCTACTGTTGGATCACCAGTTGGAACCGGAGGGCCTTGGAGAATCTCCCTGGTGTCACGCAAAGCTGACAGTCAGTGGATTTGAATTGGTCGAAGTCATTTATTAATCCACAGCATCAGATTTTCCAGAAATACTGACTGGCGTACAAAGTTGGGCTGACGATGGTCAGTGTCTAATTTTTGATGACTTCTACTCTCCCAAAGTTGACTGAAAGAATCTACAGTGCATTGCAGGAGCGCATTTCATTTTCCCATGAGATCCTGTTGACGATGCTGCAGCGCGCCCTGTACCAACATGTCAGGATGCCATCCCGAACACAAGATCTCCAAATCTCTATCATAGACTTGATAATATCTCCAAGACGTTCCTATGGGAGCAGACCGAATACTTACCTCCACTAAGGAGCAGTGACCAGGCAGTGTTGACCATCATCTGGAAGATAGGAGCGATTTTCGTTCCCACACCGAAGGGTGGCTTCAACTTTTAGAGAATGCCAGAGAGGCTGCGTCCTCAATGATATGCTATCCCCAGGGTCCGTAAGAGAAAGACAAGACTTGGGAAGTAGTTTGAGATGGAATCCTTCAATTATGCCAAACGTTTGCTCCATCATCTAGACATCGACCACATGCAAAAGGTCCACATCCGTTTGACTCGCAACTCAGGCTTTTTTGAAGGGTCGGAAAGGTGCATGAAAACCATATCACACATGTGGAGAGAGGTTTGGCCACCACCGCACTATCCGTAATCGCTGCACTTAAATGAAGCCAGAAAAAAAGCATGTTTGAGGAGACGTTAGAAATGGATACGATTTGTGCACACAAATGTCTGCTTGCTTATCTGCGACGGAGGACACGAGCTACAACTGCTATCCCAGGCCTACAGGATGGACACTTGCTGGGAATTACAGCTGAACACAAGGCGTATATATTAGCGGGGCATTACTTGTCAGTCTACGCTCCCGAACTGAGGGATAATCATCCAACACATATTGCAGTGGACTCTCCCTGCATGTCGTGCGAGGAAATATACGAGAGCCGTGCGTGCCGTCAAAGTTCACCAATCCCCGGGATCTGGTGGTATGCATCCTTTAGTGGTAAAGCAGCTGATCAATGTGGTGATTGTCAGTCAATCACACGACTGTTCATCGCGTCGTTATCAGCAGGATAGCTCCCCAGAAATGGAAGAAAGCTGTTGTTGTCCCAATATACAAAGGTGGGGCGAAGGCCGAGACCGTCAGTTATCTACCTGTCAGTCTAACACTGATGGTGGGAAAGGTTATGGAAAGCCTGCTGGTCAGGCGACTCCGGGAACATATCGGTTTAAACAACCTACTTGTGGACAACAACATGGCCTTTGAAAAAGTAAGCCGTGCCTAACAAATATGTTACTTGCACGAGAACACTGAACGAATGCCAAGGCCGAGAGACACCCTACGGACGTATTCTTCATGGATTTTAGCAAAGATTTTGACCATGTTCTACTCGACCGTCTATTAGGTAGGCTCAAGGTTCTGGGTGTTGTGGCTCCCCTGATTCCGTGGATTCAGTACTTCCTAAAGGAGGATCTCCGCAGTATGAGTAGCACTGTCAGTGTCAGTACAGAAAATGGCTACCCGTGGTGTGACTCAACGGTCGGTTCCAGGCCCGCTCCTCTTCCTGGCCTACGTCAATGAACTGACGGCAATTTTCCAATCGCCTAGTCCCATCTATTCAGACGACCCTAAGATCTAGCGTACGATGACATCAAATGCAGATGAGGTTGTTCTTCAGGAGGGTAACAAGGCCCTTGAAAGATGGTCTGATCTGTGGTCCCTGCCAGTCAACACCGACAAGTGTGCACATATGCGAGTAGAGATCCGTTTAGTAAAGGGAGTCTGCTAATAACACGAGGCACCCCTCCGCTTTTCTGTCTGCGAAAAAGATCTGGAAGTGATTTTAACCTCGTCACTAAAAACGAAGAATGACACCGACAAAGTATGAGGTTCCGTGTGGAATACCCTTCGACCGATTAGTCAGGCATTTTGGTCATCTCTCACTCGACGCTTTCAAGATACTGTGTGCATCCCTTCCACGACCTAGGTTGGAATACGGGGGATCAGCTATTTTCCCATGTACGGCTGCAAAGAAAACAAAGTTGGAAAGAGTGCAGAGAAACACAACTGGCCTTGATAGAGGACTACGTGAGATCTGCTACGAAGATCGTCGGAAGATCACCGCGTTGCTTCCGGTGGCATATCGGAGATTCCGGAGGGACTTGATCTTCACCAGGCCTATCATCCTAGGTGAATTTGAATGACAACCACATGAAGAGCTCCTTCTTCTCAAACATGGCCGCATGCGGAGACACCCGCTAACTCTAAAGTAGCAGCAGTCGGTGGGTCTACCACTGGTGTGCCGTCTATCTCGGAGGGTGACCAATCTATGAAATGAGCTGCCAGCTGAAGTAGTGGAAGAGCCTAATGACATTGTTCAAGCGACTAATGCACGTATTTCTGAAGAGGTGGTGGCTGGGGACTCACTCCTGAGTCTACGTTACTGAGCTGTGATGATGAGGCTTATACGGGAGAGATGCACTTTGTCTCCGTTGTGAAGAATGGAGAATAAAAGCTGATTTCAGTAGTTTACTTATTACGTCAATATTGAGAGGAATTTGTAAATCCACTTTGAAGCACAGAGGGCGGAATATTCTTGCTCGGCTCAGATTACGATAATTTCCCAAGAGTATTGCTGCGTTTGCAATTAACATCAGAATTTTAGCAATCCAATTGCTTTCTCCTTCCAGTGTGTTTGTCCTACAAATTTTCTGTTCTTTGAAAAAGTGTTTGCACAGTTCCTTTTGCCATTCATTGATACAAAAGCTAGTGAACTGCCAATATCTCCCGGGTCAGGTGTCAATTCGATAAAAAGCTCTAACTGAACCATCTTCGGTGTAAAAAGTCTCAAAGCTGAAAATACCCTAAGGTGTCGTTCCCTTCGTTGTGGAATTCTAACTTTTTATTTGAAACTAGATTATTCTGCAGGGCTTGCAGTTCTTTACCTTCGTTTTGTATTAGTATCACATCAGATATTTTACTTCCCATTGTGTTTCATCACGTAAGAGACAACAATATCCACGAGAATAGGACTCAATGAACTAACCAAGGCAACTCCGGTGGCTGATTGATGTCTTTCTTTGAGAAAGCGGATTTCGGCTCCAGTGCGTGCGTACATAATAATAATAGAAGTGTCAATCACCTGGTGTGCTCATTTTCAAGTTGTCCTTCAACACGTGCCTCGTGGCTAGCTTCAATAACTCAGCCAACCATTTCGTTGATTTATAGTGTGGTGTATTGTTCATTGATAAGACCAGCCGTACTGGTACTTCTGTATCGTGTGCCTTGGGTAGACCGACTGACCTTCACAATCCCGGCCTCCAGAACCGGCCGGTGAGAACTTTCTCATTAAAGTGAGCAACAGACACTTTTGAGTTTCCATCAGATGAAGCGAGAGAAATTTGACCACAGTGCACCAATAAAGATATATGGTGATCAAAATATTTCGCAAGAAATAAATGGGTTTCGAGAATAACTGGTTTGCATCATTTACCCAGCATCTTTTTATCGTTTACTTCACCCAGAAACAGAACTCAGTGTCACTATAACAAGACAAATACGAGGGGACAAAATCACCTGGAGAGAACCAACTTGGATTCAAGTAATCACGACTGAAGTGTAGTACTTCTTTAGTGCTCCGGATACCAGGTACTAACTAGGTCCCGAGAATGACCTATGGAACGGGCAACAAACCATAAGTTCCGATGCGTGCCAAAAGACTGTAAAAGTTGATGGAATAGGTGAAAGACGATCTGTATTGAAAGAGTGTCCTCCACGTTTACATTGGGGAGTGAAACCGGACGCGATACTTGCTAAGGGAGCTAAAAGTTCAACCGGCCGCAAGCAGAGCAGTCAAAAACGTGCTTTTCAATTGGCGGAAGCCAATTGTCCCCACAATAAGCAGACAAGCAACGTACAGCCCTGTGGCGTCGAACAACATATAAACCGCTTAGAAATAAGTTTCATTCGGTTGTAAAACAAGTCTTGAAAAAGGTTACCCGTGGTGACCGAAAAGTCAACAACCTATCAACGACTTAGACTAAACTGTTTTATTGAACAATGAAATTTTACTAATATTAAGTTAAGTTTTTCTATGGTGATTTTTGGCCATAAATTTACACATTCAAACTCAGTCATCTCCAGGTCTCTACACTTCCATACAAGTAGCTTTTTTGGATAGCATAGGGAGCACATTAAAGTAGCATTCTCCTATGTGTCCTAATAAATTCTACGTTATGAAGTGAGTTTTTAACAGTATATGGTTTATCCCGTTGGCAAATTAGACTTGGTTTCAAAAGGACATGAAGGTAATTGGGAACTCCCCATCATGAATCTCGTCATCCATTCAGTTTCTCATCGCCATTTTCCCCCATAGTGTTAACATTTTCAGGTTGTTATTTACAACGGTCTTTATGAAGCTATCGATGAAACTGTATATTGCGAGACTCTATGCTTTACCTCAGTTGGTTTACAACTCAATGGAACTTCGAATTTATGCGGTTTTGTTGTATTCAATACGTGAAAGAAAACACAAACTGATTTCGACAGTCTTCTTCAAAGGAGATCACTAGTAGTCGATTGCACAGAAAACTTATACACTAAAATGTGTACAAGATGGTTAATGCTATTCACATGAGAAAGAGGTGCATGTAGTACATCGGTTTTCGACAACATCCACAAGTAAAAGTGACAAATATGGCATGATGAAGTCACGAAAAAAGGAATTGCGAGAAAGTAGGAGTTCAACCTCCAAGAGTAAATCAAGCATCTCAAGGTGCCCAGTGCTCGTCTTGACGATCCTTTTACAAACCGATAGGTGTCTTATTCCGAATCACGATGACAACGAATGGTTCTGGTACCATCTCATCTGTTTTCCAAAGTACGTAATATGGAACCCCTAGGATTATATGTTGGTCGTAATCTTTGCTGGTCTTCAAATGTCAGAGATTTTTTCTCGGTACAGGTAACGATAGTCCGACTGGAGATAATACATCCAATGGTGAAGCTTTAGTTATCTTTATTATATGCGAAGATCTACAGAGCTCGCTCTACCTGGGTCGCTTGTCTATACTTGTACACCGTCCTAGATACACACGGAAAATGTGCTTCTCCCAATAAAGCTCATTCCCAGGGACCAAGATATCTGAAACAACCTCATGACTTTCAAAAATAAATTACAGGACTATCTCTTCCCAGAACTAGTGTGGGATCTACTGTTTTTATTTCTCCAAGGCTGTGATTGAATAGAAAGTGCGTGAGCTCGGCATAGTCATAGCTTCATACATGGGGGTTGGAAATCAGCAAATGAAAGCCAGCATAAGTTTGTCGGACAACGCAATCCAAATATAATTTGCATTTAGGTGAAATGATTATTTTCATGTGAATACGAGGTGATATTCAGTTCAGTTTGGTTCGGTTTGGTTCAAACAATGATTATTCATGCAAGTTGAAACGACCACTTCCTGTGTTGAATTTGCAAAAGAGAAGTCTGAATCACGATTTTGCACGATTTACGTCCAGGACGATCTTCTGCATCTTTACACAGTGCATACTACAGACAACAGTTGGCCACGGCATGAAAGCCTGGCAAGAAATTATGAACATGCATGACTCATCAAGGTAAAAATAATGTCATAATTCGTTCTGTCTACACAGCCGTGGTTTCCATCGGTTAATTGTTATCGTTTTGGCCAAGCTAAGCAGTTTCGTGTTTTCCTGTTCTGTAAATCACCGGGAAAACTTCTTTGTCAACTTGGTATTTCGTCACCATCATATGTTGAGCTATTGATAATGACAGTATCCTATCAGTCCGTCGATCGTTGGTGTTCGACATCTTAGGGGCAGTTTCGCATAAATCCAATTGGAAATGTGCTCCGAAATAAGACTATATAGCTGCTTTTCTGTTCAACTAACGTAAGTGATTCCATACCCACATTCGAACTGATATATCACGTGTAAAGTGGTGTGCAGAGATAGGCGTTCTTTAATCGGCGGAGTCGGTATGCTTTTGATGCGATAGATGATTTTTGGTTGGGCAACCTAATAAGCTCGTGCAACAGCTGATCTTTATCGTTTTTCCAGCATTTCGTTGAGGTCATCACCTTTGGGTGGGAAAGGAATTGTGACTTCCATTCGTGGAACTGATGTGTTCAATTTCATAGGCTGTGTGATGCTGTGTCTGTCGATGAATGCGTCCGGACATCCGTTGTTTGCAGTGCTGTTCGGATCAGACTGAGATCATCAGCGGCTGTGTCGTCTGTAAAAATCCGTCTAATTCGGTTGGAACGGGTGCGTACTAGACCATGCTAGTAGGATATGGGCGCAGACTGTGTGAAGTGTATATATTGGCCGGTCCACATTTTCTTGTGGTTGACTGACCTTGAGGTTGATCCATCGGGTCTTCACATTAATTTGACATCGAAGAAGTTTGGGGTGTGGTTCATCTCGGTTCCTATAGTGAAATGGATATTAGGATGTGGTTTGTTTAGTTCTTCTAGGATAACTCCTATCTGTTCTTTGTTGTTTATTATGACCAAAGTGTCGTCGATGTCTCTTCTGTGGAGTTCAGTGTAGTCTAGTTTGGTGGCATTTCTTTTCTTATTATGCTATGAACGAATCAGCCGACACCGGTCCCAAGTGACCTCTCACTGAGATTCAATTAATCTTTTTCCCGTGGAATGAATAGGAGCTATTTGTAATGCACAGCAATAACAGTCAAGGACGGATGTAGGTAGATGTACCGGCAAACAGTTCCCTTCAGTTTGATCGCAGATTAACCGTCCAACTTCTAGAACTGGTACTTTGATATACAAGGACTCGAAGTCAAACAAAGTCATAGATTTTCCGTTGATATTTAGGTTCTCCAGTAAGTCCGTCATTTTGAAAGTATCTTTCAACGAAAATATGACTAATGAGCAGTTGACCTGTTCGAGGATAGAAACTAACCATTTGGCCAGTTGTTGTTACGGGGGATTTCTCATGGACTGAATCGGCCTCAGGGGAACATCTGGTTTATGTAATTCTGCAAAAAAACATACATTCTTGGGATTCGGGGTATGTTTGTCGTCAGCATATGCTCTGTATTTCCATTTGTGAAATGCCCTTGATTATTTGGCGCCATGATAAAGAATCTGGATTAGGGCTGTCAGAATAATCCGACCATGAGAGAAAAATGCACCCGACTTCAAATGATACTGGCAAATTCGAACAGGAGTAAAACTCTGACGATCCGAATGAAATACAACGACAAGTAAGATCTGAGGTGCACTTCGTCTTCGGAGGGCATTTCAAAAAAGCACTACTATGACGCAATAAATCACTGAGTGGGTGCATATTTTGGACCACGCCAGGTAGCCTAACACGCTCTACGTGGCCAAGTCCACTGATCATACCTTTCCTTCATATCATGTCATAGACTGGTTACTCTTACTCATCTTCCAACCGGCTTCTTCCTTCAAAGAATCCTATCCAGATTCGTGCACCGCACACGTCCCGACCATCTTTGCCTGATGCAATTTTGGTGTTTCTTTAGATGATCTATTTCTTGTCCCTCATATTCTACTCTCAAATTCAACATTTCTGCTACCGTGTACTCACCATTTACGAGCACAGCCGTGTTCGAATAGCAACCATCTTCGTCTGTCCCCATTCATAGTGGTCATTTTTCTGAATGGTAAGTAAGAACTGGTCCGACGGTGGCAGCACACATTTGACCTTGGATGGGTAAACAGATATCACTTCGACACTACGGATGACTGAGGCTGGCATAAAACCAAGCTCGACTACTGTATACGTGAAGACATTCCGGGTCAGAAGCAGCCGCCTAGATAATAGCACTCCTCAACCAGCGTATATAGTCTCTCCGGACACTGAAAGTATTGGTGTTTGACCAACCCTATATTACAACAGTATCTTTTCCTTTGAAGCTGTGAAGCTCTTACCTAAGGTTGCTTCGCCGTTATTTAAACTGTTTAGAAAGTTTGTAACTTACCTGGATCTTCTCTGAGAAGAGTATACTCAATGTTCTGACACCTTCCTGTCTGAGAAAAGTGCAGTACTACTGGCTTTGCATGACAAAATAGTGGTCTCTATGTTTATACCAACTAGGAAGTTGAACAGAAAAGGAGAGAGGGGCAACCTTGAAGTGCACTAATCCTGGTGGTGGAATCAGGTGAAAAGTCAGCGTAAACCGGAATTTAGCCTTGGTTATTCATGCATAGAGATTTATTGATGAGAATTAATTTCTCTGCAGCACCCTTCAGTAAGATGCAGCACTGTGTAACTAGGAAATATGTACAGAGGAACATATGTACGAAGCAACTGATTCATGAACAATTTGATCGGTAGACACAAAGTCGCCAAAGGCGGTCACTAGGTATGAGGGTGGGTCATACGCGTGAGAAGTGCGCACTACTTTGATAAAGATTGCAATAACACGAGTCACACCTGCGATGCATTTGGTCGTGTATGAAGCTACATTGATGATGGTTGGAGTGCACTCTGAAGAAATAAACAATGACTGAGTCAAATAACATAGCTAGTTTTGCTTGTGAGTAGGACATAAAATCACAACATTTCTGTTATGGTACTTCACGTTAAGATCACCTTGCCATGTCTACATGACAATTAGATAAACTATGACAAGAATGACTGAAAACGGAACCTATATGATGTCAAGTAACCTCGATAACTCATAGATAGTGTCGGGTGCGCGCCTTCTAAATGATTGCACTACCCATTGATCCGCCTTTGGAACTACTTATTTTAGTGCAACCAACCACTGGCATGTTGCCTGCCGGTAATTATTTAAACAGTTTACACTAACGATAAAAGCCACGCCTGGACAACAAAACGAGTGCCCAATATCTGAAGACCGAAACTTGAGCCGTCACCCAAAGAAACGCAAAACAGCTCTTTGGCTGGCTGCTCTTAAGTGCACAAACCCAAGCAGTATGGCTCTTCCCAAAGTTATATGTAATGTTGTTCGTTACCCATCCAGTATCCCATTGGATCTTACGTCTCTAGAAGCAGAAGTGTCATCCGAAGTAGAGATAAGTTTTCTGCATTAAAACACCTCCCTCTGGGCGGTGGATGTACTTTGAGTGGTATGTCGTCATGTAAATAGAATTCCTCTTTGGTTTCACCGGTGCAAGTCACCTATGTTGTTGAAGTGACATCCATTTGTTCATCAAGGGTAAAAAGTAAACTGCATCATTTAGGTCAATAAGCCTCAGAAAATTGCTCTTTAATGCTCAGAGACATGCAGATTATTGATGTTTGGGGATCAGCTCATTTGTAGAAGTGCTTGAAAGAGCCGTGAACAATGTATTAACAATCTTGATTTTAGGTGTAGTATGCTGGACACTAGATTTCAGTCTCCGGAAAGAGCACTGATTCTGATAAGTTTGTGGTGGTCATGACGTGTGTTACCCATTCTATTCCTCTGTGTGCATGCTCTGCGAGGCAGGTGGTGGTTAGAAGATGTTTCCTGATGGTCGGCCCGTGACATGGCGAAAAGGTTTGAGAAGCTTAATCAATGAACTCGATCGAGCTGGACGTGTGAGTTTCCCATGTTAGGGTCCATGAGACACCCAGAGGATGGTTCGATACACTGGGCTTCATGATTAGATGTCCCGGTCACCAGCGCATTTGCATTCGAACACTTGCCCCGTCTGGAAGGTCTTTGTTTATCACGTTCATTCGTTTATTTAAATTTTCCTTGGATTATCTCACTCTCAACTCGATGTAGTAGCAAGGTAACAACCAAAACCAGAAGGCAGAGGCACGGAGATAGTGGTTGAAAAAGCTGAAGAGAACTGCAGTTTACTAGTCCCCGACATTACAGGAAGCCCCTTGTCATCTGTTCTATACTGTAGGCAGCTAAATTTGCACTTGCGGTAAACAAGCAGCTCATAGATCGATAGGGCTTTGATAACTCCTTGATATAAGTTGCTTAGAGTAATCGGAGAAGAAATGACCTTTCCAGTAAGACACGTACTGACCCTCGTTAAATGAGTAGAGCGTGACATATACAGCAAATTATGAATGGCTGATTGTTTCTAGAAACTGATCAGATTATGTGAATCGAATAGACTATTGCAATTCTTTGCAAATTCGCGTTGTGTAACCCTGATAAAAATAGCTTTCCTCTACCGCAACAAGTGCAGTGTGGACAAATAATGCGAATATGCCCTGGGGAGGTCGAATTTCCCAACTTACTACTGGAAAACGCGTTAGTAGGCAAAATGGAGCAAATACCTCAGTGTAAATAATGAAATCAGCCATAATAGGGTACTCGAAAATCGGACGGTAGAGAAGCAAAATAACGGACTTGATCGATATTTATTGTCGAATAATGGCTCTAGGCTCCACACCAACCTTAAAAGAAGATTCCGTAGGTGATATATTCCTTCTAAGTATATGGGGTACCAATAAAGATGAAGCGGGATAAGGCCAATGGTCAAGACGAATTTTCGCCAAGGGTGTGAACCGAATTTTGCTATCATTCAAACTTCGGCTTTACCGTGTTTATGCACCCAACTTTTTCCCGTGAAAATACCCTGGTATAGGCCCGAGTGGCATCCATGTTGGGAGGCGTGTTCACTGTCTGGAAGATATATCGTGCAATCTAATACTCTGGACTTGAGTGTTCAGAGACTTCCACGGCATCGGATGTCCTCCGACTGACCCAGTCAGCTTGACTATGGGCTCTAAGTGTCCCATTGAATTTCATTATATGCCATACACTATTTTTTCATTCTTTAGTATATGTAAATCCGCTAGTATTTGCAGTCGGGGCCGTAATGATGCATTCAGTCGTGTAACAAGAAAAACATTTCGAAATATATTAGACGTAGAAGGTAGCCAGTCGTCTACAAGAGGTCATTATCTGATCCCTTTACCAGTCGAGAGTAATTAACACGTGGTCATGGTCATAACATTTCAACTAGCTTCGAAGACTGGAGTTATTCAGGGTATCATTCCATCACTCTTTTTTCCAACGTATATTACTCTTTTTAGACAGCGGTGAACAAATTATTGGCTGATCTAGTTTCTTTCGCCACTTAGTTTTGACTTGTTATCTAAAATTTATATGTTCGAATCATTTCCACATCCCTTTATTCTTCCACGTGATTCACCACAAAGCATTTCTTACCATGCCTAGAAGGAACATGACGAAATGTATGTGATCCACAAAGTCCAATGTATCTGATTAATAATTTACGCTAGTATTATCATGGAATGTGTGGTGCACTCCTTCAGTATAAATATAGAGTTCTGAAGACGTGAGTCTGAACTGCCACTGGACACGAAAATAGTTTCTACAGTGCAACAGAGATGACTGGTTGCCCTCAGTGTTCTAGTAAAGAGACTGACACAATTGTGGAGTGAGCAGTGAGTGACAGAGAACAGTGACACTATCAAGAGGGACATGCAGGTAGTGTCCAGTGTGACGCATACGGAAATTTACTAAGTATATAGTTCGAACTTTGTGAATTATTTAAAGTGCATCAAGCCATCGGGTAATGATCTTTATTTGTCAAAAACTTCCTTTAGTTAAGTTTGATTTTTTGCGATGCTATGGGTAGTTGAATGCGGTAGTTGAATGTGCCAGGGTAAAAGGCACAGAGCAAAGTAAGCTCAAAGTTAAGAAGCTACAGGAATATAGTTAAACTGATCAATTGGGCCACACAAATTATTCTGAGTTATATTTAGATAAGTTTACTATCTGAATGTTGTGGAAGGAGCCATTGATTGGTCAGTGTAATTTCATGGTTGTGTCCATATTATGAGGCTGAGATGGGGTAGTGGTAATGAATCGTTGTGATTGTTTCTAAGCTGTTGGACATATTGGGTGACGAATCTAAATTCACTCATGATTTATCGCGAAAAGACCAAACGGAACGTGCAGAGAAAGAAATTACTAACGCATTCAGGAATCTGAAAGTCAATGGATATATATCATCCAGTCTCTTTGAGAAACTCAAACCTGTGGGTTCAACTATGCCTCGTCTTTATGGGTTACCAAAAGTGCACAAACCTGGCCTACCCCTTCGTCCAATTTTATCTATGACTAACTCGGCCTATCATGCTACAGCACGGTGGTTGGTAGGACTCTTGGAGCCAGTCCGACAAAGGCTTGTCAAGCACACGCTTCGGGACAGCTTCCAGTTCGTTGAGACCATCAAAGATGTGAACGTTCAGCGGAAGCAGATGTTTTCATTAGACGTAAAATCTCTGTTCACCAATGTACCCCTCGTAGAAACAGTGAACTTTGTTTGCGCGTTCATTGAACGAGAAAGTATATCGATGCAAATTCCGACGGATAACCTAAAAGAATTATTGCTTAGGTGGACACTTAATGTACAATTCCTATTCAATGGAGCACACTACAGACAAAAAGATGGTGTCGCAATGGGATCCCCCTTGGGTCCACTTTTGGCCAATATCTTCATGGCCAAATTGGAAACCAATGAACTGAATGCAACTATAGAGGGTTTAACTCAATATTACCGTTATGTAGACGACATATTTTGTGTTGGTGAGCGGAATTCGAACGTGGGAGAAGTGATAAGTCTATTCAACGCTGCACACCCAGCCATAAAGTTTTCGGTTGAGACAGAAGTTGATAATCATCTCCCATTTTTGGACGTCGATCCAACAAGACGCGCGGACGGCTCTATCCAAAGGGGAATCCACAGGAAAACAACATGGACTGGGCAATATACAAACTTCCACAGCTTTGTTCCAATCGGCCAGAAGTGAAACCTAATAAGATGCTTAGTATCCCGAGCTACACATATTTGCTCGGATGATACACTAGAGGCGGAGTTAAGAATGATTCGTCGGATCCTGTCGGAAAACGGCTACCCCGACAGATTCATTGAACGTAATATAAAATACCGAACAGAGCCAGAAAGAATATCACAGGTAGAAAAGAAGACCCTGTTCCTCAAACTCCCTTACAAGGGGGATGCGGCTGCTGAGAGAGTAAGCAGGGTTTTATCTGCCACATGTTAAGCCACTTTCAACGCTGCCAAGCTTAGGTGCTTTTTCTCGACATCGACCATCATAAAATGCGAGAACAAGGATAAGTTGCCTTTGTTGACCTCTTCAATGATTATTTATCAATTCAAGTGCACCTGTGGTGCCACTTATGTGGGTTGGACGACAAGGCATTTATCTAAACGCATTAAAGAGCATCAATCACGTTGGCTTCAACATGGAGGAAGAGGGGCTGTATCGAGTTCCATTCTCGCCCATCTGTTAGATACAGGCCACAAGGCTGATCCGGCTACATCATTCAGCGTCCTATACAGGGTTCAACCGAACGAGTCGAAATCAGTCAGATATAGGACACTAGCGACGGCTGAGGCAATCAGCATCCGGCTATTGCGGCCCAAGCTTTGTTCACAAAAGAAGCTGGTCCAAGCACTTGAACTTCCGTGGCCGAAGGTCAATGACGTCATGCTTGAATGTGATGCCGATCCAAGCCTCTGACGACGACACGTGATTTTACCATGTCCCCTGTTCATCTATCGATGAGTCGGCTAACCAATCGAGTGACTGACGGACTGATTGACTAACAGATTAAATTTGTCCTTTTCCTTCCCTCAATTCGGTTCATCTAAATGTGATTGTAATTGGCTTGAGAATGAAATCACCGAAAACATATGTTCGCCTACGCCTTGTTTTCTGATGTTAATCAAGGGCTTTTTCCGTTTACTTGAGATAAAATCATTCATTTTTTGGAGGTTTCACGATATTTATGGTTTGATAATGCTTTTTAACGATGACTGTCAAACTCGCCGAGAAAAGGAAATTCCAGTTCACATCAATATGCGTGTTGGCTTCAACATCATTTGTGTGCGCCTCGTTAATCGCTTATATTGTTATCACGATGACGATGAAAAGATCCACTAAAACTGAATTTTCTCAACACCTCCATAAAGAGGATCAAAGTAGAATTGCAGAGGCCTATAACTGAATCTTTTTCGCCATATCTTACTCGGTGTTTTGACGCGAATAGGAATACCAATTATCGGATAAATCACAGAAAAACTATCACCAATAAGCACTTCAGAGGTAGAACGACTAGTAAATCCAATGAATAGGACGATTTTATGTCAGTTACGATCAAGAAACGGGGCCGGAAATCCCTGTCCTAATCCAGCGAGGGAGCATTCCCAGGCTCATTCACTCCCGGTTGGACATAAGTCAGTGGCAGTTTTCAATGCGGCTAGTATTATGTGATATGAAGGTTGCACTGTAAGCCTAACAAATGGGGACACTTATTGGTTTCATCAGGGGATTCAAATCACGATGCTGGTCATTTCGGCGATGGATTTGTTCCTCTTGTGAATATTTGTTATACGAGCCGTAGAAGGCTCAGAAAAATGTCATTTAATGTAAGAATTTCCTCCGAAAAATTATTTCACCGAAAGTCGGTATAGCACACTAACCAACATTATTGATTTGGATCGGAATAGAACACGTTTAGCTTTGTTGGTGGACTTCAGTTGGAGACGCTTCGACCTTTGGGGAAATATTGTCCGTTGTGACTGGAAAGTTTGCCGAATTCACCGGAAGCAAGTCACCTGGGTAGGTAATGGTTATTCAAGATAACGCTTTATGCTTTGTTTCACAAGAAGTTTGTACATAAAGTCAAGCAGTAAGATTTGTCTGTTGATTATTCACTGTAGGACTTGTGAATTTATGCGCAACTCCAAGGTCCAGTTCATACAGGTACCCTATAATAGCGTAGATTTGAATGTAATCGTAAAAACTTCTCTGTCCTGAGGAGACTAGTCAAGGGGCTACCTACACACTGGCCACTGGAGTCAAAAATGTGCAATATATGATCGAGCGTAAGATGAGGAATTATTTCACCAACAAAGTGAACTCCATGAACAAGAGACGATGAAAAATCCTCATTAATCTAGACAGATCAAATGTAAAACACCGTGTAGGAACAATGCGTCCTGAATAATGTTTGGGTTATTTCAATGTAAAAAAAATCTTGTTCCACTTTCCCTCAGAGGCTCCCATTCCGTTACCGTTACGGCCCTCGTGTAGTAGCAAAAAGGTAGTTTCGTCTGTACTTTGAATGCGACTATTCGCCGCACACAGGCAGAACACAAAGGTTATTGCACTAAAACCTCACCACTAATTGATAGTTATGGTACACATAAAATTATGTAGTTCTGCATTAATACTGTCGTGTACGAGTACAAAATGTGTTTATCGGAAACGCGTAGGGATCAGATTCCACAATACCTGGGTTACTGGCTGAGAAGTTAGTGTTTTGGCACTACGTATGCTTCATAGGTACATAGTGAATATCTCCTTAGTCTCGCAAGAAGACAATGATCGTTATTGGAAAAAGACGGGGAATCAGTCTGTATAGATCATCAAGAATACCGACTAGTCGTTCTCCGGTTCTGGAAAGAACCAGCATATCCTTTTCCGATCCAGATCTACACCGTGTTTTTTTTTACAGTAAGCGGCTTTGCTGGATTCCCACCCTGCCATGTGCTCACACAGACACTCATGAAATCTCCATAGTGATGCATCGACCGTACTTTTCGGAAGATGGTGATAAACTTTTCTTATCATGCGACGAATTAAATTACGATAGACCAAGGTTATCACCACCGTATATGATCGAGCAGTCACCACTTTACATTGGGATGGACATACCCATGGCTGAATGAATGCATTTCATTGTGCCCAACAAAGCGGAGCAGTTGCATCAATCAACTTTATGCCATTTCACACATTCGCCTTTAAGCACAACTGGTCTTCTGGCCATAAACATTCAGACCTTCCGATGTATGAAACCCTTCAAAGGACTGGGTTCACCCGGCTATCCCTAAGATATCTCACTGCTGTCTGTGTTGTGGTCAGCGCACACATGCACACGCGAATGCACCCCCGTTTTGTGCCATGAAATTCGTTACCCTGGCAATGATAAGCTGATCACAAGCTCGAGTTGTTTACACAGTTCAGAGTGGTGCGTACGAATAGACAGAGCCTCCATATATCTTAATGGTTTGACATGCGCGGTCGAGTAGGTCAATTTGAACGCCTGACTCGAGATGACGCAATGCTCAGTCTCAAAAAGATGTCGAGCGATTGATGTCCTTTGATCGCTTCATGATGCAAACGTGGGGAATTTGCTGCTTATTGTCTTCTGAAGCCACACTTAAATGTGTTTAACCATTACATGACGTAAATGCCTTTCCGCCCTGCGTGTAAAGTGCACGGATTTTGCCTACTAGCAGGCTTTTCAGTAGTGAGTTGAGAAATTCAACCTCCCCACGGCGTATCCGGGATCAGCGAAGCATTCTTGAAATATGTAATGGAAAACCCACTTTCACATCGTAAAGTCGAACGCCGCAAATCGGAATCGAACCGGCGATACTCTGCTCACCGAGCAGATGCTCTACCAGCTGAGCTACCGCGGTCCGGACAGTCGGATAAGAATAACGCAAGTGAACAGTCGATGATGCGCGAACCACTATTTCAGTGGGACACAGCAACTGTCCTGGTATTAATCACTGGGCTAGCCTCGTCGGTCGCTTTTCAACGGGACGAACAGCATACGGCTGAACGTGATCTAATGGGCATTGAAATATATTCGTAGAATGTTTTGTTGGTACGAGGGGCCTAAATCTCACGTAACGGAAAATCCACTTGCATCTTTCACATCGAAAAGTCGAACGCCCATTGGGAAGTGACCGACAAAGCTAGCCCAATGATTAAAACCAGGACAGTAGTTGTGTACCATTACAATAATGATTCACGTATCACTGATTATTCACTTGCATTATTCACATCTGACTGTCCGCGTCACGATAGCTTAGTCGGTAGAGCGTGTGCTCGGTGAGCGGAGTATCGCCGGTTCGATCCGGCTTGCTGCGTTCGACTTTGCGATGAGGAAGATGCAAGTAGGTTTTCCATTACATAAGATTCAGGCTCTTCGTACCAACAATACATCCTATGAGTCTTGAAATAAGCAGTAAATTGCTGAGTGAAGACCATGGGTTTTACCAAGCTTGGCCGAAGTTGGATTACACATGGAGTGCAAGCCAACTGGGACGTAAAAACCGGCGGCTGAATAGTGGGCACGTGATCAGCTGACCTGGATTGGCTTTGGTTACATTTATAATCAAAACCGTTTTTCCAAGCGGTTTATTTTGCAAGAACAAGTAATTCTCCAAGTGAAAGCTATCTGGCAAACCTTGTGAAAAATCTTGATGCCAGGAGCTAGTTGTGATGGACCAGTGGAACGGCAGTTCTCTTCCTGCACTTGATAATTGAAACATCTGAAAATGATGAGTAATCTTATCAAAGTAGATGTCGCCTGAGCGCTGCTGGTGTGCATTCAAAGAGGATAAAAACAGAGCCACCCCGACATCCAACCACATAGTCCTTCTGGGGCCGCATAACTAGGCAGCTTGGTTTCTTGCTTTCGAGTAACGTTTGGTTACAAAAACGATGTCAAGTGTGAAATGCACAACCGATCAAGTTTGAGAAGAATCACATCTAAGATGAGTTTTATGACAGATCCACCTGTGCTTTACAATTATTAGATTCCTGACAACTTCATAAAAAATAAATCCTGAGTAGGCTTTGAGTACCACGAAGAACTTGGCGAGTCACCTCCTCAATATTTAGGGGAACGTTTGGTAGGGGACAGCAATCCGCTTCCGTCCGGCTCATTATTACGCTTGACTTACTGGGACCCTATGTGGTTCTGCACTCCAATTCTCAATGTCAGGTCGCAGGTAATACCTAATAGCGCAGTGAGTCGTTGTAGTTATGGGGTGTACCCTTTCCACTGCACTCGTGAGTACTTCGTTAAAAACAACCTAATATGGGGCCTGGTAATAAACGCGAGTTCTACTGAGTACCGCAAGATTTCAGCACGAGACACAGAAGTGCATGATGCTAATAATGCGAGATGAGTTATAACAGGACAGTTTGAATCTATCGCAACTCAACAAAATTCTGTAAACTATTTGTAGTGTCTACGTTTTACTTGGGCTCCGTAGGGATCGATCTACTACTGACGGATGAAATATCGTGCAGTTTTGACATGAAGAGAGCCGCGTGGAGTCAGCATAGACATCCTGACGAAGACCGTGTGCCTGACAATCATATCATGCTAAAAGCACAGTTAGGACTCAGTGGATATGCACAGCAGTTGGGGCTTCCTAACAAGCGCGCTGAAACAGTTGCAGAGTGATTCTTCCATGGTTTTCGATGCTGATTTGAGCGTTGAGACCACATGGTGAATGAATCCAAGAAATTTATTAACTAGTGAGTAGACTGACTAGGGTACATCATTCGCATACAGTGACACCACCAAGACAGCTAATGCCGATTATCCTATCGTTTAGTGGGCATTACCGATCGTATAGTAACCGCTGCTGGTTATTTAGTAACCAAATCCTAGGGTACAGTAGTCAAGCCTTTCCGGCGCGTCCACACCGCAGAGGGTCACACCTGTGCACGTGGCTCGCGCAAGCCTACCAAGCCCCGTAATTGGGCCCGGAAATTCACACGTGATGTGATCTTGTGCCGCATGGGTGCGTCGGGAAAGTACATTCACTGCAACCTAGGTCACGGTCGATAACTAACCTGTAATGGTAATGGCGGATGGTTCAGTGCTAGTTTAATGTCAGGCACTCGATTTCTACAGCCAACGAGTAAACAGATCTCTTGTACCTCCCCGAAGAAGCCTAGGATAGATCAACTGGGAAAATCAATTGGTCAAAGTGTTTTGTCTTTCAGTTACGTACAGCAGTTGTGAACACTCATGGAAAATCATGAAAATACCACATTCACAAACGACTCACGCACGTGTGTGTGTATTTAGCGAGCGAGTAAATGTAAAAACCAGAAAAGTCAAATACCAATTGCCAGATTACAACAATTTGAGATTCGCAGAGAAAAGAGAGAGAAAAAATATTCACATCAACAGGGATATGTGTAGTTTTTGAAGCAATATTGGTGATGGTAATAACAGCCCCGCAGGATCACTTCTCGTAACCAGAATCACCGATCAAATGAAAAACAAACAGGAATATCACAAGGCAGAAAAGGAATGCTTGACCGCGAAGACCCGAGTGTTTGTGGGATAAAAGGCGGCAGGTGGGCCGAAGAACAAACCGACGGACGGGCAGAGGAGACAGAGGGAAGAGTACGCATGAAACTATGGGATGCGGGAGATCAGAACGTGGTTTTGCACTTTTTGATCTCGTTCATTATGTGATGAATGTTCACAAGCTGATTGCGTACGGGCATGTTTTTGTAGGGACTCTGTGCCATCACTTGTTGGAACCGATGGTAATGCTGAACCAGTTGGGCAAGCAGTGCCTGCGGTCGATGAAATAAAAGTGTGAGAAAAAAAATTAATACGGTGGAAGCCAGTTTTACTAACCTTTCTTAGGCAATTCCTATGACAACAAACCATGTTACAGTTCTTTAGAACTGTATTTGAAAAGCAAAAGGTAATGTTAGGAGAATATCATTGACTAAGATATAGTAATAAAACATGTACAAAGAGAATTGTCATTAACGTTTACGACTTATCGTTCCGATGCTACTCTGAAAATTCCCCTGGAAAAATAAGTCATACAAATACTGCGGCCAATCACGTAGCATTTTCATTCTGTGGCAGATAGGAGATTTCAGGCTGCCCTCAATCTGGCTCTCGGAAATTTCAATGTAATTCCCATGCATGCCTAGTGAGACCATTGAATGTTTGGAACGGATAACTGTATGGTGTTGGTGGGTTAATGTAAACAAATATGACCACATACTGACATCTTGTATTCCGCAGAAACGAATCGCAATGTTGCAATAACACCAAGAAACTGGACTACCAGATTTTGGACCGGAAAAAATGAAGGTCATTTCTGTCTTGATTATACCGTTTATGTAAAAATATATTCCATAAGTCTAAAAAAAAATACGCATATGAATGAGCATAGCTTCAAAAATGGAGAATTCTCAATATTTCTGACCAAAAAAGACAGACCATTATCGAGCAACAGAAAGGTGCTTAAGGCTTACTTCCACCTGATTTGTGACGGGAATCATCATAAGAGCACTGTTCGTTAAGGCATCAAACATGTTCAGTAGACGGACCGATTGGGACGAACCAATGTGGTCCAGTACAATCTAAAACCTGTGTTAGCCCACAGATTATTCGAAAATATCTTCAAACACGCGTATACGCATTCTGATGCATGAAATTTTTACCAGGATGTATCAAATGCGGTTTTTGTTCTGATCAAGATCGCATAGCTTGTATTTTATCTAATCCCTGAAATGCATAAGGAATTCAGTCACGACTCACTCTCGTGGATGAATACTATGCCAGTTATGTGGGGTACAGTTATTGAATAAACAAATTTATGAAGCAATGAGCATAAAAAGGCCGAAGAAAAACGTGAGAGGGTGTGCGGAGTCTGAAAAAATTCAGTGCAGATTTTTTTCCTCACATTCCTGTATAGCTCACAGAATTTTCGAGCAACTCAAGACTGCACAGCAGTCGAGGAATCTGGCTGTATGCAACTAACTATACTGCTTCCGGTGTCCCATTATCAACGTAGATATTCGAATTGACCGCATAAGCCCTTTTGATCGGAAATAAAGTAGGATAAGGATTCCTGATCATCAGTATCCATATTCTGCGATTTAAAGAAGAGTTATATCCCATGGGTTGAGTTATACAGAAATAGGCCAGAAACAACACACACACACACACACACACACACCGCCCCAGCTGATAATTATTTCTTTTGGATCGCGGTAGAATCTGGCTAGCAGATATTTCGAATACCGACCATATGAGATTGAGAACACAGTCACTTACTTGGAATATTTGAGTTCCCAGTGTGAAATTGGCGAATTCAGTCATGATTTCACCGTGAATTTTCTCGATCGAATTTTTCCAGTCAATGTTGAACCCCTTTACGATCCTTGTGACACGAGCTGGGGATGTTAGAAAACAAGTTCGAATATATTCAAAATGAAGTGGAACAAGCCTGTCAATAAAGATGTACACATGCGATGTGATATCCGAATGGGAAGACATGGAAGTAAATTTGTCGAGTATATCGTACTGAATGCAAAAGTGCAAACCGTTTGTTCTTTCTTATACAGCTGTTCAGCTTTCCTCACGCTGACGTGATTTCCTGTTTTAATCTCAGAAGCATCGGCATGGAAAAACGTAGACCAAGGTGCAGGTGAATTCGGATGAATAGTGACATGTCAGTGTCAGTCATTGGGGAGATGAATTTATTTTTTCATTTGTGCCATGTCTGCGTGTGAACGTATGATCTCGAAGGCTAACTGAACTACTACTTTGAGTGGTAGACCACCAGATCAACTGTAGCAGCGAACCGGGCGACAGCGCATTGCTGTCTACCAGCAATGTGACCGACGGTAGCGGGTTTAAACCTTGACACGTGGTAATAGTAACCAAAGCCGCCGCACTCATTGCATGGTTAATGACTGTCTGAACTGAACTGGACACGGTAATAATAGAGCAATACCCCTAAACCACCAATGTTTGTGGAACCCATCAGCAGATTCTGACACGTTGATACTAGTTAGGATCAAATTACGAATGAACCTTCCTCGTCGTACATCATCCACTGGCCGTATCAAAAAGCGTATCCACTGAGATCTGAGACAAATCTCCGTGTAAGGACTAGCTGACTCATACAGCATACTATCCGAACAGCAATGAAATATTGAAGCGCCTTGGTGTAAAATGATGCTTCAGAACTTTGTTGATCAGACATCAAACTTTATCCTAGCAGACTAAACATCACACGGTTACCCCGGCAACACCTGTGAAGTCGATGTGAGAGCATTTTGTCAATCAAAGATCAAGTATGCACTAAGCCAATTAGACCCGTTTTCTTGAGTGGCTCCAAAACCCGGCCATTACGAAGATACATAGGGACAATCGGTACCTACACAGCTACTACCCGAATATGAAAGAACACTGCACCAGCATTCCTGAGGTTTAATGAAATGTGTGGAGTGTCTGAGGACAGTCTCTAAACTAACCTCTAATTTGGTTTGGGGTCCACGAGATCCCCATACCGGATGCTTGGAGATACAAGGCAAAATGGCCGGGCGTTGCGGTCGGTGGCGATCTAGCTTTCGAACCGTTCCCTCTTCTGTATGATTTCCCATAATAAACCACAGTTGCACCTTTTTCCCCATGGATCCATATCATTCACTTTTGACCGGTTGATATTACGAGTTAGCATCTGAAACCAGAGCCCTGATTTGCGACTCGAATAGTTGAAGGTCGTCACTACTGATGTAGTAAACAATCTAGGCTCGAAAAATGCTAAAAATGTTTCCATAGACAAACACCAACAATTTTTTCTGAACAGTTCGAGTTTCACATGCAAAGGGACGCAAAAGCGGATGCTACATAGACCTCATGGTATTAATAGACTGACAAAAGCTTCGAAGATTCCATATCTGCGTGACGTTCGTCAACTTGAGGGGATACAGCAATGGGGACAAAAAAAGCTTCGATTCAGTTTGGGCGATCTGAATGAACTGAGCGCATCCATTATGGTTGCTATCTCAGCAAAAAATTGACGGGAAACTGAGGCTCCGAGAAGATGAAAATAAGAAAACCAAGAACGCTAGTAGATAACGAACAAGTGTAAACCGAAGAACGCTGTTGGTCACGACGCACTGTCATATTTTCTAATGCCCAACCATTGAGCAAGCGAGTCTCTTGTATCTCATGCGGCGAGTCTAATTCTTTTCGCACGGTTCAGTTGATTGGTTGGGGTTTTCAAATCTTTACCCCATTTTAAATACTATTCACCTCAGCAACTACTGTGAATCCCGGGGGAAATGCAATTCATGTCCCAAACATCATAAGCAATAAAAAGCTGATCAAGATGAGTTCGCACATATCTTTCCGAAGTGCTGATATTGTTGATCAACTCCACACAGGAAACAAGATTTATTTAAGTGATTCATGATTCACAAGTGGGATAGGGGTAAAGAGATGTGTCCTATTGATACGAGAATGAGAACGAGCTTGTCTGTCAAATCACTCGATTCCTGATGTAGTTGAGTCAAATGTAAGTGTGAGGTACACATTTTCCCATAGAGCTGGTGTGATCATGTCTATCAAAATACCCAGGCAATAATGATGAATAAACGATCCAAGGCACGTGTTTTCAACCCCGTCCCAATCGACCAAGTTTGGCGGCACTGCACTGCCACTCGGATCGCTATCACATCTGACCTATTGGGGTCTCCAAGTCTCGGTGTCATGGTTGCCGGATATCCTTTACAGTGTACCGGATCTTCAAGGTCATAGAAATATGATGTTCCTTCTACAATACTCATTCATAAGCGTGGAATTTATAAGAAATTAGAGGGCCGAGCTAGTGAGCTTCGTTTGTTCGCTCCTTTTTAAGCCTGACTGAGCCTTTGTCCCCCCCACCCCCCGTGTCCATTTGTGTCTTCATCCCACATTCGTACTTTGCACACGGAAATTCCAATCCACATCAAATACACGGTTAATGATTGTCCGGAGAAAAAATTAAAGTTGAAACTGGTACTTTTATGATAGGAATAGCCAGTCTTAGCAGTACAAACAAAAAGAGAAGGACAAAGCATTGGGCGTACACAAATCCGAGTTAGTCCCTGACATATTCTACGTCCGCCGGCGGACAAACTACGTGAAAACCGGAGTCTTGGCGACAGAATTCATTTAAACATGCGGAATAATAATAATCGTTAGGAACAATCCGTCTCCATGCAATGAAATAACAGCAGAGATGGTATTTATTACCTTCCTCCGTCCGACTGCTGCCAGACTTCCCGTCTACTGAATCCCAACCAGGCGTTGAGGACATGCCAGCCGTGCCCACTCGATTGTGTCGTGATTCCACATCGCGCACGAACGAGATCAGACTACCAAAATAGGGCGCCAATGCCTCGTCAATAAAAGTGGCTGTATGCTGGGAGGCTAATTCACGGCAACGAACAACCTCCGGAGCATCCGCCGCACCGCGTTCCTTCGGTACAAGAAACAAATAGTAGAACGAAATGAAGTCTGAGGGTGAAAAAGAGCTATTGTGTCGGCCGGGAAAGGATTCCTTGCGCAGATTAAAACAAGCATTGACTGGCAGAAGCTAAAAAAACTCACAAACATATACAATTGAGATCTAACTGAGTTAAAAAGTGTGTCGTCAGAGAGAAAGTGCATGGCCTACCCAAAATATGAGTCTTTGATTGTGAAAAATGCAGTCGCATGATATCAATGGGAATTTCATACAAAGTAGCCAGGCACCTCGTCAATAGATTTATTTTCGTGTTCTGCATATATGCGCAAGTTGCACTTCAACCCCGGGACGACAATTTGCTTGTGCTCCGACAGAAGTATTTTACGTGTCCCGCCCTCTGGCGTTCTGGTTTCAGTACAATGTGTGAGCGGTTGTCTTCATCGAAAAGCTCACTGTAATGATTTATCTGTGCGTTGTCTATTCTACTAGCCTTATCGCAGACGCTGAAACACACTCCTACTTATTGCCGCTTTCAGACTTGTTTACGGAACTAAACGGCCTCGTATACCACTTCATGAAAGTGGATCTAATCAGATCGCACCTGAATACCAAGATGTCTTGTGGGTCTTAATAACTGTCCTAAAGTCGGCACCAACTACCCCCAAGAATTCATTAATGCCCTCAAAATCAGGGATATGCCTGAACGAAATCGGGATGATGGGTCCATTCACAGAAGGTTAACGGGATTGTCTGCTGGCGGCACCTCAGTGTATCCGAAACGATGGATTCAATGTACGCAATGCAAATAGCTATTTTTCTGCATTCGGACAAGTACAGGTGCTAGAAAAATTCGGCAGACGAATTAGTTTCTTCGCACTGAATTTTTCTGTCTTAAGCTTTTCTTAGTACATCATAACACACGGCTAAAATATGAAATTCTGTACGACTTTGATAACGTTAGTTCTGCGGTGATCCATGAGCAGTTCAAATTATACGACCTTGTTTTTTTTATTAAATGCTTTCGCATGAGTGCAGTGGAAGGGGTATATACCCCATAGCCAAGAGGGCCCACTGCACTATTGGGGATAACCGGTAACCGAGCCCTGAGACTTGGTATGGTGACGAACCACATAAGGCTCCAATAGGTCAGATGTGGTAACGATCCGGACGACAGTGAATTACGGTCTACCACCAAAGCACGATAACTCAGCCTGGGAATTAAAAGTCCAACCTTGTGAAACGACGCAAAACGGAGGTGGCCGATGATCAGTTCCTTATCGGATATGGACAAAAATTGAAAAGTTGGCATGCTACTGCTTAGGATACCAACAAACAGTCAAGATTTCATCGCGACAACACCGGAAGATCTTTCACACCACTTTGTGGCTCTCGTCAATTGTGTGATCTTTTTTTATTCTGGTGAACGTGTGTTTCAAATGTCCCCAGATGATTCCACTTTAATTCGCCTCTTCGTCGACTACAATACATGTATTCACCAATACTCAATACACAGTGCACAGTACACAGGCGTAGTGGCATGCAGAACACGAATCAAATAATGAATCTACGGGACTTGGAAAAGAAGCTTATCAGAAGTGGGAACACGGGTTATCATAACAACCGCCACTGACTACAACTTCGAATCATATCCGAAAAGGTTTCCAACCGAGCGCACTGTGGATTTCGAGGTTCTCAGCCAGACAAGCTTGGGAGACCGATAGAGGAAAGCCTCGACGTCCGCGTTTTAACCGATCGGTGCCACATCATGGCCGGACTTCCATGCTGCTTTTTCCAGTCGACCCCAGGCTCTGCAAGCAAAACACAGCGATAGAGTCCATGAGGAGGCATACGTCCCAACCAATGAAGCCGGCGGAATGATAACAGCACACTATTTGAGCATGCGGCATGTCCGCTTCCGAAAACGCGTATACGAACTGTACGGTAGCCGCTTCAATGTTGTCATCAAACTCTTGAGATAATCTTCTGACAACGGTGATCGAAGACAGATAGCCGGTCAATATCAACCGTTCCAAAAGGCCACGTCTCGCAACCGTACACAACCGCACATTGCACACAAGTGTTGTACACTCGACCTTTCACGGGGAAGGAAACGTATCTCCACTTCCATAGGTGACGAAAATTGTAGAACGCCACCCGAGTCTTCGTTATTCGGCTGTCCACCTCATTTCTAACCTTCCCAACAGCACTTATTCAACTTTCCAAGTACACGAAATTTTCGATATTCTCTAGCCTGCTACAGTCGAGGATGAATGCGGGAAGGGATCCCTGCAAATCATGTAGTAGTACTTCACAATTTGCAAGATGAAAAGTACATATCATACCGTGAGACGGACAACGCGAGGCTGTTAAGCATGCACTGCGCCGCAGTAATGTCATCACAACCCACCGCAATGTCGTCGACAATAGCAGTACTCCGCTTGATAGTTGGAATATATGGTTCCTGTGATTGTTCGGAAAACGGCTCGTACCTCATCTATGCTTTTTTTCACAAGTTCTGCGCCAAACAGAATGCACAGAAGCCGTAATTACTCCGGTATCACCCTCAAATAAATGGAAGAGAATTCTCAAACCAGCACACATCAAACCTCCAAGGGGAGGGGAAGTTGGACGAGATTCTGCAAGCATTCCCATTAACTTATAAAGCCACCCTAAATTCAGTATCTGTCGGAAGCTTTTTTGTTGAAGTACTAATGTGTCGGATGCCGCTCACAATACGCCAGTCTTCGCTGGTGCTCACCCTGGTAGTGTTCTCCAAGAAAAACGTTTTTGCTGAGCGTGGCATGGCTTGTGCGGAGGATTATCCAACGAGCTATTCGTATGGGACTGAAGCCAGGATGCGTGATCGTTCTATGGAGAAAACGTTAGCTACTAACCTTGGTTCGGACAGCATAATTTGCTTTGGCAAAGACATTTCCAAGTAGCAGATATAAAAACGGTCTGAACGACAGGGGAAATCACTGAACGAGCTGCTGGACTTGTAATTGACTTACTATACAAAGCTATCACCAAACAACGAGTCTTATATGCAGCTTAAAAGTAGGATAGAGCGAAATAGAGGTCTCGTGCGACTGCCGTTGCTAAGGCCCGTGTTGAAAATATTTCGAGGTGTGTTGGGAAAAGTGCAGTTTTCCAAATATGATACACTGATTTTGGGAAAATATCACTTGCCTAAAATTTTTCAAGTGTCGAGTAACTCGATAGGCATTCCAACATTTTCTTACATCTGCTCGTGCCTCTCATTTTTTCGTTACAATACAAAGTTTCAAGATAACTTACAAGACCAATTCCACACCATAGGAAGAACATATAACCGGCTAGGCACATTGTGAAGATCACTTTCTTGCGGGTTAACTATACAGCTAAACCTGAATGTTACCGTCGTTTTCTTTCTCGCTTTAAACTCCGTCCGAGTCAACCTTGCTTGGATGATCAATAGCTCCAGCTTTATTCCGTTATCGGTTCTTCATCTTAAGGTTGTAACCCATGTGGAATAACACGAAGTAAACAAATCACATGGCAGCATATTGAAAAAGGACGTAGATTGACCGGAGGTCATTCCTAACAGTGTCGGTCGAGAGGTAAGTTTTCCGCAGCTCTGGTTTATTGCATTACAAGTCACGGAATTTGACGTGTTTGTTGACTTGACAGAAACACAAGTAAGTAGGGGAAATAATGAAACAATACTAGCGAATAAAACACCGTAGTGTGAAACTTACCGATAATACACTGATAACCAGATCATAGTTGTTGATTAAAAATACACATCGCAATCGTTGCCTCGGGAACGAATTGGCCAGTCGGGTTAACACTGACTCGAACTGGTGCTGCAACTGAGCCAGACGACTCAAAATCCGTGCGTCCAGAGTCGGAGGGGAATCGGTAATCAGAGAACTGACTGAACCCGGAGATCGTGGAGAAGAACAAGCACCAGGGGCTGAGCTGTTGAAGTCAGGCTCAGAACAACTACGTGCCACATCAGCCGAGGTGCGATCAAACGGCCCAAATCTCGAACCACCAACTTTGGTCTTCATGGATGGCGTATCCGAGTCGGGAAACAGTGGGGCTGTGAAACAAACGAGCTCATCAAGAGAAATAAGTCATCCCTACACGTTATACCTGATCCGACGGCGAAAGAGAAATTAGATGTGAGCTCAAATGTGATTAAGGGAACCCGAAAAAGAGCAAACATCAATGGTACCCGGGATTTCTCAAAGGTAATGGTTACCCAAAACAAGCCCGTTCCCTACTCTTGTGTTCACAGCGCAGCAACTTAAGATACGTTAAAATGCTACACAAAACCAAAAACCAGTCATTAAGTGATGCCTGATTCCCTGACCGATGAATACGCTAATCTCCACTGAGTACATCGGTCTGTATTGAGGAAAGCGCCTAAAATCCTTAGGAAAAGAATGATAGTTGCAGAACAAATGTTATTTCCTCATAAAACTGTAATTCTTGATTATTATTTCCAGTAGCATTGTCTATTTTCCCCACGCTAAGCACACCTACTGCGTATTCCTAGCTTACAGCTCATTGACCCGTCCCGCTTGTCTACTTTTACCTTATACTAACTAAACAAGGTTTTTCGCGTTTGACTTCCAAAAGACTGCATGAATTGTAGAACATTTTGTGTTATCCATTTATTTTTCTGACTTCTGAGAATATACCCGCTAATGTTTGCGTTGTGGTTTGTGTATTCCAACTCCAGCCTCTAAGTGCCTCAGTATGGTTGGGGATGGGTGTCTTAGGCTCCAAGATGACTACTCGTCCTGAACGCCTCTCGAAATGTGTGTCTATCACAGCCCCTGCTGAGGAAGTTCTTCTTACTGCCTTCTCGCGCAGGAGGTGTTCCCACTAAAGTGAAAGGACGAAAGTGAATGCCCGGCGCTCTCCACCGGGTTGGCTGACTAATAGTCAGTCTAGGGGAGATAGCTAAACCCTGATTCCAAACCAACCATGGGTGGCGTATGAGGATTACAACACTATGCCCATCGGCATCTGTGGCGGAGAGGTGCACTGGGCACCTAGAATGTTTGGTCTCATCCGAAGGGCGTATGAACTGAGCATTTAGTCACCGGCTCCCAGTGGGTTACAGACAGATGGACAACCTTGATTTCGATCGCACACTTGTGCTAGATCGTTCAAACCTGAGGTTTATACGCTGAGATTACCCACATGAAGGTTCGGGATAGTGACCCAACCATGCCGTGCCTTTTCATTGTTCTTCCGACTCGTGTTTATGTGAATGCCTCAGTCGTTAAAGCCTGTGAGCATTCTTTTTTTCAATTCATAACATATTAAAATTTAGTAAGGAAGTTAAAACGGGTCGAAACGTATCCGAAGCTGCTGCCCAGTGCAAAATTTTACCGGAGTCACAGAGCAAACGAGCTGCCTAATCCCAAACAGCATATGATACCAGTGATAAAAAGTGCATATGAAGTTGGTGAAGTAGTAACTAATTGTAAATTAAGCGTTAATGTACCATACAGGAAATGGGAAGCCTAATCAGATCCTAATAATGGGGTTCGATAGTCTCCCAAGCGACCGCAGACCTGAGGACCACTGGAGGTGATTGGTAGAGAAGAATCCCGTACACTGGTTGTCAAACATTTTGGTGGGAAACGCTGATCGTAGAGGCGAAGGCAACCAATTCTGAACGCAAGAAAAGAGTACTGAGGTCCCAGGGTTCTGTTACCCAGATACTGAGATCCGACTGCAATCACCCGTATCCGATAAAGAATCAGCTTGTCAAAACGTCGTAGCAAATATTCAAAAGAAACGGCCAAGCGTACGACTTCGTACTGTTTATGAACACGTAACACGGAAGACCAACGCTTAACGGTTTCTTGAAACTCCAGAGATACAAGATAAAATCACTATATATGGGTCACCGTATGCTTCCATTAGGAGTCGGTACGGACGGACTTCAGCCGCTTTCCGACCATCATCGTACAGCGTTAAACAGTAGATTTAGCCCCAGTGACCACTGCTCTTCTCACCATGTTGCACATTGAATTAGAAAGTATGAATATACAAGATGGACTGAGAGTGGAACTACATGGGTGGGAAAAGGAAAGAATGTCCTAGTACCCAACACACGGAATAAACAGTCTAACTGTACAAACGCACATTATTCAATCATTCTGACTAGACAGAAAGCGACAACACGATCGTCACTATTCACGATTTTCCCTGGCATATCCTTCAGTGTCGCCAACCAACTAGTAGACGGATCTTTTGGACCCCAACCACGAAGAAGTGAAACAACTACTTTTCCTAAGTTCGTCGTACATTTTCTCATTCCTTGCTGCCACGTCATCTGTTGACCTCCAAGTGGTCTCTTCCACTCCTGAGGGAGAACGGAGAATAGGACACGGTATGGTAGACGTGTGTTTGTCATACATAACATGTCCCCCAATCAACGAAGTCTACTAAGTTCGATACGCTATGATAGAACGTCTTCTGAATTAGTATCCAATACTCGATTTCTGACTTCAGTATTGCTTACTCGGTCATTCCACCTAGTCTTAGCGATACTGCGCAAGCAACAATGGTCGAAAACCTCAAGACGACGAATATCTCCCACACGCAGACTCCAAGTCTCGCAACTATTCAACAAAAGTGAATGCACCGCGGCACAGTACACATGACCTTCAACTTCAGTGAAATATCAGATCGACGCCACAAGTGCTTCAGTCTAGCGTACGCCGCTCGAGCTTTGGATATACGCGTGCTCACTTCCGCTACCGTGCTTCCATTCGTCGTCACGCTGCTACCGAGGTAAATGAAACGATCGACAGCTGACAGCACCTCCCCATCGAGCATCAAGCTCGAAATCGTTGACGTCCAGTCTTGTAACATCACCTTGCACTTTGAAGGTGCAAAGCGCATGCCGAATGGAGCTACAGCTCTCCCAAGTCCATCTAGTGCACGTTGAGCATGTTCCGTGGATTCGAACAAGCAGACAACGTCGTACGCGTAATCTAGGTCACATAGCTTTCCACTATTTCCTAGTTCGACGCCCACATCCTGGAGACTTCGCGGCACACTCTCCACTATTTTGTCCATGATGAAGTTGAACAGGAATGGAGAAATGAGACATCCTTGTCGAACACAACTGGTCGTTTCGAACTGACCGGATAGTTCACCGTAAACTCTTACGCGGCCAGAAATATCAGAATACAATGATCTCAGTAGGTTCACGAATTTCTGGGGCATACCTTTTCGATGAGGAACACTGAAAAGCGCTGTTCGACCAGCTGAATCGAATGCGCCTTTCAAGTCTAAGAAAATCATTATTGTCGGTCGGAGGTGCTTGTGACACGTTTCAAGTAGTCGGCGAAGAGTAAAAATCTGGTCGGTACATCCTCGACCTGGGCGGAATCAAACTCGTTGTTCGCAGGTGTTCCTCTCGCGAGCCCGTGTAAGACGGTGCAGCAAAATCGAAGCTAATACTTTGGTGACTATCGGAATTAAGCTAATTTCACGATGATTACTACTGTCATTGCGTATTCCTTTCTCGAAGATGGGAACAATCAATGACTCGTTCCATATTAACGAAATACGGTCCTCGTTCCAAATGTCACGGAGCAAGATGGTAAGTGATTTTATCAAAACATTCCCACCCAGTTTGAAAAGAACTGGGGGAAGTTCGTCGGGACCTGCCGCTTTCCCTCGCATTAGTAATCTAATGCATGATTCCACTTCTACTTCCGATGGGGGTTCAAGTGATACCACCCAAGGCATCGCAGTTGTTGATACAGGAGTAACTACACTAGCGTGCGGCCAGCTAAACCGTCCCTTGAAGTATTCGGCCCAACAGTCGAGCCTTTGCTGCTTGCCATGGATGGGTTCTCCATTTCTATCGCAGATCGTTTTACCGACCTGGATGCGCCGTCCACCGGTGTCACGAATAAGTCTGAACAGTCTCTGACTGTTACCTGAAGCAGCTGCTATTTCCATTTCTTCGGCTACCGTGACCCACCAATTTGCGCGATCCTTCTTAAGGCTTCGCGTAACTTGCCCATGTAGCTTTCTCCGCATCTTATTCATCTCCTTACAGTTCGAGAACTGTCGCTTTTGCTCCATTAGGCTCAACGACTCTTGCGAAATCCAGTGTCTTTGATGGACAACGGATCTAGGACCACAGGCAAAACCTGCTGCAACGTGCATCGCCTGTTTGATGTGAGCCCAATGCTCATCTACATTACTGATCGTTCAAACCCAGATTTTGATGGGAACAATTCGTTTTAGTATTGATTTACCCACCGAGCTTTGCAGTTTTATTTCAAGCTCGATGATAAGTTATAAAATGCTGTCAAGACAATCGCGGGAAAAGTGCTGATGCTGTTTGACAAACGATCTTATGACAGCTAGACAAACCAACCGAGGAGATCAGAACGGTTAAAGAACTCACTGCCGGGAAATGCATGCCCGATCGAATGCAAACTGGCCGCGAGCTCCGCATAGCGTCGTGCAATCGGATGTGGGCGGATAAGGGCATAGGCTCGAGCGGGGAGACTCCCACCTCCGCTCGTCACCCCAGTACCGGTGGTCAACCCACGAACTCCGTTCACAAATGACGAGACATCGAAATCGTTCTGTAACGAGGCAATATGCGCATCCAGTCGATCGGTCACACGTACCCACAACGCCTCAGTGCTATCTGTCCAAAATCTTTATGGGGTTAGGGAATGCGAATTTACAAGTTGTGAGAGCAAGTAATGCCCTTAAATTCATCTAAGATCTCCGTTTTGAAATAGTATAATTGATTTCAGTCCTTAATGTGCAAGCCCTGAATCGTCATCGTAAATCAACAAGCTGGGGTCATTGGGCTAACCAAAGATTTTTTCGTCATCTCTCAACCATTCGATGAGGCACATTGCAACAACTGTTTTTTTTGGTGGGGAGGGGGGGGGTCCGGAGTAAGAGTTGTTTTAGCTGTGGCAGGATAACAACTAATCACAAACTGTGGATCTCCATTAGGGGTCAATAAATCGCCCTGGAAAGACGTTTGGTGGAATTTGATTTTGAAACTATCTTGAGAACAGATAACGCTACTTGAATACAATCGTGCACAAATAAAGGTCAAAATGTCGCGTTAATTTGCTAACGACCAAATGAAGTTTCGCTAAGTCAGAGACCTTTTCATTGACTGAAGTTTGGTATAAATTACATGACTGCATTGTATTTGCATCTGCGGCCGCGTGTGGTAACATTAGCAACCGTACCAAATACAGACGCATTCGGAGATGGTAAACTGACAATTTATTGTGATAACAATGGAAACGTGAACATCGGGAAGGACAACAATTGCTCAGTTCCATCTGTAGGCTGCGAAGTTGAAATTCTCAGGCGTATGTTGCAGTACGGTTGCGAGCTTAAAATAATGTGCGAGAAAATTCAGAAGCACGCTGAATCATGCCACGTAAATCACGCCAGCACGTCGCTGGGAGTAGCGACCTTGAACTTCAGTGAAATAACCAATCTAAATCCGTCTCAACAGAGACAAAATGAGACAGCGCGTGCATACTGAAAATTTGTTCACTAAAAGGTTCACCGGCAGGTCACATTTTTCGAATACGCTACTTATTCTATCACCGGTCGGAGGACAGGTACGGTGGCGACACCAGCACCAGTGACAGAACTAGCAGAAGTAAAAAAAAATTGAAATGGGTCGAAGGCTTTGTTCCTTGTACCGTCCTTTTTCTGAAAATTTAAACAGTGACTTGGTTAGATATTTGTAACTATTTGCATAGACACGTGATCGCCGTTGGAGAATCCGGGTCAGCCTGAGTCCACACATGACCAACCGAATTCAGGACATTCAAACTACTGAGCATCACGGACTCACTTGTGTAACACAGGCACGTTGCGTTCTTTCGCCCGTCTGAGCATGGCATGTAACAACTGCAAACAGATTAGTAGACCAAGGGCGTCGTGCACCGCAGATGGGATCAGCTGGGTTTCGGTGTGCTTCTGAATCCACGACAGTGTCCGACCGAGGACTAAATGGAACAGACTATGCAATGCAGCGCCGCTCTGTGCTCGACTTTGATTGTGACCGTCTGTGGATACCTCGCCTGAGCCGGCACTTAAAAGGAAAAAGTCCGAGAGGAAATAGTACTCCCGACAGGCTGCATCCAGTAGAGCAAAGTGGATGGAACGGAACAGTACTTCTATTGGGTACTAGGACAAAAAACAGTGGAAGGAAATGTGCGTGATGTGGAATGAAGGGCAGAAAAAAGTCGCAGAGGTAGGTTAGACGATCATACTGGTAAGGACAAGACTGAGACATCGAATAAATTACGGTTGAATAGGGTGCGCCGAAAGATAATATGAACTGCCATTACTTTTTCATGATTCGATGACCAAATTGTCCTGTTTCAGTGTATTATAGCAGTGGTGTGACAGTTCGTTTTCTGCGTGGGAAGGCCGTTCGAGCATCGTACTGTGCACTGTGAGGGTGTCAAAGGTTTTGAAATTGAAATTGGTATAACCATTACAAATTCGCTATTCCGCGACACTTGATTGCTATCTCAGTATGACCTGTTCGAATACGAGAGCATGAGTATGGAAACTGCCCGAATAAAATGAAGTGCAAAGATGAACACTATGGGTACAGATATCTAGTACACACTGACAGTAATTATTGACTCCTGATTGGAAATGATTTGAAATCAGTAAGCAGATTAACGGAAATGGCGATCGCTGAATTGAGGACGGGGAATAAGCAAATAATTGATAACTACTCGCACGTAGTAACGGACAGTTGACGAAAAATCGGGTGTCAAAGTCTGCATGCTCAGGAATCAGAGATTATTCGACACTGTGTCGTAAATCTACAAATCTAGAATATAGAAGGTCTGCCCGGTGTTTTTATCCTAATTTTGGCTTCAAAGTGACCGAAAAAGAAATGACCAAAATCAGCAATGGGCGTGTATACCTTGACCTCAGCTTTGGTAGCTACGTGTGGTAGAATGATCGATGATTCCACACTGGATTGGCCCAGAACGCGCACGGCACGATCACCCAGACCAAACAGTCCGAGTCGAGATCCGACACCGGTTGTGAGCCCACCACTGCTAGCAGCCAAACTCGTATGACTACTGGATGAAGTAGACAAACCCATTGCGCCCATCATTGAGGTGGCAGCACTTGAGCCACACTGATCGTCCAAACGTTTGGCCAACAGCACATCCTTCTCAGATGAGGTGTCCAACTGATAAGAGGAATCATAGGGAATCGGTCTATTAAACCGCTTTATCGACTCTAAAATATATATGATGGACCTAGGAATCATGGGACAGTTAGAAATTCATTGAATACATTACAATTTATGCATTGTATCTGCAACTATTGGTTCGACTGCACGCTGAAATGTATCACGTTAAGCCCATCGACATCTCACGAAACCCAAACAATGACATCTAACGACCAGTAAACACCAAGGGCATTTATATTCGCTACTCATTCTTGTCATGAGTGATTAATAATGATCGTTCGCAAAACCACTTGCCATCAGGATTTTGAAAACGGACCTTATTTGCTCCCTCGCTCTGGGGACAAACTGATCATCTCAAACAAACTTCTTGATTATACCCTGGTAATGGTCTGGACAAATGACATTAAACAAATGCTTAACCATTTCTTCGGTCTGTCAGTAGGTGTCCCCGTTTTTAGCTGATGCTGTCCGACTGACCACGTGAAAAATAGTTGTGTGATATGGCCAACCTGCTTGTTTGGTCCCAATTATAAACTTCAGGCAACACAGCGCGTCATTCATCGAAACAAGTATTACACAAGCCATCGATCGTTGAATTATAGGATTTTGAAGATGAAGAAAAAGTTTTGGTGTCAGGGAGGAGAAATAGCGCGACTTTAAGGCAGTCTGTTCGATGTATAGAAACTAGCGGCGGTACACAATCATAATGTACATGAATTATTACAGAACAATTCATAATACATTGTGCTATCAAATCAACACTGGAGATGTACGGAAGGATCTAACAGCTGTTTTATCTAGCCAGTAAGCAACGACTGAGTCTCAGCTAGGGCTCAAACCTATCGTGAACGATTGTGAGTTTCATGAGTCGATCATTAGGATACTCGGAGATGGCTCTCAACAGCACGCTTCGCGACAACATTAGATGATATAGCACCCATCAATCACTGGTTTTGTATGCTGACCTCTTTTGAATGATTGGGAAGACTACCAATTAAACTGATGAAGTAGCCAAGCTCTGCCGGTTTTTCGTAATGCCTTCGTCGTACTTAGACCCTGATCAAGTCTGTTCCACTAGCTCTAGCAAAAAGACCCAACTGTTATGGATAGACGACGACGTGCTGTCTGCTAACGGAACCAGGCCGTCTACAGACGATGAGTCTGCCACTACCCTCACAAACCCTTCATGAGAAGACGCCCATGATCATAGGGAGTCGTTCGTTATATGAATAACCTCATCTTTCTGTCGATCGAAGGCAGCTACGGATTGTCGCTATATTTTGATGTTGACTTAAAACAACCTGTACAGTCCGATGACGAACGCGTGAGACGCACAGCCTTGTGAGCGGGATTCCATAACCAGTACAGATTCGTTGAATACGCGCTGATGATGATTCCTATGCAGGATGGTGCGACTGTACAATGTTTCCACAGCAAATTTATGATGCATCACGGCTACATTGAACTCCAACACTGAAAGGGTTATGCACAAAATATCAAAAGATAGGCAACAAGAATTTTTGAAAATATCTCCTATTCAGCATCAGAATACATTGTAAGTGGGCAGCTCATTTCAAGATAAAACCAAGTGAGTAGTGTACACAAAAAAGATGTGACCGGTCAGCGGATCACTCATTTACGAAGTCCTGCTGTTGAAACAGAACGATCCTCGCGAATTCGACATTCACGATGAATGTGAAACCACTGCAATGATTTGCGCATCATACATTGTCTATTTACTTAGTACGTTTTCTAACATAAATTATCGCGAAATGCTTTAGTGATAACGCAACAGCGATGGTGGTTCAGTTCCTTCAATCATCAACCAATGAAGCGTGATGACTTCTTCAGTCGTCGAGAGAAATCCCAGATACTCCACTCCTGCGTTCATCCAGTGTAGGCTTTTGATCGGTAAACTGCTCCTCTCCGTGTTTACAATCTGGAATTGCTTATCCAGGAGCACAGGGGCCGGAAACAGATGTTGTCCAACAACTGGTTTCAGTGAGGCTGGACTTTGTCTGACCTTTAGCCATTGACCTGTCAGTCATGATTGCACTTCTGGCTTAATGAAACCATTCTACGTAGCTCTTTGGCTCTAGGGTGCACGCAAGCCATCACATCACATCAGGGTTTAATCCCGTCGTCCAGTCACGCTACGCGCCATCATCCGAACAATTCTGAGCCCGTGGAACACAAACTAGCTGATGGGTTGCCAAGCAATTCACACCGTATTCATAACAAAGTTATCTCAGTCAATCAAGGTAAAATGCGATCGGTGTAGTTGTTGGATGTACCGGTGTTATCACATTTCATTTGCATTAAAACCCTAGATACATAGAAGGAACATATCACTAATGCATTCTTCGTTTAAGCTTGGTGTGGAGCCTAAAGCCAATAATCCACATAAATATCGGTTAAGGCCGCTAACCTACTTCTCTATCATCCAATTTTCACGTACACCTTTCTGCCTGACTTCCGTAGTTACTTTGTGGTATTTGCATTATTTGCCTACTAACAAAACTTAATAGAGAGTTGGGAAATTTGACCTCCGCAGGTTCTACTCAGTATTTCTGTCCACACTACACACAACCAATGGGAAATTCATGAGGCGTTTTAATTACTTCACAGTCACAGTTTGACTAGATACATTTGCCATGATCTGAGTTTATTCATGGTAATTGTTCCTCGAATAATGACGATCTGTTTTAAGAGACCTCAATTCGTGAAACCCAAACTGTTCCACGATCTGCTGTGAAACGGCGATCAGATAATGAATAGAAGAGGCAGGAGAGAATGCTTACTTGTAGTTTTGTCAGTTTGGAGCAGTAGGCTTTGAAGTAGGAATAGTACACTTTGCTCATGGTGTTCACATATTCGCTACGGACTTCAGTGGCGATTTCCCGATCGTGTGCCAGAAGGAATTCGTTGTAGAATCTATCCGACGGGTTGGCATGCCCAGGTGAAGCGCGGCAAAGAGAGGGGCAGAAAAATTGGGAACAAGCGCACGTCAATGTGGCTTCATATTGATGGGTACAAAAGGACACGACAGACAACCAACCAAGTCATATTAAAGAGCCTCCACAATTCGACACCGAAACTCGATATTACATCCAGAATCAATGGTTAGGGATTTTTCTTAAACAGTGAAAATAATCTGGTAAACGATAGGAATCAATAAATGAAATATATTGGTTTAGCATGAGTCGTTCTTTGAATATATGTTACTGTTAATTACGAATCGTAATTAGAGTTTGTCCTTTTGTCTTCTGTTTAGTTACTTATTAGTAGTGAGTACATGCATCGTGAACCCCGGACATTCGTAATGTATTTTCCCTGTTTCTAAGGTATCACATCAGTTTATACTTGAGTTTCTTGGTATTTATTACATGAACAGTTCACGTATTTGTTCATAACCTTGTTTTCCCGAAGGTCTACACTTTTACTGTTATATAATCCATCCGAGTGTTTCATCTGTACTACCGAGCAGAGGCTCGAACTCCCAGTCTTATCGTTTCTGTCAGTGCACTCCACTATTGGCCGTCATACGTCAACGGCATTAACAGATCTAGTGCCGGATTCGCCTATTCATGTTGACACGTGCCTTTGTTTACTCCACAGACTTAGCTCATTTGTACTTATTTGTTAATGACACTTTTTACCATTGCAACCACAGTCCAATTCACGCGTTTGTAATCGATTTATTGATCTTTGACGATAAACGCTCTTGATTTATTGACTGTACCGCAACCGAACTGCGCTACAGTTTCGTTCAGCTGCCTGCTAAGTGGACCGTTTTTATTTTCTGCGCTGTCCCGATTTTCGGAAGCTTACTGCCCATTGTTCTTGGTTTGTCACCTGGCTGTAAGTCCTTTATTTGCTGTATATTTATGTTTATTGTATTATTTAGAACCACGAATCATCGATAAACACGGTTATTCGATTGGAATTTGTTCTGCTGCCCGTAATCGTGTTCTGCCCATATCGTGCGTGTAGCTAGAGAAACTAAGTTACTGCTAGATTCACAGCCCTAGAAATCGGGATAGTCGCAACAGTTAGCCAGTTAACCAAATCACTGCTTTGATTTACTGCCCGAATCGGAATTGAAGAAATTCTGTCAAATGCAGCCCCACCACGATTCCGACAGTGAACGTCAGTTATCACAAGGCCCGTCCCCGGACTCAAAGCTGAATCGAGAGCTGAAATTGGCAAAATTAAAGATAAAAAGGTTGGAGCTTGAGCTGGAAACCGAAAGACATATCAGTGATATCAGAATGAGGCTCGCAGAGAACATAAGTGAGCTGGAAGCGGAAAAACGGTCAATACTGTCGGCCCAGACTTCTCGACCACCTACTCCGCAGCCATTTGAGAAGCCCGAACGAGTCGAAAACTATGTACAGTCTCTCCCAACTTCAGATGATCAACCTGTCGACCAGATATCCGTCAAGGAACCTGGAATTCGTGTTTTGACTCAGAAACAACCAGTGCCAAACAAGGTCTCTGAAAACGATCAGTTATTGAAGGAAAAGTACTGCGCAACGATTAACGAATATATATCAAAAGGTTACGCTGAGATGGTACCTGGGACTGAGCAAAACCTAACTGGCCCCCACATATGGTATCTTCCGCAACACGGCGTATATAAACACGCCGACCGAACCAAGGTTAGAGCGATGTTCGACTGCGCTGTGGAGGTCAATCAAACATCACTGAACGAACAAATACTAACGGGACCAGACCTTGTCAATAGTTTGTGCCAGGTGCTGCTGAGGTTTCATGAGTACAGGTACACTTTGGTAGCCGATATTGAAGCTATGTTTCACCAGGTGAAGGTCCCACCAAGCGACCGCGATTGTCTGAAGCTTCTCTGGTGGCCTAACGGTAACGTGACCAACAAACCAGAAGTATATCGTATGACGTCTCATCCATTTGGGGCCACCTCGTCGCCGTTATGCTGCAGCTTAGCGTTGCAGAACACTATCGACTGTAATATGGCAATTTACGGCACTGCAGTGATCAATCAAGCCAAGAAAAGCTTCTACGTAGATGATTATTTGATGAGTTTACCTAAAATGGAGGACGTTGGAAGAATGGGAAGGACTTTGCGGCACGCTCTACTGCAAGGCGGTTTCAACTTGACTAAATTCTTCAGTAATGTGCCACATGCTTTGGGAGAACTGCCGGAAGCAGAAACCAAACCCATTTTCCTTGATCGACAGCCAGCTGAAGTAAAGCGAACTTTGAGAGTACAATGGGATCCACCTTGGGAGGAAAAACATACCCGGAGAGGTGTACTTACATACATCGCTTCAATTTACGACCCCATGGGGCTGGTATCTCTAATTTTGTTGCCTTCTAAATTGCTTTTCCAGAACCTATGTCGAAGACAGGGCAAATGGGACGAGGAAATAGCCCAGGAGGAAATCGACCGATGGGTTGTGTGTCTCAGTGAAATTCAAGCAGTATTTAATCTACGAATTGACCGTTGTATACGTCCGATGGATGAGAAAAAGGATCCAAGACTGGAACTACATGCATTTAGTGACGCTTCAGGACTGGGTTATGGAGCAGCACTCTATTTACAATCTGTTACCGAAGATGGAATGATAAACTGTTCTCTAATATTGGGGAAGTCTCGTGTAGCTCCCTTGAAATCCGTGACCATCCCGCGCTTGGAGCTTGCGGCTGCTGTTGTCTCAGTAAGATTAGTTGCCTTTGCCAACGAAGAACTTTCCGCACCTATCTGCCCGACTACGTTCTGGACAGACTCGCTAATTGTTTTGCAGGCGATACGAAATACCAAGTCTCGTTTCGAAACCTTTGTGGCCAATCGTCTGGCAGTGATCCGTGAACTTTCGGAACCTGAACAGTGGGCCCTCGTGAACAGCAAGGACAATCCAGCTGATATGGCTTCGAGAGGTACCAGCCCGAGAAGGCCGCTAGATGCACTTTGGTTTAATGGCCCACGATTTCTCTTGCAGAATGTGTCTTCGTGGTCTGCACAGCCTAGTCCCACCGTATCCATTCATATCGAATTGGTCAAAAGGGTTCGCGTGAACGCAGTGCAAACATCAGATACAGTCGGCTGGATACAAAGATTCCGCAATGCCAAATCTTGGTTAGGCTTGCTGCGACAGATTGCTTGGTTAAGGCGGTTTTGTTTTTGGATTCGACAACGACATGAAACGGGTGTTAGTCAGCTGAACGTCGCCAAGCAGTTGAAACCATCAGAATTACAGTCATCAGAACTAGCCTCACTTCGTTTGGTGCAAAAGGACTGCTTTAGTAAGGAGTTAAGAACAATCTCCGAAGGATCAGAGGTCCCGAGCATGTCCTGGTCAGTCTCAGGACGATTGCAGAAACTTCATCCGTTTAAACACTGTGGTTTACTACGAGTGGGAGGTGGCCTACGATGGGCACTCCTACCTTTCGAGTCAAAACATCCTGCAATTCTACCGAAGGATCACTTCATCATCAAACTTTTAGTGCAACATTATCACGAAGTGAATGGCCACGCTGGTGCAGCACATGTGTTGTCACTATTAAGAGAACGTTATTGGATTACACACGGCTACTCTACAGTTAAAAATATACTACGAAAATGTTTTCATTGTAAACGTTGGCATTCCCAGGCACAAAGTCAAGTAATGGCACCACTTCCTGAGGACAGAATGTTATTCGGCGAGAATCCGTTTACTGCTGTCGGAGTAGACTACTTCGGTTCCTTATTGGTGAAGCACGGTAGAGCCACTGAGAAACGTTACGGGTGTATATTTACTTGCCTGTCCATGAGAGCCGTACACCTAGAGGTCGCCTACACCCTAGACACCGATTCCTTTCTTTCTGCGTTTTCTCGGTTTGTGGCAAGACGAGGATGTCCCAGTGTTGTCTACAGTGACAATGGAACGAATTTCCGAGGCGCTGAAGCAGACTTGAGGCGATGCCTGAAGGCTTGGAACCAAGACAAGATTCTAAAGACACTTGGGAATAGAGACTGGGAATGGCGCTTCTCTCCACCGAAGGCAAGTCATCGCGGAGGTGTATGGGAACGTATCATACGATCTGTCCGCCGAATTCTGCTTTCACTTCTAGCTGATCAGTTGGTCGTAGATGAGGCGTTAGTAACGATGTTCTGCGAGGTAGAAAGAATACTTAATGATCGCCCTCTAACCAGAATATCGAATGATCCCGATGATTTCAACGCGATAACACCCAATCACCTTCTTCTCCTACGAGGTATACCAGCGACATTTCCTTCCGAGCTACCAAACAACCTGTTGAACCGAAGATGGCGACAGGCGCAAAAGCTGGCAGATGCCTTCTGGGCTCGCTGGTTGAAGGAATACTTGCCAACACTACAAACAAGATCAAAGTGGAATAAGCCTAGCCGAAAGCTGAACGTAGGCGACTTGGTTCTCCTAGCTGACACGCACGCACGGAGAGGGGCGTGGCCCAAAGGGATAATTGAGGAAACGGTTATGGGAAGCGATGGACGAATCAGAGAAGTTGCAGTACGCACAGCCAACGGTGTTCACCGAGGAGACATACGACAGCTGTGTCTTCTAGAGTCTGACTTATGCTCATGAATGTGGTTCGTGACATTCCCCCACCCCGGGGGCAGTGTTAATTACGAATCGTAATTAGAGTTTGTCCTTTTGTCTTCTGTTTAGTTACTTATTAGTAGTGAGTACATGCATCGTGAACCCCGGACATTCGTAATGTATTTTCCCTGTTTCTAAGGTATCACATCAGTTTATACTTGAGTTTCTTGGTATTTATTACATGAACAGTTCACGTATTTGTTCATAACCTTGTTTTCCCGAAGGTCTACACTTTTACTGTTATATAATCCATCCGAGTGTTTCATCTGTACTACCGAGCAGAGGCTCGAACTCCCAGTCTTATCGTTTCTGTCAGTGCACTCCACTATTGGCCGTCATACGTCAACGGCATTAACAGATCTAGTGCCGGATTCGCCTATTCATGTTGACACGTGCCTTTGTTTACTCCACAGACTTAGCTCATTTGTACTTATTTGTTAATGACACTTTTTACCATTGCAACCACAGTCCAATTCACGCGTTTGTAATCGATTTATTGATCTTTGACGATAAACGCTCTTGATTTATTGACTGTACCGCAACCGAACTGCGCTACAGTTTCGTTCAGCTGCCTGCTAAGTGGACCGTTTTTATTTTCTGCGCTGTCCCGATTTTCGGAAGCTTACTGCCCATTGTTCTTGGTTTGTCACCTGGCTGTAAGTCCTTTATTTGCTGTATATTTATGTTTATTGTATTATTTAGAACCACGAATCATCGATAAACACGGTTATTCGATTGGAATTTGTTCTGCTGCCCGTAATCGTGTTCTGCCCATATCGTGCGTGTAGCTAGAGAAACTAAGTTACTGCTAGATTCACAGCCCTAGAAATCGGGATAGTCGCAACAGTTACTAAACAATGATGACCATGAAATCTAAAAAAATTATAAACATTACAACAAATTCCAAGAATTTCCGTGCATATAGGAACAGGAATAAGGTATGCTTGTTTTCGGTTTGTCGTCGAGGAGAGTAGACGGAAGATTCACACGTACAGGTTTCTGTTTTTTGAACTGGACAAAAATCTCTAGGACCTTTAAGGTACGGCTTTCGAACCCTGTCTCCACCGGTCATCGCATTGGTGGTAAATAGTAATTCGTTGTCGCCCAACTCGTGTTCATATCTAACCTATCGGAGAGGGGAGGCTTATGTGGTTATGCCATTCAAGTCCCAGGATCATGGATGATGGTTATCCTCGATACTGTGGTGAACTTTTGAGACCACGGTGCATTCAATTTCCATTGCATCCAAGCACAAACATGAAATGAAAAATTCAGTGTTTTAGGCTTCCAAACAGTGAGAATAAAAGTAAAAATAAAAGGCTAAAATTTCGCTCTCAACATTAGAGGCCAGTTGACTGAAAAACTCCAGTGTGATCAGTTTCAGAGTTAGTGGCTGCACAGTGTTAAAACTTCGCAACAGCGACTAAAGTCGTCAAGTGTGCTGTTGACTACTGCATATGATTGCAAGTCATCGTGGGCTGCAAGACGAGAGGAGATAGGAACACATCATCGATGATTCCTTATCAGCTATAGATGAAAAAACTTGTTCCAAGCTTCAAACATCAGTACTCAATATCGATAGTGTACCAAAATAAAGACGTTCAAAACACTTTCTGAGCAGCGTTTTACACGTACAACTGGTCGTGATGAGTCGCATGAGGGCATGTGCTGGCACATCGCCAACAGAGAACCTAGTTCGTTTAGCAGACAGCAATTCATCCTATCCCGAACTGAGGACAAGAGTGGAGCGAACGAAGCGGACCGTGGGACCAATCAACTACCAACTTTGGTCTAAACCGAATCAACCAGCTGAGTTTGTAACCAGACTAATCACTCAGAAGAGCTAGTTGCGAATAAAAAGTGAACCAAAATTTTGCGGGTCAGGAATTGGCTATGACCATCATGCAACCCAGTTACCGGTGGTGGTCGAGTGATTTAGGACGTTTGATTACTACGCTGGAGGTCGGAGGTTCGAATCCTCACCATAATCGGTTGCTCTGGTAGTAGACAGCATTCCACTGTCACCCGGATCGTGACCACACCTGACCTGTTGGGACCTTAAGTGTTTTTCCATCACTCAGGGTCTGGCTTCTGGGTATCCCTAGTAGTGTAGTGGGCCTTTGTATGCACTCACACACATGCACATGTGTACGAATAGAAAAAGATAAACTGTCGTTTTCCTATCAATAAGTGGAGGTGGTTCGAAACCACAAGTCTTCTCACTAGGAATAGTGGTGGTCACAAAACAAAGCGCATCTCCATTAATATAAGTTCATATAAAAGTGGCACTAGGAATGAACTGCTCACCGAAACTTCAACATTTGGTTCTGTGGAATCTGATAATTTGTCAGTGGTTTGCGAAGTGAGTAGATTTTCTGTAAAAGATACTCCCGTATTTTTGTCACTGCCTGAAAGCGAATAAAAGGACCAGAGTGAAAAGCGTGAAACAGAGTCACAAGACTAGAAGATAAATCAAACAACCGAATAATTTCTTTTTTTGATGTTTACATTTCAATGGGAAAAGTTCTTCCTATGAAACGACCTCAATAGGAATGGTACTTGAAGTCACGGTTTTACTTGACTAAGTCTCTCGAAGTTGGACGTCTGAGATTTCAAACAATGTCGCATTTGAGTTACATACCCAGCTCCTCTAAGCTAAAAAATGAAACCACGTCGTGAACGGTGATGTACAATAGGGACACACATCGGTCTCCTGAGCTTGAGAGAATTTAGCGGACCTTATTCCATTGTAACAACCATTAGCAGATCATTGGTTGTAGGGGTTCACTGATTCCTACTTCTCGGCAGCAACCTAACTCGAATATCAAAACAATCATCAGGAGTGAAAATGAGGAAGAAGACCATAAATAATAGTATCATTTTGACTGCTAAGTTGTGCAAATACAAGTGTCGCTTATCATGTCACGTAGTGATATCTTCCTGCATATGATCACTGAATGGATGAATCTCGTGGTTATGTAACCCACTGTGGAAGCCCGATACGCTCGAAACGACCAGATGCATTGGTCCGGCACCAGCAATGGGCTATCATCACTCACAATTGGGCACACAGTGACTATGCTCAATAAAGTTAGTTAATAAAGCTGATATCTTCCTTCCACGATACGGACCATCAAGTTTAATATAGATTCTGATAAGTGGTATACTATTAATTAGTCAAACCAAACAACAATCCGACTACACGGTAAGTCTTTAGTGTTACGCCTTGCGGTTGCAACAATTTCATTCAACCTGTCAAATAGGGATGGTTGGAAATCACTTTGGTTTGTTCTAGCAGAATGCATTGTAACTGCAATTATTATGTGCATGATCATTTACACGTAGTGTATTTCTGAACATAGTTCGTGTGACCTCATAGTTAAGTATTTCTCCGATCGTTATGGTAAAGTAAATCAGGTGACTCTGGAGAATCTTGGACAAATCGACGAATTTCATCTGGCTTCCCCTTTCCCCATCACTTTTTCGGTCTTCTAGTGAAAGATTGCCATTTTTCAAAGGATCATTAAAGTTATATCATGCTCCAATGGTATCTCCCGCGCTAAACTAAGCAGTTTTCTAACAGAGGTGCACTTTGCTTCGCATGAAAAACCTTGCAGTAATACAATAATTTGACTTAACTTGAGGAAATTGGTAAGTGGTAACGTGTTGGTCTTGGAAGCAGGCAGTTCTAGTGAACCGCGTAGTCGTCTACATTTTCCAATGACACCGTCATTTCGTTTTCAATTCGACCATATGAGTAATAGCACGAGATACAGAAATACATGTAATGCGTTTGATAACAAAGACACTGGTCAGCAATTAAAAGACATTGTCGAACAAGCTACTGTCCACACCAATTCTTCTCACTATATACGTGGTACAGATTAGTATTCCTATCCATACAACACTAAATCACCTGGAGACAAAGCTGTCTCAACAGTTAAATGGTTGGGAAGCGTGACCGCAGATCACGCGTGAGACAGTTGATCCACGGTTTATTATCAGTTTTCATCATCCACGGTATTACAATCCTAACTGAAATAACTAGCTAGTTCATGAGCCTCCATTCACAAACTTGGAGCTACACACAAACGGTCAACATAAATTGCCCCTGTTTGTCATAACCCCCTGAGACAGCCATTCGAAACACGGAAACAAAGATCGAAGTAAGTTAATTAAGTTTTACTTCCCATAATATGCACTGGTATATCATCCTGTAATCGCAACTGCCCTTATTAAATAAAGATCTATTGGGTAAACCGCCATTTTCCGCTAGACTACCATTGTTTTTGCACTTCGCAACCTTCGGTTTATTCCATGTATTCATTCCGCTGCCCCAAGAGGACCAGCATATCGTTCTCCCACAGATCCATTGTTTTTATTTTTCTCAACCTTCAGTCAATGAGTCATTACGAAAAGCGGTTATCGTAGTGCGTCAAGTAACCTTTTCACTTTATCTACCTTCTCCATCCGGTCCTAGGTTTTCGTCCCTCAGTTACGCAGTCATCTCAGTGCACATGTTGTGCCTTAGAGAAGCGAACGAACAGCCGCTTAAGTTATCCGTCATAGCAGCCGTTCTCAGTTCAACCGTGATACAGGTCCACATGAGTTATGTGCGACCCAGACCACTGCACTTTTGGGTCGTAATTTTCTCCTCGACCATCTTGAAGATAGACCAAACCACGTGAAGAAGGCACACAATGCACGCATGGTGTTGACAGACGCTGCGAAAGCTAGCACACTGAGTAGCGTTCAGTGCCAAGTGCACGTTTTTGACAATGATGCATTAGGCAGCGCAAATTGAACTCAGATGAAAAAAATTCACCTTATTTGATCTTCGCAAAACGGAACCCATCGGTATGGTAATACTCATAGCGTTTAACCACAATTGCTTTCCCGTTCATACAGACTCACACTTTCCGGTGCACACAACTCTGCCAAAGACTGGGTTCACCCGGCTATCCCCCTCTCTACGTTTAGCGACATGTACGACATACTACACGCACAGACACCATACATATTTTTGGTGTTTGTGTGGATATGCCGCTGACAGCAACACACAAACGGCGGTGAGATAGTCTTGGGGATAGCAGGGTGAACCCAGTCCTTGGGAGAGCTTCGTGCACCGGAAAGTGTGTGTGTATGACCAGGAAACCAATTGTGCTTAGTCTTGAATGTGTGCGGTGGCCTAAAGTTGACTAACGCGACTGTTTCGCTTACATGGACGAGGTCGTTGGGGAACACACAATGGGGTGCGTTCATTCAGCCTTGTCTACGCCTGTCACCATGCAAAGCGGTGACTGTTTGATCACACAGAGTGGTGATAATCATGATCTATCGTAATTTACGTTGTCACATGATAAGACAAAATTATGACCATGTCTTCCGAAAAGTGGGTTCGATGCATCACTATAGAAATTTTACGAGTGTCTGTGTGGACACGGTGCAAGATGGGGGTTCCGCAGTAGCCACCTGCAGTAACAGAAAACGAGGTGTAGATCTGGATCATTCTCTCCTACTAGCGAGATTGAGGACAGGTTCATCATCTACCTATGAAACATACGTGCCAAAACACTATCTTCACAGATCTCTCACAAGTATTGTTTCACGGTCATCTTTCGTTTATTTGTTACTCCTTGGTAGTGTTAGTCTATTCACCAGTACTCTGACAGCAACTTGTCATCGTTGTTGCACTACCGAAACTATTCTGTGTCCAATGGCAGATTAGACTCACCGCATTATAAGTCTATATTTAAGTTGAAGGAGTGCATCACAAATTCCATGGTGATACTGGCGTAAACTACCAATCAGATTTGTTGGACTTGTGGATCACGTATATTTCGTCACGTTCGTTCTAGGCATGGTGAGAAATGCTTTGCGGTGAACCACGTGCAAGGTTAACACAGTGCGCAAGTGATTCGAACATGTAAGTTTTATGTGGCGAATTACAACTAAATAACGAAAGAAAATAGATTGGTCAAAAAGTTACTTACTGATGTCTAAAGTAGATTTTACAAATGGTAGTATATGTGGAATAGAAACAGAGTGACGGAACAAGAACTTCTGTCGTTGAAAGTAGTTAAGACGTTGTGACCACGACCACGTTATGGCGACAGTCTTCTTCGTTCTTGCTCTTAACACATTTATTGTTTAACTGAATGCTGACTGCCGAGCGCGGTGGCCATTTGACCGTTGCTCTTGCGCACGCTCTCAAATACACACTAATCACTATCACTCCCGATCGTGTTCTGGATCTCATAGGCCGTGGAGAATACCGTTCTGGTTAACGTATTCGTACAGTGCCGAGCATTAGGGTAACGTGCAGGTGGTCTACGTGGTACGAAGGACCGAAGAACGTGTTTACGAAGGGAACTGCCAGGTAAGATTTAGCGACCTTACAACGTGGTAATAATTCGCGACTGTTAAAGACGTCAGATAAATGACCTCTGGTAGACAGCTGGCTACTATCTACACCTAATGTATTTGGAAATTTGTTTCTCGTTACGCATTTGAATGCGTCATTGCAGTCCTGACTACAAATACTACCGGCATTATACATCCTATAGAATGAAAAACAAAACAGTGTATGACATACTGACACTAAACGAGACACTCAAGTGACGATAGTAAGATGACCGGGATAGTTGTTCCCATCTCAGAGGATGTTCGATGCAACAGAAGTCTTTAAATATAACAAGTCCAGAGTATTATATTGCACGATATATCTTCCAGGCAGTGAACATGCACTCGAATCATGAGTGCCACTCTAGTATAACCCAGGGTATTTTCACGGAAAAAAGTTGACACCATAAACATGTTACCGATGAGGATGAAATGAGAGCCAATTCAGTCTGCATCCTTGGCGGCAACCCGTTTGGACCACTGACCTTATCACACTTCATCTTCATTAGTACCCCATATACTTAGAGGGAATATATCACTTATAAACGATTTGCTTAGGGTTGGTGTGGAGCCTGGAGCCATTATTCGGCACTAATTATCGAACAATGCCGCTAATTTTCTTATCTATAATCCAACTGAAACAGCGGCCGGCTTCACCGCGACAGCTCGGCTCGTATACCATCTGCGCGGTAAGTGGAATAGCGACGGCTCGATTCCGGCTTGCGGCGTTGGACTTTTGGATTTGAAAAAAGTAACTGGATTTTCCATTATATCATCATCAACATCCTACAGCGTCAAACAGTAGGGCAAGCCCTACTGACCACTGCTCTTCTCACCATGTTGCACATTGAATTAGAAAGTATGAATATACAAGATGGACTGAGAGTGGAACTACACGGGTGGGAAAAGGAAAGAATGTCCTAGTACCCAACACACGGAATAAACAGTCTAACTGTACAAACGCACATTATTCAATCATTCTGACTAGACAGAAAGCGACAACACGATCGTCACTATTCACGATTTTCCCTGGCATATCCTTCAGTGTCGCCAACCAACTAGTAGACGGATCTTTTGGACCCCAACCACGAAGAAGTGAAACAACTACTTTTCCTAAGTTCGTCGTACATTTTCTCATTCCTTGCTGCCACGTCATCTGTTGACCTCCAAGTGGTCTCTTCCACTCCTGAGGGAGAACGGAGAATAGGACACGGTATGGTAGACGTGTGTTTGTCATACATAACATGTCCCCCAATCAACGAAGTCTACTAAGTTCGATACGCTATGATAGAACGTCTTCTGAATTAGTATCCAATACTCGATTTCTGACTTCAGTATTGCTTACTCGGTCATTCCACCTAGTCTTAGCGATACTGCGCAAGCAACAATGGTCGAAAACCTCAAGACGACGAACATCTCCCACACGCAGACTCCAAGTCTCGCAACTATTCAACAAAAGTGAATGCACCGCGGCACAGTACACACGACCTTCAACTTCAGTGAAATATCAAACCGGCGACACAAGTGCTTCAGTCTAGCGTACGCCGCTCGAGCTTTGGATATACGCGTGCTCACTTCCGCTACCGTGCTTCCATCCGTCGTCACGCTGCTACCGAGGTAAGTGAAACGATCGACAGCTGACAGCACCTCCTCATCGAGCATCAAGCTCGAAATCGTTGACGTCCAGTCTTGTAACATCACTATGCACTTTGAAGGTGCAAAGCGCATGCCGAATGGAGCTACAGCTCTCCCAAGTCCATCTAGTGCACGTTGAGCATGTTCCGTGGATTCGAACAAGCAGACAACGTCGTACGCGTAATCTAGGTCACATAGCTTTCCACTATTTCCTAATTCGACGCCGACATCCTGAAGACTTCGCAAGGCAATCTCCATTATTTCGTCTAATAATGGAGAAATGGGACATTCCTGTCGAAGACCGCTGGTTGTTTCGAATGGACTAGATAGTTCACCATAAAAACTTACGCGACTGTCCATTGAAGTATTCGATCCAACGGTCGAACTTTTGCACTTTGCTATGAATGGGCTCTCCATTTTTATCGCAAATCGTCTCACTGACCGGGGTTGGCCGTTCACCGGTATCACGAATAAGCCTAAACAGTATTTGACTGCTACTTGAAGCAGCTGCTATTTCCATTTCTTCGGCTACCTTAATCCACCAATTTTCGCGACTCTTCTCAAGGCTTTGCGTAACTTGCTTATGTATCTTATCCATCTCCCTACAGTTCCAGAGCTGACGTTTTAGCTCTATTAAACTCAACGATTCTTGCGAAGGCCAGTGTCTTTGATGGACATCGGATCTAGGACCACAGGCAAAACCTGCTGCCACGTGCATCGCCCGCTGGATATGGGGCCAACGCTCATCTGCAGTACTGTTCATCGTAGATCCTAATTGATGTACTAACTGCTGTTCATAACTGGTGCGAACTACTGGATCACACATACATTGCACGGCTAATAGGGTTTGCGGTTTGCGACGATGACCATCGAGCTGGAGAGATATTCGCATTAAAACTAATGCATGGTCCAACTCTACGTACGTGGACCAATAGGATCTACAGTTCTGAACAGAACTGCGCCATCAGTAGCTTACTGTAATATGACCAATGTGACTCCGAGTACCTGTAGAGTTAGAGTGTCATGTCACTGCGCAACACGAGCTGTGTTGGAAATTTGTACTAGACAGGAATAACCGACTGTCTGCACAAAACTGGAGAAGCTCAGCCCCGTTATCTGGACATCGAGCGGGTAAGGCCATCTAAACAAGCTTCTGATGCACTAAGTTTGCCAACTTCTGCATTAAAAACACCAGCCAGCACTACAATGTCAAAGCCTTTGCCCTTGTAAACGAGAGTGGCGAGTTCATCATAGAACCCACCTTTCTGCATGTCAAAGCTGCAGTTTGTTGGGGCGTATGCCAAGGTTACAAACAGACTGCGCTTAACAACTATCCTTTCCGAACGCTGATTGGTCCCTCTAGTCTCACAGCACATAAACGACTGTTAATCGGGATCCAGTCCAAACGGGCAGCCTCAGTCAAGACTATTCCTACACCACGTTGACCCACAGCTCGAGTTACTTCGTCTCTTGAAGTGCGCAGAAAATACCTCGACGAGATACCAGAAGCAGTTACTTGAATCACACTGCTCGAATCCTGGACACCCGTTTTACTCACGCAGCAGAAATCAATCTTCAGAGAATCTATTGTGAGCGCTAGGCACGCCTGCTGACCGGCCTGCATGAGAGTACGCACGTTAAAGGAGCCGAGATTCAGAGGCTGACGAGGCTTGAGAAAATGAGTTACACGACAGCTGATCATTCAGGACACTGTATGGTAATGAACCGTTGCCAGTATCGGGTGTGTTACCATTGGAAGCACTATGGGTAGGCGGAGCGTGCAAAGAGAGATGGTTGGGGACAGAAGATAAAGGTTGTGCCGAAAAGAGGGAACTCTGAGCAGTAGCCCACTTATCACTACCCACACCGCTCTATGCAATGGGCAGCACGGCCCTGATTATCCTGCGCGACGACCGATGCAGTGTGGAATTCTTTCTATTCGTGCAGTTCATGTGAGGTGTTGGACGGATACTGAAAGGGTGTCCAGTCGCAAAGCAAAAGAACGATTAGAATTCTCAACCAAAGCCTTTGGTCCTAACAAGAACCTATCCGCAAGGTAGCGGGATGGCTTAGTGGAAGCCCATTTGCTTGGATCAATTATTTTCCCTTTGATTTTACCGACTGAGTTGCAGCTCAAATCGACCCCCAACCTGGAGGACCATGAGGGTGCTTCGCCAGTCCTCTACCCATTGATGTTACAGCTATGATTAAATCTTCGGCTTGAGGTGGGCTATCCTGTATTGGTCGTTGGATCGCTGAGGTGCGCAAGTCGATAACCACGTCAAGGTGCAGTCTCACTGGACGACACAGTTTGTGTTTAGTCTTTAAATGGAACCCCAATCGGAATCTATTTGCACGAAAATGCGGAAACCAATGAGAACTACAAGTGAAAGCATTATGTAGGTTAAGCAGTAGTGTGAACACAAAAAAACTGTACTGGTGCCATTTCTCCTAATGTCCTTTAACTTAGGATTATCTCATATTATCCCGTGTTGTGTCTTCAACCGGGAATCCGCACGCACATTACATAGTTAAATCCACTGATGTGTTTTCATACCATTCTGCCGCTTTGTGGACCGACCACCATAGAACAAAGGCTTTAGAGAATCACACATCCTGAGGAAGGGTATCCGAGGATATAACAATAAAACCGAGAATTTAGATGGGTGAACGGGAATTGCATGATGGTTATGTTGGTCAGTTTCCGGTTGCCTACAGTTTTTGGAGGTTTACCGATAGATTATTCAGCTTTGTTTTACCATTCAATTTCGTCTAGCTTCAAGTTTATTCGAGTGCATCGAATGCGTTTTCTGATAACTCACGAATCCCGTTCGCTTCTGACTCGCCTGTGACCGAGACAAATTGTGTACGCAAAAGGAACACTGTCATGTACCTTCGAGTCCGCACGAATAACAAACTCCATTGGTGTTCCCAAATTCTATACGGCAGCGACAGGCTGAATGGGCCAGTTTTCCGCCAAAAACTTCGGTAGTTTCGTGTCAAACAAATCATTTTCACTTCTACCCCCTCCGTTTGTTCTCCTTTTTGTTTTTTGCTCTTCTGAAAACTGAGATTACAGAACCCTTTGACGTGAACTTCTTATTATCACTGGCTTTTATTATTCTCTTTGAGCGATCTACTCACCAAACTCTATTGCCTTCATTTAAATGCCTGCGATGAGTTCGCAAAAAAGATTCTCACAGATCCCAAGCAGCTTTTATTCAACTTTTTCCGTCAATCCACTAGATCGGATTTTCAGATTGTTACGTCAATAATGTATTCCCACTGAAACTCTGTCGCCCGTCGCTTAGCACGAAATCTAACAAAGAGCTACTACAGAATTTCACAATAACTGTTATGTGTGAACTGTTCAGTTCCCTTAAATCACCAATTGGAGTGGCAAATTTGACTTGATTATTAAAGTTTACGGAATACGAGTCCCAGGCGTTTTCAGAATTCGTACAGTTTGCGATTATGATGTGATTGGTGCATGGTACATTTCAGAGTGGGAATATTTCCACCAAATCGGTCGGCGTTCAGTCAACAATGATGACTCAAAATTTGAAACAAAACACAATCAGCTCACTTTGATTTTTAACTTCTTTAACAACGCATTCACATCATCGAATGATCGATAATCGACCATGGATTGTTCTAATGAGAAATTGATTTTGTGGTCCAATTCGTGCAGATGTTCCAGAAAATCTTGCTCAGTAACTGGCGTGAGTAAAATGTGTCTGGAAATTGGGAAAATCAATAACGATGGAAACGTATATTTGGGAACAGTACACCACAAACACTGACTGCAACGGCTTCGCTCCCAGCTCCTCACTGACTTCTCGCCTTGAACGAATCTTCGAGCCGGCCTCCAACAATAGTGTTCAAATCAGTGCCTCTAAAACCGTATCTTCCTCAAACATTGATCTTCCCGTAAATCTAAAACGTTACTGAATCCCACTTTGTTCCAAGAATTTCCGCCTTCTGCTGGGCCTAGTAGTTTCAACACTCTTTTGATCTTTTGATATGTACCCACTTGCTCTTGGCACTGCACGGACTTTTGTTTCTCACAATGCTATCCAACCCAGCACATTTCATTCCTTTGCACGAGGCTAAATTCGCTCCACGCTTGAGTTATAAAGTCATACGCAGAGCGGGTGTTTCCTCTCGGCTGGGTTCAACGTAAGGTCATCTGCTTTATTGAAAACCCTTCCTTACATTTCAATTATTAATCGATGGCTCATGGCCAATAACCTTCCTCGCTGAACCTTTGTCCTGATCTTACCTTGACAATCCTCGTCCTTAAGTCTTTCGTCGCCGGTCTCAAAGATGGACTGCCAATCAACCATATCCGACTTGTTTCCAGGCGTCAAAACTACTTGTCAACCCGTCCTCTTTCCCAGCACTGTTAGACCATTTTTTCAAGCGCCGAATATAGCCTGTTCGTTAGAAGCAGTATCTGTAAATGTCTTGTCGCGAATGCTTTAATTTACTGTCCCTGAAACTCACAAATGTACCCCTTTTCTGTGATTCTCTTACGTGTAGCAAAAAATCAAACACAACAAAAACAGTGGCAGTAAAATCGGATACGGTTGTTCTTTAAAAAGGGCCAAATTTGACGAAATAAATCCCTGGAAAAGAAAGGGTGTGAACGACTCTGTACTTTGATTACACGATTGCACATGAGTGCAGTGAAAGGGGTGCATTCCATAACCTCAAAAAACACTGCGCCATTAGGGGTAGCTCGTAACCAAACCCTGAGACTTGGAGTTGAATAGGATCCGAAGAGGTCGGGCGCGGTAACCAGCCAAACAATAGCAAGTTACTGTCTACCACCTATGTGACCAGTAGTGTTGTTGTAGTTGTGTCAAGTCTGGAGTCACATAACACTGCCAATCAGCATTAGCTTGCATCTTAATAATGTTATCATGTGCTTTTCCGATATGATCTTATCACCATTCTCGGTGTTATCATTCATGATTTCATACTAAGTTGGGGGAGTGAAGGGAAATTTGACACGGTAACGCAAATAATCAAAACGCCGGGCTGTTTGATTACATATCCAGTTCAGTTCAGTTCAAATAAACATGAACCATGAAGAAAACGGGAATCTCCATTGGAACCAAGAACATGAAGAAGTAAGAAAAGAACTGCAAATAACAGAACTAAGTATATAAAGAGCGTAACTAAAACAGCGATACTGGGTTATTGGTTTGCAAACTGATTGCTCGCCTATCAACTTTTCAGGGGAATAGTCAACCATAATTGTTTCAGTGAAATTGAGCTTCACTCGAAGAATGAGCCCAGATTTTAAAAAAAAAACAATTTTACGGATCTTTTAGATTTTTCAGACAGATGAATCACCAAACGGTACCCGGGAAGCGTCTTAATGTGAAGCGAATACGCCGGATGTTAAACAAATCGCAACACAAAAGTTATTCGCTGAAGCGAGTTATATTTGAAGTATGGAAAACAATATTCACATTGTAATGTGGTAGAAATATAGAAAAAAATATTAGTGGGTCACATTAACTCACTCATATTCTTTGGTCTTCTTTTATATGCCGCATTTATATTTTTGCATTTCCGCCTCAATGTATATATATATATATATATATATATATATATATATATATATATATATATATATATATATATGTTCGATAGATTTCTTTCACAGCCGTTGGATCACACAATAGATCTCATCTGTCCTTTCAGGGGTAACTGTTTTCGCATGCCAACACCGCCTCACCAAGATTTTGGACCTTAATTACCCTCAACCTGGTTTAGTCGGCCTGTCGAGAGGTTTGCTGAGGTGGCCGCTGATGCATGATTCAACTTTGTGCAGTCACAGGTGAGGGCTGGTTACCTGATGGAGACCAACGAGATAGAAGATGCCCCAAGATCAAGGCAGTCTACCAAGTGAGAAGTGCTACTCCTATCAGACAATCCATATACCCTTGACGTATTATGTCCTTCTGGACAGTGTTCATTCAAGTTTTGAGCTGCCCACCAAGGCAACAGCACCATCCCGTACACAGTGGAAGAAGTGTTTGTCCGGTTAATTCCGTCTAAAATCGCCATAAGATATGGCCCACCCACCGTGGCCGACGACGCTGGAGGAATGGTTGAAGTGTGACGGGGGAGTCTCCTAGTGCAACAATGGCATCCGCGAACTCTAAATCCGAGATGCGCATCTCCTGACTCAGCTGGATACCAGGATAGTCAGTCAGTGCCTGTCTCATTGTCTAGTTGATGGCGTAATTGAACAGCACTGGTGAAAGAAAGCAGCCCTGACTGACTACGGTAGTGAGCGTTAACTCCGAAGATTCTTCACCATACATACGGACCCGCGCCCTAGTGGACGAGTAGCATTCTCTCAGAAGCCCTACGAATTCATCATGCATCCTCCTTTTTAGTCATTTTACAGCCACGTTGATCAGGCTGATCTCTCGGTAGTTCCCGTATACTGTTTTATCCCTTATTCTTGGGGATGGGCAGAACAGACGTGCCCCAATCAGTCCAAGAACTTTGTCCCGCTATATGAAGCCAAATAGGGTGGATAGCCTGTTAACTGATGACTCCTGGTGCTATGCTATCTTCTCCAGCGGTTTCTGTTCTTCAGCCGGTTGTCGACTGTGGCCATTATCGTTGTACTTGGCGGATCGCAGTGATATTGCACGACACTGAAAGAACTGAGTTTTGTAAGTCAGTCTAGTGATCTGAAGGTCGGTTGAGCAACCGGTCGAAGTGGTCTATCCATCGTTCTATTTTTCTTGTCTGTTCAGATGATCTATCTAGCTGCGCCACACAGAAGCAACTCGTGCTTGCAGAGCTTATCTGAGGCGTTGCAAACGAGGTGGAATAGCTTTCTGAAACTATCAATCCGTGACACGATCTTTATTTCTTTAGGTACGGGTACCTAGTACCGTTTACGATTAGTCCTAGTTGTTAGAGCACCGTTACGCCTTCCAAAGGCCAACGATCGTTGTGTTTCTGGAAATTCGCCCGGCCTTAGACTCTGTCGATAGGATTGCACTATGGCACTGTTTGTTAAGAGTACTTGTCGGTCCTCGAAGAGTCGTATCGTCATGCCACAAGTTGGGTTAGGCCTTATGGCCATCTTACGCCACCCTTTGCCATCTTCAGTGGAATACGACAAAGCTGCTCTATATTCCCGTTTCTTTTCAACTTTGCTATACAGGATGTCCTACAGAACACTTTGTTTGGTCCTCCAAAAAGTGAACTTGAACTCCTAACAGGGAACAGTGTTGACTTAGGGTGTGCCGATGATACGGCCTTGCTAAGCAACAGTGCACAGGCAATTCAACAAGCATTGGACCGCTTGGAGATTGAAGTGTCTCGATACGGTATGTGCTTTGAGCCTCCAAGATGCAAAATACTTCTTCAAGACTGGCAGGAGCCTGTGCCTGCACTCGCCTTTAGTGATCGGTTAGAGGTAGTCAATAGCTTTAAGTACCTCGGGAGCTTGTTCACAGCTGGCGGTGGTATTGAAGAGATCATATCACGAACTGCGAGAGCCAGAGTAGCTTTTGCAAGCCTGCAACATCTGTGGCGTGGCCATGACGTTCGGCTTCTCTTCAAGGGAAGGGTGTACACTGCCACAGTTTCGAGACCTGGCCCCTCCGCGTTGAGAATGCTCAGCGGCTTTCCGTATTCGACCACCAGCGTCTCCAAAGCATTGCTTGTGTCTGGTGGGAACATCGTGTGAGCAGTGACGAAGGGCGTCGTCCCATGGTCGGTGCGATAGTCGCCCTCTGACTGAGATAATCGCTTTACACCGCCTCCGATGGCTCGAGCACGTTCTTCGTATGCCTATCCCTTGTCTACCCCTTCGTGCTCTTTTTGCACTTGCTGAATAAGGCTGGAAGAAACGGCGTGGCGGTCAGGCTATAACTTGGCGCAGGGGTATGAAGAAGTTAGCTTCGGCTTTGACTTCGGTTGGTGCTTCCCGCTTTTCTAGTTGGGGCCCAAGAGTTGAGGGCTGCCATTGGTTAGAGACATTGAGGGATATGGCTCGGAACCGAATCCAGTGGCGCGAACGCTGCATGGCCTGTCCGTTGACTTCCCGTTTCCCATTAAGAACTAATGGACAAAAGAATCTACAAAAGTGTGCGGTGAAAATATTCTAAAAATTGCTTTTACTTGTTGTAATCTTCATGTTGACTCTTAATCCCCTCCCCGCGACTTTGTATTTTTCCCCGTTGTTGTTGCGTTGGCACCATGCTTGTTTTCAAGCCGGTGTAAGATATATACATACTAGTGGAGAGCTAGGCCCCCCGCTGCAATCTACGGCGTTTGCTACTTCCTGTTAGCCGGTTTTATTGTGCTTTGGCTGACAGTCATAGTGTGTCCTCAGAGATCCAGTCTTTAAAACTTCTTCCGATTTTCTCCAGTTCTTTCAAAGCATCATTTCTAAACGCCGACTTGCAGCTGTTTAGACGTTGGTTACGGTTAACTGTGATTGCGCGTGACAGCGCATGGCGTTTTTTTCTGGCATTTCCGGGGCTGTGACGTTTATTCGGGTTGGTGAATAAGCCTCAAGGTGCGTGGACAGGTAGGTTTTGAAGTGTGCATGCCGGACGACGTGGCATGTGCCATTTATCTCCCATAGCTGCTTCGCGGTACGTTCGACAGTCCTCAACAGATGAAGCCCAACGGGATCTTGATAGGATATAGTCGATTTGGCATGAAGTGCGACCGTTGTTTGAATACCACATCAGCCAGTACTTTTTAGGGTGTTCGAAACATCCTTCCGATGAAGATTCTGTTGGCGCCAGCCAAACTGACCAGGCGGTCATCAGTTTAGCAGCGCTGATCTAGGCCGGATTTCCCCGGGACACACCGAGTAGATTCATCCGAAGGATCCGTGCCAGCACTCCAGTCTCCTGCGATAAACAGAATGTCACGTCTCAGGACTTGGTTCATTTTTTCTCGAAAACTGCCGTACAGTTCGTCGTGTTTTGCTGTCCGCCTCATTGGTCGGGGCGTAGACCGCAATCAACGTGAAGTTCTCCAGAGAGCCCGTGGACCATGCCAAAGCAAGTCTTGAGGAAACTGGCCCCCAAGCTGTCATCACACTACTGGCTTTATTGTTAAGAGCGAATGTAACGGTGTGCAGTCCGGAGTTGTTTGTCTAGTCACTATGATAAGGTCAGTAAGTTGTCCCATTTCTCGGAACATTTACGCGCCGAGTGAAAGAGCTGGATAGGTGGACTTCCGAGAGGCAATCTATGTCGACGCTATAGTCGTGGAATGTCCTCATTCAGAAACTTTGGTTACCCACGTCCACCAGTGTCCTTACACTCTAACCAGCTATATATGCCTGCTTCCTACGCCATAGCATGAAAAGAGCGCGTGTTTCCCAAAATTATTCATGAAGATCCTTAAGACTATGCCACAAAGCGATGACCCCAGCACCGTTTAGGACTGTTGCACTACTCCTTCGCTCAGCCCGGAGTAGGGCGTAAGTTGATGCACCTCATCCGGTCTATTTCTTTCGGGATACGCCCCTAGACCTTGCACATCCAAGTGCAACCCGCAAGGCAGCAGGACTGTTCCAGAAAAGTCAGTGGCCTATTGTCTAGTTCATTCGACTCTCTCGGAAAACCTTGTCGGGTAGGTAGAACGCGGTAAAGGTGTGGCCGGCCGCATTCACCAAATTACAGTACTGTCCACAGACTTATGCTTCACAGTGAAGAACGTTTGCCAAGTGAAAACGCACCACGTCCTCCAGCACTGCCGCCGACCATCCAGGACCGCTTATTTAATGACCCTGGGTTCACCTTATTCACGGCTAACCACAAAAATGGTGGCCGATCCCACATCAGCAACCTAGGGACACGCCCGGTAGCACCAGCTTTACTGTTATCCGGGCTAGCGAATAATTGCAGTTATTCTACTGTCAACCTCGGCATTCTTGACTTCCGTCCAAAGTGTAGCTGAATCCTTGGTCTCTGATTGAGTCAACGACCATGTGAATATTATACTTGGAAAGTAGATCGATGGTTATCGTGCATTAGCATTTGAGCAAAACGGTTGTGTTTGGCGTTGATTTAACTTTCAGTATGAACAATCGCATCATCAGAGCCTCCAGATATAGAGTAAAACCAGCGACATTTATTGGTAATGTGATCGGAGATATGAAGGTGCAGAAAAAAGTCAGCTGACGTGACGATGCCTTTTGTGCGAGAAATTCGTACTCGAAAAGGGTGACCCGTGGCCAAAACGGTTGGATTCGTCCGGTGCAAATCTTGGTATCGCCGACTACAATAGCGAGCGGACCATCTGTATGCCTTTGTCTCGTCTAGGCCTTTAAATAAACAACATAAATGACGAACAATTTCGAAGCTTAGGCCTATTGCTGTTTTCATGCACAGAACCATCCCACAAAACTGCATATTTCTCATTGTTTACTAGGATCTAGTCTAACAGTGTATGTCCAGCTCTCACATTCAAATTGGTCTTGACACCAGCATGAACACGATCACTTGACGTTCAATCGCTCGACGTACGAAGAGTGGAGCATGAGAATAAGGCCATTACTGGAGTGAGAGTTACAATTGATGAATTGGAGTCTTGCACGCGTCAGTTTTAGTTAGGGCGGCTAAATGTCCCACTTATTTAAGTGTGCGATTATTGACAATAGCCAAGCCAAAGCAAATTCTCATGAGGAGTCATGCCAGACTGATCACGAGTCTGCATATTCATACGGCTACTAGCAGCAGACAGAGGGGGAGCGGGAAGAGAAATTTCATTCGGCGTAGGAAATGTTTTCAACAAGGTGCTGGAAACTCATTCAACGCATTCACTTTGGTGATAGACAGTAATCCACTGTCGTCCGACTCGTTACCACACCTGGCCTAGTGGGATTTTGTGTTATTCTCCATTCCGTCTCAGGATCCGGTTGCCGGTCATACCTAATAGTACAGCGGGCTTTTGAGACTGTGGGGTATACTTCTTCCATTGAACTAATGCGCTAGCACATAATTAAAAAGACTATCAGTGTCACTAAACTTCGGATAGGGGGAACGGATCAGAGTGGAACATTGTGCATTATGCGGGAAAAGAGTCTGAATGAACTGAGAAAACTCACTTGATCAACTGTTCTGGTACGGCCATGTCTGACAGAAACTGGCTTAGTTCTCCACGGACGGACTGTGTAAAAAATGTAACAATATGTAAAGGGAAAGAATACGTAGTGCTTGATTTGTTTTAACACTTTTCGGAATAGTTCCGTACGGAAACCTAGCTAGGACGATTTGTTCCCGATTGCCAGTAAAGTCAAATTGGAAAATAACTGCGTGGGAATCAGTAAACATTGTGAATACGAGTAATGGATGTCATGTTTTCTCAGCAAGCAAACCATCTCCGTCCGAGTCGATGGGCTCTATCCCAATCGTTCCCTGTGAATACTGGTGTTCCCCAAGGTTCTATACTTGTGTCCACCCTCTTTCTTCTGTTTATTATTGATCTCTTGTCTTCAGCCTCCAAACCACTTCACTGTTTTGTCGATGCGATTGCTCCTTTCCTTGCCTTACAACTCACCAGGCCACCACGAACATCAATCACGATCGTTCTTTCTCAGTGCATCACCTGCATCTGATAAAGAACAAATCGCAGCTTGGGGTTCCACCAACAATGTCTGTTCCAATGCTACAAAAACTCAACAGTAAAATTTTACGATACAAAGACTTCTCTCCTTTCTGTTTCACTTAAACACCTCTCTTTTTCTTCTCATCCGAATTCTGACTCGACTGGCCCTTTGATCCACAGATTCACTTTCCTCACTAGGCTGATCCATAAATTCATCTCTTTGTTAGTCTCCTTTTGTGACTACGCTTGCCTCCGATGCTGTGCGCAAAATTAGTTTTTTTTTTTTATTTCGCGCCAGACGTCTTTTTACACCCCCTAACCTCCTTTTTTGCAAGGCTCAAATCCGCCCCACCCTTGAATACTGTAGTGATGTATGGTGTGGAGCTTCGTCTACCGCTGTTTCTCTTCCCAATTGGGTTCAAAGAAAGACCTTCCGATTAATCAACGTTCCCTCTCTAACTTTCACTATGCAGTCACTTGTGCATCACCAGGAAGTTGCGTCACTATCTCCTTTGTACCATTATTTTGGTTTTTGTTCCTGAGAACTCGCTGCGGCATTTCCCCTTCACACGACTTCCTGTCGTTTATCTCGTATGGAGGCGGCCAGTCACCCGTATCAAGTTTTTGTCCCCAGATGTCGAACTTCCTCATTTCAGTTTTCTATTATTCATCTTATTGCAAAGCCTTGGAAACTCTCCCCTGGCCGTATTTCCAACCCCTCACAATCGTTCCGTTTTCAAAAGCAGGGTCAACAAATTGAATCTTTCTTAATGGTTTTAAATATTCCTGTTGGTTGTAGCTTAGGTTGTTGGTTGCCATGATGTTCTGATCGCTGAGCTTGGCGTTTAGATTGCAAACGTTTCATTACCAGTCGAGGTGAGATCGTCAGTGCATGCGCCTTACTTGAATGTTCCCCGCACACGACCCCTTTAGTGTTTTTGACTATGGGGTTTTCCGCTTTTACTGCAAACCACTTCGTGTAATCTAAAGAAATGAGAATGCCTACGCACTACTAATCGGACTAACTATCCTAGGTATCTCAGTGAGCTTAATGAGACTAATTCCTATGAAGCCGGATTTTAGGATTCCTTAACATGGTCATGGTATCGGAGGTATACCACTTTCAAGTATATATATATATATATATATATATACATATATATATATATATATATATATATATATATATATATATATATATATATATATATATGATTTACATAGGACAGGCTCTCTATTCGATGTAGTCCCAAATCCAGAGAAGCAAAAAATATCTTTCTGCGTAGACTTCGTTATCGAATGAGCATTGTTTAGTGTCTCCTGACTAACGATCTATCGAAGAGTCGTCCATTTACCCGGTATACTCGTGGTGATATTGCGTAGCGGGTTGAGTTTTACCAATATACTCACCAAAATGGGTCCTAGCGATGATCCCATGACTACCTCGTCCTTCTGTTTGTGGTATTTTCCACCTTAGAGAAATCGCAAATTCCATGTATCTCTGAGAATGTTGTTTAAGCTTGGATACGGAGACGCTCACTTGAAGCTATTATCGATCGAGTATTGGTGGAGCAACGAAACGTTTGTGGAAAGGTATTCATTGTCTACAGATAGTATAGTCCTGTCAGACAGATTTTGATCTTCTACCACCTCTACAAAAAACGATTTTTTTACGCCATGCTTCGTTTATACACACGAACAGGTCCAAGAGTGTAGTCAACAGAATGAGTTGTGGCATGGCTTCAACCGCATTCCGGTGGTTATACTCTTTCCAAAACTCTAACGTGAACCCCCACATAACACCACCACGATTCTAAATATTTATACCAGGTAAATGGACGACACTTCCACAGATTACAATTTAGCAAACATTTAGCAATGCTCATATGATGACGAAGTTCGCGATGGATGCAGGAAAGGGTAGTTTAATTTTTCTTTTGGATATGGGACTGCATCGAATGAAGAAGTTATGTAGAGATGAGGGTGTACCGTGATTATACTTGGGAGTCGAAAACGACGACGCTTTGGTCAATAGCTTACCCATCAATACACAAACTGCCCTATGAAATGTGAAGCGCAGTTCAAATGAGACGATACTATATCTACTGATCTACATCCGTTAATCTAAATTGACACTAGTTTAGCTTTTCAAACCAAAAAACTAGTATCGTGTAGAAGTTTCACTCTACTATTCTGGGTCAAGATCTTAATGAAGGCGAGTTGTTGAGTACGCACTACCAGCTTGGTGTAGTCTCATATACTACCCGAGAATAGATGCATGAGAGACAGGAACTAAGGATGTCGGAGTGAGTCAAAATGTGACGAAGTCAAATGGACAGAACAGAAGGGACTAATGGGGACGTACACGCATGTGAAATGTGATACCACTTCCCAGTGATGATAATATACATGCGATGCGAATGAGGCTTTTAGTAGTGACCTACTGATCTTCGCGTTGTCCAAAAGTTTTATTTTCAATAAACGAACTGCTATCTGGCCCGTCTTCTGGATCATAACCCTAGTTAGAATGAATCAGCTGATAGAAAATTTATACCTGTAGAACGGCAATACTGTGAGACAAGTAAATCTTCATTCGGCACTAAAATATATATAATCTTACTTAGTAAATCCACACTCTGAATGTGACGCGCACAAATTTACTTGCACTGAACGATTCTTACCTGTCGATTTTGTAGACGCTTATTCATCACAGAAGACTTCATTTGCAGATCTTGTATCTCAGAACTGATAGTGCCCAAATCTTTGTGAAAGTTGGACAAAATGACTTCCATCCTCTAGCATTGAAAATGAACTAATTTCAACCACTTTCACCTACTTCTAAGATACTGTCACATGAAGTGATTTGTTTATGCAGTTTGGCCACCTCAGGACCGACAGATATGTCTGAAGAGAAGTGTTCATCAGGTTACGTCTTCGGCAACTAAACTAACATTTTTCCATGAGAGCTTCTTCCAGATCGACCAATTCAGCATCTACCTGTGATGCATACTCCCTCAAATCGACATTCTGAACAAAAATGTCATCACTGAATGATATCTGTATACCGATTTCAGTGCTATTGTTTCCAGTTCCGTCCGCAACTCTTCGGATAATGCGTCTAAATATTCCATAATGATGAAAAAGAAAATCAACAGGACTTACCTTCTACAATGTCCATCACTGGATAGATCAATAACTACACGGACGAACTACGCAAACAATGGAATGAGATTAATTATCTGCAACAGAAATAGAAATGGTAGTAATGGTGGCTTGGGTAACAGTAGCAATGAGCACTGCTACATGACGGAGTGAATACCAATCAGAAAATGGATTCAACTGATAAATAAACATACGTTAATGGCACTTATGTCCCCAGTTTCCGGAACTAACGCAGACGTCGTATTATCGTATGACTGCGCAAAGGGGTATGGGGTGTACCCATAGCCTTAAATATCCACTGCACTGCTAGGGACACTCGGTAACCTAACCCTAAGACTCAGAGTGAAGAACCATATAAGATCTCAATAAGGTTCGGGTTGGTAACAGGTCAGACGATTGTGGATTCAAGCCTACCAACAAAGTGACCGGCTGGGGTGAGATTCGAAAATCTGACCTTGGAGGTGGCAGGCAAGCTCTCTAAACCACTCCATCACCAGTTTACTAATTCACTGACATAAAATGGACTTCTGTCTTGCAACATGGATATGCTTTCACAGAGGAGTCTCCTGCCTACTGTAGAGTGATACCTAATTGGTTCGGCTTTTAGACCTGACTTCACCTTTATGTAACCTACGCGGTTAAACTCACACAAGCCACGGCCGCTCTGGTTGCCGTCACAAAGCGAACCTCAATCGGAACACAAAAGCACCTTGTGGGAGAAATATTGGAGGTCAGTGTGAAGAAAAGCTTCGAACAGATGGGGTCACTGATTACACTTGGCCATATTTCCTGTTTTACTTCATGCTTACGCATCTATTCTGAACACATTTCGAAATGACTTTCGTACTCACGAACTCATTTTGACTGCACGAAACACGTTTTAGCTTTGTTATCCATGAGCCTCACAGACAAGTACCATAGTTCTACTTATCTACAAAATATTGCAATCTATTTGAACATGTAAGCATAAGTCACTCTTTTTGAACATCCGGATTCTGATTCTGGGTCAGGGAAATGACTAGAAACTTGTTTGCAAAAAATGAGAAAACCTCCGAGTTGCATCGATAACAAAGTCAAAGTGGCCATTTCCGACACCATCTAGTCCATTTGGTCGTTTAATCGACTGTATGTAACTGATGGGGCTTTCCTAGCCTAAGAACCAAAGACTTGACAGCAAACGTTGAAACTTAGCTCAAATTTGAAAGCTAAATTACACCGCTACAACTTAAAATCAACAACTGTCCTATCTTCCTTTCAAACCGGCAGAATCAATCGTTTTTAGACATTCAGCTTGTCAAGAACCTGTTTGCTATTGGCCTACAATTCTATGATTTTTCCATGCTAATGACTTACGTTTTTTCAATTCGGCACGTACTTGCATTCTAAGGACAGTAATCCACTGACATCCAGATCGATACCACAAATGAATTATCGGGACCCTGTGTGGTTCACCACTCCAAGTCTCAGGGTCTTGTTGTCGCTCATCCGTAATAGTGCAGTGGGTCTCCCTGTCTATGGGATATATACGACTTCGGCTGCAATCATGCGCGAGCATGTATTATATATATATATATATATATATATATATATATATATATATATATTCACTTCGGAATCATATTTTTTTTCAACGTCTGCTGCTCAATCACTTCAGTCGATACCAATGTAATCCCCTGACAATCTATGGGACATTTTAACAATCCCGAATGTTTTGAAGCTGATCCACAATATCCGTCGGAACATGACCAATGGATGCAATGGCACGGTTCAATTCGGTTTATTCAACCATTACCTCGCACTTGTGTGTTCTGGTTTCGGTTGCTACCTTCCAGCACCGTCGAATCAAGGGCGAAAAGAATGGAAGCATACAGTAATAAAGATCCCCCAAATTTAAAGTAATAAGAGGAAATCAAGAAAACAAAGAAAGAGTCCGAATACAACCACGCCACTGGTCGCGACACTTAGCCATATCCGTTACTGTCTCCAACCATTTGATAGGTAGGTCGCATGAACTTCAACCTGGAAGTCTAACACACTCTACTTGGCCAAGTTCACTGGTCAAGGTTTCCATACCTTTTTGCCATGTCATGGACTGACAACCTCGACCTACCTTCCAATCACTACCGGTCCCAGAGAACAGCTTGCGCTGAGGAAGTCTATCGGTGGACATGCGTAACACATGTCCCACCGGTTTTCCGTAAATCAGTACCCCGAGTCGAACGAGAAAGGTTGCGAGTATTGCCAATGGGCACAGCCCTTTCCATTTCCCATTTCGCAATCCACCACTGCTTGCGGTCATTTCTCAGGGTCCTAGTCAGTTGGCGTCTCGCGGACTTACGAACTTCATTAAACGGGGCATCCATGGAGACGGATCTACGAGCATCCAACAGGGCAACTGATGTAGAATTTATCCACCTACTGCGAAGCCTATGTGGTCCGGAGTCCTGTGTGATATTAGAAGCAATATACAAGGTTTCCATGATTTTTTCCGGCGTTCATATGAGTCCTGGACATCCGGCTGCTTAGATAAGTGTAGGCAGCTCCGTCTGGAAATCAGATCGCCGGTTATCGTCTAGAAGCAACTGCACAGGATGAGTGGCTTTTACGTCAGTGAAACCATGGACAAAACGTAAACAGAAGCGAGCACGTATTAAGGCGTGACCCGAGTCCACAGGCATAGACCAAAATAAGCGACAATCTTCAATTGATCCACATCAGCAATGATCAATGACAATATGGTCAATCTGAGTCCAACGTTGTGAAAACGTAGGACGCCATGTGAGTCTATGTCGCCTCTTATGGCAGAAGTTCGTACGCGCCAGAAACAATCTGTGGTCCGAGGACAGCTGAATGAGACGATCACCGTTACCAGTGCGGTCGGCTTCGATAGCAAACGGGCCTCCAATGTGTCTTTCGGAATCTCCCAAACAGCCAACTTGGGCGTTGAAATCCCCAGCAATAACCATCACATCCATTGAACGTACGCTTCGAAGTAGCTGAGACAAGTCCTGGTAGAATTCGTCCGTGGTCTCAGAGGAACTGCAGTCAGTGGGCGCGTACACAGACACGATGAACAAGTATCGGCGCTTCTGTTTGCTGTTGTTGACACGCACAGTGCCATCCAACCGAATTGCACACAAACGACTGTTGACTAAGATCCAGCCTAGCAGTGCACGTTCAGCTCTCGTTCTCGAAGCAATCCCAATGCCGACCTGACCACGAGCACTAAAGGACAGATCACTCGAAACGCGATTAGTGAAGCGAGAGACTGAGGTTGTATCTGGGGTGTAAAGAGTGATCACAGAAGTGCGGTCTTGTATGCGCATTTCGGAGACACAGACTACATTTATTCTGAAAGTCTCAAGAGTTTTAGCGAGGGCAGCCTGTTGCCCTATCTGACATATTGTGCAGACGTTGAAGTCAGCCAAGTGAAGTGAAAATCTAGGCTTAAGAAATGCATTCGATTTATGTCTCATCCCTGAACCAATACTAACTTCAGAGCCGCAATTACCTGTAGAGTTTCGCATCGATCTTAAATTAGGGAGGGAAAATTAGCAAGACCCTTTACAGGAGAGATACTGGGGGTCTATGGGCGAATCATACTTCAAGGCTGCTTACACCAAAGAAGGGGTTTTTCTTTGAGAACCCTGACCCGCACTTTTGACTCAAAAGTCCGAGCCACAGGGTAGTGGGGCTTTAACCCAGCACAGGGACGTGACCGAAGAACCCATGAAGGAACCTCTTCTGGTCTGTTACGTGAGACCTGATTGTTGCAAGCACTTTGTCTTGTCTTCGCTGGTGCTTTGTTATCGACCCGCCTTTCGCATTCAGCTCTCAGCCGCATGCACTCACCGGAGCAAGCGGAACGCGGACGGGGCAGCATCCTTCGAGTCGCGAGCTGCCCAGCCTAGGCGGGTGATAGCTGTTCAATGAAGTGCGATGACTTATGCGGCCGTCGAGAGAAACCCCATTTAGTGGAGATTTCTAGACCGGTAATCTGTTTCTCTCCGTGTTTATTCGCCGAAGTGTATTCGCCAGGGGCATAATGGTTAGAACCAGATGTTGTGCAGCAAATGATTCAGAGACTGGACCTTATCTCGACCTTACCCATTGAACTGTCCGGCATGACTGCACTTCTGGCTTAAGGACGCCACCCAGCGTAGCTTTTTGGGTCATGAAGGCAAGCAAGCCATCACACTACGCCAGTCTTGTCATAATGGACTCATTTGAACGAATCAATCATAAACCTTCTATCACTGATATGCCTAAACTCTACAAAGAGAAAACTCCCATAAACTTAATCTACCCATCTATCTTACTTCTACTTTCCCTTTTATGCGGCTGTCTCATAAGAAAGGATGAGCCGGCTTCATGGATGTCGCGGTGTCGGTGTTTGAGCACCGATGTCTCCGCAGTATTGCCCGAGTATGGTGGGAACATCACTTTAGGAACGCTGAGGTAAAGCGTAATGCGTTGGGAACCAGAGGTCAGTTTCTCGATCAAGTACTGAATCTAAACAGGTTAAGGTGGTTGGGACATGTGTTACGCATGTCCACCGATAGACTTCCTCAGCGCAAGCTGTTCTCTGGGACCGGTAGTGATTGGAAGGTAGGTCGAGGTTGTCAGTCCATGACATGGCAAAAAGGTATGGAAACCTTGACCAGTGAACTTGGCCAAGTAGAGTGTGTTAGACTTCCAGGTTGAAGTTCATGCGACCTACCTATCAAATGGTTGGAGACAGTAACGGATATGGCTAAGTGTCGCGACCAGTGGCGTGGTTGTATTCGGACTCTTTCTTTGTTTTCTTGATTTCCTCTTATTACTTTAAATTTGGGGGATCTTTATTACTGTATGCTTCCATTCTTTTCGCCCTTGATTCGACGGTGCTGGAAGGTAGCAACCGAAACCAGAACACACAAGTGCGAGGGAAATGGTTGTATAAACTGAAACTGAGGACGACCTTTCCTTTTCCCACCCTTGTAGTTTCAATCCCTGTCCATCTTGAATATTCATTTCTTCTACTTCTATGTGCAACATGATAAGAAACGCAGTGGTCAGTGGGGCTTGCCCTGTTTTTTAGGACTGTACGATGATATATATATATATATATATATATATATATATATATATATATATATAATGTATCCAGACAGGGCAGAGCTGTGTATTACCGGAGGCGTCCGCAGGTCGCGAACAGAAGAACGGCCACCCCCGAGGTTAACCGTGAATAAGATGAACTCACCAAATAAGCGGTCGTGGACGATCAGCTACATTGCTTGAGGATGCGACAGGATTTCACTTGGATAACCTTCTCTGCTCTAAAGCGCCACAAAGCCGCTGACGGCACGCGTGGCGAATGTGGCCCGCCACTATATAAGGCCATAGCTCCTTCTCATATTCAACTTACCCGATCAAGTTTTCCATAAGAAGCAAATGAACCATACAATTATTCACTGGATCATCTGAATCAACTATAATGCCTTGCAGGACTCTCTTGATTGTGCGAAGGCTAGAGACTCGTCCTCGAATAAAAAGACTCACTCTGGACTGGGCAGCCGAGTAGTATGACAGTCCACGACGAACAGACTGGTGACAAATACTATTATGACTGTACTTTAACTCGCGCTGGAACTTCATACACGTAATCAAGCTCTGTTACACCGTACACAACAGATTGTCTGTCAAACATTGTCGTTTTGACCAACATTTTGCCACTTCCAACAGGAACTTTAGGTCGAACGCACTAACCGTAGTGCCTCCGGCGGAAATCCTGGTTGTGTACTTCCAATTCCCCCGAATCCGCTACCACCAGCTGATTCTCTCCCTTGTCCTCGATCCCCTTTCAAGTTGGTCACATTGAACGTGCAAACCATAGTGCGTATAGGACAGCAGGTAGATTTGACTCGCACGCTTGAAACCCTTGCCATCGACGTGTGTTGAACAGAAGACTCAAATATCAATCGCCTATTTAGTCCGTCCGTGAGGCTACACTTACGACTTCCCGTCCCGGGTTCGAGTCCTGTTTCCGCCGCCGGTCAATTTCCCAATTGGCCACCATCCACTTCTTGAAAGATCGTACAACTGTTGCATAATAAAAAGAAGCAAATCATCATCATCATTATCGTACGGCGTTCAACAGTAGGGCAAGCCCCATCGACCAATGCCTTCCTCGCCATCTTGCACGTTGAATTAGAAAGTATGAACATACGAGATGGACAGGTAGTGGACCTACACGGGTGGGAAAAGGAAAGAATGCTCTAGTGGCCAGATGTTCAGAAATGGTATGCATTTTGCGCCTTCTATTTGGAAGATTGGTAGGAGCCTGTGCCTACACTCACCTCTTCTGGTGTTCGGCTAGAGTTAGTCGAGTGCTTCAGGAGCTCGATAACAATTGGAGGTGGTACTGGAGAGATCAGTTCACAAACAGCGAGAGTTGGAGAATCTTTCGCACACCCGAGACATCCAGCTCCCTCTTAAGGGACGGGTGTACGTCGTTGCGGTTCGTAGTGTTCTAATCTATGGTTGCGAGACCTGGCTAATTCGCGCTGAGGATGGTAGGCGCCTTTCTGTATTCGACAACGGATGTCTCGGAATCATTGCTGGGGTCTAGTGGTGAATTCGCCAAACATGTGTTATGACCCACGCGTTCTTTTCTACTTGAGTCGAAACCTGCGCGCACGATCTCGGCTTACTACTCCAATCGCTCCAGCACGCTATGATAGATCAGAAGACATTAACTCAACCAGCCAAAGCGCCTGTTTTTACAGAAATTACTGTGGTATTTAAAGCGAAAACCGAACATTTTTGAACCCAGGCGTCCAATTAGGTTCAGCCTTGTTAGGCCGATCAGGTTGATAAAAACATGTCGGACTGATTATTGATCTGTTGACCCCATTTGAGTCGGACTGTAGTGATATATTGTTCACGTTTCTGTTATACAACTTCTTGTTTTCCCTTCTCAGCTTCCATACATGTATTGTATGTTGAATAAAGCCTGAATTGTGGATCGCTTTCGTTTTCCGTCTACTCTCGAGTCAGGCTTCAGATTACGCAAACAACAATTTATTGAACATACAAACCACTGCGATGGAACGCATACTTCATTTGAAACGGTTCGACGCAGAAAAAAGTGTACCAGATGCCGCCAAGCAGTGGAGTCATTGGTATCGAACAATCTGCAGTCTTCTGAAGGCGGTTGAATCTGTAAACCCGACAAGCTGGATCTGCTAATATCGTACATTTCCCCCACAGTATATGCACATATTGTACACTATGAAAATTATAACAAGGCCACCGAGGTACTCACTGGTCTCTACGTTCGCCCAAAAAACGAGATCATCGCTCGTCATATTCTTGCAACTGCGAACCAATAGAATGAACAGTCTCTAGGTCAATTTTCTCGGAAGCTGAAGTCATTGGCGAGAGATTGCAACTTCAGATCAACGACAGTCGAAGAAAACTGCGATGATGCCATTCATGATACTTTTATCACCGGTATTCAATCGAACCATATCAGGCAACGCCTTTTAGAAAATGGTTCTTTGAATTTCCACACGGCTTTTGAGCGCTGGAGATGGCCGAGCAACAGTCCCTGTCTTATCAAAATTCCTCGGTTTTATCGGACTCTGCGGCAACTCACGTCATTCCGGCTCCCGCAGTTCCGACTGAAATCTCCGATGAAACAGTTGCGGCCGTAATTCCCCCTCAATGCTTTTTCTGTGGTTATGACAAACATCTCAGATCCAAATGCCCAGGCAGAGATGCTGTATTTAGGGCATGCGGAAAGAAAGGTCACTTACAGAAGATCTGTCTATCCAAAACCCAGAACAAGGTGTCGTCTGCCGTCTGTCCCTCCATATCCTCAGTCTGTACTGGTGTCACGCCGGAATGTCTTTCTAAGTCTATCGTGGACCTTGAAGTCAATGGTATCTCGTGCAGTGGTCTTATAGACACTGGCAGTTTAGCTAGCTATGTCTCCGAAGGCCTGGGTTATGCTAATGAATGGAGGATATATCCTTCTCAAAAAACATAACGATGGCTTTTAGTACTCTGTCTAGTAACACGAAAGGTCATTGCTTTGTCTCAATCAAGTTCAGAGATCGCACCTATGACCGGTTCAGACCATCAATTTTGAGTATTCTGCGCACAGATGTATTACTCGGACACGATTTTCTTGGACTCCATGAGAGCGTAAACATCTCATTTGCTGGACAGGAACACACGCCTACTGTTTGCCTGTTGAAACCGACTTCCGTTACAGCTTCGCCACTTTTCCAGAACTCATCTCCTGAAGGCAAACCTATAACTACGAAATCCCGACGACACTGCTGAGATGACGTATTTATACGCGAGGAAATAAAACGAGTTCCTTCCGATGGGATCATTGAGCCCTCTAACTCTCGCTGGCGTGCCCAAGTACTCGTAGTGACTAGCGATAATCACATCGAAGGATGGTGGTAGACTATAGTCAAACCATCAATAAATCCACGAACTTGAATGTTTATCTATTACCGAAAATAGAAATGATGATTGAAAAAATAGCTGAACACGGCACATTTACTACAGTAGACCTCGAAAGTGCTCACCACCGGATACCGATTCTGGACAAAGAAAAACCATTCACTGCTTTCGAGGCTTGTGGGCGGTCATATCAATTCTGCCGTATCCCTTTTGGTGTTACCGACGGAGTATCTTGTTTCCAGAGGGCAACAGATCAAATAATTTCCACGGAGAAACTAACAGACACGTTCGCCTACGTCGATAACATCACTATTTGCGGCAAATCTACTAGTGACCATGATTCGAATCTTCGACGGTTTTTGGATGTTGCCTAGAAATACGGTTTGACTTTCAACGAAGCCAAAAGCATACTTGGAGCCAAAGAAATCAGACTTCTGGGGTTCCAGGGTTCTAAGGACAACAAAAAACCGGACTCTGAACGACTGAAACCCTTATTGGAGCTGCAGCCATCAAAAGATCCTAAATCCTAACAGCGAGTTGTGGGTTTCTTTACTTACTATTCGCCTTGGATTTCTAACTTTTAAGACAAAGTTTATTCCTTGGTGCACAATCAAACACTTCCGTTGCCCGAAACAGTGGAAAAATGTTTTGCTAACCTCAAAAAGGAACTAGCGGATGCTAGTTTGGCTATAATCCGTTCAGACGTCCCATTTGTCGTAAATACTGATGCCTCTAACATCGCTATAGCTGCGACGCTCAACCAAGATGGCCGTCTGATTTCGTTCTTCTCCAGGACACTAAATCCAAGTGAACGAAGTCATTCGGCGGTTGAAAAATAGGCTCATGTCGTTGTAGAAGCGATGTGAAAGTGGAAACATCTGCTACTGGGTAACCACTTTAAACTCATCACCGACCAACGATCTGTCTCCATATTGGGAAATCAACAACGCGGCAGGGTTAAAAATGACAAAATACTACGTTGGAAAATGGAACTGTCGCCATAACGTTCTGTTGTTGTCTATAGACCAGGGAAACAAAATAAAGCTGTGGATGCCCTTAGCAGATCTTGCTGTTCTGTCTGGGGTCGACCTAAGGCAACTGTACAATACCTTATTTCATCCGGGAGTCAGGCGCATGACTCATTTTGTCTGATCTCAAAATTTGCCTTTTTCTTTTGAGGATATACGAAAAATGACTGCTAGTTGTGGGACCTGCTCAGAAATAAGGCCGAAGTTCCAGAGTACTATCACCGGTCAATTTGTCAAAGCGACACCACCGTTCGAAAGGCTATCCATCGACTTCAAAGGTCCACTCTCATCGTCGACCTGTAACCGATATTTACTGACAGTTATTGACGAATACTTTAGGTTTCCATCTGCTTTTGCATGCCTAGACTTGAGCAGTCAAACCGTAATTAAATGCCTTTCCCAGCTGTTCCCTATTTATGGAACCCCGGGGTACACTCATTCGGACCGAGACTCATCCTTTATGTCCATGGAGGTTAAACGTTTTCTTTTTGAAAGAGGAGTCGCCTTGAGTCGTACTACACCGTATGACCCAGAATGAAACGGTCAAGCAGAGCGTCTGTATGGAACTCTCTGGAAAACTATTCTACTTGGTCTGAAATCGACGAAACTCTCCATCGAGAACTGGAAACTTGTTTTGCTTGACGCCTTGCACTCGGTTCGTTCACTATTGTGCACTGAGAACAACGCCACACTCCATGAACGATTGTTCCGCTATAACCGGAGGTCTACTACAGGCATCACACTTCCTAACTGGCTGTTGACACTTGGGACAACTCTCCTCAGAAATAACCACAGAATGACAAAGTATGACCATCTTGTACAGGAGGCAGAACTGTTACATTGTAATCCGCACTACGCCCACGTTCGACTTCATTAGGGAAAAGAGGACACCGTTTCAGTTCGCCAACGGGCACTTGAGACAACTGACAATCATAATGAAAACATGACAACCGAATGTGAAACAACACGGACTGAGTTACCATCAACAATCGGATCGAACACAATTTCGAATAACCTGACATCCAGCCTACCCCAAACACCGCTCTGATACAAAACGACTAAGAAGAGAATCTTGACACATTCTTTCGACAGCAGAACCGTGTTCACCCTTATTGCTTAAGAAACCGACAACCTTAACGAAATGCTACATTTGTTGTTTTTTGGTACATATCGCACACCCCAACCTCAGCTCAAAATGACAGTGGGGAAGAATGACATTGTTTATCGCTTCTGCTATACAACTTCGTTCCTCTTTTTCAGCCCCCATGCATGTGTTGTATGTTGAATAAAGCCTGAATTGTGGATCACTTTCGTTCTCCGTCTACTCTCGATTCAGGCTGTAGATTACGCGCCTAACATGCAAATGACTGCTCGATCGGCAAAAGGGGTTCTGTCTTGAGTAATCCGATAAATTATTGATTATTCAATCTTGAATGTATCTACAAAGCATCCTGCCTGTCCGTTAGACTGTGGGTGATGCGGTGGTGAGAATGTTTAATATTGAGTTTCTGGCAAAATTCTTAAAAAAATGCCCATTGGAATTGAGATCCATTGTCGGACACTATCTGGTCGGGTAATCCATGTTGTGTGAGTATTGGATGGAAGGCTGCTACTATTCCGTGTGAAGTGGCGGGTTGACCGCTACTATTTCTGGCCATTTGGAGAGGGCGTTGACAACCAGGAGGTAGGATGTACCGTCAATCGGTCGAGCAAAATTAACGTGAAGTCTTGACCAGGGATGTTCTGGGGTTAGCCATGGAGACGGTGTTTGACGTGGCGGTATTTTTGCTGCTTGTTGACACTGCGAGCATTGAGGAACCATTCTGATGATGTTATCATCCATTCCGACCAGTATGTGTAGCTTCTGACTATTACCTTCATACCGCTTATCCCCGGATAACCGGTGTGAAATTGTTTCAGTATGACACGCCGTAGTAAGACTAGAACCACTACTCTTTGGGATGACATGAGACATGCGCCAACAACGGAGAGATTTACGATGGCAGTAAAGCTTTGGCATGTCTCCATAGCACACTTTTCTAGGCCATTAGGTCTGAATGAATGTGATAACTTGCTGTAGAATCGAGTCGCGTTTGGCAGCCTCGCGGAGTTGCTGTAAAGTGACAGGCATAGCACGCACAGTGTCTGTTAGTTCCTCGATAATGGCATCTTCGTCTGTGATAGCTGCGATAACAGCTTCGTCATCGTCCCCATGATGATTTGATATTAGGCCAGATAGACCATCTACTCGACCGGAATTGTATTTCGAAATCGTAGCCCAACAGCATCGCAGCCCAGTGTCGTAGACAACTGGCAGAATAAACTGGAATGCCCTTTTTGCGTCCGAAAATTGATAACTACGGTTTATGGTCTGTGAGAAGCGTAAAATAGCAACCATGAATGAATTTATGGAACTTTGATGGTAAAAATGATGCCAAGGGCTTCCTTCTCAAACTGGCCATAGTTTCTTTCGTCAGAGTTCAATGTAAGGGGTTCATGAGCCACAGATTTCTCCGGTGGGTCTGGAAACACATGACAGATAACGACGCCAACGCCACAGTGAGAAGCATTAGCTGCCACGACGATTGGTAATTAGGCGTTGTAATGTGTTAACAAAAGGTCCGATGTCAGCATCCGCTTTAGTTGCTCAAATGATTATTGACACTGTTGCGACCAACACCACAGATAGTCTTCCGTAGTTGATTAAGTGGTGCCCGGCAAGCGATGTACTTCTGGCAGAAAAGCACTAATAGTTGATGAGGCCTAGGAATGATCGGAGCAGCGTCCTTTGGGGCTGGTATTCGTTGCATTGCTGGTATGTTTTCCGGGTCTGGATGGCGGCTACCTGCATCAAAAACGAACCCAAGATATTTATTCGTTCTCAAGAAAAACTGGCATCTCTCCTGACGTAATCTGAACCTGACGTTTTGAATGCGTTGCAAAACTTGTTTCAAGCGGCTTTTTATTTCGTCGACAGAAAGTCTGATTACAATCATGTCATCTAAATATACAGCCGTTCCTTCTAGACCCGCTAGCATAGTGTCCATTACACAGAAAAATAGCTGGCGCAGTTTTACCTCCGAATGGCAGACGCGTGAATTGGTACAGGCCACGATGAGCGTTAATTGTCAACAGGTGTCGGCACTGGGAAGTAAGTTTCGGCTAAGTCCAGCCCTGCAAAACAGGTACTACTGTTCAGTATTGTGAAAATGTCTTGTGAAACAGGTAGTGGGTAGCAGTCGGGGTCTAGAGCGGCGTTAAAGCCTGTAGAGAAGTCAGCTCAAAGTTTTATAACTCCGTTGGGTTTTTTCATAACGATTGGCGCGGCCCAGTTTAAAAACGTGACCGGATTCAAAACCCCAAGATTCTCAAGGCCTTCAAATTCTTGTTCGATTAATGGCTGAGCTGCATACGACACTGGGCGTTTGGCACGAAACACCGGCTGACTATTCTGTTTGAGCTGTAGCGTAGCTTGCAGTTGTGTACACAGGCCTTCTTGGAAAACAGGGGGAAATTGTTGAATCAGTTGACTTGTTGACGAGCTCCAGACGTTGCTTGGATTTGGCCGCAAAAGCTGTTGAAAGAAAGGTCAATTAAACCGAGTTCGTCGATCCAGTCTGCTCCCAATGGGTTAATGTCGGATTTGGTGATGAAACAGGTCGCGGAAACGGTCTTGTCACGAAAAGTCACAGTACATCGAAGTTGGCCGGCAAGCTTTAGTGAGCTGCCGCAGGCAGTAGTTGCGGTCAATGAAGTAAGCTGGATTTTTGGTCGGCCCATTTCTGTCCATGTGTCTTCTGATATGACAGAAATGTCGGATACTGTGTTTAGCTGGAGGCGAACACAAATGGTCATTTATGAAAACATTACCAAACTTCCGACGTTCTAATACCTTCAGCGGTGACGTTATGACTAACCCGTAAAACTGATCAGTAGTGGCACGTGGTTTTTGTGAGTTGTACGTTCATTTTCCTAGGAATCCTCCATGTTGGTAAAAATCACTCTTGTGTCCGAATTGACTAAAGCGTTTGCATCGGTTGCTCTTGAACGGGCAGAATCTATGAAAGTGCCACGCACCACAGAGTCCGTACGGAAAGAGCGGTTACCTGGGCCGCAGTGGTTAGATGCGGATGGTTTCTCTATTGATGGGTGCCGTTTGGGAGCAGCCAATGTTGTATATCGCGACGAGACTGCACCTTGATATGGTGTGATGGCTTGCGCGCCTCTATGACCCAAAGAGCTATACAGGATGACTTCTTTAGGCCGGAGATGCAATCATACCTGACAGGTCAGTGGGTAGAGGCCAGACAAAGTCCAGTCTCCTGGTCCTCCAGGTTGGAGGTCGATTCGAGCTGGCAACTCAATCGGCAAAATAAGTGGAAGAATAATTGATCCAAGCAAATAGGTTTCCACTAAGCCATCTCGCTGCCTTGTGGATAGGTTCTGCTTTGTGGCTGGACACCCTACCAGTACCCGTCCAACATCTCTCATGAACTGCCCCTAGACCCCAGCAATGATTCCGAGACATCCGTTGTCGAATACAGAAAGGCGCCTACCATCCTCAGCGCGAATTAGCCAGGTCTCGCAACCATAGATTAGAACACTACGAACCGCAACGACGTACACCCGTCCCTTAAGAGGGAGCTGGATGTCTCGGGTGTGCGAAAGATTCTCCAACTCTCGCTGTTTGTGAACTGATCTCTCCAGTACCACCTCCAATTGTTATCGAGCTCCTGAAGCACTCGACTAACTCTAGCCGAACACCAGAAGAGGTGAGTGTAGGCACAGGCTCCTACCAATCTTCCAAATAGAAGGCGCAAAATGCATACCATTTCTGGACACCTCAATGACCAAACGGTTTATAGAGTACTTTACTTTTACTTTTACGCGACTATCTCCTGCGAGAGGATAAGTCGGCTCCATGGATATCACGGACCATTGCTGACCACGCGCGGCGGTCGGAGGCGAGCTCCGTACAGATCCTCATCCAGTCCTTTATCCATCGCCGGGCTCCATAGACTGACCGAAGGCCTAGAAGCTCTACGTCTTTCTCGATTGTACTGGTCCACGTTTTGAGCTGCCCACCAAGACGACAACGCCAACCAGAGCAGGGAGTGGGGCAGAGTGTTTGCTTGGTTATCTCTGACGCGGGTCGCTGAAGCGTATGGCCGAACCACTGAAGTCGTCGACGTTGGAGGAGGACGGGGAGAGCATCGATATCACAGCATCGTCTCCTTGCCTCGTCGTTGGACACCCTGTCGTGCCACTTGACCTTGAGAATCTGCCGCAGGCACCAGTGGTCGAAAACCTCCAGCCTTCTGGTATCCTCAGCTCGTAGTGGCCAGGTTTCGCAGCCATAGATGAGTACGGGCCGGATGGCAGCACGGTAAAAACGAACTTTGGTTCTTAAGCTGATCTCACTGCGAATCCACAGCGTTCGTCTTAGCTGAAGAAAGACTCTCCTGGCGCTGTCGATCCGTAATACCACTTCATCTTTTTCCTGGCCGTTCGGAAGCAGGGTTGAGCCTAGGTATTTGAATGAAGGGACCTATTCGACTGGTTGGTCACTGATCGACAGTTGTTGAATTGTCGGGCCCAGATGGGTTGTAAAAGCTTTTGTTTTGGTCGAGTTTACTTCAAGTCCGATGGATTGGAATTGATTCGGTCGAGGATTGGTTGTAGCGTAACGGGGGAGACTCCAAGCATGACAATATCATCCGCGAACTCCAGGTCCGAGATGTATATTTACTGGCTAAGCTGAACGCCAGGGTAGTTTTGTAATGCGTGACGCATTGTCCAATCAATGGCATAGTTGAACAGCACCGGTGAGAGGGGACAGCCCTGCCTAACTCCGGTAGTGAGTGTGAACTCGCGGGACTCTTCACCGTACATACGAACCCTAGCACCGGTTGTCCAGTAGTATCCCCTTAACAGCCTTAAAAGCTTATCGGGCATCCCATCGGATTGGATTATGGTCCAAAGAGACTCGCGGTTCACCGAATCAAAAGCTGCCCGAAATTCGATGAAACAAGCTACCGTCGGCTGCTGAAACTTATAGCGGTGCTCCAGTATTCGGCGCAGTGTGAAAATTTGATCCACACAGCCTCTGCCATGGCGGAAACCCCCTTGGTTCGGGCGAGTGTGCTGGTCTCTTGCCTCGGAGAAACGGGTTAGTAACAACGCACCAAAGATCTTTGCGGCCACATCGATCAGGCTGATCCCTCGGTAGTTCTCACATGCCGATTTATCACCTTTCTTCGGAATGGGCAGCAGTATGGACATTCCCCAGTCGGGTGAAAATGCTTCCGCTCTCCAAATGGAACCAAAAAGTGTACACAACCTGTCAATCAATGACGATGAACATGCTTTATACACTTCCGGAGGGATGCCATCTTCCCCAGCAGCCTTTCTGTCTTTCAGTTTGTTTATCATTTCCGTGATTTCCGCGGTGTTGGAAGGGTCACAGTTGCTTTCGTACTGGACTGAAGGGGTTGATATTGGTTGGTCCGTCCGGTGGTCCGTAGGCCGGTTGAGCAGCTGACCAAAGTATTCCACCCATCGGTCCATTTTCCTACTCTGTTCAGGTATTAGGTTTCCTGCCGTGTCACGAAGGGAATTTTGCTTACAAAACCTATTAGAGGCGTTGCGAATAAGGCGGAACAGTTTACCGAAGTCACCAATTTCGGACGCGGTCTCCATTTTCTCAGCTATTTCTATCCAGTATCTTTTTCGATCAGCCTTGGCGGAGCGTGTGGCCTCTCGTTGCAGTCTGCGACGTTCATCACTACCTGCCAGTCGCGCTTTGTGTGCTCTGGTTGACACCTGGAGCGTGCTCTCCGAGATCCAATTTTTTGTCCGCTTTTTTGTTCTCCCGAGTACTGTCCAAGTAGCTTCCTTGATTGTCGTCTTCATTCGAGTCCACTGCCCTCCCACAGAGACTTCATCTGCTTGTGCATTGGTTGCGTTGGTTAGTCGGGTTGTGATTGCTCGTGACAACGCTTCTCGCTTCTCTGGATTTTCTAGGGCAGCAACGTTTATCCGAGAGGGTGCAGACACTTTAGCACGTGTAGACAGATGAACTTTGAAACATGCGCGTAGGAGGACATGGTCGGTGCCGTTTGTGTTGCCCGTTATTGCACCTCGGTACGCTCGGCAATCCTCCACAGACGAGGCCCAACGGGCTCTCACCAGGATGTGGTCGAGTTGGTGTGCAGTGTGGCCGTCATTGGAGTACCATGTGAGTAGGTGCTTCTTGGGGTGTTCAAATCGAGTGCTGCTGAGTGTTGCATTAATTGTGCATTACCACTCAACAAGACGATATCAACGGCTTATTCTAAGTCAAAAACTCTGTTCCCTGGGAGGAGTTCAACTCCACCGTTTGGAGGACCAGATAAAGCGTTCTGTAGGACATCATTTGCAGCAAAGTTGAAAAGAACCGGTCTATGCAACAGCTTTGTCGTACTCCATTTGAGATAGGAAACGGTGGCGCAAGCTGGCCATAAGGCCTAACCCGACTTGAGGTTTGACGATACAATTCTTTGAGGGTCGACGAATACTACTCAGGTACTCCATTTCTCAACAGGAGATTCTACAGTGCAATTCTACCCACAAAGTCGAAGGCCGGGCGAACTTCTAGAAACACGATGATCATTGGTCTTTGGAAGGTGTGACGATGCTCTAGCAGCTGTCAGAGGCTGAAGATTTGATCGATACATCCACGACCGGCATGAAACCCAGCCTGTTGCTTGTGAGCCTGCTCCTCACGCGTTTGGCGCAACCTGCGAAGCATGACAGAGGCTAGTAGCTTCAACGCTATTAAGATCAGGCTTATGCCCTTCTTGAATATGGGATAGTCATCGACTTCCCACACAAGGAGAGGACCCGCTTCTAACTCAATACCTTTGAAAACAACACACAAGCTGTGCTTCACCATATTTGAAAAGGGTTGAAGGAAGGCCACTGGAGCTTGGCATTTTTTGACTTCCTAAAGCTCAGATATATTTATGGACCTCCGCCTTAGAAAATGTATCTGTCGAGACATCTTAGAACGTGAGCCGGAAGTGCTATGTGAATTTAACACAGGAGGCCAGCTACTCTGAGTTTGAAAGTGTTCCGTCCAGCGTTCAAGAGGCCGTTGTTGATTGTGAATTGGCGAACTATCAACTTCACAGATTATTTCACTCACATCTAAGGGCTTTTTGTCGGCGACTGATTACGAGAGTTTCCCAAGGTGGTAGCATACTCCATCTCTGATGCACGTTGCGACCACCAGATGTCGCGACCTCCTTGTAGACCTGCGTTAAGTTTATGTCTCGTTGAGTCGTGCTCCATCTTACTCGCTTCCATCCAGAGTTTACTGGCGTGCTTCGAGAAGGCACATGTATTCAGCAGAAATTCAGTCTTATGACAATGAAACGGGTTACAGTCTACCAGACCAGCGGAATGCAAAACATTCTGGGTAAGCGACGAGTGCTGGTTGATGTTATAAAGTGAGGCTACATTGAGCTTTTCAGTTGGCGCTTTTTGAAAGATGAATGGGTGAGATGGGTCGGAAAGCCTTTTTCAATATAACCGTCGCTGTAACATCCGTTTGGAATGCCCACGAAAGCACATGGACAGCTTAGTGCAAACTACTGCGTGATCGGTGTCAACAAGGGTACTCCAGTACGAACGACAGTCTTGCGTGCTGCCCGCTATTTGTGGCTTATTGCCATGTAGTCAATATGCGTCCATTGCCGACTCAAAAAGGGCGTATGCTACTTAGCATACCGGCGGTTAGAAAGTATGAAGTTCATATTGCCAAGGAATACGCGATAGTCAGAACACAGAGCCAAAAGCCTTTCTCCATTTTCCGAACGACGCGAATCTAGCCCAAAAAAGCCGACCTACCGTAGCATTCATATCTCCTGCCAAAATCACAGTATCAGTTTGGCTTGCTTTACCTTAGACATCGGGTAGCCTTTGATGGAAATAATCTCTGATTGAATCTGGGATGCAGTCGGTGGGTGCATACGCCGAAACGGCGACTGCTTACTTTAAACGAACCTCGAAGTCTCACGGTGCATGGCCGAATTCATATAGAAAACCAGTTTGACTGTGCGGATTCAGCTCTCTAAGAACCACGCAAACACCAGCGAGATCGGAAACTGCAGCCAGAGTCCTCCGAAATCTTTTGTCCTACTTCTAATCTTGATTCGCTTCCATCACGACGAGACTGCCCCTGACGTGGTGTGATGGCTTGCGCGCCTCTATGACCCAAAGAGCTATACAGGATGACTTCTTTAGGCCGGAGATGCAATCATACCTGACAGGTCAGTGGGTAGAGGCCAGACAAAGTCCAGTCTCCTGGTCCTCCAGGTTGGAGGTCGACTCGAGCTGGCAACTCAATCGGCACGAAGAATCAGAAGAGTAAAATTAACGAGACTGATGGCAAGCCATTTCCAAAAAATGACCTTGTTCGTAGCCAGTATCGAGATCCAGCGATCTGTTTTCCAGAAGTCGTTGTCGAACGGCGTTAAATAGTATTCCACTGATGAACGCATCGCGAATAGCGTCGTTTGATTTTGTTCGGCTGTTACAGATCTAAAAGCAGTTTTTTGCTAACAACTTCATCTGTTGGAACTGGTGCAGTGTTTGGCTTGTTTCCTGTTTACAAGAGGATAACAGGTGCCGAGCAAAAAACCTCGTTTTTCGGTTTTATGTAATTTTTTTCAAAAGTATCGATTGCAGTTTTGTAAGTTTTGCACTTGGCAATGTATTCGTAAATTGATGACGTGACGTAGTTAATCAGAACACCGAGCTTGCCGAATCAGGTGTTGAAGATTTAGCGATAAAAGTACTGAATGTGTGGAACCAACGTTTCCAGGCCGTTGATGACGTCTGTGATGAAGGGTCAGCATCAAAATGTTCGGGTCGTAAAATTTCGTCCATTGTTGAATGAATAAATTGCTGTGTATTGCGATCAGTTATCGTATATCTTGTTTCGATCAATCATCACTTCGGAATGAGAAGATTGAAGGTCCAGAATATAGGCTTCACTCGTTTAACAGATTGAGCATATACGCAGAAACAGAAAGTATGAATATATAGAAATGCGCATAATTGGTGGACAGTAATCAGAAACAGTTCGTTCACCACAGCGACCTTATTGACAACATGTTTTGGTTGACCTGGGTGTTCGATTATTGCGGCATCATGCTTTAAGTTAACGAGTCGTTCGCCCTCCTCAGCCTTCAAATGCCTCAGTATGGTTGGGGGTGGGTGTCTTAGGCTCCGAGGTGACTACTCGTCCTGAACGCCTCTCGAAATGTTCTCAAGTGACCGTGTGTCTATCACAGCCCTTGCTGAGGAGGTCCTACTCACTGCCTTCTCGCGCAGATGTTCCCACTAAAGTGAAAGGACGAAAGTGAATGCCCGGCGCTCTCCACCGGGTTGGCTGACTAATAGTCAGTCTAGAGGAGATAGCTAAACCCTGATTCCAAACCAACCATGGGTGGCGTATGAGGATTACAATACTATGCTCATCGGCATCTGTGGCGGAGGTGCACTGAGCACCCAGGATGTTTGGCCTCATCCGAAGAGTGTACGAACTGAGCAATCAGTCACCGGCCCCCAGTGGGTTACGGGCCCCACGTTTTGTCCCGCTGTCTTGCGAGTTAAGCTTCGGATAGCTAAAGGCTCCGGTTGTGGATCTCTAAGAAAACCACCTGCTTCGGCTTGGGCAACCTGGCAGTATATATATATATATATATATATATATATATATATATATATATATATATATATATATATATATGTTCATTAGAATCTAATTTGAATTGTCTGGAGTGTGAATGGATACTCTTCATTGAAGAGCCCACAAATGAATCACAACTTTGATTTCTCATAGTTACTTGTGTCTGTGTCACTGCTAACCCAACGAACAACGAGGCTGCATGTGCAAGCGCTCATATTGATAGTAAGTAGCATGTTAACGTGTGGACAAAATTTTCCCGGAATCACACGACCGGTTTCGCGGTTGTTGCCGCTCATCAGGTATGCGTACCCGGTACTCCTCTGCCCACTCTTCATACTTGTACACTCCGATGTTATATGTTCACTAGAATCGTCTGGAGTGTGAATGGATACTCTTCATTGAAGAGCCCACAGACACGAATAACTATGAGAAATCACAGTTGTGATTCATTTGTGGGCTCTTCAATGAAGAGTACACATTCACACTCCAGACGATTCAACTTAGATTCTAGTGAACGTATAACATCGGAGTGTACAAGTATGAAGACGAGTGGGCAGAGGAGTACCGGGTACGCATACCTGATGAGCGGCAACAACCGCGAAACCGGTCGTGTGATTCCGGGGAAATTTTGTCCACACGTTTACATACTACTTACTATCAATTATATATATATATATATATATATATATATATATATATCGCCCTCCTCCTTCTTCCAATGTGATATTGGTCTGTTGGTCGATTTTGGTTAATGGTCGGGTTCGTAAATCGGAGTGGTTGGCGGACTGAAGGCTGCAAATGAAAACGAAGCATCGAAATTGATGTTCTGTCGGTGATCGAAATCGAAAACTGCTACGGGCCCGATTGACAATCTCAGCACGTGTCACAAGACCGTCAACATCCCGTTTATCCCGTTTGAGACAGCGGAAGCAAGCATCGAATAATGGGGATGTGGCACCAAACATTCTGGTCATAGTTTGAACAGTCTGATCAAAGTGCGGTCCCGAAGTGGATCTGGAAGGATGAAACTTTTGTGGCGGGCATGTTCTGCGGGTCCCAATTTCCGTAGTGGAAGTCGGATCCTAGTTTTATCGTCTTTTTTGACCAGGTCTACATTGAAGATGGCTCCAATTCGTTTAAACCAGGAATCAAAAAAAAGTTTGACTGTGGGTCATGTACAAAATTCTCCACGTTCTGAAGGAGTGTTCCTGGAGCCGGTTCTGAAGTTGCACGAGTTAAGCCGATGCCCGTAAGTCTTGAAATCAGCATCCCCATCAGATTCTGTTGAAACTGGCAATTTTCTTGAAATCTGGATTAGTTACTGCCATTGTGGAAGGAAATACCCCCGTCGCCAAACTTGTGTTATGACCCACGCGTTCTTTTCTACTTGAGTCGAAACCTGCGCACACGATCTCAGCTTACTATTCCAATGACTCCAGCCCGCTATGGAAGATCAGAAGACGACAACTCAGCCAGCCAAAACGTCTGTTTATACAGAAATTACTATGTTGTATTTAAAGCGAAAATGGAACACTACCTTCCCGTGTTCTATTTTCATGTACTGGGCAAGGCTTGGAAAAGCAACGACGCGGTTAGCCATGACTCGGCGTAGGTGTATAGAGTATGGGGAAGCTAGCATCAATGGATTCGGTTGGTGCTTCACGCCTTCCCGGTTGGGGCCCAGGGGATGAGGATTGTCGCCGGTTAAAGACTTTGAAGGTCATGACCTAAAACAGAAGTCAGTGGCGTGAATGCTGTGCGGTCTGTCCATCAAACTCGCGCGACCCGTAATCACAAAAGTGTCATTTCGATGATCAAAATGACAAGAGCGCCAATAAGTGGACGGGGGGAAGGAAAAAATCAAAGTATCATACCCTTGTAGCACCCAGGCCGTTCGTAACATCGGTTTGTTTAGTAGCCATTTTACATGGTTGAACAATGTATTGATACGAAGGAAATTGAAGACCGAAGTAATGTGCAATGCTCGGTTGGCGTTTTACTTAAATGTATTGGTTTAATTCATCGAAATGTCCTGAAAACCTCAGTATAGATAGCTGTTTTATTCCTTCGAAAAGGACAATTAATCGAAAATCATAAATTGGGAAATAGAAAACAGCATCGTCTTACGTAATTTGGGTTGTTGGAAGCAATAAGTGAAGCATATCACGTATTTCAAACGATTCGCAAAAAGCACTGGGAAACCGGCCAGAAACCGCTCCGAAACCGATCGGTTTTTACTGTTACCCCGATCGGTTTTAGAGCGGTTTCTGAGTGGTTTGCGACCGATTTTCTGGACGGTTTCTGGCCAATTTTGAAGGAATGCAACAGAGCTATCTATACTGAGGTTTTCAGGACATTTCGATGAATTAAACCAATACATTTAAGTAAAACGCCAACCGAGCATTGCACATTACTTCGGTCTTCAATTTCCTTCGTATCAATTCATTGTTCAACCATGTAAAATGGCTACTAAACAAACCGACCGAAAACCGATCGAAAACCGATGGGCGTAATAGTAAAAACCGATCGAAAACCGGCCGAAAACTGATCGGTTTCGGAACGGTTTTGCTACAAGGGTACTGTGTTGTACTCCCTTTCACCTATTTTTGTAATTGCTCGAGCAATCTTGCTGCGCTGGCACCATGCTTGATTTCAGGCCGGTATAATGTTATATATATATATATAATATATATATATATATATATATATATATATATATACCCCCAACGCCTCCTTGGCGAGCCCAAGCTTTGGTCACCACGAACGAAGAACACAATAAATGCAAAGTGGTCGACTCCCGTCAAACCATTACCATATCTGGAAGCCTGGTCTCCTTCTGGAATAGGCTTACTCGCGGAAAAGACAACCCAATACGCTGTTTTCAATATACTGGACCTTCAGAGTGCCTATCATCAGATTCGCATACGTGAGGAAGAAATACTATACACTACCTGCGAAACCTGTGAGAATGTGTGCCAGTTTTGTTACATGCCATTCATATTAACGAACGGATTGGCCTACTACAATACGCCACTGGTAATTTTCGAAGTGATGACCCAAGTAGCACGTTGCCCAACCCCGTTGGGCACTGCCCAACGGAGCGTTGGGGTAGCGCACATGGACGATACTTTTCCACGTAAATGGCATAGATCTTCCTGAACTGCACGGCGCCCTCTGTATATAAAGATTTCGTCCAAATAGGTAACAAAAATTTGTGTGACACTTGCACACTTTTTGTTTTACCGCGTGCCCTCCTGACCGGGTTGCACTCTTTGGTTTCGCTCATTGTTTGTCGGCAGGTGAGCATTTTCAGCGGTGCGTAGTTGCGGTTGGTAGTGTATTTGTCTAAGTGTCATGAATAAGTATCGTTTAGACTATTGCTACTGTTCCTTCGTCTAATTCTTGTGTCGTAGGTAATAATTGCTTGAAACATTCCATACTTCATAAAAGAATTTTCTTCCGACTTTGTCAATATAGAGGTAACCAGAAAAGAATACTTTTTCATGTCTGAGCAACTATCCCCTGCTAGAAGGTTACTCGGCCCCAAGAATAATGTGTACCACAGCTGACCATGCGTTGTGGCTGGAGGCTCGATCGGAGCAAATCACCATCCAGTTTTTCTTCTGTAGGCAGGGACCTCCCACCTATCGTATGCCTATGCATCCTACATCCTTCTTGACAGTGTTGATCTGAGCTTTGAGCTGGCCACCAAAGCAACAGCTATAGGACGGGGTTCGGGACAAAGTGTTTGTTTGGTTAGTTTCGTCTCGGGCCGCCGTGGGATATGACCCTGTAGCGGAGACCATCTTCGTTCATACTTTTACCACGTTTGTTGTTTAACTGAACGCTGACTGCCAAGCGCGGTGGCCACTTGACCGTTGCTCTTGCGCACGCTCCCAAATACACGCTAACCACTATCTCTCCCAATCGTCCTCTCGTTCTCACCGGTCGTGGAGAATACCGTTTTGGTTAACATATTCGTACGGTGCCGAGCATTACAGTAACGTGCAAGTGGTCCCCGCAGTACAAAGGACGGAAGCACGCGTTTACTAAGGAAACCGCGAAGTAAGTTCTAATCAACCTTACAATAGGTGAGTCCGGCATGTAGGCACCTGCACATTTCCGACTTTTTCAATGATTTTCAACGTCCCTTAGTGCGACACTCCTTTGTTGTATCGACGTTTTAATGTAAAACACACACGCCTTTTGGTCGTCATCACCGCGCAATACAAAGAGGCGTAAATAAATCTTTCGTTCTGGCACGGTCCCATCTTCTGGTTTGGAGTGTCTTGGAATTATATCGGTCGGAACTAACCGTGAAACAAAACATTTTAGAAGCTTCAACGGCGTCTCTTGACACTTCGCTCAATACCATCCTGTTCTGTTCAACGGATGGCTGTCAGACCGAACTGAACTGAAGACATTGGCGGATATTGGCTCTTCGGCGCTCATTTCCTGATCACAAGAACACTGAACAACTGTGAGTTTGAGTCACACCTTTTGTTTCATTTTAATTCCTAATGTACATACCCTTTTGGCCTTTTTATCACCGCACGCTCCTCCGCCCATCTTAGTTTGCTAGTGTCGTCTTAGATATTGTTGACATTAATTTAGTGTACTATATAGACAGAGTAGTACGCTACAAAATTGGTGAGCTCAGGTTGTTTTTCCATACTTTGACACTAGCTTGATTCTTTTGGTCCAAGTTCCACACGATTCACCATGTCTGACAGCGAATCTATTGACATCCACGCGGTTGCTCTCAAACCTCCCGTTTTTGCCCCGACCAACCCTCGAGTGTGGTTTCGACAAATAGAAGCCGTATTTACCACTCGACGTATAACCGGCGAGCGCGTGAAATACTCTCACGTTGTCCGAGCACTTCCCTTTCACATCGCTGTTGACGTGGAAGATCTCCTCGATCCCATTCCACCAGAAGCTCCTTACACGAGGCTTAAGGAGGCAGTCATTCAGCGTACGGGGAAATCAGCCGGAAAAATGCTCCTTGAGTTGTTCACTTCGGTGGAGCTCGGAGACCAAACTCCGTCCCAGCTTATGCGCCACATGCAGTCGCTACTGGCTGGACGTCAAATGGACAATGCCATTCTCAGGGAGATATGGGTTGATAAACTACCTCTCCCGATGCAGCAGGTCCCGTCAATGCTGGAGCCCACTACTCCTCTTGACGAAGTTGCACAGCACACCGACAGAATAATGGAATGCTGCCCGGCTGGTAGACCCTGTGTTCACATGGCATCGCCCGCCGAAACCACTCCGACACACGAATCCCCTATGACATTACCAGCACCTGCCCCAGATCGCCGTGGCAACGTTTCTCGCAGTCTTGCCTCCCCATCTCATCATCCTCATATCGATAAGGACTTTACGTACCTAAAAGAAACCGTTCTCATGTTGTGCAATCAGGTCGGTGCAATGTGCAACGCATTAGCTACTCATCGACCTGTGTCCGCCGAAGTACCTCGTCGACCTAGATCACGGTCCAGAAACCGCCGGTTACAAACCTGGTGTTGGCACCACCGCACATTCGGCTCCCAGGCACGCCGCTGTGATCCTCCATGTTCAGTCCGCACTTCCACCCCACAGCCAAACGACCAGACCAGCCAGTAGCGGCTAGCCCTCCACATGAAAGTCGCCTACTTTATATCGTTGACCGATCCAGTGGCCTTCGATTCCTCATTGATACCGGCGCCGAGATCAGTGTAATCTCCCCACCCAAACATCATAGCCTCAAACCATTTCACTTTACACTGCAAGCAGCAAACACAACAACTATTGCGACATTCGGCCAACGGTCCATCACTCTCGATTTAGGCCTCCGACGCTCTTTTCAATGGGTTTTCATCCAGGCGGATGTTCAGACTCCCATTATTGGCGCGGATTTCCCCTCACACTTTGGCCTAACTGTGGATTTAAAAAATCGCAAGCTGGTAGACACCACAACCAAGCTTTTTGCAGTTGGCATTGGTAAAGGCACTAACTCCCTGGGTATTCGGCTGGCGATCCCGCAATCGCCGTTTTCTGACATTTTGAAGGAGTTTCCATCCCTCACTAAACCGTGTCAGTTCACCGACCCAGTCTCTCATGCTGTGCATCACCACATCGCTACAAAAGGCCAACCTGTCCATTTTCAACCACGCCGACTCAACGCCGACAAACTCCGTATTGCACGCCTTGAATTGGAACATATGATGAATCTTGGCATCATTCGGCCGTCTTCAAGCCCATGGGCCTCGCCTTTGCACATGGTTCCGAAATCATCTGGAGATTGGAGACCGTGTGGAGACTACCGTGCTCTCAACAATATCACCATCCCCGATAGGTACCCGATCCCACACATTCATGATTTTGCACAGAATCTCTCTGGGAAGACAATCTTTTCTAAGGTTGACCTCGTAAAGACATATCACCAAATGCCCGTAGCCGAAAAAGACATTCCCAAGACGGCCATCACCACGCCTTTTGGCCTGTTCGAGTTCATTAGCATGCCATTTGGATTGAAAAACGCTGCTCAGACGTTCCAATGATTCGTCGATGAAGTGCTTCGAGGTTTACCGTTCGCGTCTGGCTACATCGACGACATCTTAATTGCCAGTGCCTCTCTATCAGAGCATGTCATTCATCTGCGTCAACCCTTTCAACGTTTCCAACAATACGGACCTCAGCTGAACCCTAGTAAATGCGTGTTCGGCGTTCCGTCCCTCGACTTTCTCGGGCACCGTATCGATCAAAACGGTTTGACACCTCTCCCAGATAAGGTGCGCAGCGCTTCAAACGATCACACAGTTAGGACGTTTCTTGGGAATTTTGAACTACTACCTTCGCTTCATTCCCCATTGTGCGACCATCGTTTCGCCTTTAACCGATCTTCTCAAGTCCAACGTCAAGACGACCGATTTCACTCCCGAGGCCGAGACAGCTTTCTCAGAAGCCAAAAAAGCTCCCGTGGATGCCACCATGCTGCATCATCCACATTCGGATCCAAATACTGAGTTAATCCTAACGACTGATGCGTCAAATACTGCGGTCGGTGCAGTGCTTCAAAAAATGGTGGACAATCAATTACTGCCCTTAGCGTTCTTCTCGCAAAAACTTCAGGCGGCACAGACAAGATACAGCACGTTTTCTAGTGAACTCCTGGCTATTTACTTGTCCATCCGTCATTTCCGTCATCTTTTGGAAGGACGACAATTTCGTGTGCACACTGACCACAAACCCCTGACACACGCAATTCATGCCAAGCCTGACCGATATTCACCCAGAGATATCCGCTATTTAGAATATATTTCTCAGTTCACAACAGATATCCGCTACGTGCGTGGAGTTGATAATGTTGTGGCTGATGCTTTATCCAGACTTGACATCAACACGGTGCAGACTAAATTCGATCTTACGGAACTTGCAAACCTCCAGCCTGGTGATCCATTCTTTCTCGAACTGGGCACATCCTCCACACTCCAACTGAAGGATTCTCCCCTACCTTCTGCCGATGGCACAGTCCTATGTGACTGGTCTACAGGTAACCCTCGTCCTATCGTTCTAACTTCCTACAGGAAGATCGTTTTCGATCATTTTCATTCTCGTTCTCATCCTGGTATTCGTGCATCTTGCAAACTCATTTCTGCCAGATTTGTTTGGCCCAGTATGAATTCTGACATTGCACTATGGACTAAACAATGTTTACAATGCCAGAGAAACAAGGTCCACCGCCACACTTTTTCTCCTCCCAGTACGTTCACCGTTCCCGACGTCCGTTTCACACATATTCACGTCGATCTTGTTGGTCCACTACCACCATCAAATGGGCATACCTACTTATTAGCCGTTGTTGATCGTTTCACACGCTGGCCGGTGGCAGTACCCATTTCCGACACCTCGGCAGAAAATATTGCGAAAGTACTACTCCAACACTGGATTGCTACATTTGGTGTACCGTCTGCCGTCACCACAAACCGTGGCAGCCAATTCCAATCGACTTTGTTTCGTGAGTTCACTAAACTGCTTGGCTGTAAACACATCATAACAACTGCACACCAATGGCATGGTAGAGCGCCTACACCGTCAACTCAAAGCAGCACTGATATCACAGCCAAACCCCAATAACTGGCGCGACAACCTGCCACTAGTTCTCTTGGGTCTGCGGGCATCAGTCAAAGACGACCTCCACAGCACGTCGGCTGAACTCATTTTCGGAACCACCATATGCCTTCCAGGTGAGTATGTTCGACCCAGCACTGATGCCAGTCCTAACCCATCCCAGTTTGCCCAACAACTCAAAGACCGTATGTCACATCTTCGTCCAATACCCACTCGCTCGTCGTCCACACACGTTTTTGTACATCACGATCTATATACGTCATCTTTCGTTTTTATTCTTAACGATGCTGTTCGGAAACCACTCACACCACCGTATGACGGCCCATTTAAGGTGCTTAGTCGCACAGACAAATATTTCGTGGTTCAGAAAGCCGATAAGCCAGACACAGTTTCCATTGACAGATTGAAACTCGCGTATTTTGATACACCTCCATCACAAGCAACACCGACACCATCACCATCCACAGACACACCACCAACAATTCCTGTTGATGATCCACTCTCTATCATCACACCAGACACTACATCACACCCGCCAGCACCACCACAGCAACAACCTTCCCTGTTAACTCGCCGTTCCGGCAGAAACGTTCGACATCCTGTCGGATTTGGAGACTTTGTTAGTTGACGTTTTCTTTCGCTAACCGTATCCTCTTTCTATTTTTCTATCGAGCGTTTATTTTGTACAACAAACGCTCTGGCGGGGGAGTTGTGTAGGTACTTGTTCATTTCCGACTTTTTCAATGATTTTCAACGTCCCTTAGTGCGACACTCCTTTGTTGTATCGACGTTTTAATGTAAAACACACACGCCTTTTGGTCGTCATCACCGCGCAATACAAAGAGGCGTAAATAAATCTTTCGTTCTGGCACGGTCCCATCTTCTGGTTTGGAGTGTCTTGGAATTATATCGGTCGGAACTAACCGTGAAACAAAACATTTTAGAAGCTTCAACGGCGTCTCTTGACACTTCGCTCAATACCATCCTGTTCTGTTCAACGGATGGCTGTCAGACCGAACTGAACTGAAGACATTGGCGGATATTGGCTCTTCGGCGCTCATTTCCTGATCACAAGAACACTGAACAACTGTGAGTTTGAGTCACACCTTTTGTTTCATTTTAATTCCTAATGTACATACCCTTTTGGCCTTTTTATCACCGCACGCTCCTCCGCCCATCTTAGTTTGCTCGTGTCGTCTTAGATATTGTTGACATTAATTTAGTGTACTATATAGACAGAGTTGTACGCTACAGACGTGATCCCCAGGTCACGTGAGTTTCCTTGTTTTCTACCGTTCAATATCCCGTCTGCGTAGGTTTTTGTGTGTTTTATTGTTTCCCTATCTGTTGATATTTTTTGGTCGGTTTACCAAATAATTTTTTTGTCCATACATATTTTTGGTGTCTATTTCGTCGTGATTTTTTTTCTTGCGAAGATTATAGGGCCCCATTGGTAGTTGACTTATTTCCCCGTCTGTAATCGATACAGTAATCCCTATGTCTGCTGAACGGAAACCATGCTCATACCCCACCGTTGGGGCGATCAAGCTGCACATAGTGGCATTCACGTCTGCTGATCCAGAACTCGGGTTCATGCTGTTCGAGTTAGAATTCGAAAACTGCTGCATAACCAGTGACGCCAGCCGTTTCAAGTGGGTAGCAGGCCGCCTCTCGCCGGAGGTCACAATGCAAGTGAGGGACGTAATAATCTCTTCCCGAAGCTATGAAGCTTTAAAGGAGGCCGTCATTGCCCGCACAACCCTGAAGCAGGACCGACGTATGCAGCAACTTCAAAACGTTGAGCTTGGAAGTAGGAAGCCCTCCGAACTGCTGCGTGAGATGCAGCGCTTGAGAGGACCGACAATAGGTGAGGACCCGCCTTAAAGGGAATTTTGGCTGCAGCGTCTGCCGCATAACATTCCAGTTTTACTAAGTGTCACGCGCAAGTGTTCGCTGGAGGAAACTGCAGCGGTAGCTAATGACATTATGTCACGATACAACCCCGCTGTAGCTGGAGTAGGCAGGTCCTCCGTCACAACGGTGCCTGCCTTGCCAACATCTAACGACCTCGCGTCAGTTTTGTCTAGAATCGACGCGAGCCTGCAACGCCTAGTAGTTAGAAGAAGTGGGTCAGAGGAGCGGCACCGCGCTCGCTCACCTAGGCTCCATAGTCCGTCATTGCGACGACGTTTCGTCGGTTCTTCAAAAGAAGGGTATTGTAAATACCACAGTCGCTTCGGTGATGGAGCCAAAGGATGCGAATCAGGGTGACCGTTTCCCGGTGCTCATCAGGGAAACTAAACCCCTGGCCCATGGTGGCCACTCACGAAGCCGGGTATCACACCGATAGTCGTCTCTTGAACGTAAGAGACATCATTTCAAATAACCTATTCCGTGTAGATACCGGTGCCGAAATGAGCGTCCTCCCCCGAGCGAAAGACGACAATAGCACACCGCAGGCCCAAACACTACGCGCTGCCAATGGCACGGCAATCCCAACGTTTGGCCAACGATCGCTCACCTTAAAATTGGGTTTAAAGCGTAATTTTCGTTGGGTATTCATCATCGCCGACGTCCTGTACCCAATTCTGGGCATTGACTTCCTGCAGCAATTCGACTTGTTAGTTGATGCACGGCGCCGCAGAGTGGTGGATCGTCAGACCACTCTCGCTGTTGCGGGTCATAATTCGCGAGTGAATCACGTCATGCATTTGTACGTTCAACCACCGGCACACCAACCTTATGGCGAACTTATCGCCGCCTACCCGGCCATGTTTCGACAAGCCGGGCCTCTCCCAGCAGTGTCCAGAAACGTCACTCACTATATTGACACCAAGGGACCCCCAGTGTTCAGTAGGCCGCGTCGATTAGCACCAGACAAGCTTCGTGTTGCACAGGCTGAATTCGAACACATGCTAGAACTGGGTATACTACGCCCTTCTAGTAGCCCTTGGGATTCTCCTCTTCATATGGTCCCTGAATCTAGCGGCGACTGGTGACCCTGTGGTGATTACAGAGCACTTAACAAAGTCACACTCCCTGACCGATATCCAATTCTCCATATACAGGACCTTACTTCGTCTTTATCAGGTTGCTCCATCTTCAGCCGTATCGATTAAGTTCATGCGTACAACCAGATCCCGGTAGCAGAGGCCGATATCCCTAAAACTGCCGTCACTCCGCCTTTCGGGCTGTTCGAGTTTCTGAGAATGCCGTTTGGACTCAGCAATGCAGCCCAGACCTTTCAACGGTTCATGCACGAGGCAACTAGTGGTTTGGAAAATGTCCACGGATACCTGGATGATATTTCGGTGGCGAGTTCTTCAGAGCAAGAGCACGCTACACACTTACGAGCACTTTTCGAACTTCTTAGCCAGCACGGCGTTACGATCAATATCGCGAAATGCGAATTAGGCCGCTCTGATATCACCTTCATAGGACATTCTATTTCATCCTCGGGTATCCGCCCTCTGTCAGATAAAGTTTCCACTATTCGCGACTACCCTGAACCCCAATCTTTTCGCCGGTTACGTCAATTTGCCGCCTTGGTCAATTTCTACAGCCGATTTATTCCTCGCCGTGCGGAAAGTATGCAACCCTCACCGACCTGTTGCGCGGTGGTAAGCGGAAGCTCGTGTTTCCCGACACGGCACAAGCCGCATTCGCCTTGGTCAAAAATGCTATCGCCAACACAGCACTCCCTGCCCGCCACGACCCTTTGGCTCCTATTTCGGTAGTGACGGATGCCTTGGACACAGCAGTTGCAGCAGTCCGCAACGGTCCGTAGACGATTCTTGGCTACCTTTAGCATTCTTCTCCAAGCGCCTACAACCCGCCGAATCTGGGTACAGCACACCTGGTAGGGAGTTATTAGCCATCTACTTAAGAATCCGTCACTTTCGACATGCACTCGAAGGCCGTTCGTTCACGGTGTTTTCAGACCACAAGCCTTCGGTTTACGCACTAAAGCCAGCTTTCGGTCGATACTCACCACTCGAGATTCGCCACTTAGACCTTGTCACACAGTTTACTGGGAGATGCGACACGTCTCTGGGGTACTTAATCCCGTCACCGACGCCTTATCACGCGTACATCAACTAAGTCTGTCACCGAGGCCTAACACCAACTTGGATGCAGTGACACAGGCCCAAACTATGGGTCCTGACATCGAACAACTTCGACAAAACGGTTTCTTGAGCTTAGCCACCGTACTTATCCCAACTTCTCAGAATACCATCGTGTGCGATGTGTCGCAAAGTCGCCCTAGGCCAGTGGCTCCTGCTGCCCACCGTTATCCTACTTTCCTGACTCCCCATAATCGGGCTCATCCGGGTGCGATGGCCTCGGTAAAACTGATAACTGAGCGATTTTTGGCACACTGTCAAATGAGGTGTCCGTGAATGGGCTCGTGCTGGCCTGCAGTATCAACGTGTTAAGACCCATAGGCACGCTAAGGCGGCGTTAGCCAGGTTCCCAGAATCTGAAACACGTTTTCATCATGTGCACGTCAACCCCGTAGGATCACTTCCACCTTCGCTTGGATACGTCTACACACTCACATGCGTAGATCGTCTTACTCGCTGGCCGCAGGCCATTCCTATCCCTCGTCCTGCGTCGGAAGAGGCCGCGAAAGTTTTTCTGACTGGCAACAGTGATCACTGACCGTGGTCCACACGGTGACGGAGCATTCGGAAGCCTGCTTGCTACGCTTGTTTGCCAACTCGGTAAGACGACAGCTTACCAACCTCAGGCCATGGGTATGGTTGAACGTTTCCACCGGCAATTAAAAGCCGCCCTCCGAACAAACGGTAACCCCCTTTGGAGTGAAAAACTACCATTAGCACTCTTAAGCCTGCGTAGTACGGTTAAGGAGGAATTACACACAACACCGGCCGTACTAATATATGGCTGTACACTTCGTCTGCTTGGGGAGTTGGTAGCCCCCTCACTAACCGTGACTTTCGACTACTGCGACTATGCTGAGAGCTTTATGCAGCACATGCGAGTGCTCAAGGCCAGTCCGCCGCGCGAACAAAAGTTATGTCCCAACAGCGTTAGAAGCCGCTGCTCATGTATTCCTTCGCGTCGATGGCGTTCGATCACCACTACAAGCGCCATACACTGGCCCGTTTCGGGTGACGAAATGCAGGGCAAAAACGTTTGTCATAGACATCAGCGGACGACACGACGCCGTATCTATCGACCGTCTCAAGCCTGCCGTCATGGAGTGCGAGCAGCCCGGCCAATTTACACCTGCTCAAGCCGCTCAGTCACCCGCGTCCAGCGAGTTATTACCCGAACCATCCCCAATTACGCCTAGTGAGGGCTCAGCAGCTAGTTCGTCAGAATCTCTAACCGTACCCGCAAAGCGAAGTAGCCGCCGCGGTCACCAACTACGAAATCTCGTCCGCTTCGCCGATTTCGTGACGATTTTTACAACCGACAGTTAGCATTAGGTTGGGAAGTTCACCATGGATTTACCAACCAACGGGCCCGATAAATTACGATCGGTAGTTAGGATTTCATTTTGTTCTGGCCTCCTAGCGTCTACAACAACACCGAACATCGTTTGTGTGTTGTTATTACGGTCCAACATCCGCCGGTGCCCTCAGGCGCTATTTTGTTCCAGTTTACCTTGCCCTCCCTCAGACGGATTTACAAAGGCACATTGGTTTTATCCGTAGCCTAGCTAACTACCGTGCACGTTCAAGGAACCAACCACTAACTGGACAACGGGACGATTGGTCAGCATGGCATTGGAGACGGCAACTGGACTCCCTTTTGAAGGACCTGACGCGGGATCTTCAGGCCCGCATGCGTATGAGACCCGCGGGCGCCAAAGCACAGTTAGACCGATGCACATCGGACCTCGAGAGTGCAGTCACCGTTTGACTCATCAGCAGTCGTTCGATGTCACCAACAGTATAACGGGCAAGCTACGAGGAGTTCCTGGACAATCAATACTTCCGGCCCACGGCCACCGTCGAAGCTCAACTCCGTCGGACTTCTAGGAAGAGGCCCCTGTAGCGGTGACCATCTTCCTTCATACTTTTACCACGTTTGTTGTTTAACTGAATGCTGACTGCCAAGCGCGGTGGCCATTTGCCCGTTGTTCATGCGAACGCTCTCAAGCAGGCTCCCAAATGCACGCTTAACACTGTCTCTCCCAGTCGCCTTCTCGTTCTCACCGGTCGTGGAGAATACTGTCCCGGTTAACATGTTTTACAGTGCCGAGCGTTGAAGTAACGTGCAGGTGGTCCCCGCAGTACAAAGGACCGAGGCACGCGTTTACTGAGGAAACCACGAAGTAAGGTCTAGCGACCTACACAACCTGGCCACCGCAGTCAAAACCACGGGAGGAAGTTCGAGAGCCTGCCAGTTTCAAAGCACCTTTTTTAACTACATTTTTGGATACCCTGTCGGACGAATTTACCTCAAAATACGCAACAGGGGCAAGTGACCAAGCAATTTCAGCTTTCTGGTATTCTCGGCTTTCAATGGCTAGGTTTCGCAGTCGTAGCTACGGGGCGTAAAGCAGCACGGGAGATTCACGCCTTAGGCCGAAGTGCGGTTTCACTGCAAGCCCACAGCGCCTGTCGTAGCTGAGGAATCGCTATCCTAGCGCTGTCTATTCGCAGCTTTACTTCACCCTTCACCTGGCGGTTTGAAAGTAATGTAGAGCTTAAATACTTGAATAACGGAAGATCAGTTTTTCATTGATGGACAACTGCTGAGCTAATGGCACTGCGTAGTTTCCAATAATTTCATTTGTTGTGGTGTTTACTTCTAACCCGATGAACTTCAAGAAGAAACTGATTCGACTGTGGACTGGTTGAAGTGTGACGGGGGAGTCTCCTAGTGCAACAATGGCATACGCGAACTTTAGGATAGGGTTGTGCATCTCCTGGGTCAACTGGATACCATGGTAGTCAGTCAGTACCAGTCTCATTGTCCAGTCGATGACACAGTTAAACAGCACGGGTGAAAGAGGGCATCCATGCTTGACCACGGTAGTGGGTGTGAGCTCCGGGTATTCTTCAACTTACATGAGGACTCGCGCCTTAGTGAACGAATAGTATTCTCTCTGAAGCCTTGCGGGTTTACCGGGATTTCCGTCCGATTCCATTATCGCCCAGACACTCCCGGTTAACCTAATCCAGAGCGATCCGGAGGTCGATGAAATAGGCAATGATTGTCCGGTGGAACTTGTAGCGGAGCTCCAGTGTTCGACGTAGGGTAAAAATTCGATCCACGCAGCCTCTACCACGGCTGAGACCCCCTTGGTTTGAACGGATGCGGTCTTTTGCAGCAGCGAAGCGGTTGAGCAGCAGCGCGCAGAAAGTCTTTACAGCCACGTCGATCAGACTGATCCCCCTGTAGTTCTTGCACACTGATTTATCCTCTTTCTTCGGAAAGGGTAGCAAAATAAACTTGCCCCAGTCAGCTGTGAAGATTTCTTCCGACCATACGGAGCCAGGTAGGGTATGTAGTCTGTTGATCAATGACGACATGTAGCACTTGTGGACTCCTGGTGGCATGCCCACATCTCTAACTGCTTTCCTTTTCTCTGGCCGATTGATGACTGTGGCGACTTTTCTTGTGTTCCGCGGATAGTACTTGTCGGCTGTGCAAGAACCCGTGATTGTAGGTCCGTCCTGTGGTTTGTTGACCGGTTGAGCAACGGATCGAAGTACTCCAGCCGTCGTCTTATTTTCCTTTTCTGCTCAGGTTTGGGCTGACCGATTGTGTCGCGCTGAAGCGACCCTTGCTTACAGCGCCTATTAAACTCGTTGCGAATGAGGCGAAACAGGTTGCCAAAGTTTCCGATTCCTGTTGCAACTTCCACTTTCTTGGCTACTTCTACCCAGTACCGCTGACGATCAACCCTAGCGGACCGCAAGGCCTTCCGTTGCAGTCAGCGGCGTTCACCACTTCCTAGTATTCGATCTTCGTGTACTTTGGCTGACAACTGAAGTGGGCCTTTAAAAATCTAGTCCTTCAGGCATCTCTCGGTTTTCCGTGGTTTTTTAAGAACATGGTAAAGCTGACTGAATGCTTGGCGCACCTTGAAGGTGCACTATGATCCTGCAGGATTGGGTTGATCCAACACCAAACTTTCAGTATCTGGGAATGCCATATTTGTGGTAGATAAGTTGTAACCTGAGCAACAGCATTTCAATCAGCGGTCTGATATTGGATGAGGTGTCTTTCCGTACACGGTAGGTTCGTTTGGCATTTGCCAATCTGAGCCACCTGTGGAGTCGAAGCGACATCCGCTTATCTATCAAGGGCTGAATGTACATTACAGTAGTCAGACAAGTGCTTTTGTATGGTTCAGAAACATGGCCACTGCCAGTGGAGAATATACGAAGGTTGTCGGTATCTGCATACCGATATCTTCGTAGCATTGCTCGAATACGGGGGAAACGCTGTATAAGCAATGCTGAGGTTCAGCAAAGAGTCAGGTTCACGAACCAAATGGTTAGGTGAAGCTCTAAAGGTCACCGGACTAAAAAGGTCAGGAGTAGTTGCGCATGTCCCGTGACAGGATTCCTCGACGCACAAGGTTCGCTGAGCGGGTAAGGGTTGGAAGACGAGTAAGGATGGTCAGCCCATGACATAAAGAGAGGTATGAGAAACCCAACTTGCGAAATTGGGCATCGGAGGCGTGCTAGGCTTCCTGAGTAGGGCCATTGGACCCCCCGACTCAGTGGTTGCATATGCAAGAGGAAATGGCTGGGTGTCGCGATAAGTGGTGCTCTCGTTTACACAAACTTTCTTTATGCACCCGATACTAATATTTGTGGTTCTTTAATTTCTCCTTTCGTATTTCTGTCCTTTCTCAAAGTTTTCCGTTGAAGTTATTGTTGGGAGATGGCATTCAAAGCCGTCGCACCCAGTGTACGGTTAATGGCTGTCTCCACTGAACTGAACTGGTTGGATTCCAAACTTTTCCGACATAATCCTTAATTTGACGCACATCGGTACATTCCCGGCTCCCCGTAATGTGGCAACGATCTTTCGAAATCTTGGAGACCAGCTGGGAGGAGCTGCAGTGCTTACTATATGTACGCATATGATTAGTAACTGTGGCCAAACAAATACATCGTACAATCATTATATAGTTATTTATTAGGACCTACTCTTAAGTAACAATGGCTGCTGTTGCGTTGAAAAAGTTAGCAGTTGTCCCATATACATAAATTACATATACATATAAATTCCACTCATGTTGTTATCTATTCCATTACAAAAGTTCAGCGGTCAGTCGGAAAAAAGGAAGTGTGATTAAACTTTCAAAGTGAAACGTAATTACATTGGGATCAGTGTTCCTTCGGCGTTGAGGAACCTCCCAAGTGGCAAACCCGGCCGGGCCTCGAACGGTTTTGGGCCAGGCTCGGAGCAAGCGAAAGGGTTGGAAGCTGGATCAGGCTGGGCTAGGGCCGGGTTTGCAACGGGCGCCCGGACGGTTCCCGGCCGGATTTCAACCAGACAACCCAGTCGTAAACCGGCTGCAACCAGGTTAGGCTTCGGCTGGGCTAAGAACAAACTCCAGCTGGGTTGGCCTATGGGTTTGCCAGGTATGCTACCTTCGTCAACCACATTGCGCCAAACGAATCCTGACCTAACGGTTTCAGTTTATACCTAGTCCTAGGCCAGGCTTGCGTCCCATTCCATAACAAAAATTGAAGAAGCCGTCAAAAATGATGCACACTCTGCATGTCAAATAACAAAATATTTATATTTTTGTCTCCCTTAGAAAAAGGTATGACGATCCATACAATTTTACATCGTCATAGTTGCTACTTAAAGAACCCCATCCCAAGCCCTTTCGGAGCTCAGTCCACAGAACGGACTGTGTGCTACATGGGACCCTTTTCGAGTTTAATGAGGGATACATGGGTTAGTGATATTCCTTTTGGCCGTCTCGGAGTTTCAACCAAGTCTCCCCTTATCCGCACCCGGTCAAGGGAAGAAAGTTTTAAGTTTGCCAATCTTTCTGCATGCGGCAGATTCCTGAGACCTGCGGTGACCTTGGAAAACCTTCGCTGCACAGTCTCTAGAATCTCCTGATACTCAACTCGGGGGATAGCTCATGCCCGCGCAGTATACTCCAAGTGAAGCCGGGTGACGGCTGTGTAGGGGGACTAGGACCAAAGGATTTCTGGAATCAGTTGTCTTTTGGAATTGCTATAGAGCTCTATCCATGTTGCACACAGCCCGTTCCATGGGCTGGGCTCGGAACGGGTTTGGGATAGGTTTGGTAATCAGCTATTTTGATGGTGGAAAATTGTATGAGTCGTCATGGTTTTGTCTAAGGAACTCAAAAATATAAATATTTTGTAATTTGGCCCCCGGAAATTGCCTCACGATATCAAAAGGGTTTGTTTAAACTGATGGTCGCTTCCATTAGGTGGGAATGCTCTACACGGTAACGGTCTACATGTTTCTAAAAATATCTCAATAATAGTTCATCATGAGTCACGTAGTCCAGAAGACAAACCTGTTGCGCTATGTAAAATGTCATTTTCGGTGACGTACGGGCTTCGTTTTAGGATAGTACGGCAATAATTAACCAGCCGGGCTTGGAGCTGGCCTGGGCTTGGTTGAGAAAGAGATTGGATTGGGTGTTACGACCGGTCGTGGAAAATATCCCCAAAAACCTCTGCAGTTCCATGATTCCCTTAACAACACTCACTTACTTACACCGTTGACTTGTTTTATGCACTGTGTTTTTATGAATCAACGTTTAATTGTTCGCGTCCAGCGCGTTGCTTTGTCATATCCTTGTTCTGGACCTGCGTGACGCACGTGCTCCTCTCTCGCATGCCGCAATTCGGTTCTCGTTTTTGAGTCCTCGTGATCGCATAATTGAAGTGTGTATCTATTTCGTGTCGTTGTTCCTTCAATAGTCTAGTATGCAGAATTTCACGGATAATCGCCTTCTGACTTCGGGACCCGTTGTGAATTTGGCTACGCATTGCTCATACGTGTCTTACACTGGGTTCGGAGCGGGCATGAGCTGGGCTCTGGCCGGTTCGCGGCGGGTACCCGGACGGTCCCTGGCTGGCTTTCAACCAGACAGCCCAGCCGTAAACCGGCCGTAACCAGGCCGGGCTTCGGCTGGACTAGGAACGAGCTCCAGCTGGGTTGGCTTTCAAGTTTTTCAGGTATGCTATGCATACCACTGTACTATGCTCTACCACTGTATTTATTCCATATATGTGAAATGTGAAAGGAAGTGACAATTTTCACTTACCTTTAATATGTATTGTTACGTATCAATTATTACGTATTGTGCATTAGCATGGTTTTGTGTAATAACTGATGACGCGCGTATCATGTATGTCAATACTGACAGCTGAAACATGCCATTTTTATCGATGTCCCGTTGGAAGAGATATCGGACCAAAGGGAAGATATTTTTGGTTATGAAATGTCCAGCTCGTTTAACTGTCACTCTCTGGTAACATCGTGACGGATGCCCAACATTTGGGAACCCAGTGCTGATAGCAACTTTTGGAGTTACATGCGTCCAATGCTAACAACGAAGGTGCATCTCAAAACGCTAAAGATTTATTTCAGCTATAATAGGCCATTTCTATGAATCAATTATTACAACGTGTATGCAATCACTTGCCCGCAGAGAATGAGGAGCAAACCAATGTGCAAAATAGACCGGCACATTTTGCGTTGGTTTTCGAGACTCAGGAGATCATGGTGAACCGTGGAAGCACAACAGATGCGTTTCACACACGAAGTACGTCTTTATCACCTGTTTCGTGCAAGTACATATTTCCTTTTCATTACTTCTTACATTTCTGGTTGACACACAGCATACGAACCAGGGCATATATGAATTCGAACATCTTGCTTGTTACTGCTACGCAGCTGAAACATTCTTGAAAAAAGAAGGTTGGTATGACCGATACCAATTTCATTTTTTTCTAACGTCGCAGTTCGTTGTCCAACGTGTTCTTTAATCTCCGCTCCCAATCAACTACTAACTGGTTATACCAAGTAATTGTTTTACTCTTCTCTTTCAGGACCAGCGAGAAGATTCATGGGAAATGACAGGAATACGGACATGTAAACTTCAAAAATCGAGCCAAACGCGTACGTTGAACCTCGCGTAAATGAAGCGGGTATCGTTTTTGACAGCTCCTCCAATTTTTGTTATGGAATGGGACGCAAGCCTGGCCTAGGACTAGGTATAAACTGAAACCGTTAGGTCAGGATTCGTTTGGCGCAATGTGGTTGACGAAGGTAGCATACCTGGCAAACCCATAGGCCAACCCAGCTGGAGTTTGTTCTTAGCCCAGCCGAAGCCTAACCTGGTTGCAGCCGGTTTACGACTGGGTTGTCTGGTTGAAATCCGGCCGGTTCCCTGCCGGGTTTGTTACATGTGTGTGCGCCCTGCTGCCTGTGGCGGTACACTGGGCTGGTAGCTTAAATGACTCATGGATCGGCATCCCTGAATCCCTGGTTTTTTGTTGCTGTGCGGAGCTCCCCGCGAGTTGTTGGAGCCGTCAACTCACTCCACTAGTCCAGCAACCTCTATTTATGGGTTGCTTACGTTTGGCAGAATTCAGAAGTAGGCTCCAATTGTCTGACCACTTATGAAGGATATCCGGACTCGAAGGGATCTCATTATAAACCAGTTTACCGATGACATTGGAGTCATCCACAAACAAGTAGGTCTCAGTCTTCAGGCAGAGGGTATTGGAAAGTTATCCCGTATGGGCCCCATCGCATCGTATTCTTTTGGCTTAGCTAGATGTAGGTGCTCTGCGAATAGCCCTTCAGGTTATGATCCAGTTCCCTCTTGAACAGATTTTCGTTTTTTTCTTCCACCAATTCGGTCGGTATAGCGCTCCAGGTATTAGTCACTCTCCTTGATAATCGATAAATGCCCAGCAAGCCGGTGGAATGCCCCTACGGAGTCACTGTGTGTCCTACGGTAAGATCATTATTCCTAAGCGGGAATTCCGACTGCGGATCCGGACCAAAATCACCATGGATTATTAGCCTAGCATAGATGAGGTCGCCTTGAAGATGTCTATAGGCAATGGATAAAACCCGGTGACCTCCAGGCTTTTCTCAAAGCCGAACCCACTTAGTCCGGGCACGAGGAGTGTGGCAGCGTGTTGCTCTCGTTCCAGTTTGGCCACAGCCGTGCAGGAGTAGATAGCCGGACCGCCATACTCCAAGCGAGGCCCTACATGCAAGGCAAACGTCAATTGATAGGTGTCCCGGGCTAGAGATAAAAAAACGGCCAGTTGGACCACTTTGAGGTATATGCTTTTTTATTGTGTGCTCTTTACTTCAAACTGTTTGTAACAGCAACTCCGAAGTCTTTTCCCTCTTCAGTGTGACAGAGTAAGACACTCCCAAGGCAGAGGTCGGAAGTATCATTGGGGATACCAGTCCTCAAGCTCGCGCATTTGTCCACTTTTATGGGCAGACCCCAGGTGGTCTGCTAATTGACTAGAGCATGGAGATCCTCCGGTAGTATCACGATTCTGTGACAGTCGAATGGTGCGCCAAATCTTTAGGTCGTCGGCGTATATAAGGCATTGGGAGTGGAGGGTAGGTGGTAGATCGTTCGCAGACGCTAGAAGCAACAGATGCCTTAGCACGGAGCCATGGGGCCGACCGGGTACCACGTGGACCGAGAATGTGCAACTCCAACGGAAAAAATTCTCTCGACCAAGAAATCCCCAATTCAGTGAAGCATGGGCGTGGAGATGCCGATGGCCCGGAGTTCCATCAACAACCCATCATGAAAAACTCCTCTATCAAACGCCTCTGTAAAGTCCACAGAGATGACGTCCGTGACGTATTCCTCGGCTTTGGCTTTCGACCAACTTTTACGAACAGTTAACAGGTTTTTCAGATATGACCGGTTTCTCTGTGAACCGTGCTGCTCTGCGGAAAGCAGTTGACAGCGCTCCAGATGTTCACGTACGCAAGGCCGCAACCAGCCTTTTCATGACCTTCCCAGCTACGAAAGTGAGGCTAACAGGGCGGTAGTGGACCAAAGTGGATTTTTACCACTCTTGTACAGCCGAACGACCGCTGCTTTTTCCCCCTCCCGAGGTAGTCTGCCAGAGGCTAACGATAAGTTGGACAACTGAGTCCGCTGTTTAGTCAGTTTGTCAGACAACTCCTTCAGCAAAAACGGATGCACTTCGTCCGGTTCAGTTGGCTTATGGGTTTTGATGGATTTGAGCATGCTTTTCACTTCTGGTTCCGCAAAATCATGCGTAACAAATGGCGGAGAGCTATTCACCACAGAACACTCTGACAGGCACAGTTTTGCTGGTGTCCGATTTTTTCCATCACCTAATAATAATAATAATAATAATGGTTAATTTCGGAGACTCCCGAGGCATGCCAGGTGCATGATCAACTGTTTACAAGTGATGGAATGAACAGGCAAACCCCTTGAAAATGTGGAAATTTACATGACAGGAGCTGGAATAAAGAAGATTAGAAGGGGGAGTAAGGTGGGATTAAAGTATGACGAATGTATACACGCCAAAGAAAATGCACTTAGTTTAAATAAACCCATGGGCGGATTCAAATGGACGCCCGAAGAGCACGAAAAGTCAAGGTCAGGTGGAGGATCCGGCTGGTCGGTATAGGGACATCTGAAAGCTGACTGATATACACGAGAAAGGCTAGAAATCGGCATAAGAAACTGTAATAGCGGGAGACGATGAGGACAAAGTGAGATTCACTGCAGTGGATTAGGTGGCAACGAAGCTTTGGTACTCTGCAACAGATGGTCGGCGAACAGGGCACAAAACTCGTTGCAAAACAGGGAGCGGGCAGAGTTAAAAGTAAAAAGTGAATCAGGTAAAAAAACAGTTCGTAGGAATTGAACACAGTAGATGTGAGTTTTAGATGTAGAAGGAATGGATGCATATCATGGTGGTCAGCGGGATGATAGCAAGATAGATGGCCTGTGAGGAACTGCAGGATACAGAGCGAATGCATATATACCCATGTGCGCTTGTATATATATATATACATATAAGAGAAGCCGACTCAATAACAATGGAGTCCTAGAAAGAAATTATCAGTTAGTAGGAGGGCAGGTTAGGCTAGGTCGAGTGTTTGTGGAAATAACTTTGGAATATCGTTGTGAATTAGCTCCATGACAGGTGAACTTGGCGGATCAACAGAGAGGATGGAGAATACGGAAGCACAGAAAAGAGGACAGCTGAGGAGCAGTTCAAAAAAGGGGGAGATGAAGGAAAGTGTCGAAGAGAACAGGTAAGAAAGAATCTAATAATCTGAATGATGTAGGTGAGACATGTGGGGTCGGTCGAGAATGGAAGAAGCATTGATAACTGGGCTTCAATTATTCAGCTGGAAGATGGTGGCGATGGAGATGGCTAAGCAGCGCAGAGCGATTGTGCGTACAAAGTGGAGAAAGATGCCTGGGAGGTGAAACTGTCCGTAGTGCAAGATGCAGCAGCGGTGACGGCAAACAGCGTGGGAGAGGAATGAGAAAAACAGGTGCCAGAGGGTAATGGCGGATCAAACGGACTGAAGCTGCGAAAGAGAACCATAACCAGACAGTGATTTCACATTAGGTGGCAAGTGAAAAAACAGAACGGTCCGAGAGGCACGCGTAAAATGCCTGTGGCAAAAAGTAGGCGAAACAGGAGATGGGAGCACTGGCCGAAAAAGACATGAGACATAACCAGTTAGATCATCTCATTGCAGGTGGAACACGAAAAAGGCAGAGAGGAAGGAAGCACCGGCACAGGTAAACGGGTGGAGGAACATAACGCATGAACAGTGGATGCTCGTCGGAGTCGGGGACATGAAATTTGCGAGCCGCGTGCAAGCAGGCAATTGCAGAAGTGGATGCAAATGGGCGATACTAATCAGAGCACTGCCAAGTGGAGGGATCCACAGGGGAATCGCGGAGCCAGGCAAGGAAAATGGAGTGATAGTGACTGTATAATAGATGTGGCTGTGACAGATGCAGAGTTTGGAACGGCAGTTCAAATATGAGAATCGGTCATGGGTGCGGGAGGGGCTGGTGTGTAATGGTATTAGGCATAAGAAGGGAGAAAGAGGGATGGTTTGACAGAACGGTAGGCAGTGAGGCGTAAGAATGCGATTATTGAGCTTTAAAGGCCTAGGGTGATACCAAATGAGTAGATACTACAAGCCGGCAACGCCGATATGGGCGAAGAAACAAAATATTGGCGGTCGTCGGCAGGGTGAAGTGGGTAGGATGATAGTGACATGCAGTGAGACGTAATACAATGAGAGTCGATAGGAGCAAGGACAGAATGGGTAGGTGTGCATACCATAAAAGAACGAAAAAATGGATGTGATAAAAGTGATAGGTGGGCGTACAGTGGCGAACAAGGATGGTTGGAGCGTGCGATCTGCAGCTGACAGCATTAGAGCGTGCGATCCGCAAGCACACAGTTTTGCTGGTGTCCCATTTTTCCCATTATCTGTTGCAACCATTTAGTCGTTGACCACTAGCGCCGGGATGCTACATTCTCTCTGGAGAGGCGCTTGAGTTATGCAAACAGGTGCTTCGGTGCTCGCACTGCATGAAACTTAAGGGCCTCCTCGAACGCTATCCGCGGACAAAGAGCGCTTTTTCCTTTTCTGTTCACTACACTGGTTACAAATCCTGCGATACAAACCGTAACCCTCACCTGTAGATTGGATGAGCTCTTTCAATTTTGTCTTTTGTGTAAGCGTCTGAGTTCCAGGTCAAACCACCGCGGGCCCTTCACCCGGGGTCTATGTCGGCTGAGGGGGGGGGGGTAGGTATTCATAAGATACAAGATACCATCCCGAATAGACGCCCGAACTCCGTTCACATCGCAGTCCACATCTGATTCCATGGGAAACCAGCTGACATCTAAAGTCACTCCCTGGACAACCTCGAATGCTATGCTCGAAATGTTATGTCCAGTTTGTGGCCCAGGGCATGGACAAGAACCGCTGCGTCAGTGAATTTCTAGCTCCATGTAGTCACTGCTGCCAAGCAGACGGAGATGTTCGTCCCTACCTAAGTTTGAGCCTCTAGGAGAAATCACCAGACCTAGAATGTAACCCTGATTGGATTGCCTCTGGGTTGACTGCTGAACATATTTGTGTGAGGCCAGTCCTCGGACCGTTGTCATGAACTCCCGAGGGGAAGGGTCTGCACCTGCTGTTGTCCTGTCTGACGTCCAATAAATATGCGGGGCATCGACGTCGCCCAGGATGAAACAGTGGCCGTCGCATGTCCATTTCCTCAGTAAATTCATTAGGCCTGGAGGGGTGGCCGCAGGTAACCGATAGAAAACTCCAACGGTCTAAAAGTTTCCGTTGTAAGCTTCACTCAGAACCAATTGGCTTCACTGAATCTTTATGGGTCATCGTGAGCCTCCAACAGCGTGGTTGAAATGTCTGATCGGACGAACAACGCCATGCCTCCACCCAACCGGACAGAGCTTCTATCGACTCGGAATAGGATGTAGCCAAGGAGGGACACCCCAGTGTCTAGGACATTGTTACTCAGCCATTTCTCAGTCAGCTCAACCTTAGCGGGTGAGTGGGACTACAGCTAGTGTTCCTAGTCGCCTCTCTTGCCCAGCAAACCAGGGACATTAGACAACGGAACGACGGAGTTGCCCCGGCTTGCTACCACTCCCGTTTGTTCGCTGGGTCCCCGCTTTGGGGAAATTACGGGGATACTAGCAGCAGCAGCCTCCACCGGTAGTGAAAGCGCCGTTCCTGCACCCAAAAATCCCGATTAATCAAGTCCGTTTCTCGTCGTTCTATACGTTCAAGCCTTTCAATCAGAGCTTTTCTATATTTCTAAAAATCAAAAGGGTCCAGATCCCGATGCAGCGGCAGTCGTTTACCTTCCGGCAGGCAGGATCTTCTTGACACAGCCTAGCACCACTTTCAGTGGACAGGAGCTTTCAGCATTACTGGCTTTGCCGATTCGAAGGGTTGACTTTACTCGTAACATCTTCAGAGCCTTTCTACCCCCGGAAAAACTGTTTCGTTAGTTATACGATATCGTGGTCCAGGGATGTTGGTGAGTGTTGTTAAGGGAATCATGGAACTGCAGAGGTTTTTGGGGACATTTTCCACGACCGCTCTTTGCACCGCCCACCAAGACCCTCCCGAATCTTAACAGAGTCAAAGGTTTGGTATTAGGGTACTGATTCTTTCTACCTACCTAGACCCTGCTCTTAGTGCACGTACCTAATACCTTGTCGTCAACGTTCTTCTCATGATCGCACCCAATCCGGTGGCCACACCGACTTGAGTTTTCCCTGCATCATGCATAAGAACGGCTAATCGATGGCGGGAGTGAAGAAAAAACATAGGTGTTGTCCCCGGGAGAGCCGTCATGCACTGGCTGTATGTGCTTGTGTGAGTATGTGTGTGGGTGCATGATAGAGGCGCAGCTGCTACCACATATATCAAAGGCTTTCCGTAACGTCAACTAAAAACGGTGAGCACTGCAACGTGTTCGGTGGAGGTCATGGTTTACAAACGAACCACGTAAGTGTGTATGAGCCAGGTCGTGTGATAGTTTAATACGTCGGTATGTCGTAAATGACCCCGCACATGGAGGTTCTTCTACCCACATCGAAGACGAGCGAGGAACAGTCTACTGGGTTTCCGTGTTATCGGCTTCTCCGCGTTCACGCCTGAGGAGGCTGATACTGCGTACATGGCGGGTTGGCGTTCCTTTGGCGGTCTTCACCGTCACAGTCCTTATCATTTCGTCAGAGCTTTCGATGATTTCCATAACCACTCCCAAAGACCAGGGGCTGAAATTCGCGCTTTCGTCTGCGATCATCACTACCTCCCCAACCTTGAGTGGTTTTGTTTTGACCAACCGCTTCTGTCGAGCTTGCAGAGCCGGTAGGTATTCCCTCAGCCATCGCCTCCAAAAAACCTTGGCACGGTAGTTTGCCTGCTCCCATCCGTGGAAGTAGCTCCCACGGTTTATCGGTCGCTGGAAGACCTCGTTCGACCTTGACGTCAATAAGTTCTTTGGAGTGGGCGCCAGATCTGTGGGGCCGCCGTTTGTTATCAGAACCAGTGGGTGGCTGTTCAGAATTTTCTCTACTTCAGTCATGACCGTGCTCAACATCTCGTCGTCAAGCGGCTGTTGCTCAATGGTCGACAGCAATATTCGGCTGGTAGACCGGATCAGGCATTCCTACAAGCCGCCGCTATTACTGACCGGCGGGGGATTGAAGTGCCGTCGCATGCCATAGGCCACGGTTCGATTATGCAGGTCGTCCCCGTTCATGTTTCTGTGCCAACCCTGCAGTTCCCGACGAGCCCCTACGAAGTTCGACCCATTGTCGGAGTAGGTATCGGACGGTACTCCTCTTCGGTTGATAAAGCTCTGCAAGGCTCAAGGAAAAGAGTCGGTTGCCATGGAATGTGCGACTTCTAAGTGTACCACGCGTGACTTCATGCACATCATGATGCAAGCGTATTGTTTTTCCAACATTTTCCACAGCACTCGTTCCACAAAGGCCCAAAATAGTCCAACCCGGTGTCGCTGAACGGCCACCAGCCCGGAGTCGCTCTGCATTCTGGTATTGGGGTCATGTGCTGTTTGCCCACAGCGGCATTGCGTTTCCTATAATGTGCACAACGTCGAATTACGCCTTTTACAGTCGCTATTCCTCTCAGCAACCAAAGACGCTTTCGGATTACTCTCGTAACGTGAATTTCCCCGGCATGTCCCTCCACGGTGAGGACGTGTTGGATCCTTAGCTCCATCATGGGTTGTCGAGCCGGCAGCAATATGGGGTACTTCGTGTCAAAGCTCAAATGGGAGTTGGTCAGCCTACCACCTACCCGTAGCAGTCCATCCATGAGTTTGGGGTTTCAGTGCTTCAAGTAGCCCCTCGGAGATGACATTTCTTTGTCCATTAGTCCAACTTCTTCCGCCCTCTCGAGTTCTAGGGTGAAAGACCCCGTTTTATCATCTAGAATATATCGTATTCTGCGGCTCGTATTTCATCGGGACTTATCGGACCCACTCGTATCCGGCCGGAGGAACGGAGCCCTTTCATGACTAGCAGACTTCTCTTGAACCTGGCCAACCAAACTGATGCACGAAGTGTCTACTTCCAGGAGGGAAATCTGACCAATCGTGACAAAGTGAACGTCGCTTCGACCACTGTGGCCGTCATCACTACCCCTTTGATCCCCAGTTCCAATATCAGAGGGGTTTTTAGTTCGTACACGGGCCAGTCCTCTTAAGGCATTTTCGAAAGTTTCGGTCCTGCCGTCCAGCTGTCGAGTTGCCGGAATTTTTTCGCATCTCGGGGGCACAGATGGGCTGGATTATCGCCAGACCTGAAGTGCTTCCACCGGTTCATGGCCGATTCGTCGTGGATAATCTTGAGTCGGTTAGCTACGGAGGTGCTTAGCCGGCTCCTGATGATGTTAACACATTACAGTGCTATCGTTGGGTCCGCCCATATACTAGCCGACCAAGTGTGGAAGTCGAAATATCCATTTGCCGCTTTTACCACCCTGACTGCTAACATGGCTGTGAGGAGTTCAAGGCACGTGATCGAAATCGACTTCAGTGGGGCAACGCGGGCTTTGGTGAACAGGATCCTTGCAGTACATTGTCCACCTCCCGTTCTCCGTCGTCTGTACTCCAAGGCTCCGTAACCGACATCGGATGCGTCAGAGAAGACACGTAGTTCTCCCGTCCATGTCACATGACCGGGGAGCAAACATCGTGGAATACGTTTTTCCCCTGGTTTCTTTAAGGTGTTCAGAAATTTCTCCCAGTCCAGACGGCCTCCTCAGTCAAGTGGCTGGTCCCAATCAACTTTCTTACGGCAGAGCCGAATTGAATGAACAATGACACGAAATAGATACAAACTTCAATTATGCGATCACGAGGACTCAAAAACGAGAACCGAATTGCGGCATGCGAGAGAGGAGCACGTGCGTCACGCAGGTCCAGAACAAGGATATGACAAAGCAACGCGCTGGACGCGAACAATTAAACGTTGATTCATAAAAACACAGTGCATAAAACAAGTCAACGGTGTAAGTAAGTGAGTGTTGTTAAGGGAATCATGGAACTGCAGAGGTTTTTGGGGATATTTTCCACGGCCGGTCGTTGCAGTTGTTTCTGGCTTTGGCGGCCTTTCTTTCCGGTGGGCTCATTGGCAGACTTCGAGACGACCTCCGCATATGTATCACAGTCAGGAATAGATATCTCGGCGGAAATCTTCCCTCCGGTGTACATGGTAACGGTGAGTGGTGACACTGGTGAAAAGAGGACAACGATGATGCCGTTGATTCCGCTGCCCCTGATAGTGATGAACTGGTTGATGATGATGCTGATGATGATGAAAATGACGACTCTGTCGTACCTGTGTCGGGAAGAGCCATCCCGGTGACTACTTTTCCGGCCACACAGGTGTTGGTAGCCAAGTGCACTTGACACAGGGCACTTAGGGGGAGACGAAAATATGATGTGGATATGGAGGGCATACATTGCGATATCTGTGAGACATGATATCATCCTATGTGCGGAGCGCCAACGAGAGCAATGCACACAGTGTTTTGTGAACAACGAAAACAGGCATATATCTCTTCTAGATGCAAGATCAGGGCCAGGGATAGGGTTAAGCAGAAGCAGTTTGCAGCTGAGTCAGAAAATACCACTGCCAAAATCAGGACTGTCACTCTTAGCGAATGGGGTCTAAGTCAGGATGCAAGTAAGAAAGACGGAGAGAACCAAAATGGGAGAGACCCTGTATTCAACTGGGAGGGAGGACCTCCAACATTAATACATATGGAACCCACGAAGGTTAACGAAAACGATTCCATCTCAGAAACACTCGATAAGGTGTGGTCTTCCGTCAGAAATCGCGGCGTGTCTAAGGATAAGATTGCTATACTGGAAGCCAGGATGGAAGCAATATAAGGTGCAAATCAATATCTCACGACTATGCTACGGGAATCGATAAATAGCGATATTGCACTGGGGCGAAGCAGGAGTGTGTTCATCGGAGAGAGGGGTACCGGAACACGTAATCAAAGAAGATAGACAAAGGGGTCGTGCAGCGCGACGCCACAGAAGATGTTTTAGGGATGGTCCATTTACCGGGACACGTGACCATCAGACCAGCCTTTCGATTGGAAAGGTGGCATTAGGGAGGTAGGACACATCCTAGACCACTGCTCGTAGAATTCGCAGACCCAAGACACCGCGGTATGTTCCTAGCAGCAGCGGCAGGATAGAGGAAGTGTCTCAGGGTACGATGACTGTGGGGTCGGGCGATCATTTGAGCCACAGGAGAAAACGGTCCATAGTGAGCACGGAAGAAGGTGCCCTTATGTCAAGTGCTTCTCCACGCATAAACCTCAGGAGAACCGGCAAAATGGGAGCCACCAGTTTTCAGCGCCAGCGGGGGGAGCAGCCTCTGTAGGATTTACGGCCAGGGAATTTTGCAAGGCAGTACCCCGAAGAGGCTGTTTCATGGGGATATATTGGCACCCCCGGCAAAAAAACGGGAGGGATATCCGGAACTGGAAACCGAGCATTACACTGCCTCCTTCGGCACTGGCACCAATAGGAGGGTAAATGCCATGCAATCTGCCTACACGAGGGCAGCAAGCATAGGGAATAAATGGGGTCAGCTACTGGTGAGCTTGCTCACGCTAGAGATCGCCGCAGTCACGGAAAATTGGTTGCGACCGAACGAGAAGGTAAACCGCCCCGCCCCGGAGAACTTCACTGTGGTCAGGGTAGGCAGACAGAACGGCACAGTCGGGAGAGGAGCCATGCTACTAGTGGCTGGCCAACACACCTGCTCGGGCGGGGGTCGACTAGCAGCACCAGACGTGCAGGCAGTCGAAGTTATGGCGCCGGTAAGGAGGTAGAAGTAGACCGTGACCTGCGTATACAGGGGATTATCGGCTGAAGGTAGCGAAGACGAGGAACTACTTCGATTTCTCAGAAATACCATAGCGGGCGGAAGTAAGCTTTTCATCATGGGAGACTGGTCAACGGAGACTGCTTCGGCGGGCTCGTTTGCAGAAGGTCAGCAGCTCTGTTTCGCGGCGAAGCTCTCATCCAACATGTCGATCAACAGACTAGGTGGAGGGTGGTGCAAGCAGCATCCGCGCTGGATCTTATGATAGCAAGGTACCAAACTGATATTGCGAACGGTAAAGTGAAGGCTCCGCTAGGCAGAAGCGACCATGCAGTTACCTACACCAAGCAAAGCCTTGTGGGTATACCGGCTGCGGCAAAAAAGAGGAGGAAGTTTTCCAAGATAAATGATGATCTCCTAACTGGAGCTCTACTGCTAAGCTGGGAGATGGAATTGGCGGAATGCTCGGTCCTGGCACAGTGGAAGTAAGTAAAGGGTAACATATTGAGGTTAACGGGTGAGGTCGCCCTAATTTAGCAGGCCCGCAGGGAGGGACTACCACCTTGGTGGAGCAGTCGGGCACAAAAAGCAGACAGCAGAGAGCAAACAGCTTAGGAAAGGCGCAGGATAGGGGAAGGACACCGGAGCCTCCTTCAGTATTTGGCGGCTAGAAAAAGGGACGCCCCCGTACAAAACTAGGGTAGAAGGACTATGAAGAGACACTGGTTAGGAACGCGAAAACAAACCGCAAGGCACACTCTGCATACATGCAGTCGAAGTGCGGCCTGCGGATTTAAGTAACGGAGTCACGGATGAACAGGAACATGCTGCGACCTCAGATCAGGGAAAAGTGGATCACCTGTGTGGATTCTTCCAAAAGGTATACAGAGTTGACATAGGGTTAACATGTCCTGAGGTTTGTTCTCCGGCAGCGGCTGCGATGGAAGACTACCCTTTTGGGGGCTGATGAGGTCATATACGGTGTCAAGCCGCTAGTAAAGACCAAGGCAGCGAGCCCGGACGGCATCCAGCCGGCGATCCTGAAACCGCCGGCACCAGCCGTGGTAGAACGACTGACGAAACTATTCAACAACTCACTTAAAACCGGGATCCTGCCTGAGGAGTGGTTAACCTCGACTATCACCTCCATACACAAAGGGGGTTTCAGAAATAGCTGTGAAAACTACCGTCCAGTGAACCTAACCTTCACCGTGCTCGGGGTCACAGGGAGGGTCATCCTGAACAGAATAAGGGTTGCCTTTAGAGCAAAGCAGCCTTGTCTAGTAATCCTAGCACTGATCCGGGCAGAAAAGATCGTATCTGTCCAATCTTCTGTGCTGATTGGTGAAGTGACCGGGAGAACTGGTGTTGGGGAGCGAGATGAGGTCTTTTGCCTGGACTTCCAGGAGGCTTTCTACTCGGTGGACAAAAGTCCGCTTATAGAAAAAATACGAGGACCTAAACTATCGGATCGGCTGCTGACATGGATTAGGGGATGTCTGTTTGGCAGGACCTTCCATGTAAGAATGGGGAGAAGGCTTTCTCCAACCGGCAGCACACAAGGTGGGGCGCCCCAGGGGCCGGTCCTTAAGCCCCCGCTATCCATCCTCCGTGTTAATGACTTAGAACACGGCCTAGAAAACTTGTGCATCAAATTGGCGGAAGACGTGAAAATGGCGGGAAAAATCAAACGAGTCAGCTTTGAAGGACCTGGACGGAATTCAGGAATGGGATGCAAATTGTGACATACCACTGAACATGAACAAGTGTGTGCGTCTGGTCGATCAGCTGTTACCTTACAAGCTGAGGGTACTGAAAACGGAGGACGTGATATTAATAGTACCCGTAATAGGTGTGGCACAGGAGGTGGGGTTCATGGTTGGGACTGATTTCCAACCCAAAACTCAATGTAAATAAGCGGCAAAAACTGCTCCTAGGGCCTTGTGCAAGCTGTTACGAACGTTTGAGCAATGCGTAGCCAAATTCGCAACGGATCCCGAAATCAGAAGACGATTATCCGTGATATTCTACGATACTAGATTATTAAAATAAACAATGACATAAACAATATACAAACCTCAATAATACGATCACAAGGACTCAACAACGAGAAACCGAATAGCAGCGTGTGAGCAGACAGCACGTGCGTCACGCAGGTCCTGAACAAGGATGTCCCAAAGTAGCGCTCTGGGCGCGAACAAACAACAATTGGTCCAGAAAAACAACCAGTTCGTAAAGACAAGTCAATAGTGTATGGAAACGAGTGATGTTGGGAAAAACACTGAATCGCGAGGGAAAAAGGGGGATTTTTCACGACCGGCTGTTACACCGCCCACCAAAATCCTCCTGGATCCTTAGCAGAGTCAAAGTTTCGGTATAAAGGTACTGATTCTTCCTACCTGCCTAGGCCCTGCTGTCAGTGCGCGCGTCTAATGCTCGTCGTCGAAGCTCTACTACTGGTCGCACCTAATCCATTGGATACATAGACGTGAGGCTAATCTACATCTTCCACAAGACCAAATGACCGATGGCGGGCGTGATAGGTCACATAGACGTTGTCCTCGTAAGGGGCCGTCCGGTCCTGGATGTACGTGCTTGAGTGTGTGTGTATGTGCGTGTGTGTGTGTGCCGGGGTTACAGTGAAATCACAGGTATGACTACACGTCAAAGGAGGACTTTCTGCAATGTCAACAAAAGACCGCGTGGCAAGAAAACGAGTAAATGTAGCATGTGTGTGACCTGGGCTCCGCTACTTCCACATATGCAAGGGGCATTCGGTAGCGTCAACAAAAGGCAAACAAAGAACACTGTCACATGTATGATGGGTTTACGGGATGTAGAGGGCGTCGTGCATGCGTGTATGTATCGGGATGTATAATGGAATCGCACTCATCACCACATATCGGGAAGAACCTTCTGTAATGTCAACGAAAGGACCGAGAGCACCTTAACGTGTTTGACGGAGATTGTGTGGTATATATGGTGTTTCTTTATCCACCTCGATTACCGGTGTGCAAAAGGTTTACTAGGCCTCAGGGTTATCAGCTCCTCCGTCTTCGCTCTCGAGTAGGTTAATACTGCGTATATCACGAATGAGCACTCCGTTAGCTGTCTTCACCTTCACCGTTCTTATCATTCCGTCAGTGCTTTTGATGGTTTCCGTAACTACTCCCAAAGACCAAGCGCTGAAATGTGCGCGTTCGTCGGCGATCATAACCACGTCCCCAACTTTGAATGGTCTTGTTTTGGCCAGCCACTTCTGTCGAGTCTGCAAGGCCGGTAGGTACTCCCGTAGCCATCGCCTCCAGAAGACCTTGGCCAGATAGTTCGCTTGCTTCCATCCGTGGAGGTAGCTCCCACGAAGGTTTACCGGCCCTTGGAAACCCTCGTTCGACCTTAGCGTCAATAAGTCGTTCGGGGTGAGCGCCAGGTGGGTGGGGTCGCCGTTCAATACTGGAACCAGGGGGCGGTTGTTCAGGATTCGCTCCACCTCAGTCATGACGGTGTTCAGCGTCTCGTCGTCGGGCGGCTGCTGCTCCATGATTGACAGCAATATCCGTCTGGCGGACCGGATCATGCGTTCCCATATGCCGCCTCGGTGACTGGCCTGTGGGGGGTTGAAATGCCATCGTATTCCGTAGGCCACGGTTCGATTCTGCAGTTCGTCCCTGTTTATGTTCTTGTGCCAACGCTGCAATTCCCGTTGAGCGCCCACAAAGTTTGATTCATTACCTGAGTATATATCGGCCGGTACGCCTCTTCGGTTGATAAATCTTTGCAAGGCCCGTAGAAACGAATCGGTCGTCATCGAATGTGCGACTTCTAGGTGTACCGCACGTGATTTCATGCACGTCATGATACATCCGTATCGCTTTTCTAATCTTTTCCTGCACTTGATCCACAAGGGCCCGAAATAGTCCAACCCGGTGTCACTGAACGGCCACCAGCCCGTAGTCACCCTGCATTCTGGTAGTGGGGCCATGAGTTGTTTGCCTGCTGTGGCATTGCGTCTCCTGCATTGCACACACCGTCGGATTACGCGTTTTACAGTCTCTCGTCCTCTCAACAACCAAAGGCGCTTTCGGATGACGCTCGTCACGTGACTTTCCCCGGCATGTCCCTCCATGGCGTGGACGTGTTGAATCATTAGCTCTACTACAGGTTTTCTCGCAGGCAGCAGTACAGGATACTTTGTGTCGAAGTTCAGGTAGGCGTTGGTCAGCCTACCATCCACCCGCAGCAGTCCGTTGGTGAGTTTGGGGTTTAAACGCTTCAGCTCGCCTCTTGGAGATGGCATGTCTTCATTGGTCGGCCCCACTTCTTCCGCCCTCTTAAGTTCTCGGGCGAAAGCCTCGCGTTGTATCATTCTGAAAATATCGTACTCTGCCGCTTGTAACTCATCGGGACCTATCGGGCCGACCGGTATCCGACCTGAGGGCCGTAGCCCTTTCATGACTAGTAAACTTATCTTGAACCTGGTTAACCAGACTAGCGAACGAAGCGTCTTCATCCAGGAAGAAAACCTGACCAGTCGCAATAAAATGGACGACGCTTCGACGACGTTGGTTGCTATCACTTCGCCTTTGATCTCCAGTTCCAATTCCGTAGGGGGTTTTAATTCGAACACGGACCAGTCCTGTTTGGGCAGTTGCAGGAAGTTTGGCCCTCTCGTCCACGTGTCCAGTTGCTTGAAGTTGTTCGCACCTCGGGAGCACAGGTCGGCCGGATTATCGCCAGACCTGACATGACTCCACTGATGCGTGGCCGATTCATCGTGGATAATCGTGAGCCGGTTAGCAACGAAAGTACTAAACCGGCTCCGGACGTTGTTAATGTAGTAAAGTACTATCGTTGAATCCGTCCAGAAGCTCACCGACCAAATGTAGAGATCGAAACATCTCTTCACAGCTTGCACAACCCTGACTGCCAACACGGCTGCGCTGAGTTCAAGGCGTGGGATTGAGACCGACTTCAGTGGAGCAACGCGGGCTTTGGCGAACAGGATCCTCGTGGTATATTGTCCATCTCCTGCGCACCATCGTCCGCACACCACAGCTCCATAACCGACTTCGGATGCATCGGAAAAAGCATGTAGTTCTCCAGTCCGTGTCGTATGGCCAGGAGTCAAACATCGTGGGATTCTTATGTCCCCTAATTTCTTCAAGGTGTTCAGAAATTCTTCCCAGTCCAACCGGTCCCCTCGGTCCAGTGACTGGTCCCAATCAACTTTCTTACGGCACAGCCGCTGCAGCAAGATCTTTCCAGGTAGCAGCCATGGTGAGACGAAACCGAGCGGGTCGAACAAACTTGAGACAGCAGATAGTATGCCACGACAGGTTATTGGCAGCTCGGGAACGTTCAGTTCGAAAACAAAATCGTCCGTTTCTGCGTCCCATTGTATTCCTAAAGTGCGCTCGATAGGAAGTGGAGAGCCGTACAAATCTCTTACCCTTTCGGCCTTTTCGTGATACGGGATGACCTTCAGCACTTCTGAAGCGTTCGACATCCATTTAGTTAGATGGAAGCCGCCCTCTTCCAGCAATCTCGTCAGACCCCTGAACTGCTCTAGAGCTGATTCCACATCATCGAATGACCCAAGGTAGTCGTCGACGTAGAAGTTCCTGCGGACGCTTTCTACCACCGTCCGATGTACCAGATCGCCATGTTTGTTCGCTGATTCTCGGAAAGCGTAGTTGGCACAAAATGGTGACGATATGGCTCCGAAGGGGTGGACGGTCATCCTATAATTCACCACTGCGTTGTCCCGGTCGCTCCCTTCCCACCACAGGAAACGCAAAGCATCTCGTTCTCCTACCGGAATCTTCACCTGATGGAACATTTCCCTAATGTCAGCAGACAAAGCCACTTTACTCACTCTGAAACGGCACAAAACATCGATCAGTGGTGTGGTCCAGTCAGGCCCCTGTAGTAGGCGATCGTTTAACGACTTGCCCTGGAACTTGGCCGCACAGTCGAAAACCACCCGCAGTTTATTGGGTTTCTTGGGGTTGATAACCGGATGGTGAGGCAGATACCGAACCCCTTTTGCCGTTGGTGTTGGTGGGCACCTTTTCAACGTAACCGAGGGCCTCGTTTCGCTTCATTGAATCGGCGTATCGTTCCCACAGATTCTGGTCTCGAATGAAGCGTTCTTTTAGTCGTAGTAATCGTTGGAGAACATAATTTCTGTTGTCAGTCCACGGGTCGACCGGTGTGCGCCATGGGGGGGAACCTCGAACTGTTTTTGAGGCCTCTAGAGCCTTGCCGCACCGTTTGTAGAGCGAAGTGATCCTCTTGAGACAACGTCGGTCTTTCGTCTCCAATGTCATGAAACTCCTTTTCATACAGCCGTTGCAGATGATACTCTATGCGGTCCGTTTCGGCGGATAAATAATTCACGGAACCGCGTACCCCTACTGGACCGTATAACATCCATCCCAGAGCCGTGCGTACGGCATAAGGTGCCTGGCGGTCGCCCACTCTTTGGTCAAGCACCCAATGCGCCTCTGGCACGTCGCATCCGATGAGGAGATCGACCTCATCATCTTCTCAGTCTACAACGGTTACATCCTGCAGGTGGGGCCATCGAGTCAAGATTGCGTTGACCGACCTTGGTGCTCGCATGGGGAGATCCGCCAACGTGAATGCCTCCGTTGGTTCAATTTCCTCGTTAGTGTCTAGAGAGATGAGTTGCAGCCTTAATCTACCGGCAGTCATTACCTGTGTTCCGCCCACCGTGCTCACTGCTAACAACGTCGCACCTTTACCCAGTTGGTGTTTGTCAGCAAACCGCTCTTTCACTAAAGTGGTGTCGGATCCACTATCAACGAAAGCCAACGCCTTGACTATCCCAGTCGGAGTCACTACTCCCACGGCTACTACGCCTAAACGTACCGGTTTACTGGCAGATTGTGAAGTTGAACAAATCACGCTGGGCTTGGCAATCGCCTCGGATATGGTTATTCTCGCCTGATGCAGCAGCCGATGGTGTCTGCCCGTGCAGCCCTCGTAACCACATCGATTCCTTGTTCTACAGGCTGCTGCCCGGTGCGTGGTGTTGAGACAGATGAAACATGCTCCTGCCATCCTCGCCATTCCCCACCGTTCGTCTATTGTGGCGTCGCCGAACTTGGGGCATTCTGGTAGGCCATGGCTAGTACCACAGGATCTGCAATTTGGTTTCGCCGTAGCATCTCGTGAAATGACGTGTGTGTTGGTCCAAGGCTGGTACTTTGGATATTCCCGTACAGGGGTTTGGACTTGGCTAGTACCGGGCTTGTTTGCTCGGTTGATGTCCCGGATGAGTCGGCCGAATCTGCTGTCAGCTATCTTCGTTTGCCTGTCCAAGTATTCAGTCAGGTCTTCGAAGTTGGCTTCTCTGTCGCCTCGACTTATCCGTTCAGCTTCTTTCGCCCACCGACCCTGTAGTTCGGGAGAGAGGTGACGGACTATGCCTTCCAAAGTGTGCATGGTGTCTAGGTCAGCCCTGCAACCTAAATGGTCGAGGGCTATTGAGCAGTTCTGCATCTTGATCACCAGATCGGCCATGGTGTAGACGTCGCCCTTGGTTCTCTTTGCCTCTGCCATCACGCCCTCTATTAGGTTACGGGCCACTTTGAAAGGTTGGCCAAACAAGTCCCTCAGAATCTTTCTTGCCCTTGTGTAGCCTTGTTCTGGATCGAGCATGGTGCATCCGTCGATAGCTTCTCGCGCTCGGCCTCGGCAGTAGTGAGTAAGGTAAAGAAGCCTTTGCCCAGGGTCGTTTACCTTGTTTTCAACGAACGTCTCGAACTGTTTGACAAACTTGCAGTATTGCTCAGCTCGCCCGTCGAAAACCGTTAACTCCACTCTAGGCAGATCGATCGATGGTGGTTTGTAGTCGGCGACCGGCGTGGGGTTCCCTACCTTGTTGCACTCTAACCTATCGGGAGTGTCGAAGTCACTGGTCTCATGCTCTCGCTTTTTCTGTGTACACTTCTCTGCTTCATGCGCCTGTAGTCTAGCCGAAAGTAACTGTTGCTCTAGTTCTAGTATTCTCAGCTTATATAAATCGACATCCTTACGATCAATATTGCTTTCGATAACACATGAGCTAGCACTGACAGGACTAGGCGATCTAGCATTAACTAAAGAATCATATGTACCCAAAACCTCCCCAGAGACTTGCCGTATTACTTCCTGTCCGGATTCGACTGCTTTTGATCCTTTTCTTGGCATTTTGAGTGATTTTTCCTCGTTCCAAATAGATCTATTGAGTATTGTTACGAACGTTTGAGCAATGCGTAGCCAAATTCGCAACGGATCCCGAAATCAGAAGACGATTATCCGTGATATTCTACGATACTAGATTATTAAAATAAACAATGACATAAACAATATACAAACCTCAATAATACGATCACAAGGACTCAACAACGAGAAACTGAATAGCAGCGTGTGAGCAGATAGCACGTGCGTCACGCAGGTCCTGAACAAGGATGTCCCAAAGTAGCGCTCTGGGCGCGAACAAACAACAATTGGTCCAGAAAAACAACCAGTTCGTAAAGACAAGTCAATAGTGTATGGAAACGAGTGATGTTGGGAAAAACACTGAACCGCGAGGGAAAAAGGGGGATTTTTCACGACCGGCTGTTACACAAGCTCCGTCGCACAATCAGCTCTGGGAGGCCATCCGTGCTTGCTTCACCGTGTGACTCTCTTACGGCTCCTCTTGGAGAATTGTGTTCAGATCTGGAGTCCGTATTTTGCTCGGGACTGACGACTGCTAGAGAAAATCCAGCGATGAATCACCTGTTTGTTTCCCATGTTAGGAAGATAAACGTGTGAGGAACTCTTAGAGCACCTCAACTTATTCCCCACGGAAAGCAGAAGGGAACGAGGGGACCTCATACTAGGGTGCAAGATCCCCACAGGCAGTCTCCATGCGCTACCTTCCGCCACTGCTGTTGACTTTATCCTGTTTACCTCATCAGATGATCTGCTTGCTTTCTGCTAAACCTAACTGACGGGTCTGTTCATGTGGAGGTCCACTGTCGCCAACTGTGAACATCACTTGAGTGGATACAAGAAGTGGAGCTCGAGGAACTTGTCGCTCCTATTGCCGCAGCACCCGGGGATCCGTGGAGCCCACATGTGCGAGAAACTGGGCTTCTTGGCTACCTGCCGTGCATTCCCGGAAACAACCTGAGCCCGACTTGCCTGTGTAGAGCAGTGGTTCTTCAGATCTTTTACCGATTAATTAGTAGCCCACGCATTATTACCAAGTTATCGGTTGTACTTGTCAAGAGCAATTTTCTTCGGTTCATGAAGTAGGCCCCGTACCAAAGCTTATGACAATACAGAGAGGCAATAACGATGACACCTAAGCGCCAAGGTAAGACCAGACAGCTGTTACACGATACCGAGCGCGCCCACGACACAATGGAAACGACGACGACGGAAACGAAACAGACGGCGGTTCGACACGTATACTGATGAGCAGGGCCGCCGGATGTGCTGGATTCAGAGCTCTCCCGCGTGGTTGAAAGCACAAGGTCTGCTAACGCACAGATAGAATGAAAACCCGATGAGCTGAAGCGCGGTACGTGTATAAGCAGGTACCAACTCTTCCACCAAAGAGAAAAGAAATGACGATCTCTGCCAAATACGTTACACCACAGAGCAACAGGACTAGTCCGTTTTGGGTTCCAGTTCGGTTCTGTTCAGTTCAGTTTGCACAGGAAAGTTAATGGCCACGGCCAATCGAGCGTCCAGAATTCCTTCGATGGTATGCACACCAGTTATGCACCCATAACTGCCTAGTGTATTTCGTCGAATACCCGCTAAAAATGAGAGGAAAACGGAAAACCCCATCGCACATCAGCTGCGAGAGACATTATGCGCAGCCAGCATTCACTGAGACAGTATGCCCTGAACGAAAACGTCACTTAAAACACCTCAGACGGACCATAGTGCTATCTGTCATCCATTAAGTAAACATGCTCAATGCTCACTACGAGGACGTATCTCCTACCACTGGCGACCTAGGGCACCTTTGAAGGACTGGAAGACCCGGAGGCCTATCATTCCACCAGGCAGATATTTCCGACCGTTCACTGTCTTGATGCTGAGGAAGTGCGATCTAGTTACAAACCTAGCTCGAACTTTGGTCAGCTCCTTTTCGTATCCAGCTGTTCTGGAATCTAAAGCCACTTGGAACAGACTATCCAGTCTAAGGCCAAAAAAGCCCTTCATTACCTTGAACATTTCTGTAAGATCCCCTCGACGTCTGCTCCTTTCCAACGAGAAGAGGTTCAGATCACAGAGTCTCTACTCGTACGTCTTACCTGTCTGCCCTTCAACCATTCGCGTTGCGAGACTTCGAACTTTCTCTAGGCAGGCCGAGTCCTTTTTGTAGGAGGATGAATAATCCTGCACGATACCTCTCAAGTGAGGTCGCACTATAGCCATGAAAATACGTACGAATATTTCCATCTGCCGACAACACAAAGCTGATTGCTTTCTGAAGAGCTCATTACGAGCCTTTAGCGGAGCAGTATTATGCCGGTCCGACCATTTGGAGTGGCTACTCATGATGACCCTGAAGATCTTTAACCCTACTGACTGCTTTTGTAGTAAACAGCCTTTGATCATGAGCGACAGTTAGGCCTTCTGCTAACCTTGACAACAAATGACTTTTTTCAGGGGTAAGTGCCATTTGTATGTCCAGTCCAGTCCGATACCTATATCCCCGCCTAAGTCAACCCTACCCTCGAATCCAACAATCTTCACATCATCCGCAAAAATAAAGCTAGGCGATTGAGGGGTGGGTGACAGATCGCTAATAAACAACAAGGATAGGACTGGGCCCAGGGCAGATCCCTGAGGCACACCACTGGGGACACTCACCAAACTGGAGCATTTTCTCTTACTTTGACGCAAAACGTCCTATGGGAGAGAAAGTCCGCCAGCAGCCCATATACTGGTCCATCTATACCGAAAGTCTCCATCTTTCACAGCAAAAGACTATGATTAACGGAGTCGAACCCCTTGCCAACTTCGAGATGGCATACCTCAGCTTCCTTATCTTCATCTAGCCTTCGGGTTGCCTCATCTAAGGAGCACAAGAGATTGGTCAGGAAGGTCCATTTTTCAGGAGTCCATGGTAAGCCGGACTTAGCATGGAGTGCGCCTGTAAGTGCTGACAGATGTGGGCATGAATGATCTTCTCAAGGACTTTACGTAGGATGCTAGTTAGGCTTGCCGGCCTGTAGTTATGCACAGCCGACTTAGGTCTACTCTTATGTATTGCCAAGACGGTCACGACTTTTCGGCTCTGAGGCAGCTTACTCTGATCCGACGTGGACCTGTACAGCCTGCATACTGGAGGAGCTTTAATATTCGCCAACGGCTTGATGACAACTGGGTGGATGCCACCTAGTCCCGGTGACTTGTGGCTGTTTAATTCTCGTAGGTACTTACGCAGACTTCCCTCTGAGAGATTTAGCTCGTTTAACTGTTGAGCAGTGTGCACTAGAGCCGGGTCGACTCGTACCCCACTATCTATCCTATGCGTGCCACCAAAGTGTTCCTTAGGGCTTCTGCTTTTCCCTGGTCATCAGCGACAACACCACGGTTCCCAGTGAATAGGGGACTTATGTCATCGTTTATTGAGCCTTTAGACTGCAAGTAGCTATAGAGCTTTTTCGGCTTCTGTCTTGCACTCCGGGCCAGCCCGTGCTCTAATTCTTGCTAAGAAGTTCGCAGGATGCTCATAGCCTCGTTTCCGAGCCTTGTATAACGGGCCCAAGCTAGCCGACTGCCGTAAGCTCTGCATTGGTTTCAGCTGTAGTTTCTGCGTTTGATTGCCTTGGCTATGGCAGCCGTCTAACAAGTAGGTTTGTCCCTCCCCCAATCTTTCGTCTCTGAATTACGAACTCTGCCTATAGGGCAATCAGGGATCCTTTTATGGCCTGCCAGGGCTTTTCGACAATAGCCCCACCGCCCTATGTCGAAGCTTATCTATATCCACACTACCGAAATTCCCTACCAGCTTTGAAGGTACCCTGGGTTGCCGCGTGTGTAGGGTGATTTTGACACACATGGTCACTCTTGCCCAGCGGTGCAAGGTAATGCAGTCCAGACACATCTATGTGGAGACTTGCTATTGCTAGATACAGCAAAGATGGAAAGCACCCAGCCCTGTATCTAGTACTTGCCCCAATATGTTGATGCAAAGCTTTAACGCGCAGCCATTCTAAGTAGGTTTCCTCCTCCTATCTCCGCACGCAGACTTCAACCGCCTAGTAAATGTGCGAAAGACTGAAGTCACCCAATGTGCGGGTCATTTGTGCATTTTTAACTAGTTCAGTCAGGGTCCGCAGTTGGCAAGCCTCCTCTTCGTGGTTCGTACTTGATGCCCTGTGGACACAGGCAACTTTAACTTAACTGCACCAAATGGGGCTTTTCGAGTGCACATCTTGGTCTGAGACTCATGATAGTTCGCGCCTGGCCTAATGAGGACGGCTAACCCTCCTCCAAAGCGACTGTGTTTTCTATCCTGCCTGAAGACAGCAAAACCGTTACCTATCAGTCCTGGTGCATGATCTTATTTAGAAAGCCAGGTTTCCGTAACGGCATCTACTGACGAGTTGTGCTGCCCAGCTGTTTTGGCGAGTTCCATCCCTTTGTTTCTAATACCACACGCTTTAGCACATAACTCCACCGCGTTTGACTCGCCTCTTAAGTGTCTCTTATTGCTTTTCCTGCTTGGTTCTCAGGTACAACGCCTGAGATGATGGCAAGTTTTGCGTTGACCATCCCCACTGGTGTGAGTGACGCCTGCTGATGATCTATGGCTTCTGACGACTACTAATCCATCTCTGTGAGTTGTCATAACTTCGAGAGTGGCAAGGGTCGCGCCTTCCTCCACCTTCGGACGGTACTTCCAATTTTCATCTTCCAGCACGTCTTCAACTACAGCTATTTCTGACCCAACACGCGGCTTCCTTACTGCTGTCAGGGCCGGAGCCCGACAGCCGATTACATCCTCTTACCGTACTTGGTAGTTTCTCACCAGTGCCCTGGCTGGCCCAGCTAGGTTAGCTTCTGGTGCTAGACCACCAGGCCTTACTCGATATTCATATGGAGCAATTTGACAACTACTCTTAGTGGTGTGAGCCACCACTGCTGCCCTCGCCCGCAGTCTACCTGGAGTGACCTCATCAGCGAACTCCACTAGTACTGGTCTAGCATGATAATCGACTTTGCTTGTAAGTGTTGACATCCATATCCCTGCTCTGCGCACCCTTCTTAGAGCAGTAAGATACGGGACACCTGCAACTTGCGGCGCCATAGACCCTCCTCCTCTCTGTATCCCTCCTGACTTTCGATTCTCTTATGAAAGGTTCTTCCTGATTTAGGATCAGGAGCCCGTGGCTTGAGACCCAGCCCATCTACAAGATCTGCGTTTGCAGATCCTTCACTTTGTTTTCCATCACCAGGAGTGCGGCCTCGTCCGCCCTATCTTGCCCAGCCCTCTCTGTATTACACTAACTCTACTTTTTGGGCCACCTTGCTCTTCTAGGCTTCTGCTCAGCCCACTGGCCCTCGTCGGTCTACTTCAAGAGGGCTGAGGCGATGACCGCAAGGCGGACTCTTGGATCTAGCCCTTTTTTGATGCCTCTCTTCTCAGGCGTGTTTACCACTTCCGCAAACGGATTCCTGCTGAATCAGTGCGGTGTTTTGGGGCTCATGCCTGTTGTACTACCTGGTAGGCGTTGGTCTTGCCCTTGGGCTCGCAGTTTTAGGGCCAAACCGGTCGTTTCCTTGCAGAGAGAACAGACCCACTCAACCCATGGGTTCTGTTTATAAATGATAATGGCGTGCTTTGCCATTCTTGAACATTTAGGGTGAGCCCACCTCTCGCTCACCTGGAGCTCCATACCGTTTACCACGCTTTTTCCACACTTAGATGCGAGACACGCGTTAGAAACGCATGACGTACCGGAGGTCACAAAATGTTTGGGTAAACAGCAGATGCTCTCTAACCAGAAGAAGAATAATGGCACTTGCAAGTACGACTTTGCAACACAAAAGCACAAAATACTCCAAGCGAGAAAAGATTACTTCACAAAAACAGAATTCTGCTCGGCAATACTGCGGGGAGAATGAAAAATAATCACTGAATAAAAGGCAGCATATAAGCCATTGCGATACGCCCAGTAATGCGAATTAATCTGGTTTAATTTACAAAACTGTTCAAAAACCCGAACTGAAGGCGAGAGCACTAGGAATCTAAACCACGAGGCACTCACCACAAGACGAAGAAAATAGTCCCATATCCCCCAGTAACTGGGTTAAGGTCCACCCTTTCTGACCCTTCACCATCCTGCTGGTTAGCCGCTGGGCTTTTTCAAGAGAGGTTGCATCCCTTTTGGAGAAGAGAGCCAAGGCCTGTTCGCAGTACTCAAAGTGAGGTCTCATAATGACTTTGTGCTAGGGCTGGAACAAATGAGCTTGTTTGTGAGAAATTTTCGAGTTAAGCCCGAAGAGCCTCTCACGAGATCCGCGGGCATCTAGCCTGATCTTCTCCGCCTATTTGAACTCTGCTGTCATAAAAGGCTTCTGTCTTCTACCCGCAACACCGTGTTAACCATGAGCGGCCCATCCTTACTTGCCCGGAATAAGCCCAATGCCACGTTGATTAGTAGATGACTTTTATCTTCATTCAACAGCTTATTCCAGGTGCTTGCATACTTAAACACCTTAATGGCCCAGGCTAGTAACTCCCTTCAGCTGGAGCGGACAACCTTTAGATCGTCCGTAAATATGAAGCACGGGATCTTCAGTGCTTTAGTCAAGTCTGTTATATGGAAGGGGAATAGAAGCGGTCTTAGAACCGTTTCCCGAGGGATACGGCTTGTCACAAGTAAGGGCTCAAAGGTTTAGCTTCCAACCCTTAGGCCTACCCTGCAGTAGGAGTTGATTAGCTGGGTCACAGGACTAGCTGAGGTCAAGATAGCAAGCTTTCTTCATTTCTTCTAAATCCATCTGTGTCGTTACTGAATCCAAAAACTGGAGAAGAGTGAATGACATTATCTACCCCTTAAAGCCCATTCTGCGCTTTGCTTAGTGATTTGTCTTCCGTCAAATGCTTTCTTGCTTGTTCTCTTTACAGTCTCTCCAGACTTTTGCATGGGACACTCGGAGAGCCTGCTGTCCGGTATTTTTTCTCATTTGAGCGTGGTCCTCTTTTGTGGGTAGCCACCACTTTCATTGCCCCTCAATGGTTTGGCAGCACGCCTTGCCTAACAATGACACGAAACAGTCAACAATAACCTCCAATTGTTTCAGCCGTCATTTTTTATGATTCTGGGTCCATGCCATATGGCTTTGCCGACCCGCTCAATTTCATCCCGTCCAGAGCTAATCTCGTCCCCCTTGCCGTTTTAGATGTGTGACACGTCAGGCTCCCCTAACGAGTCTTCAAGTGTCGTTTGACATTCCCAGTCCCTTTTGAAACTACTTTTGGAGTGTTCAATGAGTGCCTGTGCCTTGCATTGATCTTCGCAGGCTTCTCCATCTCTTTTTGCGAGTCGCCGTATCTAGGCCACCTGACGTCAGTATCCGGTGCATTGCAGCCAAGTTCCCTTTCCTCGGAACGCCCCAAGCTCCTTTCCACACCTGTCGTGTTTCGGGATTGATTTTCTAACTACTGCAGTCCACTACTCAGGTTTGTTTTTGTGCCCTTTTCCTTACCCTAATGAAAACTAGCCGCGCCGCGCCAGCAGGTTTCTCTTTATTATCTATGACCTGTGTCCTACTGTGGCTTTTTATTCTTTCATGCCCCAGTCTAGTTTTGTGAGGGAGTTCAGGAAACCCTGTTCCATTCATTAGCATTCATGTTTCAAAGGGCATTTTTCATTTGTGTGGACTATCTTTGCGGGAATTTCGACTAGCTGTTTATTGCTCTAAATCTTTGTCACAAACCGGACTCCCACCGTTGCCTCGAGTGTGAGTCGCTCAGCTTGAACCTCATTGTGGCTGTATTCGGTGATCTCATCTTCTGTATCCAACCCTTCTCTGTAATTCAGATGCAGTTGTTGATTTGTTGTTCAATTTGGGGCGTGACAGCCCCGATGGAACACCATTGAGGTTTGGTTATCGTAAAATTACCAGATTTGTTATAGTTGTTTGGAATCGACTTTGATTTGAATTGGGACTAAATTGGTTGCTACGCGTCGCCCAAACGTTCCGTGGGCTGGACTTTACAAGCTTCATTGCTTCGCTGTTATGATCGGCAGTATTCAGATTTCTGAACTTCTCAGGCCGTTTCTCAGCAACCTTCAAAAACTCGAGACAAAGAGTGAACTTGATCAGCAGGTGATCACTTTTGCCCTAAGCTGAGTGAATGCTCAACCCATCCAAGTCGCTCCCGTTTCATTATCTTCATGTCTAGAAGGGGTGGTGGTGTTCTGTATCTGGTGCTTTCCTTTAAATGACAAAATAAGGCTCCCCGGCCAATCCGCTTTATGACGTTCCCCTTTTTCTCTACCGCGGCTGCATCTTCTCTTACTCCTTTCCAACCCTAGCACGTCAAACTCCCTGAAGGGCAGTACCGCTTTTGCTCCTGCCTCTCGCTGTTTTGGTGCGTTCGTGGTTCCCGTGCCTCTTTCTTGTAGAGTTTGGGCTCCCATGCACATATGCAACTGCAGTTTTTCTGGTGGGAGTTTTGACGATGATACTATATAGCTGCGTGTTCACTATACATGGCCTGATATCCCATTCCACCTGAACCAAGCCCTCTCCAGCAGGAAGGGTTTTCCTGCCGCCCGCCATATCATCGTATCAGTCTAATCGACAGATCAAGCAGTGGTCATCAACCTCCTGCGGTGGTGTCAGGTTTGTTTCATTTCACTCCAGTCTGCAAGGGACAGGTAATGGCAACGGCCAATAAAGCTTCCGAAATCCCTTCGTCTAAGTCACAATTATCGCAAATCGGTCAACGAGTAGACAATTCCCACGAACCTCAAAACCGGAACAAGGTTGGTTCATAATTTCCACGGCTCTAAATTGACAATCACAACGAATACAAGTATATACCAACCTCAAGTATGCGGCCAAATAGACTCAGCGGAGAAACCCAAAGGCTTGAAGTCCCTTGGTCCACACATGACAGTCAGAAACGGTTTAATACCAAATTAAAGTGCCTCACACGAACAGAGCAAAGGCGCAAAAAAGTTAAGTGAGGATAAGCTCAACAAAGTGAAGTCGAATGTGATGACATCGTAAAAGCATGTAGAAAATTTGGAAGGATTTTCAGTGTATGTTACTTACTCTTTGTTGGTTTGCACACAGTTAAGTAAACACCTAGGCCCGGTGTATTTCGTCGAACGGCAGATAAAATTAGGGGAGAAGAGCAAAACCTCATTGCACTGGTCAGGATTAGCAAGACTGGTAATAGCCGCGGCAAATGCGCTTCCAGAATACTTTCATTTGCAAGCACCTAGGTCGGCACCTAGTACCATGGCTTTGTTAACTTCTTTGGGTCGTGTTGCACCAAGTGGTCTGGTTCATTCCAGCTCATCTTGGCCTGAAGGAAGGCAGTCTAAACCAATCGTGTCCACAGTATGTTGTTTTTTCAGCAACTTTCCTTGGCTTCCAGCACTGCTTTTTGTACTCTTGCTGTAAAAGGTGGAACTTACTAGGCAACGTCATTATCAAAAGCGTACGTCCACCAAAAAAGATGCAAGGACTAAGTTACCTCGCCCCACCGCTCATAGAGACAGCCCTGGAAAGGCCATACCCCGGAGTGAATCAAAGGAATGCTCGAAAGGTAGTGTACTAGTCATTTTATGTAGCAACTTAAGTAGGAGCCAAAAACATCTAAGGTTACCCAAGCACCCCAGGATAGGGACAGGAGCGTGCTCAGATGGAATGATAAAGGGGTGCGTGAAACGGAATAAAAACTGAAAAGGGGGTTTAACACAAACTCACAGTTAACCGCCGTCCTCGAAGCCGGAATGTAAGTGCCGACGAACCAAAACCAACCAAAGCTTTCATATCCCTTCAGCCTGACGAACGTTCGCGGAATCGGTCGAGATGGCTTAAGGGTGGATGCAAGACGAGGCCGCGAAGACTTCTGACATCTTTTGTTCTTTGAGGTTTAATTTGGTGGAAGCAATTCCAAGACATACTTATTAAAGAGGTGAGGCCTTGTCAGAACTAGGAACTCACTCGCAGCTATTTTTGTTGGATGTGGTAGAGCGAGTTTAAAAATGTGCTCCGGCATAAACTAAACGTCTGAACAAGAGAGTTTCCGCATCAGGAGGGCATAAAGTCACCGAAGACCCAAAAATGTCCGGAGGCCCACAAAACCCTCTCGGCAGTTTGTTTTGAGAAACAAAAGCTTCACAGCAGAAAAGAAAAAGGAGACCATTAGGCGACGGAAAACTTTGAACAACAAATTCTCCATTTTTGACAGCGTATCGAACGATTCAATCGGAAAGCTCAGTGACAATGGACGATGGACTTCTCAGCGAGACAGGGGATTTAGTGTAATGTCTGCAACGTACGTGTGGAAATCCCCCCTAGCCGTTCTCAAATACTTGTATTGTTAAGACTATGCTCTTTATTCTATTGGCCCTCGAACAAGTACAACATGCATCAATCACTACACTTCTTCAGTTGTTTATATTTTGCTCGCGTAAAGTGGCATAATTTTGATTCGAACTTGGACTGCCGTGACGGTGGTACCTGACATCGACCTTTGTTGAACTCTGGTTCTCGTTGCTAGACTTTGTGGCCGTACAGTTGAGGTTTGTACACATTTATATGCGTATAACTTGTTAATCCAGTACCGCAGAAACCACGAATCAATCTTGTTCTGGTTTTGGGATTCGTTTTGAATTTGCTACGCGTTACTCACAGTCGGAATAACCGCCACAGCACGCCACATGGGATTTCCAAGAGGAAGCCAATCAGAATTGCTAAGACGAGGACATAGGAAAACCGAAGCTGGACAGGAAGTAACCCGGCAAGTCCCTAGGGTATTTTTTGGGTAGTATTGATTCCTTAGATATTGCTATATTTGAAATTACTTTCAGTGCAATTTCATGTACTTCGGCCAATGATATAGAATTTAAAGGTGACGATATTTATAGACTGAGAATGGCAGAATTGGAAACCCAGCTGAGGCAGGCTAGAGAAGGAAGTGAACCTTCCAGGAAGGAATAACTTCGAAGACGGAAGCGAGAGGTGATTTTGAAGACCACGGAACATGCGGCCATTCAGTCTAGCAATTTCGTGAAATGACCGGAGCAGACTTGTGCCAGCGTAACACAAGCTACTGATCTACCAAGAACGAAACTGTCCCCCTTTGACGGGAGCACAGAACAGTACAGTAAGTTCGGTAAACAATACGAGAACTTTGTGGAAACGAGAGTATCCGATCCAGGACGGAGATTCTTGTGTCTACCACATTACTGTCTTGGAAAGGCCAGGGATGCAATCGATGGGCGCTCGATGCTGGATCCCGAAGAAGGCCACACTCGGGCAAGTGAAATTCTGAAAAACCTGTTTGGGCAACCATTTAAAGTCGCCCGGAATTTGATCGAAGGAGTATTATCAAAGACAAAACTTTCCAAAAGCGAGTCGGGCTCGCTAGCCAGCCTGGTGATAAAAATGCAGAACTGCAGCATCGCATTAAATCACCTAGATTACCGATCGGACCTGAACGCACTACACACACTGGAGGCCATAGTGTGCAGTTTACCCACAGAACTACGGGGTAGATGGGCTGAGGATTCCGAGGAAATCAGCAGATTTGGGCGAGAAACCAAGTCTGAGGACCTGACGCAGTTTATAGACCGTCAAGCCTGAACAGCAAACAGTCAGCTCGGTCAACTTCTGTAAGGGAAAAGCAAGCTACCCAGGATTGCGACAACGCAAAGCCAGGCCGGCGAACCAAGTAGAAGCCAACCGTGGGCAAACACACACACATTATCCCGCGAAGGTGAAAATTTGCCGGTGTGTAAGGTTTGTGAAGTGCCTAATAGCCCAGTATAAAACCCCAGCTTCCGCAAGGTAGACGTCGACGGACGATGGGAAGTGGCTAAGAAACTGGGAGCTTGGTTTGTCTGTCTCAAAGACGCACGTCGAGCAGCTGTGTGCCGAACAAAACCCGGTTGTAGTCAGGATGGATGCCGTGAGAAACACTATTACCTACTACACAAGTCCCAGAAATTAAATGCCAAAGAAATCCCGAAGCCTAGTGTGGCCTTCTCAGTGTCCCGCTTCACCAGCAAGCCCATTCGCCTGGGAGTAATAGCATCCGGCGTAGAAACCCCAATGGGGTTATAAGAGCTTGGGCCTTCGTAGAAAATGGCCCGGATACCACTCTAATAAGGAGCTTGCAGAGAGGTGTGGAATCAGACAGAATCAACCTTCATTAGCGATGAACGCAACGAGTGGCACCCAGATCATCCAATCGACCAAACCGCACCTACACTTCGTTTCCTTGGTCGACAACGACAGAGCAAAAACTCTAGAAGCATTCACCGTAAAGGATCTGCCGATGAGAGCACCTCCGTCAGTGCAATCGATTCTGACTCAGTGGCCACATCTCGACGGGGTTACGATCGAGGATGGGCAGAATAACGAAATTGATCTGCTGATCGGTTGTGGTGTACTGGAAAAGCACTGGGTCCTGGATCAAAGAATAGGAAGCCGTGAAGCACCCCATGCAGTACGCACCGTACTCGGCTGGACCTCATATTGTAGTACAGATGGAAGATGCGGCAAACAAATCCAAATTACCTGCACTTCGGTGGAAACGGCGAACATTGAACAAGCTTTCCAACAGCTGTATAACGCCGAATTTGCCGACTTGGCCTTTGATAGAGATGCCCCATCAAGAGAAGATAGGTCGGCTTTGAAAATCGCAAACGAGAGCGCCAAGTATGTAATAGATCGTTTCGAGGTTCCTGGTCCGTAAAGACCCAACATGGAACCTATTTCAAACAGCCGAGAAAGGGATCTGAAAAGACTAAGCTTCCTCAAAACCAGGCTAATTCGAGAAACACAAATAAGGATAGGATGCTCGCGAGCCATGCATCATAGACTTGGGTTGTACATAAAGAGTGGATACAGCGATAATCATCGCAAACCTGGGGTGGTACCTGTCCCACCACCCGGTATTGAAGCCAAAGAAACAGGAGAAGGTCAGAGTGGTTTTCGACTGTGCCGCGAGATGTCAGAGTGTGTCACTCAACGACCATATACTACAGGGCCCAGACTGGACAACACCACTAGTCGAGGTTTTATGTCTTTTTCGGCTAGGAAAAGTAGCCTTCTCTGCGAACATACGTGAAATGTTTCTACACGTAAAGAAGCCCGTTAACGATAGGCATGCCTTCCGTCTCCTCTGGTGTCCTGAAAACGAAGCAAATCATGCACCAGACGGGTACGGGCTGACTGTTCATCCATCTGGGACGGTTTCATCCCCCTTCTGTGCCAATTTTGCCCTCCGGAAACCCTCAAGCTTTTTGGCGGCACAAGCAATCTGTTAGAAAGAACAATGGGCCACTTCTACGTGGACGATTTTCTGTGTTCCTTTGACTACCCAAATACTGCTATTTTTAAATGACCAAACTGACCGCCACTCTAAAGGTCGGAGAATTCAATCTCACTAAATGGACTTCAAACAGCCAAGAGGTGCTCAATGTTATCCCGAAGTCCGAGAGGATGGAGTGCGCGAGAGAGCTTTTGGGATCCCCTTCACGAACAGAGCGCACGCTTGAACTTCAGTGGAAACCCGGAGATGATGAATTCGTTTTCACTTCGGACCTACCCAAACAACCAGCCACACGGAGAGGAATCCTATCATCAGTCTCGAGACTTTGTGACCCCCTGTGTTTCGTTTCGCCATGGTTGTTACCTTGAAGTGCTTGCTTCAATTGCTATGCCGGGGAGGGCCGGGTTGGGAAGAACCTCTCCAGGATGAAGACGACAAGCGATGGCGCCACTGGCTGCACAGCCTGGATCAACTTGGTAAGATCAAAATACGGAGATGCGTGGCAAGAATCAGGTGCACATCCAGTGCCCAATTCCATTTATTTTATGAAGCGTCAGAAAAAGGCTATGGGGTAGTAGCTTACAGCTGCTGGATGGACGAAGAAGGTGGGCGGCACAGTCAGATATTATTCACAAAGGCGACAGTGGCTCCACTGAAAACGGTGTCCATTCCGAGGCTGGAACTGACTGCAGCAATACTGGCCGTGAAAGCCGCTACGCTGATTAGGAGATGCTTCGATCGGAAAAACTAAGAACCAAACTTTTGGACGGACTCAGCCACGGTACCACGTTACATGAACAACATTACCACTCGCTTTAACACCTTCGTGGCCAACAGACTCACTGTGATCCATGAGTCCACTAGGGCCGATCAGTGGCACTATGTACAATCCGCCGGTAACCCGGCCGACTTCTGCTCAAGGGACCTGAAAACCCTAGAGAGGTTGCGGATGTGGACAATGGGACCGGACGTTCTAGCCACAGCTAAGGAGATGTGGCCTACGCTACTAATACCCAAGCCTGATGATGGCGATATCGAGATCAAAAGACTGATACTGGCTGCAAACTCCACGAGAAGCGTAGGCCTGATAGGAAAACTGTGCCAATTCCCCGACCGGATAAAAATGTCAAGAGCCGTGGTTTGGCGGACACGATACAAAGTGCACCTATTGATTTTCAAAGGCTCACGACCAGAGAACACACTAAGTATGGGGAGGATACTACCGGGCGGGCTGAACCAAGCCAAACTGGAAGTTCTACGCCTACTACAACTAGACGCATTCCCGCTGAAGACCCCTGAGCTAGCCAGGATAGATGCTAACACCAAAGGAAGCAGGCCGTTGTACACTAGTAACCGAGGCCCAAGCTCTATGCGAACCAACGGACTACTGACAGTTGGAGGGCGGCTGACGAATTCAAACCTAGAGTACAAGACAAAACACCCCATAATAGCCCCTGTTGACCACTACATAACGAGAAGCCTGATAGACCATGAACATCGAGAAGGAAGACATGCGGGTTTGAATCACTTATTGAACAATATTCTTCGACGAATTTGGGTGACAAAGGGACCAGCGACGGTCAGGCTAGTCATAGGCAACTGCACCACTTGTCGCCGAAGTGCGGTAGCAGGCCAACAAATGATGGCCTCCCCTCCAGCCGTAAGAGTTCAACCGAGATGGTGCCCGTTCGTGGAAATTGGCGTCGATTACTTTGGCCTCGTTATTTTTACGACAGCAAAGGAGCACGCAAAAGAGGTATGGCCGCCTGATAACACGTTTACAACCCAAGGCAGTCCATCTCAAAGTAGTGCAGAAGGTGACCACCGATTCATTTCAAATGGCCTTTCAAAGGTTCATTGCGAGGCGGGGATTACCCAAGAAGGCATACTTAGACGATTGCTAGAGCTTCGTTTGGGCTCATAAGGAGTAAGATAAATGGTGGAACCCTCTTGACTACTCCAAAATACAAAACAAGTCCGTAGCACAGGGAACAGAATGGCACTTCAACCCAACTTATGCCAGTCATCGCGGTGGCGTTTGGGAAAGGCTGATACGATCCACCAGGAAAATACTCACGGCCCTGACCTCAAAACAACACCTCGATAACGAGACGCTGACTACTTTACTAACAGAAGTATAACGCATACTGAGCAACAGACCCCTGGTGCCGACCGTCCCAGACCCGTCTCTCGTTCTCAACGACCTGTTATTACTGCGGTCAAACGTGGGAGCAGTCACACCGAAACCCTACGTGGAAAGTATATCATAGGATGGGAACAAGTAAACCACCTGGCGCAGGCTTATTGGAAGAGTTGGACGAGAAAGTACTTACCAAAACTGCAGCTTCGGCAAAAGTGGACCTCTAAAGAGAGGTCGCTCAGACGTGGCGATGTAGTCATCTTCGTGCAGAGCCACTTGCATAAAGAAGATTGGCCGGTTGGAATGATCAAGGACTGTCGTACCGAAATCGATGGCCTCGTGCTCAAGGTGGTGGTGAGAACGAACAACGGAGACGTATTGCGAGATATCCGTAGGGTACATTTTCTTGAAGGTGACAATGGTGATGGCGACGTCGACGCTACAGACTAAGCTAAAACCAAGTCTACTGATACCAACTGAGGCTGAATTTATTCATTTATCCTTCACGCACTCTCCTGTAGGCCACAACCCTTCACACCCTGTCTTTGAAGTATATTTGCCGCCAATTTTATACGGTGTTCACGAATAACAATGGAGTTAGTTGTCGAAGTCCTAGTTTATCACACCACTCGACATTGTATGTGAAGTGGCGGAAACTCTGGAACAAGCACTTGATGACCGTTTGTAGAGGCATCTCTATTTCTGCAAATTCAAATTAGTATTATTATTCAACCTGTGTGTTATGAGTCGAACAAACTTCTGCAGTGTTGACACCACGCGTTGAGCCCAATGACTTTCGAGTACTCTGTGGCCATCTCAATTTCTCATCAGGAATTCTCAGTCTTCATCTTGCCACGCACTTTATTCTCAATCCGAGAGCCTTTCGTCCTCCACAATCCCTAAACTTTCTATGCATCTCGATCACATCAAAGCCCTTTTTCCTATAGGATAATGTCGTATCGTACTCAGAAGAAACTCTAAGACGTCGAGAGATAAAGCATAACCTCAAGAAAACCTGCAAGGGTGTCTGCGACTGGCCAGCGATAGATGAAGCCCAAGGCGACCTACGTATGCACTGACTTTAGGGTCCAGATAGGTTAGGGCGAAACAATACCCCTATTAACTCCGGGGATGTTGACCGTTTCATGGGAGGATTTGGTGGGCAGAGTAACGTACGTGTGGAAGTCCCCCCTAGCCGTTCTCAAATACTTGTATTGTTAAGACTATGCTCTTTATTCTATTGGCCCTCGAACAAGTACAACATGCATCAATCACTACACTTCTTCAGTTGTTTATATTTTGCTCGCGTAAAGTGGCATAATTTTGATTCGAACTTGGACTGCCGTGACGGTGGTACCTGACATCGACCTTTGTTGAACTCTGGTTCTCGTTGCTAGACTTTGTGGCCGTACAGTTGAGGTTTGTACACATTTATATGCGTATAACTTGTTAATCCAGTACCGCAGAAACCACGAATCAATCATGTTCTGGTTTTGGGATTCGTTTTGAATTTGCTTCGCGTTACTCACAGTCTGAGTAACTGTTACACTCATCAACTTGTAACGTTCATGCCCAAAATCTCTGATTCCTGCTTGCCTTGCCTGAACATTCTCCAGAATTAGGATTTTCACAATCGTGTGCACCTCTTATAGCACACAGAAGTTCGCACATCAGCTGCCCGGCTTCGCACGTTCCCTTCATTTATTCGCAGAACAATAATAACGTGACATCTCTCTTGGCTCCTCAAACATTTTCTACACTATCTCTGCTGGCTACTTTGCCTGCGATCAAGTCCCCTGTGACCTGCCCGTTCGTTTTACGTGAGGTTATAGAAGACGTTCGAGAGCGGCTGGTGAAAGTGTCTCCTATTGGGTCTAGCAGCGAAATACCAAAGATATCCCCTCTATCGGACAAATAGAGAAGATGCAAGTCGGTTCACAGATGCGAGATGTGTTCTATATATCGTGGCACCAAAACAGTGCCGATACGAGAGATACACCCGAACGGAAAACGAAACGAAACGCAACGGCTATGCAGAAAGCGAACAGCGAGCGTGTACAATCGGCTAACGACCGAAAGTGAAAGTGATTCAAAACGAGGTTGACGGAAACCTCGAAAAAGTCAGTCCAGTAAAACGTACGCAACCGGAAAACACTATGAGGTCGATGTCAAACGTCAGAAAAGATCGTAGAGATAATAGATCCAAAATGGTGTCCAGAAAACAGTCATTTTCTCATAACGATCGAGGTCATTACAAGGTTATGACGAGCTTTGGGCGGTACTTGGCATAACTGGTAGGGATCCCGGAACTAAAGCCAGGTTTATTCTTAGCTTATACGATACCGAACTATTCAGTGGACATAATAAAATATGTACAGGCCTCAAGCGTGCAACCACAAAGACTCAAAAACGACAACCGAGTTCACGGCGTGCAACAGGCAAGCACTTTAGTCACGCCTTTCCGAGATAGGATATGAAAAAGCTGCTCGTTGGACGCGGATAAACAAAGGCTAGGTCACAGAAACACAAGTTGTGAAAAACACGCAAACAACGTTCGTAAGTGGGTATTTTCGTGCCATCGCAGTTTTATAGTGCTTTCGAAGGATTTTACACAACAGATGGCTACACCGCCCACCAAAATCCCTTCGGTCTTGGAAGAGCCTCCTTACCTACCTGTGTCCTGGTCTCAGTGTTTGTACCTACTGGAGGTGTCTTCCGGAATCCACTCACATATGCACGATCGGACGCGACTGGGTAACCCAGCCGACGAGTTCTTTCTGTGCAGAGAGTGTATCGACCGTTGTTCAACTGCATTATCCGCAAGAGTCGCTTCGTGGTCACAGGCACGAGGGGAGAAGACGTTTAGAGACTCCAAGTCCATGTGCCGTCCTTTAGGAAGCAATCGTTTATGTGTAAGAGCCTGGGTTTGGGGAAACCACGATAAATACCACAAACGGAATCGTTTTTGTTAATGTCGAAAGTAAAAGAACAACTGGTAAGGCATCTCCGCGCCCCCATGGAAGTGTGGGGCGGCTGCCTCTCACGCGTGTGTGTGACCATCAATGGACGCATATGAGTGGAAAGATTGATCCCCATTAGCGGAACCATCTCGCGAATGGCAAACAATGTTTCGGCTCTCAGTGCATCATGACGATCTACTGAAGATCGGGCACAAATGTGCTAGTTAGTTATAGTTTGTTATCGTTAACGAAAGTGAATGTGTGCATACATGTGTAGATCAATTTTGCCAAACAACTGTGTGGTATGGTAAATTAGCGTGAGTTTGTTTTCTTGGTTTGAAACCTGCAGTTGGGGGCCATTGGGCGACTGAATCCGTGGCGCCCGTTGATCCGTCTCCGCCTTATAGATGACTAATGCTGCGCACATCACGAGTCAACGTCTCTTATGCGGTCCTGGCCTTTACCTTTTTTACCAGCCCGTTAGAACTGCCAGCGCCTTCCCCGACAACGCCCAGAAGGCCATTTGCTGAAGTGGGCAGGTTCGCTGGAGATTATGACCACATGACCAACCCTGAACGGTCCTTCTTCGGTGATTCACTTTAGCTGGGTTAACAGGGTCGGTAAATGCTTCCGTAGCCTTCGCTTTCAAAACACTCTGGCCAAGTAACTCGCCGGTCTCTACCCATGTAGGTAGTTACCACAAAGTCTCGCCGGCCCTTGGAACTCAACGTTTGACCTTAAAGTCAGAAACTCTTTCAGGGTAAGTGCCAAATGGTATAGGTCGCTGGAAGATACTGGGACTGTGGGTGGTTGTTTAAGATCCTCTCGATCTCCGCCGCCAAGTTGCTCAGTGTCTCATCTTCTGGTGGTTGTTGTCCAGTTAGCAACAACAATATTTTCCTGATGAACCTAAGAAAGCCTCCCGGGGCTCCAAAAGGTGACTGGCCTGCGTGGGGTTGGAGTGTCATCGGATGCCTTATGTCGCGGTTTGATTCTGCGGTTCACCTCGACTCGCATTTGGGTTCAAAAGCTACAAATATCATTGAGCTCCAACAAAATTTGACCTATTGTCTAAATAAATGTCGGATTGTACGCCTGCTCTGTTAGAAAGGAGCTGAAGGGCTCACATGAAAAAGCCAGTGGTCAGCAAACGCGTGACTTGCGAGTGTACTGCCCGGGGGCCCCTCCCTATTATTGGTGCACTCGTCTCTCTTTTACTTCCTTTTCCGGTTCCTGACCCATAGTCGTCCCTAATACCCAAGTCCGGTGTCACTTAACGGCCATCACCCCATGGCCATTTTACACTCTGGCAGCGCAGACATGTAGCGCTTGCCCGTGACAGCCGAGCGTTTTCTAAATTGCATACAACGTCGGATTGCACGTTTCCCACCTGCCCTTCCTCTTAGTATCCAAAACCGCTTCCGGACAACACTACCTATGTGGTCTCCTCCGGCTTTTCCCTCCACGACGAGTATGTGTTGAATTGTCGAGACCTTCATGGGTTGCTGAGAAGGAATTCACATGGGATGTTTCTCGTCATGACTCAGGTGGCCATTAGTCGTCCTACAACCTGCCCTTAGTAGTCCGTCGATGGATTTGGGGGTTTAAGACTTCAAGTTGCTCTTTGGAAATTAAAGTTCTCCCCCTGCCTGACCATGCCTCTCCAGGATTCTGGAACTCTTCGAGCAAAGCATCGAATCGCAACATCTTGAATAGATCATATTCTGTGGATCGTAGCTCACAAGGAGTTATGGGACCCGCAGGTACATAGCTGGTGGATGAATATCTTTCATGATCAGTAAACGGCTCTTGAACCTGGTCAATCACACCTGTGACAGGAGCTTCTTTATCTGACCAAAGGTCACAAGATAGACTTTGGTTCGGCGGCTGCTACTGTCATTACAGTGCCTTCGATCTCCATTTCCGATTCAAAAGGTGGTTTCAGTTCGCAAGCAGGCCAGTCACTTTCGGGCAAATATAGGGACTTTCGCCCTCCCGCCCATGTGCCTAACCGCCGAAGATGGGTTGCAACCCGGGAACACAAGTCTGCCGGGTTGTCTACGGACCTAACTTGCTGCCAATGATTTCCAGTGGTTTCATAACTTGTAATTTCAAGCCCATTAGCTGTGAAGTTAGCGAAACGGCTCCTGACCCTATTGGTGTAACCCGGCACAATTGTCGAGTCTGTCCAATATTTGGCTGGCCAACCATTAAGGCTGATGCACCTCTTCATCCCTTATGCCATCCTAACAGCCAATACGATTACAGTGAGCTCCAGACGCGGTACGGAGACCGATTTCAGTGGGTAACTTGGGCTTCGGAGAACGGGATCCTCGATGTGTAGCCTTCGTCAGTCAGGCACCAACAATCGTACACTACAACCTCGAAACCGACTTCGGACGCACCAGCAGAGGCTTGAAGCTCTCCTGTCCGGGTTGCATGGTTGGAAGGTAAGCTTCTGGGAATCCGTGTGTCCCCTAATCTCTTTAGAGTGACTAAGAACTCTTCCCATTCCAGCCTGTATTCTATGTCAAGTGGTGGTCTCAGTCGACGTTCTTCCGACAGAGCAGCTGCAGTGGAGTTTTCCCGGGCAGCAAGCAGGAGGAAGCGAAACTAATTGGGTCGAAAAGACTGGAGACAGCTGGTGGTACACCACGGCGAGTAACTGACTGGTTGAGGGACCTTCAGTCCGAAGATGAATTTGTCCGATTCTGCATTCCACTACGTTCCTGCTGTGCTCCTCGTTGAGGCTTGTGATCTATTCGGATCTCAAACACTTGCTGCCTTCTGGTTATGCGGAATGACCTCGAGAACGTCCGGCGCGCTCAATATTGTCTTCTTGAGGTGGAATCCGCCCATCTCCGGCAGTTCCGTCAGACACCTTAATTGTGTTATGACCGTGTCGATGCCATGAGGCGATCTAAGGTAGTCGTCGACGTAGAAATTCCTGCTGGCACTACCCACTACTGACCGGCGAACCGAAGCTCCATACTTGTTTGTGGTTTCTCTTGGGGCGTAGTTCGCACGAAGGAGGGACGATATCGCTCCAAAGGGGTGAACCGTCATTCTGTAATCTGGCGCGAATTTGCCCACGTTGTTCTCGTCCCACCGTATGAAAAGCAAGGCGTCTCCCTCCTCTACTGGTATTTTTACCTTAAAAGACACCTCTCTGATGTCGGCCGACAGGGCCGCTCTGCCTGGTCTGAACCGACACAAGGCCTCAATCAGCGTTATCGTCCCATCTGGCTCTTGCAGTCAACGATCGTTTGGGGACTTCTCCTGAAACTTGGGTGTGCAATCGAAAACTACCCTCAACTCTTCGGGTTTTATTGGGGTGGAGAACCGTGTAGTGAGGCAGGTACCAAATCTCTTCTTGGTTGTTTGTGGTTGCAGGCACCTTTTCTACCTTCTCCTTTTGCTGCCGCCAAACTTTCACTCATCATTTTCAACCCCTGGGTCATCAGCAGGCTAACCTCCAGGACCAGGACTTTTACGAAACCAGTCTTTCTTCGCGTATTCGCCCAAGATGCGTCGGTAGAGGCTTGTTCCTTCTCAACTTCTTCTGGTTATCTCTGATGAATAGCACCATTCTAAAACGTCGGAGCCCTTGGCGATCATTCCACAGTTTGGAAGAGGTTCGTTTCATTAATTAAATAAATGCCAACCTTCTGACTGCAAAGTCCTTAGGAAAGCCCACGGGGCACCCTGGTAACTTTCAAGTCCGAGAAATCCTCACCTCAAGCAGCCTGATAAGCTGGAAGCAACTTGGATAAATTAGGATGCGTTTGTGAATTTCTGGCCTTTTGAACTTATTCAAATGTCCCAAAATCTCCGTTATCTGAAATCAGACAGCCGCCGACCAATTACCGATGTGACTAAAGCATTTATTAACAATAATGGTTTTTTCGAAGAGCCCGAAGCTTGTTGGGATACGTCATGGAATTGTACACTTTGTGATAACGTTGAGTTGATGGAGACAACTGGGAAAATGGTATGCATACCAAAGAGAACAGGCGAAGATCAAATTGCTCTGGTGCCGGGAGCAGCTCCATGGCCCAGCAAGTGTAGGCCTCAAGGTCGGCTGAAATTAGGTGGTAGTAGTGTTGAGATGGAATAATAATATGCAAATCAAGCAAGGAAAATCTAGGACTAACTGTGGAAGCAAGTGGGGTAAAGAGATAATTCATTCTAAAGTTTTATAAAACGAAAGCATGATGTAGCCATAATATACCCCGGTGGATGTGGGGTCAGAATAAAAAACTGGAGACTGGCGGCGGAAACAGCATGTAAAAGGAATAACGTGGATTGACCAACTAAAATAGTAGGGTATTTGGCCGAAAAATGTTTACGGCTGAATAAGACCGTTGTGTTCAAAATGAACTTATGGTGATAGTTTGCAACGGTAGCAAAGGAACTGGGTGGCAAAAGCCAGGATAACAACGAACAAAATACTTACTTTGAAGTAAGTGGATCGTTATGTATCACCGGTTAACATGCACTGGCTGATGAGGTGACCCTGAACCGACCAGGTGAACCAGGTCAGGGCAGATCAAATGCTTCTCTTTCTATATGCAATCACTCTAAATTGGTCCCTTTTCATGAATTGGTTCGTTTTGCGTTAATAGAGGGAAAAGCTTAAACATGGTTATAGTTAAGGCTAAGAAAACATGAAGGTCTATAGCGGGATCATTCGTGAAAACAAGACTGAATCGATTGATTTGCTTTTTTCTAGGTGGGTAATATGATAACCACAGAAGGAGAGTAAGAAGCAAGAAGAGAGTACTTGGGACATGGAAGTATGCCTAAAATACAGGGACAGTGCGATTGAAGTGCTCCATATTGGTGAACAGTTGAAGAAAGGGAAGAAGCTGGTGGCCTCCAGGGGCGTCACTAAGTGATAGGAAACTCCTGAGTTATTATACTGGATGTTGGCACCCAATGGACAGCGGAAATCAACATCCTCAGTAAACGCTGCAGTGGATGGAGCGATGATAAAATGGCCGAGTTCTGACACTGGAAGTCGATATGCACACAGGTTGTACCGGAAGAAAGTGAGGGTCAAAGGTGAGGCCCCTCGCGCTCACCCGTTGTTCAGGATTCACTCTTTCGGAGCAGTCGTCCTTTTGCACTTCTGGCCCTCTCCATACCTCTCAGACCACTCGCAAGCGGGCCTCAGATACACAGACTATTGTTATGACTTCCGAAAATCACCACGCGATTCACGGCAATATGCATGAACCTTGCTACCTCCCTAGCCGAAGCAAGTCGCGGTGCTGTCTACCATGAGCGCTGAATGTAGACAGCAACAGTGCGCTTTCCAGTCCAAAAATTCCAGCAATATTCCATGTTCTACTTACCTTCGTCTCTGGACCTGTCCAACACTGGCGTTATTAAGCAATGCAACAAGGTAACGACGGAGCAGTACCATAGAAGTTGATCATACAAATCATGCCAAGAATATAAACTTCCGAAAACAGCATCACTTAGGTCTCGGGATGGCTGGTCCTTAAGCTCACTCTTCTGTATGAGTCTTGCTTCTTTAAATGCATCGACAGCAATACTCTTGACAATTATCAAGTACCTTGCTCTTTCGTGCCTTTGTCTTTCCTAAGTTGAAGGTACTTCAGCTCAAACGGCAGAGGCCGAAGCCCACCGTTCTCATGACCTTTCCCACCCCATGTACTACTGTGCTCCTCCTCAGATCAATGCAGCTCATGTCGTTCTACCAAACTGCTACCATCCTCATCTTGAGTTGTCTTCTCAGAGTTACTTCACTTCAGAGCGCACGACCACTATTCTCGCATACCAGCTCAAGTGGTCTGACGCTCCCAGTATTTGTACATATCTCCCAAGTTGTTCCGAAGTCTGTTTTAGCACAAGCCACGTTTATTCTTAATCCATGTTTCCGCATTATTTGCGGCCACAGTTTTCCGTGTACGCCCCTCAGAATTATTATTATTATAAGGAAATTGTACTCTTGCTAAATTACTGGCTCATTTCTATCCAATCCTTTGCCTTTAATTTCGGAAATCGCTTTTTTTTGCTGCTGTCAATTATGGCAGGCACAAAAGCTAGACTGCTGCTTCTCTTTGAGTCCTTTTCCAGATTTTGATTGAGTGGCACCATGCACATACTCCTCCATGTAGATTCCACCTAAGCTGCTTTCATGTCTACTTCAAAAAACGGATCACCGATGACTGTTTCTGGTAAATCATGGCGAATCTTACCCCAGTTACTCGAAACTGCGCTGGCTCAATCTCTGCAAATAAGAAACGATGGAACCAATGCACAATGACGCAGAACACCGTAATAAACGACTTGCTGGATTTTCTTCTTGGTGGTGACACCAACTAATTAGTCTCACAATATTTCACGCCAAACTTTTCCTGGCATTTCCAGCTAAGCAAATATCAGCAGGTCCTGAAAGTTTTGCAAATGCGTTACATTTTTTACACATCTATCAGCCAACCGTTGCGTATTGGTCCCTTGTGTCCAGTAAGCTTGTCAGTAACTGCATTTAGGTTTTCCCTCCATATCATTCGATGAGTCACCTACAAGCTCCTCATCTTGAATTCACTTGTCATTCGTACCGTCTTCCACCACTCAACCGAAAATGTTTTGCCAACTGGTTTTTACGCCACACCTCAGGGAATTTTATTTCAAATCTGCCTCAGCAGTTATTCATCTGCGGCCCGTGACATTGATCCTTATCCATAACAGCGCATTTTTGACTTGGCTCATATTTTTCTCGTCAACCACGGCCATGTTTTCCGCCATATTGATCTCTCCTGCTCGAATACTTTTGCTTCATCATCATGATACAGTGTGATCTAGTTCTGCATATTTCTCCGTGGCCTAATGTTCCCTTCTGGAAACATCTCCCAGTCGTATCTGCCTCCTCGGTCTTCCTCGCCGTCTCTGTCTGGTTTGTCTATGCATTCCGACTATTCGTCCTGTTCTACTAGGATTCTAACGGTTTGACCACCCGACCTTCAAGTTCGTCTCTGTCCCACGACCATTCATTTCTCCAATAAAGTGTTCATTGCTCTTCTTCACTATTTACTTGACCAACATAACCCACCCCATCTGAGCCTGTCATATTATTTCATCAGACAACGTAGCATTTCCTGGTCTTCCCTGAAATGAATCACTGGCATTATCACTAGCTAGGCGCACAAACTGAGGGTGACTCAGGGAGACCCACCATAACCAGCGTCTCTGGAACGAGTGAATGACAAAAGTGACCAAAAGTCTCAGGTGAATCTAGCAGAATGATTTTCATTTGGACACTCATCTGGTGCCCCGGTGTACCACCCTAACGTTTCTATTAGATCGGTTTAGCAAGGCCTACGGCCAAGGAAGCCGTGGTAGGCAATACTTCGAGTGCCATTCGGAACTCTGTGAGCCATAGTTTTCCACACCGCTGATTTTGCTGGCTACCCTAGGACTATTCTTTAGGATTCTGGTTCTGGCACCAGCATATTTTGGCTTTTCTTCTATCTTTCAGTGATTTTTTGCTGTCGTATTCTTTGCCACCTAGCCTGAAATTGAAACGTATTGCTTTCAGTTCGCTCTAACAAACCTCAGTTTCTGTTGATCTCTACCGGGGTGACGGCTTGCTTTTTTCTGCTTCGGGTTTATTTTCACCTGCTAGGCCCAGGAATTTTATTTGTTTAGTCTGAACAAGCTTGCAGAACCCCCCTTCCTGGAAGGACCTGTATTGGCCGATATTTTTTCTATTATACTATGTTCCTTCGATTATTAATTCCGTCTTGTCAGATTTTCTATTGAGTGTTATTTTGGAACCTTGATTGTCAAGCGACTGGGGCATACTCTTGGAGGCATGATTAATATATAAATTTTACAATGGCAGAAAAACTGTACCGTAGCTCTCGGTGGATCAGTTTGTTCTGGATCTTGGGGTCCATTGGACCACGCGTTGCTTAGTACCCATCATTTCTGGCTAGATTTCGCTTTGAATTATCGCAGTCACGCCCGACTACTACAGTCCAGTCCACTGCTGCGGACCCGGGTGGAAGCACATGGGTTATCAACACTTAGGTAGTCTTTCCAACTCTCGTGGAAAGGTCACAAAGTTTTCAATGTGCAAGATCTAGTTTATCCTCATGCTATTTGAGTAATAACGTTGGAATTTCATCCAGCCCTATCGGCTTTTGAAGCTGTAAGCTCCTGGGCTTATGTTTAACTTAGGTAGGCGAGAAGGCTAGTGACTCCACGTCTAACGGTGAGACTCGAGTCTCCGTGGCTGGTTCATCGTAACTCGCTTGGTTTGACACTAGTATTATTCAGCCGAAGCATTTGACGCCCCTTTATAGCTTAAGAACAACGTGGCATCAGCTTTCCGCATATCGTTTGTCCCAGGTCTAACTAGTGTCACTGTAGGTTTTCGGTCTAAGAATCTTCTACGACTTGACACCACCCTGTTTGGAAAGGCCCCTGGTACTCAGGAGCATCCTGGTTGCGTTGTGCATTGCACAGGTTAGAGATATTCCTGTTTTTGGCATGGTCCTGAGAGGTTCGCCTTAACTGATACATATTTTAAGCCACCATCTTCCTTTTCAGCTTCTTTATACCTACATTGCTGCATAATCGGCTGGATTTTGTAGGCCACAACTGGTGTCCAGAGCATAATCCTTCACGTGGTTTCAGTGAGGTTTCCTCTCCCTCTCTTTAAGAGTTTTTTTAACAGAAATGTTGGCTGGACAACCTCACAACGGATGAAAATTCCTTCATGATTAGTAGATTTTCCCGGATTGCATTCTATTTTGTGGCCTCCTGGCCATCAGTAAAAGTAATGATGTCCACAAACTAATAATTAATGACCCCGTGATTCTCAAGCTCGAAAGACCTAGGGCTGCTGGTCGGTGTACATTGGGCCTTTGGTAGCTGAGTATCCAATTTAATGATGGTCGAGTAGGGGTCACTCCCCTTCTTGTGGATTGCCTCAAATGGTCGCACCAGAGTCGGCTGTTCACTTTATCGAAGAGAGCCGAGGGTGTGCACTCTTGATCGGTGCGGCAGGAAGCAGTGGCGAAGAGAAACTCAGGTAGATTGAAGCCGCCCAACAAAAGCACCTGGCCCTGTCAGTGAACCCACACACTGCTTTGCACCCAGGGTGCGAAGGTTGATGGGTTTAGTGCATCTCGTAGGCCCACAGATCAAGTCTCTTGTACACGTCCCTTCCGCCATGAGCCATACTGTAGTCCGTATTCCCTCGGGTACTTGTTCTAAGGTTGGGCCTGAAAGCCTTGTCGCTTTCAGTTTCCTGCCAATTCACTTGAAGCGCCTTTGGCCTATGCTTTCCGTTTGATCACACGGATGAAGTTCATAACAAGGACATACAGCTTTCTGTCACACGCGTCAGATACGACGATTGCCGGCGCGGGACACTCGGAGTTAAGAAGATATATTGAGCATTCCTCCACATTTTCCACATGCTCCATAAACTTCATTATGTCCGACTTCGTTTTTCTAAGCTCCTCCATGCTCCACGTTGGTACACATTCATTAGTTCATGTGAGACACATGAATTTGGCGCAAAACAGTCTCTGACTGTCGTCAATGGACCAAGAGAAACCCAACCTCTCGGACTTACGTTTAAGTTTACTTGGCCCCAAACTTGTGGTTAATACGTATTTGAATATTCTGTGGTTCCCAATTTAGCACCGTGGGAACTGAGAGTCGTCCAATTTTTGTTTTGTTGTTCGTATGAATTCACCACATCGAGCCCGAATCGCGATTTCTGCGACCTGCACCCGGATCTCAAGGGATGCGGTTCAGAAAGCTTAACCAAGACACTTTGGCTGTTCGCGCGTATGCAGTTCACGGACTTCATTCATCACATAGCTGCCCAACCGGGATGGAGTTTCTCTCGGGGCTACTATTACAGCCACCCAAACATGACTCCACTTACGCACAAGGTTCGACCGAACAAACTCCCCACCCCTAATTAGGCGACTTCTGGTTGTCATTCAACGACTTTGCATGAATGTCAACCCAAAACAAGATCGAAAGGAACACTGGGGGACCTCAAATGAGGTATTATGCAATATTTGGGATGTACAAAAATATAATAATGCGATTAGCCACACAGTTTTACCTGATCATAGACCTTCCCAGGCAGGCCGTAAACGGAACAACTACGGGAAACATAACAGCTCAACTGGTGGTACCCGGAAGAGAAACGAAACCAATTGCAAAGAGGCGATAGTGAATCGATACTGATAATCGAAACTGGAACAAGAAAGAGACAGAAAGTGAAAAACTCGCTGAGGGGCACCTTTATTAGGGAACAGTTGAAATTTTAATCACCAAAGATCTAGGACGGATCAGCAGCCGTACCAGCTACTTCAAGGGGCCCATTTATAACGTGATACGTAAGGGCCAATGCCGCGAGCAGTCCGGTGGGAATTTTCCGTCCATTCAACTGCGTTTTGCGTGCCAGCTCTACCTGAGCTGGTACGATCGAGTTCTTGAACTTGCTGACTAGCCACGGCTTTCGGCCGTGATTTCTGGCGCGTTGGTTGGTCTGCCATAGACGGTTCATGCGGACCTTGTAGTCCACTTTCACCCCCTGGCTTAGGTCAGTGCGGAGAAGCCTCCTTTCATGGTATACCACTTCACTTCTGTGGCCATTCGCCATGGTTTCCGACCAAAGGGTGACTCTGAAGAGCTCAAGCCGGGGGAGTTTCTGCAAGATAAGGGGTAGCTGCAGCCTATTTAGGCAGCACTCCACCATCCCATCGATCGTCAGTTTTGACGCTACGCACTTCCGCTTGAGGTCATGGCTTCCTGACACCCTGGGGATTTTTCTGAGTGACTCAAAGACCTAGTGCAGAGTCATAAAATGTGTCCACAGCAGGGCCTTTTCTTGTGACATTCAGGCACTGGGTATTTCCAAAAGAATTTGGGTGGAATCATCCCCATGCGGGCCTCTAAAACTCCACCAAGACTGCCTGCATACTCCAACATTTTCTCCGTATCGTCATGGGACTCTAACAACATCTTCAACAATCCGACTTCATAAAAATCGACTGCCACCACTCTTGGCCAATCGCCTAAGGCTTACGGGGAACAGTTCATTTAATGACATTTGTGTACAAAACCGCTGGAAAGCCTTATTGCGGTGAGTTTTATGCTTAGCAAATGACATCAAGTCAGGTTTAGGAAATTAAACCACCATAATTCAACTGAAGTTGAGGTCAGTGCTACGAAATTCTCTCGGTTTGTGGTGGTTTCATCGTCATTATTCATTTTGTCGTTTGGGAGAATCAGACCTGTGAGAACCCGGACAGACTGCATACTTGGTCCCGGTAGCTTATGAACCACCGAAAGTTTGCAGTAGCCCAAATGGTCTGCCGGTGACTGTCCCCTCTACACTCTAATCAGAAACGGAGTGGCCTGTGATTTCTCGACATATGTTTGCACCTTGTTCTACAGGGTCATGACAGTCAGTGATTCCTATTCGACCGCGTGAGCACTTTCTACTAGGTTCGCAAGCTCCTATGTCATCATGGTTTTATTATTATTTATCTTTATTAGCATATTCCTCCAAAAGGTCGAGAAGCTTGGATAGATGCACGATCAGCTGCCAAAGCACCATTAAAAGGACGAAGTGAGCTCAAAGGCCTGGGATTTTCACGCAAAGTACAACTAGAATAACCTATAAAAACAGAACTCGTTGCCACCATTAATATCAGCAATCATTACCGCTTCTACTGCTGCCAATCACTGATTCAAAATAGATTCCGGTCAAAGGCACTCTCTGGAAACCACCTCCGTTTTCATCCAGCTGTTACATTTTGAATAATGAATTCTTTTCCCCATTTTCAGTTCAACTGATCATCCGTTTTTAGATTCTTCACAGCACCATGTAGACCCCGTAAAGCACCATGCATTTTCCGCTCTTGTTCATCATACGCTAACTTGGTCAGTAGAGTCTGTTCACTGATGGCACCCCGTGATCCACCATAAGGCCAGGAATATTGGAAGTTGCATTTCATTTTTTCTTTGGGAAACTCCTCATCCATCTCAGTCAACATGTACTGCTGCGAAGTCCTCCTGATTCACTAGTTCCCTTAAGCGATTTTACTCCCAAAAACTTCTGTTCAGTAGCTTCTTAAAATACTTTTCTATCGCCGTGCACCACCGTAACACAAACCCCGCCAACGTTCATTGCTTGAGAACCATTCCCTAAGTTTTCAGCTTTCAGTGACCTGACTCGTGAACATCTACTCCCCTTGGCAGTTCAACTAATCATTCTTCTTGAGATATTTTGCTGAATCCTCCTTATCTAACGCAGCGCGTCCTCTTCCTTTTTTGCCTACCAAGACTTAATTCATTCAACAGACTGTCATACGTCTACATCCCGTGATTGTCCCACAAAAGAAAAGAATAATCGACCCACCCTCAACTCAACTTTATGAGCTCCTCTTTGCAATTATCTTTTCTGACATTGCGGACGTTCAGATGCCACTATTTTCCTGCCAAGACGGTTCACGGTGTCCGTCCTCATCTTTTGTCACCTGAAGAATACCCGTGGGACCGACTATAATGTCGTCCGTTTTCCCTCCCCCTTTTACCGTCTCCCTGCCGAGGTGTTATCGTTTCCAAGTGGAGTTTAGTTTTCAGTCGCCGTTCTCCAATTACTACCACTTATCTGCTGAATAACCTTTGCAACTTTGCTGCAGCTTCATTCTCCCTCTTCCTCAGCCAGTTTCTAGCCGAATGCATCTCGTCCTCGGCAGCACCTTAGGGTTTCTCAAATTTCATCATAAAAATCGCTGGCTCTATAAAATTTCCGCTATTTCCACTTCACTCTCTACAGGTGCTATCTAATTTTGTCTGGTTCATGTTTATATTCCAAAGTTTAGGCTACCTTCAATCACCCCGGGCAGCTCCTCCACCTGATCTTGCTCTGCAATTTCGCGGGGCGATATTAGCATTCCAGTTCCGTGCATTACATTTTCCGCCCATGCTACGGTTTTGCAAATTCACCTATTTTCGTGCAGTTGGCCACGTTAACCTTGCATGTACCGTTTGATCCTTCCATCAAGCGCGCTTCGGGCTTTCCTCGAAATAAGTTATCATTATTATTATTATGGTGGGGAAAAGATCAAAACTCCATAAGCAGGATGGTGAGGCAAAAAAATCAAAATGCTGCACGGGGTCAAAAATGGCGAGCTTTGAGGGCTAAATAGGGTTGGAAACTTTACAAGAGCCCAATTTGCTTCATGAATGTGCATCGGAAGAAAGAAAAGATACAACTAGTACAAAGCTCAGAATAAAACAAGCAGGCTGAAGTATCGGCGAATGCCGGGAAAGCTGACGGGAAAAATGTCAGAAAGGTGTTGCAACTATGAAGTGTAGGAAGATACAGGACAAAGCAGAATCAACGGCGGAAGAAGTGGGGCTGGAAACCTGGTCCTCAATTTTGTAGCATACGAATATCAGGGAATACGTGGGTATCAATAAGTTACCCTCGCGAGCCAAGATATGATCCCGGATGATAGGATGTAAACTGTCTTGTCTCGACTGGGGGAAGTAATTACCGGAAAATAACCTGGCCATACGATGGCTTACTTTAAGAGAGAAAACTGGATTGGGCAGTCATATAAGAAGGGTCAAGTCACCGACTGGCCATCGAGGTGTTGATTTGTGCTGAGTATTGTTAAACGGCTGGATTACTGAGTGGAAGATCACGACTGATGGCCATCGTGGGCGAGATAAAGTCAAAGAGTCGGGTTTTGTTACCAGGAGAAATTGGGCGCCGGTGGATAGTTTTGGTGTTCGGCATCATTTAGCATACCCTCGGTATAGGAAAGGCCTTGCAATAGGAGATTCCCAGTAGCCCGGGGCGAAGCACGCGAGGCGGTGGCAGTACTGCCTGCGAGTGAAACCGGATAACCAGGCTGGATTCTGGGTAACTAGCAACGGGCGAGGCTGAAAGCTGGTGGAAAGGGAAACAAACAGATGAGCACTCTGCGTGACTGTTACAGTTAGGAGGCTCGGTGACTGAGGGAATCTGAAATTGAAAAAGGTAGGAGAGGAAGCAGTCTGGAGGATGTTCCAGCTGAGGGTTAGCTTGAGCAAAATAGCAGATAAAAATGCTGGGGTTGAAGGGGAGGAACATAATTGGTGCAGTGACATGCCGAAGGGTAGTGATAGCAAACTCCGTGGGGGTGAGAAAGATAAGAAGCTACGGGGACCTATACCAGCGTAAGAGGCAAACTTAATGACAAAATATGAACCACGTTTGTTGGCGGCTTATTGCATGTCGGAACCTTGATGTTGTAAATAGGTGTCGGTAGGGGCCAAATGCAACTGAGCTATTAGGCCCAGTTTAAGGTTACCCATTCAGCAGGTTCTCAGCAAACCTTACCACTGGGGGTAAATAAGCCCGTGGGGGTACATCAGAAATAGTGGGGTTAAGGACAGGATGAGGAGGCTACCAATATGTACTAGGAGCCCGAAAGGCAAGTTTGTATAACTAGTACAGAGGATATACGACACGTGAGTCCGTGGGGCGTTTGCAGGTCCAATGCCCCGTGCCGGTGTCGGGCTTCTGTCCGAGGGGGACTGCTGTTGGACTGGGTTGTAAGCTGGGGAGAGGACTGAATACTTGGACACGGGAGGCGAAGCTTTTAACAAAATAGAAGGTAGAGAGGTAAGTATGGGTGGAACTAGTATTTAGAATCGAAGCCCCACACGGAGACACTGAAGATAACTACTCCTGGAGTATGTTACATTCTCCTGTCAACTTTGCTACAATTCTCGGGGTACTTATTGTGGCAAACATTGCACAGCATACCCATACCTTCCAGGGCCTTGCAGATTTTATTTCCGCAAGGAGTATTATCCCTTTCTGTAGTCTTCTTTTATTTGCAGAGGCTACACGGAACTTCCTGCGAAAGTATGACTGCCTTAAGCGAAAAACTGCAAACCTAAATCCAAAAACAGCTGATTGCAAAAGCACTAAGAGAAGTCTTAATTGAGAGGATTCAAACTATGGGAAAGCAGCTCGCACGACACAGTAAAAAAAAATATAAACTTCAAGTATGTTTAAAACGGCAATAAAGAAACCAGGCAATTTTCTGCCGAGCTGACAGAAAACTTAGCTCCCAACTTAGGTCTACTAAAAATGATACACAGCGGCGGGGAAAGACACACTTCAACCGCTGAAGAACTTTGAACCTTGGAAAAACTACAAAGAGGTAAAGTCTAGAGTTTCATGTCACGGTAGGGGGTAACAAACAGAGTACGTCTATTCCCTCCGTTAACTGGAGCACTAGGCACGAAACGCCTTGATATGACCGTCAACCGTCCAGCACTCAGTGCTTTAGTCCTGCTTTTTGTTTTGTAAGTCGAAGCGGTTCTTAGGGAACGCTGTAACCCCGATTGTCTCAAACAGCCACCGATAGTTCTGCTCAGGATTGGGACCAGCTAAAAAGCAGGTATTTACTGTTCCGCCGAAGAACTTGCATACTGCTCGAAATTACGACTGCTTGGGGGACTGTTTACGCAGTGAGCACAAACTCGCTGGTCTTGCAGAGTTGAATTTGTCCTTCGTCTATTTACACGCAAAGCCTGGCTTCGGTGTGGACCCAAATACGGCGACGAAAATTTTATGATCCGACTGAACTCAGCACTTCTCCAGCATGTTCGTTCTTATTGATTAGGTATTGGAAACTGTGACGGCCTTACGAAGGTCTATTTTGAGTAACTTACCATCACGACAAGCAACTCAAGGTCTATCGACACGGCCAGGCCGACATTGTTAGCATCGATCTTCCTAAAGTTTTTTACATTGGTGATAAAGTATTGCTAGTTGACCTGAGACCTGTTGTCTACCATGCACTGCCTGGTGAAGACATTTCTATGCCACGTCGGAGCCTGCAGTCAGCGTCGCCAGCTACGACTTGGAATTCGGCGGTCTCAAAATCAGGACAGAAGCCGATTTTTACTGCTACACCCTCGAACGAGAATACCGTCCCGCTGTTAAGACCGCCCACGGATGTTGCCACCGCCTTGCTTTCCGGTGGGAATATCGTTCTCCATGCACCTTTTGGTGGCCACGTCAAACACTATTTTAACCGTGGCACTTTGCAGTAGCAACTCCCGTATTTATCCTTTCTACAGGGCTTGAGAAGCATTTTTAGTTATTAGTGTATACTTGTGTCCTTTGCGGTCAATACACTAGCCGTCCACTGCTTCCCTTCCCATGGTACCCCGCCTTATGGTACTCTTCCCTGGTCCCAAATAATTCGTCCGCTTACTGATTCTGTTCGATTTCCGTCATCCTTTGTCGCCGACGAAACTTCCGATTTGGTTTCCCGAAATTGTATTGGTAAAGGCTACCCGAGGCCGCACACGATCTCTGGGGCGGACTTGGATGACGATTCACTCGACTTATTTCATTCGCAACGAATCTAACTCCCTGTAAGAATAGCATCTACCCCGCCAATGGTACGTAATGAAATAAGTCGCTCCCAGACCAAGCGCACTGTGGACGACAAGGCCGGACAAGAACCGCAAACTGTATTCTATCCATCTGTTTCATACTAACTCGTTAATATAAAAAAGAAGGTATGCTGTTATTGGCAGATAAAGCGCTGACCAATCACAAAGCGATTTCGAGGTATCTACAAGATCCAATAGTTGCAGTCCAGCCTCATTTGAGTGAATGAACGGTGCAACTGAGGCTTCAGTGTACCAGACCGAGAGCGAAGACACTTCATTCCTCACACCGGAGCTGGATCAACATTCGACGGCTCCTGCGTATCGGTTATTTTGCCCATCACCAAGCCCACATTTACGTATCTTTCACGCATTCAAGAGCACAAGCTTCTTGAACATCCCTTTACCCTTCTTACGTTTTTCCAGAGGGGGCCACTGCAGTGATGTCACTCGCTCTGAAAAAAGGAAGTCTTCTGGACATTACTTCGGATATATTGCTTCTGCGGTCCTCCCAGATGCTTGGTTTTGACCGCAACATTTTTCTTCGGCTGCTTAAGTTCTGTTGATCGGATCTTCGCGAGGCCTCCGTCGTTTTCGTCTTACACGCGTTCCCTGCTTTCACCGATAGTGAGCACTCTGTTGGCTTTTGGTCTTGCCAAAGCCTTCTTTCGTTCTTAAGATCACCCCGTGTCAGCGTTATTTCGGTAACACAATACATAAGCCAGGGCACCTGCCTACGGGCACGAGTCTTCTCGGTTCATTCTATTGAGGTGAGTTCACTAGCACCTCACTTTTGGACCCTATAGAGGACAAGTTCCGAAGCCACTAGTCAGAAGTCTTCTTTACGTTTCACAAAGTTCCCTTGTGACTGCAGGTATGCAGCGGCATCAAAACGGTGGTGGAAAATGCAATATCTTTTATGGGATAATGGTTAAGAAACACACTGAGAAAGTAAGGGTCTATTCGGAATGCTCTTCAGTTAGCAAGGGCATGATCGCCTGCTACTTTTGAATATAGGCGATAAAGCGCAAAACATATGAGACTTCGAGACGGATCAAAGTGGAGGTGCTCCATTTTTATATCCGCGAAAATTTATTCGAACAGTGCTTACCGGAAGGTATGTGTACTATCTAAGGTTCAGTGTCATCCGCATGGTTGCTCGTGTTCGATGTGCAAAATACAGAAACCCAGAAGACCCAAAGAGCATGAAGACCCGGTAAGCGCATTACCGGAAACCTGCACTTGTATTGATCGGACACTAATTTGGCTGCTAACAGCTTGCTAACTGAGTATGCACTTCTGTTTGTTTTACGGGACCAAAGCTTTTAATTGTCATCGTTACACGTGCATTACTTTTGATAATGGTAAATATTATGTACGAAGTTATCAGTTTCGGCCATTAGGACAAACCAACTACTGTAAAAGAGGCTATCAAACGCTGGGTAATTTGGAGTCTTCAGTATCATCTTGTCTACAGGAAGAAAAAACTGGGCTCAAGGCTTCGGAAGCGAAAGAAGTAAAATTATATGCTCAGTATCCACCTATTGAAAAAACGGATGCTTCTTTATCAACGCTACAAGCTTGCGAGTATTTTCACAGTTCAGCGTAACTCATCCATTAGGAAACTCTCACTATCAACAAACTGCATTGAAAAAATATCAAATCTCAATGGATTGAGTATTTTAAAATGCAGCTTATTAAAAAAATTAAACAATTTTAGAAAATCTGAAGATTCTGTCACTTGGAAGAAATAATATCAAAAACCTTACTGGTTTAGAGGCAGTCGGTGAAACGCTGGAACAGCTGTGGATTTCATACAACTTACTTGAAAAGCTAAAGGGTGTCAGCGTTCTGAAGAAACTGAAAGTTTTGTACATGTCAAACAACCTTGTGAAGGACTGGAATGAATTTCATAAGTTAGCTGATCTCCCAAATCTTGAAGATTTGGTTTTTGTTGGTGTGTTTTTCCTAATGCAACATGTTTTCATTTTCTCCCGTTATTACTTTAGGTAACCCCTTAGAGGAGGCACACCCCGATAACTGGAGAGAAGAAGCGTGCAAACGACTTCCACGACTGAAAAAACTAGATGGTATGTTTGCTTTTTCCATCAGTTAAGATGTATAAGAATGCGATGTTCTGATCATAATATTACTAACTCCTTTCTCGGTATGGTGGCCGATAGAGGTAGAAGACCAAAATGAATTATGTTAACAGATGCTAGTATAGCAAGTTACTGTGCAATAAGAATATCATAAGAATGATTCATAACTCGTTGACAATTTCTTAAAAACTGATGTCGAACCAGCCATATGTGACTGCTCCTCAGGGTTAGTTCAATGCAGTACAGGCGGCTTGACAGGATTATTACTTATCTTTACTGCACAAGTCAAAATTTCGTTGTTTTTCCTCAATTTCTGATGCTTCTTCGGCAGCTGATGAATTCGTTACGGAAAATTAAGGTGCAGGTGATGATTTCGGTTTATAGACAACTAATTTTGTTCAAGGTTCTAGAAATAAATGTGAGTAACCCTAATAAAGTTGAAACAGAACGGTCTTAAGGAACCACATTTCATCACTACAACTGATCAAGATAGAAATGCTACTCTCTTTTAATGTTTGCAATATTTTAAGAAGACTACTTGAATATTTCAGCTGTTTGGTAATCCTTAGTCAATCATTTTATTTGCTAGATTTTTTATTTTACAATGCCGTAAAAATTCAGGAAAGGATTCGCGGTTAATTTGTGGAGTGATGGTCGAAGAGAGTGGGAGGTGAAAGTTAGACTGCAGTGTCTAAAGACCGTCATGACGAAAATGACACCATCGCCGGTCAGGGATGTCAGCGCTACATACAGCCAGTTAGGGAAGAGCATCATACCAACTATTAATTAATTTTTTTTACAATTTGTTTGCTTCAGATAAAGGCCATTCTTTGTCCCAGTTAAAAGTTATCATCTTATTCAGTCAAGGTAACTACGTTGAATAAGAACAAATGACGATTTCACGGTAACTATAGAACAAAATACGTTTTGTCTCGATTGCCTTAAATGCTTTTTGGTGCATTCAGCCAAATTTCTGAGTAGTAAATTGCCTAAACTTAAACGTTTAACGAGCTTTCTATCCATTTCATTGTCAAAATGCTATTTGTGACGGAATGTATAGATGGATTAAATAAACTATGTAGGGCATGTGTTGATTTTTGCGCCTTGGTCTGGATGTTTCACAGATTTGAGGTTTTTCCCAGACCTGCCATACCGTCCACTCTAGTTTGCTTCGTATGCCTATCGATTCGTAGTCAGCTGACTCTACTAATGCAGGCACACGTACTTACTGTCCTTTCCTGCACTGGTTTAATCGCTCTTTTTTCGAATACCCGCAACTGCAGTCACACCGCGTCAACCTTTTCACTACAGACGCACCAGAGCAACCGAAATCTTTATGTGACAAGGATTTTAGTCATTCAACCCAAAGGCTAGTCAAAAGTACAAAAACCTAGGAAAGACCAAATCAGTGATCTTTGGAGGAATTACGTTGTTGCCTTTAAAAAGCTACTCAAATAAGACTGAGTGAGAAATGAGGGTTTAGGTGGACAAAAGGGTGAACTTCTGATCCGAAATCTTATGTGATTGATTATTTAAAAGCGCAAACAACCAAATCGTTATTGAAATAGAACTCACTACTAAAATACTGGTAATATATGTTTCAAGTAATCAGTGTGAGTGTTTTGCACAAAAGCTGTGATTTTGTAAAATCCAGTATAAATCAGATGGACATACAAAGCCGTTGTGTCCCAGAGGCTGGGGAGCATACTTTCCAACTAAATTGTTTCATTTCAAAAAATAAATTCATTCACACTATCAAAAGGTCCAGACAAACAGGTGGCCGGACACATCTTCAAGCTTGCAGATTAGAACCGATGTAGTCCTCTATGCATACATTAAAAATTCCCGGAATACATAGTAAAACTACAACTTATTAATAGTTAGGAGTTTTATAATGGCACACTTATCTAAGAAAGTGAAATAACTCAATACTAGCCGCACTTTGATTCAAAACTTTCAGTCACTTGATAGTTGAACAGTATTTCGTTGCACTTTTCCGTACAAACAATGCGCGATTGATTACTTCGAATGCTTTCGCATAAATCAAATAAAACAGATACTTTTCGGAATGTTTATGGACCTACTTCCTAGTTTCTACGTCATCTTTATTGTTATCCAAAAATTCTTGATTTACTTCAAGGCAGCTGGTTAATATAACGTCAGTTAAAAATAGAAACAGAAGGATGAAAAATGCCTCAAAAGTGAAAATGTCGAATAAATTCAAACTAAATAAAATGCTTTCGCAATAACTAAAACAAAAGCGAAATAGCTTTTTGCAGTTTATTTTAACCGACACCCAGTTTTTCATAGATCAATCTTCAATCAAAGATAATTCTAAGTCATCTAATAAAAAATAACTGCTGTTGAAGTTACGCAGATAATATGTTCCAATTTTCTTCTTCTTATCCGTTTAAGATACGTCACATTTGAAGGCGGCTGACCTAAAAAGAGTACTTTCTAATCATAATTTTCAGGTGTTCCAGTACTACATGATGACGCCGATGAAGACTAAGAGGACGTCTGCTTATTTCGGTGTTGTTAAATTCAATGAGCCAGAAAACCTATCCGAATAAAGGTTTTATGAATATTTTGTTTATGTTTGGTTACTGAAGTTTATTTGTGAGAAAGCAAAAATGAAGAACTTACAGTTTGACTTTTCACGGAGGCCACATCACTAGCCAAACAATCAGAAGAGGGGTTATCCCATGCAAGTTTGAAAAAATAGCTTGCATTTTAGTGGTTGGAGATAGGGACTGTTTTTTTCTATATAAACAAAGAGTTTTGATATAATAATCTGAGCTGATTTGGAGACAGAAAAATCCTCTTATTAGGGCCTGCAAGAAGGAATAAGGCAACCTTTGCATGACAACTTGAGGATCTTGTTCAATAATCGTGAATTGAAATCGAGGTTAACCTATAAATAGTGTAAGACTCATAAAAACTCACCGGGGTAAGCTGTAAAACATCCTAGTAATGGCAGCTAACATGAATAAACCTTGTATTAAAGTACGCGAATCATAACTGCAGCATCTTGAGTATGTCATCAATTTCTTTACTGTCTTCAAATTCCAATCGACATAATCGTACTGACGTTGGTTAATTAACCCGGATCGTTTGTTGCTGGTACACGTATGCACACATCCACTTATATTTTCCTTAGAAAAGCGTCTACTTGCGAGCATATATTTGAATTCAGCTTTTGATCACTCATGCACCTGAAAAGGCACCGGAAAGTACAAGTCACATAGCCACTTCGTATTCTCTGCTGTTTCCTGGAATAATAGATTGGCTGCATGGGGTTTGACCGAAATCAACATCCTGGCTCTTCTTTTTCTGTGTTGATTCAGAGTTGAAGTCTACTCAAAGCATAGTTCAATATTTTTGTGAATACTAGCTTCCTGTCAGGAGAGACGGTTTCGTCTTTAATCTTTTGAGAAATACCGAATGGGCTGTGAGTGAATAATATTAAAGACTAACTGGGAACAATGGAGAAAATAGTAGAAGTAAAGATAATTTTTACTTTGAAATATAATATAAGTACCAGATGTTGTGTCGCCGACCCACCTGTCATTGACATTCGCACGTGATTCATTCTGGTTCAGATGGCCTTGCACTCGCTGTGCTTTGTTCCACCTTGCCAATCACATGCGGCTAGGTGCGCGTGTGACTGACATTGATTCGCTATTCCTGCTCCTTTGACACAATATTACGCTTGCTCTTGGCAGTGGATGACTCACTGGTTTGCCCGCTTCCGTAATTATTTGTGTGTTTAGTAATGTGCTAATAAACGGATCTATTGCGTACTGTGTCCTATCAATTCCGAACACAACACCAGGGAAAGACCATGATAAAATACGATATGACTCTTTCTCCTTATACAGAGATTAGGTGCATTATTGAGATCATTGTGTGGTCCTGACGAACTTGGCGTCCCCGATCCCGACTGCAAAGGCTCTTATATTCCTTTTTGTTTTCGAAGCCAAAATATTTTACACTTACTTACTTTAAGTGTATTTCCATAAACCAGTGGTGCAAAGTGACAGAACTTGCTTGAAAATATTTAACATTTGACCATATTTTTGAAATTTGAATTCGTTTTCTGGCGACCTACATTGAGTTTTGACACAGCCGAGCTCAAACTAGCTGCAAGCGCATTGTTGTCCAGCGGTAATATAATGGTTTTTCAGAGGCAGGTGTTCAGATAGAAACAGCTGCAGTTTTCTCGTCCGTTAAAATTCATTTCTCCGAGTCTGACTTGAAGACTGATTATTTTATTATTGCTACCATGGTTCACTAACTCGGATAATTAACTTAGTTTACACAGACAACGTATGAACATAGAATTGTTTGAAACTTCATTACATGCATCTCTCTGTTTATTTTGTTTCCTGGCCAGAAGCAAAAATTGGTACCTAATTGTAACGGAAGAAATTAAGGGCGCATAAGATAGAACTATCTGCTGTATGGCAACAAAAAGTTGTTACAGAAATACAAATAGGCTCAGTACTTTGCAGAATCAAAACATTCCAGGACTGATAAGTCTTGAAAAGTTTATTGGAAAACTTTAGTTGACGTGAGTGTGACAATAGTGCGAATTTCCGCATTAGAAGTCAATCTTTTATTAAAACATTTGCATTCAATGAAACGCTTACTACTGGACTTGTACTGCATTGTATGTACCAGCCTGAGCAAAGTAGTACTGTGTTTTCCAGGCAAAAATGCTACCAAAAGAGGGTACAGAGCAAAATGAGACTTCATCTCAGAACAAGTGACATTCCTGTTTGTTGAGACACGTGCTAGAAGAGGGACAACTGAAAGCTTATGCAGAAACGATCTGCAGAGAAGCCGTTTGCATCTAGACCGGGTTGATCGTAGGAATGACAAGGAGTAAGATCAGAATGCGCTAGGCAATTCGCTTAGCCTGTCAGAGAAAAGTTCCAAGTCACAGATCAGGACGCGGCCGTTACGTCATGGAACCGAAATGAAAAAAACTGAATGGAACTGGAAGTCACCACTAGTCAGAGTATGACAGATACTGGGAAGATAAAAATATGAGGAGGAAAGTGTTGATGAGTGATTGGAGTCTCCCAATACTATGTGAAGATTCTCGTCAAGCATATGTACTATGAAGGAAACAAATGAATTACAGAAAATGTCAACTGAGGTTGGTGATTACTGTAGTGCTATGTAAATTTTACTGATAATAAAGTAATTGAAACGAGGTAATCTAGGGCAATGTGATACAGACAATCAATCGATTTCATCACATGAGTAGGAAAAACTAACTAGTCGTACCTCTATGAACCGATGTAGGTGACAATGCCGCCCTTATTTTTCTCCCTGTAATGCTTACTATCTTGACGGAAGAAGGAAACATTTTCAACTTGAACCATAGTGCCATCCATATTGTCATTCGGCTGAGATGCTTGTAAAAGTGGAACACAGGTATTTATAAAGTTGTGGACCATGAGCAGGTTTGTAAGATTCCATAGCACGTTGAATAAGAAAGGCATGTTATTACTTATGACCCTAGTCAAAGGCATAGACACAAGTCAACCGTCATACTGCTTGGTTTTGTGCACTTAAGAGCGGCCTGCCAAAAGCTCTCGTGAGTTTCCTTGCATGATCTCTCCAGTTTTGGACTCCGGATAAAAGACAAGTCCTTTGTTGTCCAAGTATGACATTCATCGATAGCATAAATTTTTCGAATGATCAAGAGGGCGCAAAATGCCAGTGATGGGTGGCACTAAACGAGTAGTTTCAAAATAAGTAACTTCAAAGGTTGACCTACGGGGAGCGCAGCTGTTCAAAGGGAGTGTGAGTTGACGACCCTCGGTTAGATTGTCGTGGCATGCAAATCACTCTGCGACCTAAAGGCGTTGAGTTTATTATGTGAGAGAATGAGATCAAATTTACAACCAACAAATATATTCATGTAGAACTTAGACTTTCTGGTGGTAGCCCACAAAATCTACCAACTTGGTGGATGAATGAGTTGAGAGATTTGTAATTTGTATTCATTTTATAGGTTTTATACAGTGACCAGAAAAGCAACATGTGGTTACTGTGCCCTTATTAGTTGTTCAGACTGAAGCATTCATCCAAAAGCTTTAGTATGAATATGAATTCGTGTTTTCAAAGATGGAAAATTTAAAACCCTCTATTGATCTGCTGCGACTCTGAACAATAAGTAGGGCAAAACTGATCAGCAACTATGGCTATGGATTTCATTTCATAGACATTTTGTTTTGCTGACTTGACCAAACATCACAAAACGTCTGGTAGACCGTTTCGGAGGTTGTTCTTGTTTGGCTCATTAGCTTTAGTAAGAAGACTCTCCTGCCCGAAAAAAATCTTGGTTTATTGGTACAAAACAGATCGTTTACATTTAAAGTCCTTTTATTTGGAGCCTTAGATAACAGCACAAATGTTTACCCGCCAATTCTCATTTAGAACTTAAATCCAGTCAGTGATAAAGTTTATGGTCTTCAATCGTCAGCCAGGTGACTATCACGCTGAACTAAAACTAGATCGCTTGCTTTACATCAACACTGCACGATATTCAAATCGGACACTGTTGTCTTTAGCCGTGAAAAACGCGTCACCCAAAAAAAACGATGGACTCTCATGATGGAAGTGCCTTCACTGAGGATTTGAGGGAAGCGAAAACGTTACTAATGATCATGACAACTTGATAACTCGGTTTGTCTCAGCATAAGACGATGAAAATTGAAAAAAATTGTGCAGAATCAAAGCTTCTTTATCAAAATTTGAAGCTGCTCATAAACAGAAAAACCTCCAAGCTTCATTGAAATTTTGCTTGTAAACATCTTTATTAATGAGTGATACATACACACAATACTATTCATTAGGTGAAAACTCGTCGATATGAAGGCAATAAGATAGCGGAAATACTACAATTCATTTTTCTCAACTTTATCCTAATAGGTCGGTCTTAGATTTGCTACAATTATATTGATCTTAAGACTGTGGTGGAAATATTTTTCGAGAGGCAATCTGTGACTGTGACGGGCTCAGAAGTGGAAAATTTATTATACCGTTAGTTCATCCTTTCCCCGTTATTTTGCATTTCCGGTTGGCGAAGCTGTACTCCGCTATCATCTACTGATGTCATCCTCAAGTGTTTTCGCTGCAACAGGTTTTGGTTGAAAAGTAAATAATTCAGAAAAGATGTAACCGTTTAGTCATTCGTGAATCATAGTGACACTTTTATAACGGAAATTACTGCGTTATTTCACTCCACGAAGTCTGTCTTTTCCAAGACGAACACGCTACCCAGACCGTCAGATTTCCCATAGCAGACTTTTACCTCGATGTACAGGATAACCACGTACGTATAATACAGTGTTGGACAACGTCCTTAAATGACGGGCAAACAGAGACCAAGATGGATCGTCTAAAAGGTAAGAAGGTAAGAAAATGCGGCTTTTTTCGGATCTTGCTAACAACCATTGCCCTTAGCTCAACGATACTGTGAAGTAGCTACCAGAACTAGAGCAAAATGTGCAAATTTGATGATTGAATGAACTGAAATGGCTCACAGATCAGTTGGCGAGGAATACTAACTTTGTCTACAGTTTTTCCCTGCCATCTTATTTCGACTATGGATTACTTCTTCAATAGTGGCGTAAGAAATGAACTTTTCAAAATTACTTTCATTTGTTAAAACTGGTGTTAGAAAATCTTATTCCTCGGTCTTTATCGGCTTTAAATCCTACTGACAGGAGGGAACTCTCACCAGAATTATCACGGAATTCATTCACCGTCTTGACAACTGATAAATAACTACAGCCCTTTAGTAATTCAGTGACTGGTCGCGCCTTGGTAACCAATTTACTCATAAAAAGCATTCCCTTTCGAGTTTTATCGAGATTCGATTTATATATATATATATATATATATATATATATATATATATATATATATATATATATATATATATATATATATATATAGTCTCTGTTTGCCCGTCATTTAAGGACGTTGTCCAACACTGTATTATACGTACGTGGTTATCCTGTACATCGAGGTAAAAGTCTGCTATGGGAAATCTGACGGTCTGGGTAGCGTGTTCGTCTTGGAAAAGACAGACTTCGTGGAGTGAAATAACGCAGTAATTTCCGTTATAAAAGTGTCACTATGATTCACGAATGACTAAACGGTTACATCTTTTCTGAATTATTTACTTTTCAACCAAAACCTGTTGCAGCGAAAACACTTGAGGATGACATCAGTAGGGAAGCACGACACATGATAAGAAGTACTTGGTAAAATACACCCTATTTTGTGACGTATTTTGTTCTTTCACTCTATATTTTTGAAGGTTTTTGTCATTTCGTTTTTTCTGGGTGACATTTTTGTGATCATGAGACACGAGAGTTCAACAGACAGACCGTACAGCATTCGCTCTAACGACTTCTATTCTGATCCATGTCCCTCAATCCCTCTAACCATCGACAATCTTCATCCGTTGGGCTCCAACCAGGGGTGCATGAAGCTCCAACCGAAGCCAGTGCTGATGCTAGCTTCATATATCTACACCAAGTCGTAGCCTGATGGCGTCGTCACTTCTTCCAGCGTTACCAGTCACGTGAGAATAGAACATGCTCAGCATCCACAGAACATCCAAACCAACGGAGGTGGTGTAGAGCGATCAATCCATTTACAGGGCGGCTATCCGTGCCTAACACACCGCGGTTCACCTCGGCACTACGTAATCGAATTTCTCACCGGACGCGAGCAGTGCTCCGAAGACATCAGTTGTTGGATACTGTAAGGCACCGAGCTTCCTCAACGAGAAGCGGCCACGTCTCGCAACCGCAGATTAAAACACTACGAACAGCAGTGACGTATACCTGTCCCTGAAGAGAGAGCCGGATGTCACGGCGACGTCATAGGTGTCTCAGGTTTGCGAAAGCTGCTGCAGCTCTCGCCATTCGTGAACCGATCTCCTCCCCAACACCAACTCCAGTTGTTATCGAGCTCTCGAGGTACTTAAGCGTGACAACTAACTCTAGCTGATTACTACAAAGGGTGGGTTCAGACACAGGCCTCTGCCAATCTTGCAAATTATCTTACACTTGGAAGGCACAAAGTGCATACCATATCTGGATATTTAAATTATTATTAGTTTTACGATTACGAAAAAACCGATACTGAACACAGCGGCACCAGTTGACGAGAGCTGTTTATCACTTTATATTAAAGTAGAAAACGAAAAAAGGAGAGATCATATCAATTATTCCATCATTTTTAAACGAGCAGCTTGAGAATGAGCCTGTTTCCGCCGAAGGATTGACAGCTGTTTTGCTGAAGCTAGCATTGTGGGTTCGAAATAAGTTTGCGTCACTAACTGTTTATCCAGGGTTGTTGTACTTCAAAGGCCTGATGGCAATATCACACTGCAAGTCCTTTGGCAAAGTCCCCAGGCAATGAAGAGAGTAGATAAATTGGTTTGTGAATCTAGGAGTTATTCAGAAAACAGGCCCAATCTATTGTGAGTTCAAACTGGAACGACTGATGGTTGCACTTTCGTCTTTATCTTCTTGGACTAGTGGAGTATCTGGACCAACTGAAGGATCCCTTATCCGAGGTCCACAAGAGGGGTAAGGTTACTAAATCAGATCACTATAGAGTTTCCAGTAAGTGTCTTTTGTACCGACAAGGTACAAGGGCAAACCTTGAAACATTTGCTTTCAGGTAGTTTACGTTTATTTTATTATTACCCTTGCAAAGGTTACCTATGTCCACCTTGTGGATGACAGATGATTGAATGGAGTAGTCGTAAGGCCTCCTGCTAGGACGGAGGGACCCAAGATAAACTTAAATAGTGATGGGTTGTCAAAATGTCGGAAGACTGGGAAATATGGAGATAAGCGCATCTTATTAGCCAAAATTAGGTACAATCAGGATACCAGTGACACACGTCTGCCTTGCTTTCATCATCTATACCTTTATTATAGTCTCAAGATATTCACTTCATCTAGTGGTTACCATATCTATTCAACTGAACTGGTCTTCGTGGATTGCGATCGAAATGCAAAATGCAGTATATCCATGCTAACTGAAACTGAATGTGGTTAATCCAATTGCATTCCATTTCTGCGACCTGCGTTTTACTACTAAATTGCGTCCAAGTAGGCCAGCGGGAAGGCAGCTAAAACCGGGTTCATTGTCCGGCTGGCCTCGCTCCCCGACACAGAAGTCACACTTTTGCTGATCCATACAAGCAAACACCTTTAAGCGTGAATTAATTCAATTCAAAAATATCCTGTCGGACTCATTCGAGGCGGTATTTTGAGCATATGATGGACAGCGGAACAGCTCTACGGAGCCAGTTCAGGCATTTTTCGAGATGAATTATTATGTTGCACATGCCTTTCGCAAAACAAAAAAATTTATCTTCGTTCTGATACACACCATGAATTCGTCACATTCTTGCATGTGTGCACGAACACCACTGAATAGTCTTAAAACTACTACAAAGCAATCCAGTCTTAGAAGAAAGAGTTGCAAATCAATGGAATAATATATTGTGTAGTCAAGTTTCATTTCCTCAGTAATATTTCAGTATACACACGTCAGAAGCTGATACCTTAAGAATCGAAAGTTGTTACTCAGACAGCTGAATCAGACAGATGCAAAGTTGTCCCATTCTGTCACCCGGGTGAAGCAGATGGTGACTCCAACTCCTAGAAAAAATATTGAATAAGTTTTTCTCCCGTAGGGAAGCCTCGTTTATCCCAAACCTAAGCAACATGACACATGGTGGTCGATGAATAACAAACCCTCTGTCATCTTGGAGCCACCTGAAAATCTAGGTGGAAAATTCGTGTTATCCAACCGGTTGAGTATCACAAATAACCAAACTAAGCAAGAATGACAAAATCACGATAGGGACCCTAGGGAGTTTGGTCAGTTTGTGTGGATTATTCTAGTAACCTCCCAGAATATTCCTATAAAGAAACCGCAGGAATACCGTCGGACTCGGGTGGTTATATTGCAACAGAACACCAAGTTGGTAGACTTTATCATCGGGTTTGTAAGGTTTGTCTTGCATTAGATCTAACAAAGAGGTGAATATCTGATCTAAGTTATACATAAAGATTCCTGTACAATCAGTTCCGGGTAGTCTCAGTAGTGGATGGGACTGTGGTTAAGTTTACAAAAAGATTTTCTCGGATTCAAGTAGTACATGGTCAAAGTATATTGTTTGGTGAATCATTAGGGGAAGCAATGAAAAACCGTCTCACTTATTCACAAGTAGAGATCCGAAAGTAAGCGCAGTTTTTCAGGTAAGTCAATAGTACGTTTAGGGCAATGGAACTTGTTAAGCCGTCAGTGGATAGTTAAGTAACTTAGGCTCAAACATATGACGGTTATTCAAAGCAATATCAGTAGAAGTTCCAGAGAAACTGAGTGCCAGTCTTCGTAAGTAAAGTGGTGAGTTGTCTTTATTTTGAATGAGTTGAAACTACTAAAGTACTAATTCACTTCATGCACAGTTCTATTGTTTTGATTTTATCCGCTATCTTCTTAGATATAATAATGATATAGTGTGTATCATCCCTATTATCTGCCCTGATGCTTGATTTTGACCATCCTATGTTACCGAGGTTGCATGCACCTTAACGAACTCAAAACGCACGAAGTTTTTCTGACTTCGCTTTGTCAAACTTTCGACTTCTCTGCCTGTACTCGCTCCGTTCACTTTCAGTCAGCCGAGTATATGCGTTGTTCGTATCGGTGCTATTTCGGTACCACTATATATACAATATAGTTTCGCATCTGCTTGATGACTCGAGTCTTCCCTGTTCGTTCGACTGGGGGATTTCGTTGGTAAACTGCTTCGAGACTCAATAGAAGACATGTTTGAGGGGTCGTAAATCGTTCGACTTCTATAAGTCGTTGACTAAAATTGTGCGTGAAACCTCCGGTACTCGGGACTTTGGTTTAATTCTTTTTAGATGATACCCACTAAAGGACATGCAACAAGAGTCATCTTCGTCCATTATTTTACCACACGTTATAGTTGGTTTAGTTTATTCCACCATTAACCTCGCACTTCTGTGCTCCGGTTTCGGTTTCTACCTTCCGGCATCATCCAGTAAAGGGCAGGGAGAATAGAAGCATAGTGATCAAGATACAAAAAGTCAAAGTACCATGCTGAAATCAAGAAGACAAGGAAAGAGTCCGAATGCAACACGTTATAGTTTAACTAGAAGCTGGCTGGCAGGCGCGGTTGCCATTTGACCGTTGCGCGTTCACGCTGTCACAATATACGCTCTTCACCTTCTCCACAAATATGCTGTTTTCCTTCTCATGGGTTGTGGGAAACTCTGGTCCGTCGACGGTGGTGGCGTAGTGCACAGCACCACCGCGACGGACACGTAGTCAAAGCATAGTGAAAGGGATAGCAAAAGCATGCAAAGGGGAAACAGTATGGTAAGTTTTACCCAACCTTAGGGGTATAAACTACAAGAGTCAGTGGATCATACGGACCACGAAATACATAAACTTTATGAAGCATGTTAGACGTAGTCGAATACGTTAGTCAAAAACGAATCAATCAAGTGGTCCCCGAAGTGCCTACGATTGCAAGAACTGTTTTAGACACCGACAGAACCAGACTCAGTTATCAAAAGCTAGGTTGGGCAGAAGTTATGGTCATTCTCAGTAGTACCACTAACTCCGGTGAGAGGACTACTCTGCTTCGGATCAATTCGATTTATAATTACAAAACGACAGCTTATATAGGACGAATGATGGTCATAAGCAAATCTTGGCCGGCACACTTATCGGTTCATCCGTTTTTCTCAGCCAGCTCTTCTGAATGGTTAGCCTGAGAAAAAACCCAATTGGTTTATCCGGTTCAGATTATAGTTGATCGGTTCTTCGGTCCACTTCGTTGGTTTCAATCTTTTCCTCGATTCAAGACAGGTGAAGACGTGCTGGCTGTTCGCCAGACCGTCTGCCAAATGAACCAAGCCATCTGTCGACAATATGCCAGCCCATTCCCTCACAAATACGAACAACTTTATCCCAACTAAGCTGTAGGGTAGGGGAAAATATCTCATCCGGATCAGTGAATTCGCACCGAAAGGATCCAGTTGTCTGCGAGTTATTAAAGTCGAATTAGAGGTGGTATACTGGTTCTCATAGCGGAACAGTATGACGGGTATGAGAGCATCCGACTTGTCAAGCCACATATACAAGCGGTATAGGTTGTAGGAGCTACGAGTACAACGAAAGCGTCAGTTGTTTGCACGTATTGGAGCCCAGGAGCAGAAGCTGATGAGGACAGCGATCTGCTTGCGCTCATCATTGCGGGTGTCACCTCGAAACAGAAGTTACTAATTGTACGTGGTTTTAACGCTCCCGAAATAGACTGCACCTTAGAAACCGCTCCAGAAGGTACGGTTGGGGAGAGATTGACCCACCTAATCCACAGGAAGGCTCTTGTCCAACATGTAAATCAGGGCACGAGGTGGAGATTTGGTCAGTCACCTTTAATCCTTGATCGGGTGATGACTGCAGCCCCAAATGACACAGAACACATAGAAGTTGGAGAACATACAGGTAACAGTGATCACGGCGTAATCCAGTTTAGGCTAAACCTCCAAGGAATAAGTGCTCCCGAAAAATTCACAAGGATAGAGTGGGAGATGATGAACGCTAACTACAACGTAGAACACCAAAGAAGCTGGGTCGAGAGTAAACTGTTAGAAACAACATAGGCCGTCGTACCACTTAGAAGGGTCAAGCAAAACAGATTACTACAGTGGTGACTAGGCCGAATGGGAACGGCCGTGAAGCAAAAACAAAGAGAATTCAAAAAGCGCAGAAGCGTCAGCTTCCACTGGGCCTTCCTACTGTTTTAGGCAGCGAGAACTATACTATCTCAGATATAAAAACAGTGCAAAAACAACTACGAGGAAAGCCAAAAGCAGCCCAAAGCGTAGTAAAACTACGTTCGGTCTAAGGCAGCGCTGAAGAAAGCCGAAGGCGGAATGTACCACTACGGATACCAGGTACTAACTAGATCCCGAGAATGGCCTATGGAACGGGCAACAAGCCAAAAGTTCCGACGCGCGCCAAAAGACGGTAAACGTTGGTGGAATAGGTGAAAGACGATTAGTGTTGAAACACTGTCTTTCACGTTTACGTTTGGGAGCGACACCAGACGCGATACTAGCTAAGGAGCTAGAGGTTCAACCGTCCACAAGCAGAGCAATCAAAAATGTGTTTCTCAGTTGGAGGAAACCATTTGTCCTTACAACAAGCAGGCAAACAATGCACAGCCCTGTTGCATCGAACAACATACAAACTGCTGAGAGCTAAGTGCTAATTGGTTATGTTTGTCTAAAGTAATTTCTGGTCATGAGTTTACACATTCAAACTTAGTAATCTCCAGATCACTACAGGTTCAAGGACTCACAGGTTAGTGTGGGCAGTGAGCAGAAAGGAGAAAGCAGCAAACGTGTTGGAATTATTTCAGCATATATAGACGATTCCGGGGTGCTCAGTAGCCACCTATGGCTAGGAACAGTGAGGTCTCGGAAATGCCGGACGAAGGAATCAACGCAAGAGAAGTACTGAACAGCTGGAAACAACTAGACGTATCCAAGGTGGCGGGGCCGGATGACGTCCACCCAGCAATCCTGAGGCCACTAACGTCCATCTAGGCAGAATCATTAGCTCAGTTGTTCAACGCAATATGAGACAAGTGTGTGCTACCTAAAGAGTGGCTCGGATCGATCGTCACACCCGGTCATAAAGGTGGGGACACCGACACATGTATCAGTTAAGGCTGGTCAACCTGATATCGGAGTTACTTAAAATTGTCGAGAGAATACTACGAGACGGAATAATAAGTCACTTAGAAAGGAACAAGCTAGTGACTATCAACCAGCATAGGTTCTGGGACAGGAGTTCCTGTCTATCCAACCTAATAAGTTTCTTGGATGAGATAACCAGTCGAGTGGACCGAGGAGAATGGGTGGAAGTTTGCCATCAGGATTTCCAGAACGCCTTCGATTCGGTTAACCGCAAAATGCTCGAAGCAAACGTGGAATTGTTTGTAATCGCGACAAAAATACAGATGTGGATGGTAAAAACCCTAGAAGAGAGGGATTTTCGAGTGAGCGTAGAGGTCAGCTTGTCGGATAATCGGAGACTGCGTAGTAGTGTTCCACAAAGATCGGTCATGGGATCCCTGTTATTCATGATGTACATTACCGACCTTGTAGACGGGTTGGAAAACCTGTGCTTCTCTTTCGCGGATGAAGTCAAGGTGGTAGGAATACCAGATGAAGCGGCTATCTAGCTTGATCTAGACTACGTATAACAGTGGTCAGTGGTGTGGGATCTTAGCCTTATTCTGAGCAAATGTTAGCATCTCATCACGAGAATGAACCATGGCCCATTCGATAAGTGGGTCCATCAGACAATCGGGAGGTTCTAGCTCTGGCCATAGAAGCCCGGGATCTACGGGTGATGGTAAGCGCCGTCTTCAATCCAAGTCTGCAGTGTCAGAAGGTAATGCGGAAAGCATGTTGAGCCCCACAAGCAGCACAATGCTCAAAGCTGTTGAGCAAACGTTGGGCTAAAATGAATCGTAACAGGTGCTTTCAAAGATTGAGCAGAAGTTCGTGGAATTTGCAAGAAGTTTAATAATGAAAGTACCACATTATTTATTAAAATATATATACTTTACAAAACCGGTATATCTGATTTTCAAAAAGTTTTTTATCAGTGGTAATTTAGTGGTTTCGATCGAAAGGGTGGGTAATGGACAAACAGACTGAGAAACAGGCAGTTAAGATGGATTAGGCAAAGAAGAAATAACAACTTCCAGCTATTTTCTCCAAAGTTGGGCTAGCCCAACGCGCTCCCGATTGGGGGCTGGTAGCTCTGCCCAACGTTTCCAATGATATAGCCCAAAGTGGCCCAATGCGCGCCCAATTAGGAGTGCGTTGGGAGTGCTGCTTGGGCCTGCACCAGCTAAAGAGGACCGTAATATCTAGGATACCGAGGGTCTTGTTGCCACTGTACAAGGCGTTCGTGAGATCTCATCTAGAAAACTGTGCCCAAGCATGAAGTCCATATTTGGTGAGGGACATCAAGGCTCAGGAGCAGACACAACGGCGATTCACGCGATGATTCGCACAATGCAGACATTTGTGCTACGAACAGAGGTTGGAGAAACTACGGTTATTCTCTTTAGAAAGAAGAAAACGAGGAGGTGACCTCATAGTGGATTTCAAAATACTGAGTTCACAGAGCGGCCTTATTGGAGCTGCAAGGGAAAGCTTACCTAAAAGGACATGAACTGACAATCAAGAAAGAGTGAACCTTGACTTGAGTCAGAAGTCAGTCTTTCGTAGTTAGGGTCACCTATGAATGGAATAAGCTCCCAGGGGATAACCACGAGTATAGCTGCTGAGCTCAAAATGTGACCAGAAAAGGTGTGGATGAAAGTATTCGGAGATATATGACCAGGAGCTTGTACCACCGATTCTGCTGAACAACTGACTCGTTCCTTTCACTTCAAGTCTTCATGACACCTTTATCTAGTAACAAATACCCTTTACTATGTTATCCTTATTATCGAAGAGAATGACAATGAGGTGTGTGGGACTAGCGGCTGTGGTCCGAAAAGTAATTGAAGGGAACGGGGGTTGGAGGTCTAACCTGAACCTTCCCTGAGTATAGCCAAGTATTAAAGACTACTCATCCCTTCCGATTGTCGGGGCATCGAGGAGTCCAAGGAGCTCATCAGTGCAAGAATCTGAACATCCAGGCATCCTGCCCTCTAGTCCTGGAACCGAACTGAATTGAACTGAACATGAAACATATACCTGTGACGTGAGCCGTCGAAACAACAGGTCGTGTGGTGACATTTTACCTTGCTTATTTGTTTACTACGCATCATTGTTTATTTGAACTCGTGCTGCCAAGCACGGTGGCCACTTGACCGTTGCTCGTGCGCGCTACACGCACGCTTTTTCAATGGACGCTAGCCACTCTTTTCCCACTCATAATGTTCACCTTCTCATGGGTTGTGGGAAACACTGCCCTGGTGATCGTGGTGGAGTATTACCGAATACCACTGTAACGGACAGATGGTGCATGCGTAGTGGGAAGGACTAGCGAACGGTCGTAATATGGAACTTTAAATCTCTTCCTTCCGTTACAGACGGCCTGTAATGCTTGGCTAATATGTGCAAATGAGTTGTACCATACAACGTCATCTACAAGTACTCATCTGCACACAGCACCAAGGCTTTGAAGGTTGTTTGTAACTCGATGCCCTCGTTGTACTGAAGTTCCTACAGAGAAATCATTCATCTCAATAGTCGATCGCCGTGAGGACAAGGGACCGTTAGCATTCAAACCCAGGAACAGATGGGTGTTAAATCACGCGGAGTATGTTCAATAAACCATTGGAAGCTAGTCCGGGTAGCCTTGTGGTGAGATATTCTACTCAATCGTTCACCTCTGGTTAGAGTCCCAGTGAAGGCTCCGTGGATGTGCACTGTTGATGCTTCCCAACAAGGATGAAACAGCAGCATAGCGCTTCCATGGTTTTCAATGTTGAGTTGAGCACTGGCTTTGCATGATGAACCATATTACGTGAAAATCTAATCCATTGCTGTTTACCGTCAACTTCTGGTTACTAAAGTTGAAGCAAACTGGTTTAAAGTGTTCAGTTCTCGAAAATACTCGCCGGACCACTATCCTAGTCAAAAGTGCTCACTGCACCCGTGGTGGCGGTTCTCTAGCCCAAGTCTCAGTGTCGCGTTACCGGTTGTTCCTCATAATGGAGTGGGTAGTGGTTTTGTTCGTCAGAATTGAAAATCACCCAATGATCCTACTCTTAAGGATACACCCAAACCTTTCAATACTGAATTGAAATTCTGCTCTGGTTACATTCCAACTATGAACGTGTTTAGTTTGTCGTTCTTCTTCATTGTCCCATCTCCCAACTTCATTGATCATTCAAAAATGAATAACCCCGTAAAATGTCAAGCAATCACGAGAGAGATTGACGGAGCTGTAGCTCACGTGATCGTCTCGTCCGTAGATACGAAACGTAGGACGGTGCACATAACGTGCACTGGTCACTGTTCTCGCAAATCTTAAAGTGTCGCAACATGATATCCATTTCAACCAACCCGATAATATTCAAAATAAGATAGCAATATACTCCAACTATCCACTGAAGTTTACAACATATGGGTTTGGTTGAATACTTTCCTGAATTAAGTAATTTATTACACAGCACATCTGCAAAAACAAGTACTAGGAGTAGACATATTCCAAATCAATATAATAACCAGTCATGGGTTATACTTTATAAAAGGACAAGAGATACACTCCGGTGACACAAACATCGAGTCATGTCTCGTATTCTCTTTTAGGGGAGAGACAAAAACACACTGCTACGCAATCCATCTGATTGGTCGGTAGAAAAACGGATACATACTGGAAGGAAGCGCCTAATCACTCTGGATTACAGTATGAGTGACTTGTGTTTGTGGACTGTTTCTTCTGACACACTGTGAACTGACCAGTGCCAGCACCGCTCCTTGTACGGCAAAAACGGCACCGGTAACTCCGAACAAATACGACCATTGCCGACCCATTTCGGCAGTGTACACAATCAGCCCGGCGCTGAGTAGGATAAGACCAAGAGATAAAGCAAATAGGCGCGTCGTGGTAAAACGCGGGTTCAAATCCAACGGCGTCGAAAAGCAGTGAATCAGATCCATGAAAAAAGCCACACACAAACAGGCCAAGCCGAGGAAGAACAGAACGGTCACACTCAGTGTCATAGCACGATAGTGATCGAGGCACGATCTGAACAAGCTACCACAATTCCAATCATCCAAAATCATGGCGAGTATGATGCTTGTGACTGACACGCCCAAAATTATTGGTTCCAGCACACGGCGTGGCATATTCAACCTTCCCAACGCTGTGGCGAAGGCCACTTGAACAACGTACTCAAGATAGCCGCAAACTGCCTACTAGGAGTGATCCATTTATACATCCAAGATGACTAATTGGCCAGTTGTCATCCTTCGGCGTCCAATCAGATTAGACGGACCTACTAGCAGCATTCGAGCGCACTGAGGATCCCGGACAACGGTTCGCAGCATACACACACACATACATATATGCACACACACACACACACACACACTAATGCACGAGCTGCGGCCGGTCAGGGTGTATGTGCACAGCCGGCTAGAACAGGCCGACCAGTCGATCGGCTGGGGATGGAGGAACAGATAATCGATGCCCACATGTCCCTGATATGACCATCGCATCTGTTTGGACTGCGTTCGCCAGTCTGTCCCGGCGTCACTGTTTCGGCTTAATAGCTAGGCCAGCCGTGCGATCCAGGTTCTCGCCACAACAACAAAAACCAAATTAGCTTATTTGTGAATTTGTGTATTACGGAATTGTTCCATCTGCTTCATTAGACTGTGAACTAATACACACGGACAACATGATCTCACAAACTGTTTTGAATCGACGCTGCTAGAAGACAGTTATCGGTAACGGAGAAGAGCACCATCGTTGGATACCGCGTATCTGACAGCAAACAGATCTAGGTTAAACATGGTATTTATCTGTACGGTAATACAATAGAATATCAGGGACATCAATTCGAACTCCCCTTTTTAAAGCATTTGAAAGCATGACTTAAAAACTGAACCGATTAGCCACCTGTTAGTGCGACAGCTTCCAGCGAGGTACTAATTGTATCGCAAAAATGGTGCTCTATTTCATGTCTTATCTGCTCGTGTGTAACTCTCAGTAGTGATTTTAATTAGTTGACGCTTCGGTAACTGCAGTAACAGTCAGACTGTAGACCGACATATTAGTGTTCGATTAATGTGAGTGTGGGAACCCGATGAGACATTTACTGAGCCGAGCACCAGAAATTCAGATAGAACCAGAGAAACCCCCCTCGGAAGGTCCTTGTCCGTGCATACTAAACTGAGGGCAACCTTTCTCAAGGCTGGTTTACAATCGATTGTTTTGTGATCATTTTCCGGTGTGGTTAACGTAAAAGAATCATTTTTTGAAAATTCCCCATAATCATGTTGGGTGCCAACGGCCAAATACGGAACAAGATTTATTTTGAATACTAATAGAGCCAGAGTCCTTTAGTTTCTTTTTTCTTGCTATGGGACAATGTACACCATTCCAGAAAAGGGGTCACAGCCGGGAGAATGCTGCCACATGGGAAAGTGGCATGAATAGAACCCGGAAAGTTAGGGTCTAAACTCTAAGGTGGTGAACGGTTGACCAATGCCGGTTAGTAACCATAACGGACTAGTTGGATAGATGGTGATAAAGCATTTCGGGGGCACTTCAGGTGATCCCAATAGCACACTAAGACAGAAATGCGAACTGGGACTTCGCTTCGCCCAAGGTTTCCCAAGTCTCTTACTGAATAATGTTTTTGAAGTGGGCTTTCGCAATCGTTCTGGACCTTCTCACTGCAACTAGGACGAAAGCTTCTTTGTTCCGGAACAGGATTCACCTCTTAGTCCATCGTTGCACACCACTGATCGGTTGCTCTTTCGCTCTTGAGTCAACTGTCTCAATCCTTGACCTCGACACTTGACAGGCTCTGCTTGCGCATCTCATGACTCACTGTGATGGCATTGGTCCGCTAGGAAGGACAGACTGCGTGTTGGACACGGTTCAGCCACTACCCTCACTGGTTTTGGTATGGCCTTCACTAAGCCTGTGTTACGCATTCACCAATATGCAATCATCTAAGGTACTTATTTGGGCATAAATGGGGCAAAATTCCATGTTAATATCTTATTGGTCTATCGAGTCAAGGAGAAATGGTAAAAACAATCCCCAATGTCTTTATTCCGTTTGTCTCCCTAGTGATTAATTGCCTGATGTGAATACGAGGTGGAGTAATATAAACAACTATGATTTCGCAGTGGATATTATAAATCTATCCCGAAAAGTTCTATAACGGACCATCACTTGGTCCATCGTCTGATACTTATTGCACTCCTAACAGGCACCGTCCAGCAGATAGTACATGGGTTTAGGTTGAATTCATCGACAAGACCAGCTTTTAATTTACCGAAAGCTGCATCTCAGTCAAACATGGGAATATAAAAGTCCACAGCAAGGCGATGGTCAAGCCGTCTTCGCCGATGACTTAAGACCCTGGCTTCCCAGGGTTTAATTCCTACCTGCGATTGCTAGTTACCCATTTAATAGTAGTTGACTGATCTTGACCCCCCTCCAGAATTATTCAACTATGTAGTACAATAAACAATAGAAGTAAAAAGATTATTCAATAATTATGGATGTCCAGTAGCATTTTTCTTATCCAAAAGTTGAACTCCGCCAGTCGAAATCAAACCGGCCATATTCTGCTTACCGAGCAGTTGTTCTACCAGCTGAGCTATTGTGGTGTGGTCAACAGGGTGCGAATAACACGAGTGAATATATAGTTGTGCTCAAACCACTGGTCCCATCATACGCAGCAAATAATATGGTTAGATTCGCCGAACTAGCTTCATCGGTCACTTTCCAACGGGGCAAACATCGTATAGCTGACAGCTGTCCAATGGCGCTGAAATATATTCAAAAAATGCATTATCGGCATGAGGAGTCTGAATCTTATAGATAATGAAAAATTCATTTGCATTTTTTCACATCTTTGGATATTTCTTTACGTTATACACACCCGACTGACTGCACTGTAATAGCTCAGCTGGTGGAACAACTGCTCGGTAAGCGGAAAGTGACCGGTTCGATTTTGGCCGATGGCTTTGGACTTCTGGATGTGAAAAAGGCGGGTAGATTTTGCACTATCTATCAGATTTCGGCTCCTCGTGCCAATAATACATTACGTGAACATATTTGTTATTTATTTAATTATTTATCGAGTTCAGAAGTTCAGTTGTCTCCCATCCAGATTGTAACCTATTTAAATGCAATATCCTTCCCGCAAAGAACATTGCCATGCAATAAGATTCTCTTCCTGTATAAATACACTGCCTCTCAGTACTGAATACTTTTATTGATCCCCACTTGTGCTCATTGACGAGAGGGACTCCTGCACAATATGTTCAAAAATACCGGGGTCGAAATTCACAATTTACTACTTCAGCGGTTGTTAGTAGACAAAGTATTGTAAATACCACCAAAACAGAGCACCTCACGAGTCACGCTCGAAAGCTGAACTCCGCACACACGTTGCAAACATGTCATAAGTGGCACAGAAGAGCTTGGGCAACTGAAACAAACCACGGATCACATGTTCACTTCTGTTCGGAAAGTTAAGTTACTGAGTAAGAGCATCGGCTTGTGTGCACACGTGTTCACAAACTAAGAACAACAGCGAAATACGGTGCTGTTGATTATCGAACGAAATGGGACTATTGATTACATAAGTGTGCGGGACACGGAAAATCAGCGGTTATTGATGGCAGCGATATTAGGCGTTTGTTCTTCTCTTTACGGAGAATAAACGAAGCTGAGGAACCTTTGAAGCTATTTAATCGAAAAAATCCGGACAGAAAGTCGATACCTACATCAAATGTAGACAGAATAGTGAAAAAAATTAGAAGAAACCAGATCGATTGGAGACAGAATGAAGTTAGGATGATCGGACTCGCTTGATATCTTCAGTAACAGAGGACACTTTTATCTACCATCTGGTTGTTTTGGCCTGCACAGAGTTGATGAAGCTACTCACTTTCTAGCCGGCTATTCGAAGCACTCAGTATCCTTTATCCAACTGGTCAGAACAAAACGAAGACAAATATTACGATGTTAATATTTCATCCACTCTTCTCGACTATCTAAGGTAAAACAGTTTGAAAATCATAAAAACGTCATTGCTACTAAGAGGAATGAAAATTCAACACTTATTATATAATATAAAGAAACTACAGTTATCTCCATGGCAAGCGGACTGATCGTGTCAGACGGCAGATAAATGTATCCTCTGTTACTGAAGATATCAAGCGAGTTCAATCGTCCCCACTATTTTTGATTGTCTAAAGACAAGTCATTGATAACTCCCCTAATCATTTCATAGGAAAAACGACCATCGTTATGTAATACTATCCTGAGTTTTAATTATAAAAGTGCACTCACAAGTAATTGAGAGAAATGAACGAATAAACTGCCGTCGAATTTTTGATGGATAGCGACTTTTATGGACCGTAGTGTCATAAAACCTTAGGGAATGAACCTTGAGAAAAAACAGTACTGAGCATGTAACGTGGCTCCTATTCATCGTGGTGACAGAACTTGTTCTCGTTATGCTAGTCCAACTGTATAATCTTCTAAAAGTAATGAGGGCTCAATAAATCTCATGTGGAAAAATGAAGTGCTAGCTGTTGGTATCCCAGATTCAGTAAGCCGATCAAAAGCACGTGTGTACGGATGGACGCGTATTCTTAATCAAGGTAAGGTGAGCACAAGCATCAGACAAATGAGATATGAAATGGAAAACCCACTTGCATCTTTCACATCGGAAAGTCGGACGCCGCGAGCCGGAATCGAACCGGCCACCCTCCGCATACCGGGCAGATGCTCTACCAGCTGAGCTTTCGCGGTCCGGGCAGTCCGCTGTGAATATCACATTGCATACGATTCAGTCTCCTCGTGCCAACCATACATTCTCTGAATATATTTAAATGTCCGATGGATCACGTTCATCTGTGTGCTGTTCGTCCCATTGGGAAGTGACCGACTTGGCTAGCCCAATGATTAAAACCAGGATAGATACTGTGTATCATTGGAAAAGTGGTTCGCGCACTATCGATTATTCACTAGGGTTATTCACACCGGACTGTCCGGACCGCGATAGCTCAGCTGGTAGAGCATCTGCCCGGTATGCGGAGGGTGGCCGGTTCGATTCCGGCTCGCGGCGTCCGACTTTCCGATGTGAAAGATGCAAGTGGGTTTTCCATTACATACGATTCAGGCTCCTCGTGCCAACAATATGTCAATCTTTATCAGTGTAACACGAAGCAGGCCGCATGTAACAAGCGTAGTAGGGCGTTGCAGTGAGTGCTACAGGCCAGTGTAAGGCGGGCAGGAAGGAATGAGTCACAAGCGCGCGTCCATGGTGCATGGATGTGCCTCATAGCATCATGTGACTGAATAAACCGAACACACCTTACACTCTGAAATCACCCTTGTATAGTAGCATGAGTGATTTATTTCTCATAAAGGACAGGTTTAACTGAGATATTGCTTATAATAGAGGCACCTACTGAAACCATGTCGTAACCTTACTCATTTAGATAATTTCACCTCGCCAACCAGTATTATACTAATTGAACGAACCACGGAGAAGACTGTATTTGTCGTACATAAAATATTGAATAAAGAAGTCATGGGTTTGCGCTAGGCTTTCAGGACTATCTCGCTGCATCTTTACAAGTGCATACTACAGCCAAGGTAACTGATATAACCAGAATAAAACGAGCTTTAAACGAAGCAAACTTGCAGACAAATAGACATCATATTACTGAAGGTAGAATAGAGGGGGTGGTGCAGACCTTTTGCCATGACGGTTCTAGGTTGACGGTTCTTTCCCGTTGTTTGCATAGGTGAGGATTGTCAGCATGGATGACCAACTTCTCGGCGTAGCTGATTGGTCTGCTTTAGACGCTGGAAAGTTGAAAGTCGCTGTTTGGACTGGCCCAATGTCTCGCCTCCACGGATGCTCTGCTTTCGATGACCCAAATTTCATTTAGCTGATGACGTTACCTTGGCAATATTATCTCCCATGATTTTTGAGAACGGAGAGAAGACATAAGTCGCGAGATGCAAGCATTTCGTTTACTCTTGTCAACCGCGGACGTAAAACGTGTCAGTATATATACATGGTACGGTAGGGGGGGAGGGGAGGGTAATTGCAACAGTAAAGTAGGCACGATCGAAAGTTCTTACAGTGCGTACGTTGGGGAGAGTGAAGTCTGTCGTGTTAACGCCAGGGTAAACAAACATTTTGGGTCAATCGTTTTTGTGCACAGAGTGTTGGCTGATGCATCATGATTAGAATAGCTTCACTGAACGCTAGTAGTTTCGGTACTGGATTGCGCAACAATGCTTTGAAACACTGGGTCAGGTCAACTTTGTGACCTGATGCAATCAAGTGTCTTCCAATCGAAGAAGCTGGCTATTTCACGTCGTTGTGTATTGCCCCAGCAGGTTGCGTCATCAAGTTTGACAGCCATTTGGGTATGTGTTCTGACACTCGTTGAGTCAAGCAACGATCCGTCCTGCCAATGTATACGTCACCGCAACTGCAAGTGAACTGATAGACAATATGTGAGACATTGGGATCAGCAAGACTATTTGAGTGATTTTGAAAACATAACCTTTTGGTCGTCTGCAGCAAACGCAACTGCGCCGCTGTGTATGTGTGCCTTAGAGCTGACTTGAGATTACAATTTATTTGATTGAATAAATGATCTCCTTTAAAAGGTAAAGTGATAAAAACTTGCTTCTTCTCTACGTTCATTGTTTTCTCGCGCACAAGTCTCGGCCTCTGATGAAGTCTGATAAAGTTCTCCGGATAACCGTTGGCCAGCAGCGTTCTTTTATGAACTCTTCTTCGTTTTGTATTTGATCCTTTGTATATATTTTCTGGGCTCTGTTGAAGAGAGTTCTGACCAATCCACGTTTGTAAGCCACTGGAGCGAAGCTGAAGAATTGTAAACAACGACCGCCCCACGTTGCTTTTCGGTGGATTCTGCGCTGTAGAGTCCCATCCTGACGCCTGGTTATTAAAATATCTAGAAAGGGCAAACTGTTATCACGTTCTTCTTCGTGAGATACACTGAGGTTTGGGTGAATAGAGTTAAGAACTGCCTGCCTATTCCTGTTGAATATCTTAAAGAACTCATTCTTTTATGCACAGAAAACATTCGGTTCAATTTTGAAGGTAAAGCTTACAAACAAACGGATGGTGTGGCCATGGGAAGCCCTCTGGGCCCAACCTTGGCAGATGTATTTTTGGGTATGATCGAAAAACAGCTCTGTGATAATATTTCCCAATTTCTATTTTACAGACGATACGTGGATGATATTTTAATTTTTTACGACTGAAGAACGTTTTATCCCTTTTGTTAAAGTTCTTAACTCTATTCACCCAAACCTCAGTGTATCTCACGAAGAAGAACGTGATAACAGTTTGTCCTTTCTAGATATTCTATTAACCAGGCGTCAGGATGGGACTCTACAGCGCAGAATCCACCGAAAAGCAACGTGGGGCGGACGTTATTTACAATTCTCCAGCTTCGCTCCAGTGGCTTACAAACGTGGATTGGTCAGAACTCTCTTCAACAGAGCCCAGAAAATATATACAAAGGATCAAATACAAAACGAAGAAGAGTTCATAAAAGAACGCTGCTGGCCAACGGTTATCCGGAGAACTTTATCAGACTTCATCAGAGGCCGAGACTTGTGCGCGAGAAAACAATGAACGTAGAGAAGAAGCAAGTTTTTATCACTTTACCTTTTAAAGGAGATCATTTATTCAATCAAATAAATTGTAATCTCAAGTCAGCTCTAAGGCACACATACACAGCGGCGCAGTTGCGTTTGCTGCAGACGACCAAAAGGTTATGTTTTCAAAATCACTCAAATAGTCTTGCTGATCCCAATGTCTCACATATTGTCTATCAGTTCACTTGCAGTTGCGGTGACGTATACATTGGCAGGACGGATCGTTGCTTGACTCAACGAGTGTCAGAACACATACCCAAATGGCTGTCAAACTTGATGACGCAACCTGCTGGGGCAATACACAACGACGTGAAATAGCCAGCTTCTTCGATTGGAAGACACTTGATTGCATCAGGTCACAAAGTTGACCTGACCCAGTGTTTCAAAGCATTGTTGCGCAATCCAGTACCGAAACTACTAGCGTTCAGTGAAGCTATTCTAATCATGATGCATCAGCCAACACTCTGTGCACAAAAACGATTGACCCAAAATGTTTGTTTACCCTGGCGTTAACACGACAGACTTCACTCTCCCCAACGTACGCACTGTAAGAACTTTCGATCGTGCCTACTTTACTGTTGCAATTACCCTCCCCTCCCCCCCTACCGTACCATGTATATATACTGACACGTTTTACGTCCGCGGTTGACAAGAGTAAACGAAATGCTTGCATCTCGCGACTTATGTCTTCTCTCCGTTCTCATGAATTGGATAAAGGGGACCCAATGTTTCAAATTTCTCATGATTTTGCCATGTCGGAATGTATTGGGTTATTAGATGAAGCAAGCGCCCTTGTGTCCTGTCTGCGTAGACGGCTTAGCATTCACTCTGAAATCAGCAAACGCATTTGGATTTGCCGGCTAGGGCCGTGTTTCTATCACGAGTGGTGTTTGTACCCCGGTTGTTTTGGTGACAGTATGTGTTTCTGTTGCCTAGTAGGTGCGTTTGATGGCAGCTTTTGGACGATAACGTCATCTTTACAAGGCAACTCTAAGACAGTACTTTTGGTGCTTTCTGTCTATTCTGTTCAGTGTTTGCAATTAAAAGCTTTTGGTTTGCTGGTTTGCTTTGTAGCGTCTTCTTAACAGCTTTTTCCTCATCGTCTGCTGTATCGTCTGTACATCTTAACATGCTCCGTGGAATCAGGTTCTGACAAGAGTAGTTTTGTATCCATTTACAGAGTAACTCGTGAAATTTAGAGGTTTTTTCATATCATATGCGTTTTTGGAAGATAGATCTTCTGATCCATGCATCCGGTCGACGAGAAATTTTGATGTCTAGGAAGTTGAGTTGATGGCCTTACTTCTTATGGCTAACTGGGTTATTTGGAAGAATCATACTGAACTGGTCAAACAAGTGCTTTTGATCCGTTACCTAATCGTGAAAAATACTCTTATCATCAGTTCATGTTTGATAGAAGTGCACTCAGTCGATAAGCTTACAAAGCTGAGATGAGGCAAAATTCAAACTTATCGGAAGTCCACATTGAGGCAGTCCTGCATGGTGTGAAAATCAACACGCTCCACAAAGCTATGAGCACGAAATGGTTACAGACAGAGCTTGGAGATAGGGGCTCAGACGAACTGGGACATGGGTTTTAGGAACCGACTCCCAGGACCATGGTTTGTGACAGGCAGGGATAAGCTGATTATCGATCTTCGTACGGTTGTGCTAGTGGACCTAAGGAAGAAAAATTGAGGGGTTAGCTGTATAGCGGTGATCAAAAGCTACGTGCACGGAGCCCTATTTAATCAAAACAACTTCAACTGAATATCAACAGCATCCACGGTCATAATGAAACTGATAAAGGAAGATGAGAGATATCTTGGAAACCAAAATATGTGTGGTACGCCAATAGACTAAAAATTCAGTACTGGAACTTGTGTGACGCTTGGTAGAGTTAGTCATTTACATTTATGAAACGATATCATCCTACTGTTCTCGCCTCACAAGATAATGCCGTTACTAACAGCTTCCCTTCATGTCCTTACCAAATTTGCATTCGAAATCCCGCGTTTCTTAAGCAGTATATTATTCGGTGGACGAGGAAAATATGTAGCGAAAAGGCTGACGCGGTTTGACCGCAAACACGTGCATTCGAAAAGCGAACGAAAGGATCGTAAGTGTGTGTGCGTGCGTCGGTAGTCAGTTGACTACGGATCGATAGGCATACGAAGCAAATGAGAGTGAACGGTGTAGCTGGGCTGAGAAAAAATTCGAATCTCTAAAACGTCTCTACCGAGAAGTAAAAATCAATGCACGCTCTGCAGTACTCCCCTCCCACAGCATCAGACAAATGGGGGTAGATACTGGTGGGAAAAAACTATGGTAGTTGAAAACGAACAGGCTTGATAATCTTGCGGCCAGAACGGGTTGTAAGAGGAGGGACAGTGTCAGTCTCCTTGGAAGTACTCAGAACATTAGAAACGTGAGGACTGGCAGTACTGGAAACAGAAGTTTTCGTGGACGGAAATGAAGCCATATAGTCCGAATCAAAGTATGCTACTTTGAGGCGGTCAATACTGACAGCGTCTGACCGACCAACTTTATCACCGACAAAAAATTCTCCGTTCCGGGAAATGACGCGAAACGGGCTCGGGCATGCTTGATGCCACCGCGGTTTAACAGCATCACAAAGAAGAAAAACGTGAGAGCACGTAGTTAAGTCTGTGAGAATGTAAGTGGGACAAACGGAGGACGGAGCTGGAAAAATTAATTAGCGTTCTACAAATACACTAGGTAATAATGTGTTAGCTTCAGTACAGCAGTTTTTGATGTAAACCATTTTTAGGTATACACGACTGATTTACCAGACAGCAAGGGTTGAAAATTGTATGGATTTTCATGTCCACTTCCTGTGGTTGTGTTACCGAAGGGATGGATTTAGATAACATGCACCAAAGACAAGAAGGAAAGAAACTCCTTGTTGTTAGTTCACTTTACCCAAAAGTAGTCCACGACTGGACCTCGACCTCTTTCCGGAAAATCCGTGGCGCATTTGTGGCATAATATATGCAAAAAAGTGAACAAAATGTAACGATAAGGATGCATTTTTCCATTTAAATTCATAATTGACCACGATTAAGCAAAAAAAAAGAAACAGAAATACCCAGAAACAGCCATTAAATACGGAGTAGACAGAAGTACCCGAAGAGTCGTCGGTGAGCTTGCCGGCTGTGTCTTGAAAATACTGTGCCTAACATGAAATAAAACGCCGCAAACCATGCACTCGTACTCAACCGCATAAAGAGAACGTCCTCTGGACAGACACTCAAAAGATCACGTGCTTAGTGAAAGGACAAAAAAGCATTCTTGGTGCCTCATGCACTAACTGAAAGTCAAGTTCAGTGCAACTCAGTTCAATTTACATGGGACTTTGTGTGGCTGGAGCCAATAGTGGATCCTGACAGTTGCGCTATTGACGAGTTTCCGTAGCCCATAACACTACGTGATGTCTTCTTTTTCTGGAAGGCAGGAAGATTTTGAGCAGTATCATTTCTGGCATAGAAGAGAGGAAAACAGTGGGCCTATTGTCTCTAGCCTTAAGTCTACCTAACATACTTGGGGTATACAATCCTTCAACTTTCGTCCACTGCTTCCTTGAAAACGTTCACTGCTATGTTCTTGATGACCTTCTCTGGGAGCTTATTCCAAAAGGGGTGCCACTCCTTTTGAGAATTAACCCTAATTTGAAGCCTTGAGTGCTCTGCTAATGGTCTACGGCTCTGCTCCCTTGTCCCACTCTGTGGGATCGGATAGAAAAGTTGTCCATTTATAACTGACAACCCCTTCGTGACCTTGAGGGTTTCTATTAAATCCTCACCGAAACACTGCGCTCTCACCTAAAACAAGTTCAGGGCTGGAAGATGCTCTACATACGCATTCTCCCTTGACTAGTCAACAACCTAGTGGCTAGCCTTTACATCTTTTTTATATCCCTCTGGTAGTAAGGGGCCCAGGCTTGCACACAGTACTCCAGGTGCTGCCTAACTATGGCTCTGTAGATTGGAACAACGACCTCTGAACCCCAAAGTGACATGGTTGCTCAAAGTTGAAAGCTACCTTCGCTGGTGCCGAGCCCAGCTTAGACGGCTTGAACTCGTTGTCTAACAGTACCCCAAATATTTGACTTGAGGGACCATTGGCAGCGACACTTAAAATACCAACTGGCCACCATATTTGTGGTCAGGCCCTGGCTTTTTGGCCAGGTTGACCGAAAGGACTCATTTGCTCGAGCAGTTTTAGACAGTTAACATGTCATTTTCCATCTATACTTCAGCCATCTGGTCGTCATTGGCAAACATGAAACTGGGGTTATTAAGTTCACTTTATGGATTATTACTGAAGATGAGGAGAAGTAGAGGGCCGATCCGTGTGGCACCCCGCTAGTTTCCTCTTCTGACTGTGAAATCTGACTATCCACCACAACATTAAATGTACGCTCCCACTAGGAAACATTTAACACATTGATTTGCGTTGTCAGCAATTCCCATAAACTGCAGTTTGACTTCTAGGAACCTGTAGACCGCGGAATCAAAGGCCTTGCTAAAGTCTATGTAATAGGTTTCAGTCGGCTGACCTTCGTCCAGCCGCCTGGTGACATCATAAATAAACTGCAGTACTTTTGTTAGATGATCTTTTTGAAACAAACCCCGTGGTTCGTACTTGATATGAGGTTAATCTTGACCAGATGCCCAGAAATCTCCTTCCTAACTAGCAGCCCGAACACTTAAGCAGTACTGAACTCAGACTGAGTGAACGTGTCGGTGTGTGCAATTCACCCGGGCTGATTATCGATCGTCATGGCCGAGCCAGTTAGGAAAGGGAAAACCAGACTGTCAGATTGTTGATGATCATTCTGTTCTTAATTTCAGATATAGGAAACAAGATTGAGAGTATTCAGTCGATCTGTCTATTTATCGAGAATAAACAGAAATTAAGCAAACCCCTGGAAAACGGCGCATGCAGGAACAGTGAACCGAGCTTTTCTATCCTTTCCTGAAATGAGTGAAGTGAGGCGAAATGGTGAAAACGTTCTAAACAGTGTTCTGAACTGTACTAAATTTTCACAAAAGTTGTGGACTTAAGTTTTCGTTATGAATTTGGCAGAAGTATGAATTTTGTCTCTTACCCAGGAGAACAGACAGCTCAAAAGCTCTGCTCTGCGACACGACTGTCTTCGAATTTTTGCATTTGACGAGAAATTTGAACTGCGCGCACTCCCAGAAATACACCTATCGAAGGAGAACAGTAAGAGCGCAATAAATGATGAACCACAGAGCCTTTGTACTTCCCATCTATCTATCTATCTATCTATCTATCTATCTATCTATCTATCTATCTATCTATCTATCTATCTATCTATCTATCTATCTATCTATCTATCTATCTATCTATCTATCTATCTATCTATCTATCTATCTATCTATCTATCTATCTATCTATCTATCTATCTATCTATCTATCTATCTATCTATCTATCTATCTATCTATCTATCTATCTATCTATCTATCTATCTATCTATCTATCTATCTATCTATCTATCTATCTATCTATCTATCTATCTATCTATCTATCTATCTATCTATCTATCTATCTATCTATCTATCTATCTATCTATCTATCTATCTATCTATCTATCTATCTATCTATCTATCTATCTATCTATCTATCTATCTATCTATCTATCTACCTACCTATCTATCTATCTATCTATCTATCTATCTATCTATCTATCTATCTATCTATCTATCTAAATTGCACTAAAACCAGGCGTTCGTTGATTTTAGTCGCAACTTGAACTACGCGAATTTTATGCTGACGTTATCAACAAAAGCCGAATTTAAACGTGGACAGTCAGCTTGACCTGAGTAGATGAACTACCTAAATTGATCACAGTAGTAGATTCCAGTCTTTTATTCAGCACTGGGATAAATACAGATCCAGTGCACTGCGTTGCCATCGGCATTGCATTCATAAAGAGTAAGCCCTTCTACAGCTTAGTAGGTTTCTGGACCCCATAATGCACCTCTTGCTCTCTTTTCCCCTCGGGATTTCCGACACCAGATACATCTACTGTCCTAGCCTCGCTGATCGTAAACATTTTAATTCCGCTTTGTTTTGTCAGTGACCCACTTTTAGATTACTCCCTCATGATTAGAAGTCTTGCGAACTGCAACAGTACTGAACCTAGAGTTTGGCGAAGTAGTGAAGTGAACCTCTGACCATTAGGGATTTGAATCAAAGATTACATATTTCAAAATAGTTCACAATAGTCAGCACTGACAAACGGCCACGTCTCACAAGATATGGGCCACTGTTTCTCTTGAAAGGCTGACGGGGCATTTTATGCACACAATAATAGCAACGCTTAGCAAGCAGGTATAAGTCACTATTCAACCTAAGACACTAACAGGTAAGTCGGACCAAGGATTTCATCTTTACGACATCAAGATATCCGGAATCGAAATCCGTCAAAACGGCCGGAGGCACAATCATAAGGTCACTGAAAAACACTAAAAACAGAAATTTTTCCGTACAGATTTTAAATCTCCGGGACCGCAAGTTTAATATCAGCTTTCTACCCCTATGGAACACAAGACAAAATGGTGTGGTAATACTTCAGAGTTTCACGAATCAGATCAGATCGATTTATGGGAAATGGTTGCGTAAACAGTTTTAAAGCCGATGGCTCGTAAATCAGAACAACGGCGCTGAGCAACGGTTTACCGGGATACGGAAAACACGTGTCAGGTAATACGCATGACCTCTGTACAGCATATGAACGAACCTGGTTGACAAATTTAAGACCAACCGAACCACAAGAAACTAAGCTATATTGATTTATCGATTGAAAGTCAGCTGAACAAAAGCCGTAGAAAACAGGGGAATACGAATGCAATGTTTGTTAACTGGTTTTGTGAGTGTCTCTGTGGTACTAGCAATCAGAAGAATTTTCCTCAGGAGTGGCAAAGTGAGACAAGCAGTCGGCATGTGGAACGGTTTCAGCTTTACCATGTTACGCGTTGTAATAATGTGCACTGAGAATTATATTCCTCCTGTGAATAATGACAGCTGATAAAGTTCGACTTCCTGGTTAGGATTCAGGAAGTGCTCCAGCTCAAGAGTTGGACACACTGAAGGATATGGCTAGATGTAGCTACCCGAATGTTTTGCTTTCGCAGTTGGGTTTTACTGAACGCTCCTAATCCGAATGGTCACATGCGGTACATGAGTATTGGTTGTTAAAGCCAAACTAATCTAATATAGCAATCTTGTTGTGTATTTTAAAGCAGTCTACATCAGAAAAACAAAGTCAGATTTATCCTTGCTCTTTTGAAAATAAACAATGAAAACAACTGAATATGCGAAATGGAAAAAAACTTTCACTCACGCAAAAGCAGAAGCACATAACATCCAGTGGAACAAAGATGAATTCATAAGACAGAGATAAAGGTGACAGATTAAAGGGAACCCCTTCAGTGTGACTGGAAATGAATCAACCGAAATATCCTATCAGAACTACCCAAAACATAATGGAATTGAAAAAGGAAAATTGTGGCACAAATGAAATTCAGCGGGAGCCAATCTATTCGGAAGGAAGAAAATAGAGCTTTCCGCTGGGCATTAGGAAAATGTACACTTGGATGAAGTCAGTGAAATGAGTTTATTGGAACAGTAAAGAAACATGACTTGTGACACGCAACACATGACTGGTAGCAGGTAGGAGAAAAGCAGTTGGAAATCGAATAACTACTTACAAAATTTTGAATTTCCTTGAGCCGAAATGTTTGCTATCCGGGTTGTTCGATAAAAGGTTGGAACATAGTACCAAATTTAGATAATAGTCTAACTCTTTGGGATGGATTTACTCTTATTTCAAAATGACAGTGATTAGCGTCCCTCCATTGGGTTGAAACGTGAATCCGTTAACTTGTTGCAGTCTTCAATAAAAACACCGGCACCTACCGACAATTGGAATCGATCGCCTTGCGAGCACAGGTTTTTACTTTGCTTTGTGGCCAAAGGGCATTACATTCGTTGCTGATGTTCCTCAAACAGTTAAGAGCCAGTCCGGTGGTTAGGCGTTCCGCTGTTCCCTAGTAGGATGTCCGTTGATCTCGTTCCTCATTGGCTATTAAGCATCTGTACTCATTGCAGTTAGCCATGACCAGAATGCCATTTTCCGCTTGCGGAGTAGTCGTTCTTCTTGTTGCTCTTGGTGGCTTTCGTTTACAGATACAACAAGCATTGCCGATAATTCTAAACAAAGGCAGTTCTTCAGTGGTTTTCGGTGGTGAGCTGAGCGTTGTTGTTACACCTTGAATACTTTTGTATGCTGTAGATATTACAAAATGAGACATGAAAATAACTCTGCATGGGATATACCTGAAGGTGGATTGATGATGGTAGTGTACACACTGGCCCACTTCTGTTGACTAATGTGATCAATTAAGTTAGTATGTAATCATTCGTCCAGGGTGTTGCGTAGTCAGTTTGATCACCGACGGTCAGGACTGTGTCCTCGTTCTGAAGGTTAGGCTTGTTAGCTGACTAAATAACTGGAGAAAATCTGCGCGGGATTCACAAAATGGACTCTCCGCCCATGCAAACTCCTTACGATCCAAGTCAAATTACAGTTATATACCAAGCATGCAGTGACAACTGCACTATACCAGCTGTGCAGTACAGGGGTGTTTGGACAAAAGAGTGCCGGGTACGCGTACCTGATGGGCGGCGACAACCGCAAAACCGGTCGTGTGTTTCCCGAGTAATTTTGTTCAGTCATCCAGATACGATACTGTACTAGGCCTCATTAGTTCTTGTCCCACCAAAGTGCACTTGACTGATGAAGGAGTGCAAAGTGATGCCATTTTATGAGTTCTGTTTACCCTGTTTACTTGGAGAAAGGTTGAACTAAAAACTCTTTACAACCTAATACTTTCTATAATGATTATTTTTTTTTTGCTTTGAGAATGTGTTATTTGATGTGAATGCACATGAAGCGTTTTCTTGTCTTGTCTTGTCTTAAAAGATTTTGTTACTTTCCTCATTGTTACGTTAGCCAAGGTGGTGTTCCCGAATATGATCAGCCGTGCTTCTGACCATGCTACCAGCTTAGCCTATTTGGAGTGGGCTTCCACTTTTGCGAATGCTGAATTCGACGCTGAAAATTTAGGTTGCCAAAGTGAACAAGTTTAAACCGCCATCTGTCCATTTCCTAGAACCTGACTTCCGAATGAGACCCAGTGAATTGCTACTAAATTCAGGAAAATTATACACTATCAGAAAAAGTGATTCCACAGCGGTAACAAGTTGTGGCTAAGCAGACTAATTTTTGTGCCGAGGAAAATAAAAACATCTCACCTCTTTTTCGTTACTGTTCGTTTAATTTCGTGAAACGCGAACTGTTTCGGCTTATTTCAAACAACACTGTTGTCCTTTTTTGCCAGTAGTCAATGTGAAGCAGTCGTGTTTATTTACTTCTATTACGTGCCTCTCCTTGACCTCTTGTAATGAATCATGTAGAGTTATTGTTGAACCCATGAATGATGACGCATCACTCAGCATGTGATTAGTCGATCAAGTCACTCCTGATGCGTCGGTTTAGATGTTTGTTCACTTGATGGTTCACCCAACGGCACTGTGACCCTACTTTAAAACCCACGTTTTACTGTTTCGCTTAATTGGTCACGTGCCGAGTGCGTAATTCCGTGGAAATTCATTGGCATCACATGTCCGTGTCAGGTGATCGGCCACAACGAAGAGGTAGAGTTGCACGGAGCAGAAAACAGGTACTATGATATTGTACTGAATGATATGTTCCGGAAAGTCGGTGGTCGAGAATGATTGTGCCTGCCCTCACCGAACCGTGTAATTTGTCCACTCACAACACATAATTATCAAGAAATCTGGTGCTAAAATTAACTACGGACTGCAAATCAGATAACACGTGGCACGTGATTAAAGGAAGTTCATCTAACAAATGAATGTCACAGTTGCCATCGCACTGAAAGCAATTAATCGAGAGGACACACAGAACTGACGCGACAGTTAGCGGTTATCTTGCTCGTTTCACTGATTTAATCAGTTCGACTATTCGAATCTATAAAATTAGATTTCAAAGTTGCTTTCATTGTGCTCTGTTCTGTTGCGACTAAGACCTGTTTTCTCCGGAGGTAAATTTGATTAGGGGACTTGTGGTGTGGTCATTGCTTTTGTGTGAGTCAGAACCGTATCACTTTTTGATATTTAATCTATTTTTTTCCTTTACAAATCCTGACCGATATGAGCATGCTCACATCAGGTTGTTGACTCTATGATCTGGCAAGTTCACGCAAAACCATTCTTATTTTGCCATGCTGCAACTGTTTTGCCGCAGACAGATACGAACACTCAAAGATTTTCATTCAGTCTTTCCTCACGCACGTACCCTCCACTTACATTGTCCAAGTCTAAGCCGGGCAAAGCAAATCAAGTACTGAACGGGTGTTCTGTGCTGTTTCCTAGACTAAACGACAGGGCACATGGTGGACGTAATTTTGCCACGGACATGATATCTGAAAGGTTTTATGCTTTTCTACTGATCCTTCCGTTGCGCAAGCCAAGCAGGGTCAAAATCCACTTGGTTATGGTAGCAAAAGCATTCCGGGAGGCCGCCGTAGAAAAGTTCGAGGTCGTTTTGAACTGTCGTCCTAGGAAGCTTGCTTTGTGAACAAGATCGACACGGCTTGAGTTGTTAAATGAAACGATAATGATAGAAAATTTTGAAAGCTAAAGTGCAAAGCGGTGGTAGTTAGTTCAGATAGTACATATCAGTTCACTCTCAGAGAACTACATAATAATTTGCCAAACTTCCGAGAAAGTAAATTCGATGGGCCGAAAAATGGGAATAAGTACGACGTGGACAAATGTTGGGTCCCGTGAAAATCTGTAGTTCCAATTCAGAAAGTCAAAATCATGGGTTGGTTCTTCACATTCACTATCAGATGAAGGATAAGTCGAATGTCTCCTTCCGGGCAAGCTTGATCGCTCATCTCACTTCCCAAATGATGAAGCCTAAGCCGTATAGCAACAGGGCGCGGTCCTACATATCATACAGAAATATCGCTTTCACTGAAATGGCTGGTGTCTGAAAGCGGGCATGCCTCTTACTTTCAATGTTTTTCCTTTTGAAATAAAAATGTCACACTATTGGTATGCAGTGAGTTGGCCAAAAATGATGACGCCGATCTGCTGCATCAGGACGATCTGATTAGCGAAATGCCAGTAAGTCTGGTAGGTTGTTTAATATTATTGTTGGCAGACATAAAGTTATAGCTTTACACACGCAGTGTGAATTCAGATAAACAGACCAAATCAAAATTTCAAAGATGAACGTCCGGTACTTGGCTTTCACGATTTTGTTTGTTTATACTTGAATCGGGTCATAAAGTCGTCGGGAATTTAGACGTTCAGAAAAAACTGAATTCATATACATACACACACATCGTTGGTTCTACATGAACACACAGACACCAAATACAACGGCAGTCGGGTTTAACATAAGCCGAATAAGATCAACACTCCATATCAGGATCAAATTAGTCCGTGTGGGTAAAATATCAAACAGATTTCATTTTGTGTTGTTTTGGATTATTGAGACAGAACACGCACTCGTGTTCGATTTTGTACAGGAATCACCAGGAGCAACATACGTTATTATCAGATCATCTATAGTCCAGTCAATTCAACAACGGATGAAAATTGGGCTGAATACTTATGCGAGGCTACGAGTGTAATCAGTCAGATAGTGGTCAAGCTCCGCAGGTTGTTTTTAAGGGAATACGTTTATTGTACTTGGCCCCTACAGGAGTCGAATACTGTGCGAAAACGGGTTATTATCATTCAGAGCCTGTGACGGAAGCGTGTTATTTCACGTGGTTTGTATGTTCATCAAACCTTTGAGAGCCACTCCGGATAGCCTGATGTCTAGGTGTTCGACTCAGAATGTTTCACCCCGAGTTCGAGCTCCGATTGGGGGCTCCTTGGAGGTGCACTACTGATGATCCCTAACAAAGATAGGACAGCTGTACAGTGTTTCCGTGGGCCTCAGTGATGAAATGAGCGTTAATACTGCAAATCTAATTTCATACTATTCCCATTACTATTTAATTACCAAGAATCTATGAATTCACGGCACATATGTTTTTCCGGACTTAACACTCATCAGCCGTCCATTTTCACTAAGTTGTATTCGGGAGTTGGAAGTGGCATGCAGCATAAGCCATACGAGTGAATTCTTCAGCTAATCAGATTTATCACTTACGGTGAAATTTGTACTGTGTTTCAGGGTTACGAAGGGTAGAGATTTTGTGGGGCTGCGAATAGACCAATCATATTTGACTGGGAATTAGGTGATTGATGACTTCACTTCAAATTACGTGTTCACTGGAACTTGCGCAAAGGGCTGGAGGTGAACAGGTGGACACCAGTAGTAGGCTTTTGCGATGAAATCTGAGCAACAACAACTGGCATTCATCACAGCAAAATATCAGCTGAATTGCCCGAAAGTACCGAAAAAACAAACAGTACAGTGATTAATTCCTCTTCGCAATAAATAGAATAAAACGGTTCAAGCCACTCTTTATTATTTTTTATTTTTTCTTCAATGGGATTTTGCGACCACTATTGGCCGCAGGCAACGACAGCTTGATAATGAAAGCGAACCTTATCGGATTTCGTCCTCGTCGTGAATGGGAAAGACAATATTTAAAAGTTCTAACGACTGTCTGAATATTGTCTTGACGTTCGTGATATAGTGAAGCCTCAGCTGAAGGTTTTTTCTTCAATGGCTGGTTGAGGCTTCGGTGGACGACATTAATTCTGTCCGTTTATTCTTTATTAACCGAATTTCTCGTACATAGAATGACATTCAGCGAGATACATAACTATTTTTCCTCCACCCACAATTCTCAAATCGAATTCTTCCGTGCGTCTTATAGTACACAGTTGTTGAGGACGTACGCAATTGTAATGTGATCTCTCATTGTGTGTCACACATTATTCTACAAACGTAGACGTACATTATTTGCAACTGTCCACAAGACGGCTCATCCTGCTAACAATATCCTCTAGTCTCATCCATTACCTGATTCATTAACCGGCCTAAGCATTCTCATTCGAAAGTAATTTAAGGCACCTTAATCCGAAAGATCTCACCTGTATTGGTAACTTCTTGCGTATGTGTCCGTCAGGTGACTTATTATTCCGCGTTTCGGTATCACCATTCATCACCCATTCGCCATCAGTTATCCTCTGTTTCATGTTCAGGCGGAATGATTGCTAGTGTCTAGCTTAAGCAGCAGCATTTGATTGTCGTCTTCTACCAGGATGGTCTACTACAAGCTTCTCCAAATTCTCACTACAGGCACTTTTTTGGTTGGGTGTAAAAATTTCATCCCTAGACTGGGAAACATCTTTACTGTCTGTCTATATACCAATCAATCATTGTGATTGACTACTCCGGAAAAATCTACTAACTGTTAGCCTCGTGTTATGGAATTCATCAACTGAATGATTCCGCTTGGGTCATACCAACACGCGATTTATTTCATTCACGAGAATTTGGACTTATTTTCTTCTCGCTTTCCACGCAATCTTTATTCATCTATTCCAGACTCATCCAACTGCGGTGATTCTCTTATTCTTTGCTGCCGTTGGCTTCCTGGAGAGGATAAACCAGGTTCATGAAAGATCATGAAGTTTAATGGGCATTTGATACAAGAAAAGTCCCCAGTGTCACTCGGTGTTTTTAGAGCGCGCCCCTAACCTTTGCACTACCAAATGTGTTCTGCAGGGCAGCAACGTGCTGGTGCATAGTCGTCAGTGGCTCCTCAGGAGCTCGCTCGCCGTTCGATTGAATTGAATTCAACCCAAGGGTCCATGCAGCCCTGTTACTTCAACAGATTTCCCTCACAGCCGTTGGATTATGTAGTAAATCTCATCCGCCCATTAAAGGGTTATTGTCTGCACATGCCGGACACCGTCTCACCGGGGTTTCTGTATTTCCGTTACCTTCAGCCTGGTTTAGTCCGCCTGTCTAGTGGTTTACCGGGGTGTGGCCGCTGAAGCATGCTTCAGTTTCGTAGAGCTACAGGCGAGAGCTGGATACCTGATAGAGACCAACGAGAGAGAAGATACCCCGAGGGCACTACTTTCTACCAACTCAGAGGCGCTAATCCTATCGGAGATAGCGATCATAAGTGTACCGTTATAGTGAGACGAAAAGCAAAAATCACTGAACAAAAGAGTATAAAATAGCTCGTTTCTGATACAAGATTCATAGGGTTTTCCGTATCAACTGGAATATAAAATAGCAGCAATTGAAGAGCAAAAATGAGCACAAAACTTCGGTGCTGAAATACAAATTGACTGAGGTCGTCTGAGGACATAGACTGGACAAATAACTTGTACTCAACGGAGATAAAATGCATGCAACTAGGAGGATAAAATGGTGTTATTTTCGGAATAAAATAAGCCCCAAATTGATATTTAGTAGAACGTAAAGCTCGGGGGTCCTTTGAGATCACATCCCGCAACTGATTAGCGAGAGAAAACTGAACCGGTCCTGGAATTCACGGTACGTCGTATGGGCCTGTGCGCGGACCAGCTTGGGTGGAATTGGACCCAACAAGCTGGGCAAAAATAGTCGAAACACTTGAGATCACGACAAAAATACACCCCGGGTGATGTGGTACACTTGCAACATAGCGAGTCTTCCAAATAGGGATCAATCTGAATCTGACAGTAATTTGATAGATGGGGGAAGAAACAACATTTTGGGCATCATTTGAAAGGATTTCTATTCGAGCACAAGATGTTTAACGGTTCTCGCCTAGTTCATGTTTATACCGCCATTTTGGAAGATGGTCTGGGAGGTTATTGACGAATAACATTCAGAAACTCCTACAAGGGTGGTAATTAAAACGATGACGGTATACTTGATAATTAGATGATCAGAATTCGGGATGCATTTCAATTTAGTGATGATCAGGTCCTTTTACTTTAAACGGTTTCAACTCGCGTGAATGTCACAATCAGAATGACTTATCACAGCAAACATTTAGGTTTCCTTTATCTTCTAAAACCTGATACCTTTGATATATCCTGTTTACTACAGCAAATGCTGCACCAGACCAGTCACTGACTGGCCTGCAGGCCTCCGTTTCTGTGTATCCAGTAGTCTCCGAATCCCTTTGTTTCCGCCTAATAATCTAATGAGTGAGAATATTGGATAATCTACCAACTGGATTGTAGATGAAGTCGAGTTGCTCGGAAAACTAATGGCCAACCAACCGTACTCCGCCTGCGTGCAAATTAATGCCCAAATGAACCAGAGAATAAACGGTAAAGCCGCGAAAGCGATGCCAGATCGGTTGATTTGCTTTGGAGTGATATGTTTTTGTCCTATTTCAGGGCTGTTTTGTTTTCCTGTCAGGCACTCTGCCAAACCGCCCTGAAGACAAGCTACCAACCGTTTTGAAAGTACCAAACCAAGTCAACTAATCAACACGCCTTCACCCATGCATGCCGTTGAACAAGCCAAGTGAACACTGAAAAAAGCCCGGTACGACGAAACTAGAAAAAGAAAACTCAATAAGTCTTGTCTGTTAAGGGCACAATCCAACTGGACGGGGGTGTTCGAAATTTTTCTATTTCCGCTTTTAATACCACACCGTTCTCTCACATAATGCACGGGCTTTTGGAGCCTTGTACTATTGTCATCTGGTTTTCCATTAGCGGTCTGGAGCGATCGTAGTTGAGAGCAGAAGTCTGTGTGTTTAGGCATTCGTGGAAATCCAAGAATTGAAAGCTGGAAACACAGCATTTCCTTATGAGGTTTTATGATCTTCAGTATGCAAGGTGGTTCAGTGATGAAGGCCTTCGTCACCGCTAAGCGAGAGTTTCGTACTCAGCAACTGCCGGTTTCAGTGCTGGTAGACATCAGTTCACTGTCGTGCCGATAGTTGCCGCAACTGGTCTGAATTGGGACCTTATTTGGTCCTCCATCCGAAGTTTCACAATCTGGTTGCCGATTCACTGTGATAGAGCAGTACGCTTTTGATGCTTTGGAAAATATCCCTTACACCCATGTACAGACATGAAGTAAAAACATTTCCCCAATTTATTCTATTGAAATTAGTTTCCTTTCTTCTTGCGTTGGAAAGTGACAAGATCACCAACTGTCATTTTGGTTCAGTGCGCATTTCGACTTAAAGAAGAGGTGATTATATAAACAACATGGACTTCATCGGAATCACTGACGTCGTTGAATTTCGATAAAAGTCTTTATTATCTTTATTGATTTCACCACGAAAAACAAGAAGCTGTGTTGTTTATAACCGGTTTTCAGCTTTTGCTACTTCATGTGTCATCTCGATGAGCAGCAGTGTTCCTTTTTCCAAAGTTGCCCCGGTGTTTCGCGGATCTTGTTTGGTTCACTGTTACAGTCGATCCTCACACAATCACAAACAAACCGTGTGTGACCGATTCAGTCTCCATTTTTCCACAGAATACAAAATCATTGTTAGGTCATTATGTAGATCTATTGACCCTTCTTCCTCCCATTACATGTTTTTATTGAGAAGAATCATTCGCAGGAGAATATTCCCACCGATGCTGGTCGAGTGGTTTAGAGCGTTTGCTTACCAGCTGGAAGGTCACAAGTTCGAATCCCCACCATCGCCAGTAACTTTCGTGGTAGACAGTAATCCACTGTCGTCCGGATCGTTAGCAAACCTGACCTATTGGGACCTTACGTGGTTCTGTGCGATTCCAAGTCTCAGGATTTGGTTGCCAGCTACCTCTTATAGTTCTGTGAGCCTTTGTATTCAAATGCAGCCATGGCATAAAATTGATACAATTCACTGGAACTTACTGTTTTCTGAAAGAACTGACATGTCACGTGCACGAAATTTGCGTTAACCGCATCCAGGTAGCACTGTGGGGAGCTGAAAGCTACTCGACCGGAGCCTGTGAATTTTGAAAAAAAGAAAGCCAATGAATTTTCGAACGAAATTCCGCAGAAGCATTAGTTGCCAACGTTTCGCCCATTGTTCGCTAAATTCAACCAAACAATGCAACTCAAAAAGATGCGCAGAGTCACCATTTTCTCCCTGTTAGCAAGACTAGGTTGTAAATTCCGGTTGGTTCAAAGAAAGCATATGAATCAGCCTGAAGGTTTGGAAGTGGTCAGATTATCAAATTCCATCCGGCAGAAGAAAAGATTAATGGTGCGATGAGGAATGCTCCTTTGCCAGTTGTTCTGGCAGACTCGGTGGGGACGGATGAGACGAAATAATGAAGCACTGTAGTTGACGGTGAGTATTGAACATTTATGGATAGAAGATTTTTGTCGTGTGCAGCTTGACTGCTCACAGACCAAGTTCTTATGCAATTCTCACGGAGTGAACACGGTAAAAGTCGGTCAGCGTTGCATACATGCGCAACCGTAAGCAGACCAAACTCTTATACCATAAATAAACCTTTCAAAAATGGACATTGCCATGAGGAAAACTCACAAAAAAGGCAAATTATTGTTTCAAGAGAGCCCGGTATCCATTCCGTATGAGCTGCAGAAAATATAAGCTATCCAATCCATCTCGGGAAGGAAGGACGTTGGAGGTTTCTGGGTGAATTATGCTTCGTGGTTGCTCACACTGTGGAATACGTTTCTCCATTATTACCCTAGCCGGGGCCTTTGATTCAGCAGTCTGTCTTAACTGGCAGTGAGGCGTTGACTTAGCACGGGAATGTCACCGAAGCTCCTGTGAATGAACTTCTGCCAAGCAAGACCTGAATAATGGTCCCATATTGACTTGCCCACCCTGGTGTTTTATTGTCAGTCCGCTTTTCGGACTCAGTCCTTAGCTCCAAGCCCCCAACTGAGCATTCAGAATGAAGATGGAGCAGAGTTTTCTGGGATGGAACTGTCCAGTTTAGTTGGGCGAAAGCTGCGTAAAGTAGTGTAACCATGGTCTGGAGAGGCCCCGGGTTCGCCACTCCTACGTTCATCTAGTGAGGATTTTTGACCGGTAGACTGCTTCTCTCAGTGCTTATTCTCCGGAGTTTCTTCTCCAGGAGCATGGTAGCTGGAAATACACGTTGCCCAACAACTGGTTCAAACAGAATTAACTTTGTCTGTCCTCTACCCCTTGATCCGTTAAGGACGATTGGGCCTCCATCTTAAGGAGGTCATCCTACGCAGCACTCTGGGCTTAGGGAGAACGCAAGCCATCACTCCACATCAACAGGCAGTTGCTTCGTGATGTAATAACCATCTCAGTCATTACTATATACATTTTGGAGCCATTCTGTCTGCTGACGAGGAGCTGAGGGGTTTCATGGACTGATCTGAGTGATCATGCGTTTTGTTAATACTGTTGTTACATTATTCAATGACAGATTAGTAACCTGTGATCAATAGAGGCTGTTGTACTATTAATAAGTGTACTAGAATCTTTAATCCAATCTATTCGACGTGATTTTCTGCTGGGTAGCGGTGATGATGCTTGCCCAGAAGCTGAAACTCCCAAAACGGCCGAACCGTCATCATGGTGGGTTCCTGACTGTTCTGTCCCGGATTCGAATCCTCGTTCCGCCACCGGCCACTTCCCGGTCGGCAGTCTTTAATTGGCTGTAACGTCCCTCCTGAAACATCATACTACTTGTTGCATCCCAAAAAAACGAAAAGCAATCGCTTAACGGGTTTATTCAGCAAGCAGCACGTTCAGGGCGTGAACAAAGTCGAAGTCAGTCAGCGTTACGTACATGCCCAAGTGTAAGCAGCCGCACATGCAGATCAGGCCTAGCAAGGCCGATCGATACGAAAGGCAATCTAATTGGTCACCTTAATTTGGGCCAACGCATGACTGACGCAAACACCGTGTGTGTGTGTGTGTGTGTGTGTACTGGCGATCTCCCATGATTTTCAAAATATCGAACAGTTATCCCGTCACACGTGTGACTCGTTAAATGGAACACAACACTACTATAATGTGACAAAAATGGAGATATAAACGGAACAAAACAATATCGCCTTAGCCAATGTTACGATTAGAAACGAAGGAACAGCCGAATAAAACCAGAAGCTGAACTGATCGGCCGTTTTCTAAACCGAGCTTGCACGTAATCCACGAAGTGGTAAGCTACGAGCTGCGAAGTTTCACTGGAAAAATGCTGTAACGCGCGAACTATCTTCAGTTTTTTTCTTCTTTCGGTTGTATCACGAATATTATATTCTATTCCTCTAGCTTACTTAAGACGTGTTTTGTAGGCCGTCGCAAAGCGTTCAAAGTAAGGTCCAAGAAGTTGACGTATCCAGTCTTTAAAAATGTTAGGAGTACTAATGGAATACGGTGACTGATGGCTTTCGTTTATTGACGGTATATATTCATCCAGTTGGTACTATTATTTGTAGCTCTCTGTCTCCTTACTGTTTCCATAAGCATAATCTTTCAACTTTCCCGTGCGATTCTCCCAGTGCACGGATGAAGATTATTGTATTTTACCGTATCTCCCATTTACTTGAGTTCTGAGATAATCAGGCGGATTTGGATGCATGGAAAAATCCTTAATGGGAAGCATTCAAAAGCTACTAGGATGTTATCTCGTCAACGATTCATTTAATCTATCGACAATTCCAAGAAAGCAAAATTCAAGTTCCAAATCTGTATGGTAGTAGCGGTTCATTTCAGTTTGATGACGATGAACTCGAGCTGTCTAAATCCTGCAATTTGAAACACAAAGTTTCACCGGTATTTTTCGTCTGGTCACCCTGATTTTGGGATCAAAGCTCGTTCGCTTCCATTTAACGAAAACTTTCACGACACTGGAAAGTAAGATTGTTTACGCGTGTTACACTTACCGATTGGATAACTGTATCGATCTGTGTCGAGAACCACACTGACCACGTTGCCGAACAGATTATCACAGATGGAGAACAGGGCACGCGCAGTGATCATTCCATGCAAAGCACCTACAAAAACGGAGTATTGCTTTTTGCGTCGAGATGAGAGGTCCATGGCGAATCCTTGTGAGCTATTTGAAGTAAATTTAAGGTTCTAATTAAGTATTCATCATTATTATGTTTCGTTTAAGTAAATTGGGGTGAATAAAATGTGTAGTGTTTTTGACTGATCGTTTCAATTTACGGGAGACGATTCGATTGGAATCTGAATGGCGGGTGTTTGCGGTATTGGTAACCGTGATACGATAAAAACACTTTGACAAGATATCGTGGACTACTACTTAACCAAACTGCTTTTGCCGTACGGCTTCCCCAATGAAACTGCGCCTTTTTAAGGCCGATATTTTTGAGGCATTGTGCTGAAAGTCAAGTCCAGATAACTGCCGAGGCAAGATCAGTGAAGTTACTCTCGATACTGGGAATGACATGCAGACAGAATAAAATCGACGACGCAGAAGAATTCCGCCTTAGGCAAGCAGCTATACTTAGTCATTCGGGTGTCAGATTTGATAAGACGACTAATCAGATCAGTGATAAAAGATTCTAGACATCAACTGATTGCGTTATAAACGGGGAATAATTCGAATGAGGTAATTCATCACACATTATTGACACTCAAATCACCTTTGAAAACCATGGAAGCTGTTTCACCTAGCTTGTTAGAAATCATAAGCAGTACACAATCACTGAGACCTAATCGGGACTTGAACTCTGGGTGGAAGATTGTGAGTCGAATACCAGGCTATCCGTGGTCTGACTCTCAACGGACTGTTTGACGTCAACACCACATGACATAACCCCTATCCATCACCGAATTTTGCAAAATAACAACCCGTTGCCCGCGCGGCAACTGACTGCTCTAATGGACATCTTTGCCGTGAGTAGAGTCTTGAAACTGTTCTCTTTTATAAGCAAATAGATCTTCTAGCAAAGGCGGCGGTCAAACGGCCATCATGATGGATTTCCGACAGTTCTGTCCGGGGTTCGAGTCCCCCACCATAGCTGGTCGCTTCCCAAATGGCAGCCTTTAATTGGCTGTACTACTAGTACATAATGAAAATGGAGTAAATAAAACAATGAAAATGCAAAATTCATGCTCCAGATTAATTTAGCAAGTAATTACCGTGCAGAAGGGACAACAATTATTCTACATTAAACTTTCTGTCAAACGAAACGTGACTATTTGGCCAAATTTCGTGAATGTGACATTAATAGAGAAAAAGTAAAAATCATTTCTGTCATCCAAACGTAATCAAGTAACCTGATTAATTTTGAGAGAAGGAAAAATCTAAGCTATGCTTTGCTTTTAGCATCGGTCTGTTAAGTACTTTTTCCTGGTTAGTTACACAGGATGTGTTTTATTTTGTTACGTCCATTCTGAACGTCTCCTTGTGGGTTTCTATGCTAGCTACTGTGCACCTCTTTTATAACGTGCTTGTTCATGAGTGAAATAGAACGGACATACCCTATAAACACAAAGGTCATCTGCACTATTAGGGATAACGGCCAACCAGATCTGGAGACCTGGAGTAATGGAGAACTACACAAGGTCCCAGTAGGTTAGGTATGCTAACGAACCGGACAATAGTGAATTATTGTCTACCACCAAAGTACCTGGTAATGGTGGGGATTCGAACCTGTGACCTAGGTGGAAAGCAAACGCTCTAGACCACTCGATCACCATGGATAGTGTTTTTAGAATCTAAACGAAGGTGGTAAAAATCTGAAAACTCGACGGCACAATATGTTAATATGGTACGCATACTGCTAGCGTAAGGTAATATAAGCAGCATCTACACTCCGATGTCACTGATCTACTTCTGAGTTCTTTCTTTCCGACTAAAGAGTGGGGACTGTTCGATTTCCGTCGAATTTACCATATCCTGAAATGAACAGGTTTTCATGAGGTTTCTTTCGTGTTGTAATAACGTCAGCGCTCCATCAATGACGATAATGTTGACTGGTTAATAAAAGTAGGATTATCAGTTGAAACCGTAAGTTCACCATAGTAACTGTACATCCGTCACCAGCGCGTTGAACGTGCACAGCGCTTTATCGACACGGAAATTGACTCCTAATAGAATTCAGTTGAACTCTGTGTACATGAACTGATGTTGACGCCAATCCATAGAAAAGTTCTAGAATGCTATTAAAGATCTACACTAAAGAAGGAATACTCACTGAACATTGAAAATTCCCTTTGATGAAACTGATCTACGGTTGGTTTCAGTTAATTACCTTCCACAACGTTTCTACCATTGTTGGATATTCCACATGTGGTAGAAAATCAGTCGACCTTCTCACATATCCAGAACGGGAATCACCCAGACGTTGTGTTGGGGAGAGTACAGTTTCCCCAATATCAAAGCGCTGAATACATTAGATATTATTATCCCAAAAATAGTTTTACTTTTCGGTTTATTCTAATCACGTTTATTTTCTAGTTTAAATTTCTATCTTATCGCCCCATGATGTATTGGTAACATCCATATTACTTCCCTCCGACTGACTGGTTTCCCTAGCTGCCCATCGATTTCCAAGGTCAATCGTCTCCGTCCTTGCAGAACCTAAATGAGCAGCCGGGTTCTGTGCTTCCTGAACCACACGATTTGGGTGCTCAATCAAACAATAAACTTCCGTCGTCGACAAATCAACCTGTGTTCTTATTCAGGCTAGTGGGTGATCTAACTCCGGCTACTGCGCTTCTATTGTCGGTCATATTTCGCGATCCAACGAAAAGTCGTTGTGTCGATACGTGTCCAGGGGACATTTGAGTGTCTATTATCCGGTCGATTCATTAAAAGATTGTAACCTCTGAAGTTTGTTGAGGAAGACTCAACACATTGTTTATACGCTGACCTAGTTTATCATTGGCTGTTTCCTACTGCGATGTCCGACACCCACTGTTATTGTACCTTATTGATTACCACCTTTCTGTACTCATTGCAATTAGTCCTGATCAGAATACAGTTTGCCACTTGCAGTGCGGTCATTTCTTCTTGTAGCTCTTGTGTGCCTTACTTTACGGGCATAATACACATCTTACTTGTAGTCTAAGGCAATATCAGCCTGATTTCTTAACTATGAGGGTGTAATTAACTCTTTTCAAGAACAAACTTTGTTTCCCGGGATATGTACAAGCATGGCCTTCAGGGGCCGTTCCCGATCAAATAAAAAGAAGCCATTTAGGAAAACTTACGAAATCGGTCGAGGTTTGGGTCCATTCGTGTTGTCCACTTGATGACCCACATGAACTTCCGAATCATTTCGATCCCAAGGAATGACTTGTATGGATTCCAGACTACTGAGTTTCAACTCGGGACAGACGGCGGCTAGATTAATGTAGTAACCTTTGTTTCGACGTTGACAAGTCGCCAGAAGAAGGCCTACACTGACGGAATCCTTGAACGTGGCATAACAATGACCTGAAAAATGAACATAAATGATGCTTTGTCGTGTTACATTTCTACTGTCTGAAATGGGCCAGCCTTTGCGAGCTGTGTCAGATCTGTAATGATTCAATCTTTTTTTTCTGATTACGCTTGGAATTTTAAAAGTCAAACACATTCTTAATATTAGTGGAAGTTTCAGTTCGTATTCCAAGTTTGGCAGTTTCACGACGGAATGCTTACATACTCAGAAGTTTGGGCCGCCAACATTTCTCCTCATGAACCCATTAAGGATGGGGCCTCATACTGATAACGTCAGCTTGGATTGCAATGAAACGTTTGCAATCAAAGTGTCCAACCCAGCGAAAAACAGCATCAACAGTTGAAATCACCTTGCACTCAAGTTCAGTTCAATTCAATTCATTCAACCAGCAACCTCGCACTTTTATGCTCCGATTTTGGCTGCTACCTCAAGCCATCGTTGAGTCAACGCCGAAAAGAATAAGAGCACAAAGTGAAAAGGAGCAGAAAACAAAGTAATAAGCAAAAATCATGGGGAAAATGAAAGACATCGGACACAAGTACATCAGTGGCAGCGACAGATAACCACATCACTAAATATTTCCAATCCTTTGGTAGGCTGGTCTCGTGAACCCCAACCCGGAAGTAGATAAAAACAGTATTAAAATGTCAACGCTATTCAAATGTGTATATATGTATGGACAAGAAGGGCGAGAGTAGAGGTACTCTGCTTCCAGCTGAGAAGAAAGGAGACGATGAGCCATATAGCCCCTCTCGTCCCGATGTCTGGTGATACAGGGCTCGGATGATCTTGACATAATTATCAGGCACTGCTTGCCTAACGAGACAAACCGAGATGGCCATCCCGTCGACAGAATCAAAAGTTGCCCGGATGTTCATGAATGACTACTGTTGGTCTGTGATATGTGCGACGCAGCTCAAATATCTGATGGACCGTGAGAATCTGATTAACACACCCACGACAAATATGAAAACCTGACTGTTCTTCTCGAATCTGTTACTCGTCTTCTGTGGTCCATCTGCGTAGGACTATTGTGACTAACAGCTTTGACGATACTTGTATCCGAGTTATCCCTCTATACTTGAATAAAACGTTAAGAGCCCTCGTCTTGTAGATCGGGATGATAGATGCGCCATTCCAGCTTGGCGGAACTCTTTCGCGAACACAGATTTCATGGAAGAGACCGGTGAGCTCTTGAGTAAGTGACTTCATCCTTGAAGAGGGCCAGAGAGAGGTCATCTGGGTCGGGGTCTCATGGTGCTCAAGTAGTGGTATCTCCGGATAAGGGCAGAGCGAATGCCTGTCCCGAAAGAGAGTTGAGTCAAATTACGGTGGTCAGATACTGTTTGTGACTCTCCAACAAGCAGCGCACGAGTACGGCTAGAGTCAAGAATGTGCACACTAGAGTTGTTTGTGATCCAACTCGCATTAGAATACGTACGCTGGAAGCTGCAAGCTTTAGTGACACTCAATCTTAGTATCCGGTTTATTGAACCACATACTTTGGAGGGAAGTACCCCGCTTCAGTGATCAGCATCCTTGTCAAGTGGTGGCCTGAGAAGCACATAAAAATGTGCAGTCAACATTTCTGTATTAGAAAGGTTTGTGGAAAAGGGCATTGCGGTAAGGTGGTGGATATTCTAGCCGACCACCAGCACCTCGGTCACAGCTTATGTAGTGAGTAAGCACGAGAATCAGAACGACTTTGCCTATGTTTAACTTATGATATTCATGAACAGAGTACTACCCGGCTAGCAAACCGGAGTGAGAAACTGCCATCAGAGGAAGGCTTCATCTTCAAAGATTTTGATCAAGGATCTACCCGTAAGGAAGTGGGGTTAATGCGGAAGATCGCGTCCGTTAGAAGCCAATGATCAGAGAGATGGCTAGTCCACCATTCGCAACACTTTCTACAGATTCACTTGGAGTTTCGTGTGGGAGAACTTCCGCCAGAGGGAAAACCAGCCACATCCTCGAGCACCGCGCAGATCGTCCGCCATATCTTATTTGGTGGGTTACCTCCTTATTTGCGATTAACCACCAGAAGGATGTCCATTCTTGTATTCGCGACCAGTGGACGCATCCGGTAGCATACAGCTCTTCTGCAGCCTGACAGTAATAAGTCTAGAAACAGTGTTGCCAGAATGGAGATTTTTTGGGTTGTTTTTGAAAAGGCACTGAAAACATTCCAGTAATCACCCTCACTTGTGGACGGCCGTGTAACCATGAATATCTTCAGCTCAGAGTTTTTCTTGTCTTTGACTGCTTTACAACAAAGGACTGTTTGTGTTCAGCATATCACAACATAAAATTTCATGCTTAAATAACTTTGGACCAAACAGGACAAAAACAACATAATAAGTTCTTCGTCTCACCTCGTTTAACCTCGAAGGCGGAATCGTTTGAGTAATAAGAACTTGATGATGACTTGACTGTAATTCCTTTGGGCCAGACTAAAGTGACCGTACCGAACATCTCCAATCCCCGTTGTAACTGGTCACGAGTGACTACTGTCACTTGGTGCTCAATTATTGGCACACCTCCGAGGAACACTTTGGATGAGAGACGATCCACAATGGGAATCGGTTGGTATGAGAGAAGTTGCAAACCGCATGACGTGATTTGATCGAGCAGGATTCGTGATGGGCCAACGAGATCGGTGGGAAGCACGTAAGAGGAATACCTGCTGGTTCCTCTTAAACTGCTCTGGCGAATAATTTGCTCGCTCCTGGTGGGTGAATTTCGCGTCGTTAGTGATTTGTGGAGACTGGGTGCATTTCTATACGCTGGAGAATAGCATTCTGATAAACATTCACGGGTGACTTCGTCTTTAAGAGAAGCGATGAAGATTTTTTCGTTTCAGATTATGAAGAGGGTTGTCGGTTAAGTATTATAAAAAGGCAAACAAGACGAATATAAACTTGTAACGTGATGCATATCTGAATTTCCGTCCGTATGGAAAACCTTACCAATAGACGAATATGGTCCACAGAGTTCATCCGGAATCGCTGTCGGACGGCGACTAGATAATTGTATTCAGTGAAATAACACTGCATTACGTGCACGTAACTGTGGTGGATAGTGTTTTCCGGGAAACAACTGAACGATATTTCTGAAGTACAGTGCTAATTAAAATGAAACAAAATGAAAGTATTTCTGATGTATTCGGGCCAATATATTAGTGGTAGTGGTAGTAGTAGTAGTAGTAGTAGTAGTAGTAGTAGTAGTAGTAGTAGTAGTAGTAGTAGTAGTAGTAGTAGTAGTAGTAATAGAAGTAGTAGTAGTAGTAGTAGTAGTAGTAGTAGTAGTAGTAGAAGTAGTAGTAGTAGTAGTAGTAGTAGTGGCAATAGTAGTAGTAGCAGTAGTATTTCTGCTGATCAAGCTGACGGAATAGAATACTAGTTTCACCTTGAAGATGTCATGGAAAAAGAAAAATTCACACCCCAAATGTTCCAAGTGGCAAAATGTTTCCCTGTAGAATACACGTATTTTGCTCCAGCCAGTCTAAGCAGCTGTTTGTTGATAGAAAACAAGCCACTGTAGTCGGACCCGTTGCAACCTTTGATCCCCAACACGGGGTTGCCGTTATCTCAATTACCCTTGATAGTACATGGAGGCCATCCGGTATTCCCCTTCCATTGTGCTCACGCAAGCGGGAAATGAGAAATATTAATTTGACCATAGTAACTGATAACTATGATGCACGAAAAATGACTACTTTTACACGTCCCAGAAATGAAGAGATGCCAAACATTTTCAAATAAACAATCAATTTGTTTATATGTATAACTGCACTCACGAAATCCCAACTTTTACCACTGTTAAGGTCTGAGAAATAGCGTATGGGATGCTACTGTGATTACAACGGTTCAAAAGTTACTGAGCAGGGTAAGATAGTTGTCCTACTGAGCCAGATGAAAGTGGAATATAGAATTTAACTCACTCGCTGAAGCTCGATAACTAAGCGCGGCCTGTTCAATATTGGCGTAGTTTTTTATGACGGACTGATAGGCGCAAGCTAGCTGGAGTACACTGCTCCGATATTCACTCAGACCTATGTGGTTCGCATAACGGTCGGCTTCCTTTGAAGGGAGGTCTTCGCCAAGGACTGGATACGACTGTTCATGCAAAATCTGGTTTTTGGGCGTGTCTAACTGAGACACTCCATCCGGTGGAGATGAATAATTAGAGTCTAAATGTTTCCGTCCGTCTAGACGCAGACCAGTCATCAGTTCAGACAAGCCACAAATCGGAATCGACCGATGGATTTCACCCGAACATTCTGAAAGCGTTTAGATAAAGGTGAATAAGAATGTCAGTTGTGAAATCATAATCAGTGGTTCGCATCAATATTGTGCATAAACTCGCTGAAGGCAAAAAGTTTCAAAGTACAACCATATCGACGGGGTCGTAAACCGAACAGGTGTCAGAAAAACGACGCCTGGAAGACGTGATGACATCCAGATCACCGTGAAAATTTGATCAGGGATCCCACAACGAACTGACTGAAAGCTTTAATAAAACACTTAAAGTTCTTCAACCTTGAACGAAAGTCGTGCGGAGAAAGTTGAACTCATTTGGTCTTTCAACTATGAAGCCACGTCGTTGAATTGCAACAATTGTGATTCACTTTTCCATGACCTAAGTAGATTACCCTGTGTTGGAAACTGCATGAATATAATACAAATGTAGAACTCAATAATTTTATCACCTACGGTCAGCGCATTCCTGAATGTTCTGTCTTTATCCGCAGTCTTGGTTAACCGGTCTAAAATATAAAGCACTCTACTTATTAAACGGCAACGAAGTGATGTTTTTTGAGAGGAAGCGATTTTCATTACAGTGAGAGTAATTCCGTATTAAAAGCACTAATAAGCTATTAAAGTGTGACTCAGCCGGAGAGTTGATGCGACAAGGCTGATGAACGTCATACAGGGCTTAGTAAATTAACAACAAGCTTAATTGAACAAACAATGGTGATCCAGAAATTGGACCTCTTAGCAGGACAGCGTCACGGTAACTGGCCTATAGATCCCTATAAGGTTACCATGTAGTCAGATCATTCTGATGCCCACTGTGTCCTCGGTGACCTGTGTTACCCGTCTGTCTAGTAAACTTCTCCCGCTGTGTGCGTTTATCAGCGATATTTTGTATGCTTTTCTGTCCCAAATTTCAAGGTGATGGCTTCCAGTTCCCCTCGGTGGTACATTTAGACTGGTGATAATCGAGTGGTTCAGAGCTTTTGCTTACCACCTGCGAGGTCGTATGTTCGAATCCTGCCACCACCGGTCTGTTTGGTTGTAGACGGCAATCCACTTTCGTCAGGTTCCTTATCACACCTAAACAATTGGGACCTTGTGTGGTTCTCCGTCACCTCAGGCTGGCCGTTATCTCTAATAGTGCAGATGACCTTTGTGGTCATGGGGTATGTCCCTTTTATTGTCCTCCTGTGCAAACTTTATGAAAATGTTCTTGTTACGAAAAAAGTCCACACGTTAGATACGAAAGGTTTGATCACGAAAGACGTATTCAACTAAAATCCCCATAGCGTAATCACCGACCCGTAAAAACCTTTTGACTTGAAGCTGAAGCTAAAATGATATAAAAATACCGTGAACACACTAAATCACTAAACAGTCTCAACTAATTGTATATTCATACTCCATCAATAAATTTTATAAGGAACTTACTCCATGAACTCCCGCCCACATCAGTTCTGTCCACAGCAGTCTTCATCACTCAAAGGTTATTTCCAGTGCTCGCACGGTTGATCCGTGACCCGACGCGCTTGTGCTGACCTAGATAAAACCCACTCATCCTTTAATAACCTTGTCATCTCGCCTCCTGATTGGCCATCGGATTACACCAAACGGTTGATCATCGTCGATTTGTTAGTCGAATGTCGTTGATCGGTCAGCGAATCATTTCGTGTAGACCCCTTCCTCTTTCACTTTGGCCAAGTCTCACCGAAAAGTCAACCACGCGGAAATGTGCTCCACATTGAAATCGGGGGAGGGAGTGATTCAAACATGCACGGATTGCGCAATTATTCAGGGGTCGCGTTGCAACCAGTTTGACTGCTTGGTCGACGAGCGAATTTTTACTGCGATCCACAGTGGTGACAGTAACAGTGGTCTTCTACTCAGGTAGTGACAATACTCGTGACGGAGTTGATCAGATAGCTGACCGGTGCAACTAACTAAGGTCAAAGTTCAGAAAATCAAGTTACCCACCGGCAAAGTGTTTCAGTTGCACCAGTAATGAAGGCCCAGCTGACTGTAGTCTTTAGTCTTCGGAATAGGCAGTAGATTTTCTGACCCGGTTAGTGCGATGCTGCAAGTAACCACCGTCTCCCACCAAATCTATCTCAGAATCAAGCCTATTTGTGACTTGACTTAGCTGTCCTCAACCTATTCCAACACTCCTGATGAAAGCTTCTCTTGCTACTGAGGTAGACTCGTGTACAGTGTCTCCGTTAGTGTCAGGGTGAGAACTCTGCCGACAGCCCTAGCTCCAAGTCTTCCCAGAGTAAAGTGTTTACCGCAGATCCTCGCGCATTCTACTTAGTTTCTGTGAGAAAATCAGTTGCCTCCAAATAAACTTTGCGGTTGCCCCCATGTAGTCTAACAACGAATGAGTGGCTGGTATAATACCATTTCCGATTTTGTGCCAATCCCCTCCCCCCCCCCCACTGTACAAAGGGAGACGGCAGGTTCATGATACTGTGGACATAAGGGAATACCGAAAGCACTGTGGAGCCCGAAGTCTTAGTGAGAAAGAGTGGCGAAATATCGGCGAATAGCTCCTTGTATGCCCCCAGCACTGTGAAATCAGGTTTACGATGGGTTCAGCGACATATGCAGATTTTGATTTGACAGAAAGATCAGTTTAAAGGGGAAGTGGCAGATGAATCTTTCTTTGGGCTACCAGGTTATTATGAAATTATTTGAATGACCAACCATAGATTCAGCTCAAATCAAAATGTGACTTTCTTGATCCCAAGGGATGGGGTTTCAGTACTATGCCTATCGGCACATTATTCGTTGGATAAACTCATGTTAAACTGAATAATTAAAAAGAATAAAATAAATACTACTTTCAGGCAGCTGTAACAAATAATGATAGCAAGAAGGGGTTGAGACACAGCGTTTTAAAGTACCGAAACAAGTAAAGCAATTTTCCAACCCAGTTAGTGTAAATTGCCGATTGGTAGCAGTAATAATAATACTAATACTAATGCCAGTAACAATAATATTGATGATAATAATAGTGATAATAATAATATTAACAGATTCAACATTCATTATTGTGAGGATTCATCGTTGTCCGGATCGTTAAATGACCACAAAACTAGCACCATAATAGCTCCAGTCGAATAGCGTGACATACCCCGACGTTAACATCCCGGCTACGAAGCACGTTACCCTCTCAACTTCTCAAAACAACTCACGGTCAACAAAGGAATCTTGGTTTCAAATCAAGACGGCTCTGAGCAAAATCTTTTATTGTGCCCTTACGGATCAATATCATCGTATCTTCAACGTTTAGTGACCAACGTACCATTTCTTTGGTTCGCACTCCAGATTTCTTATTTCCGTTTTTTTGTGCTAAGCCTTTGACCGTCCCCAATTCATTATTCTGTATTCTTTTTCTGAACAAATTTGTGGGACCTAATAATTGCTCTCACAACGAACACTCAAAGTCATCCAGTATATTAACTTTACACTTTTGCTCTGTAGAAATCAGCATTGAAACCTCGATCGTGTTAATCTATCGGCATTTTGTGCAAATTAAGAAGTACGTTGGAAATCAAAGTGCACAATTTTGCAAAGAACACCCACTAGGGATAACTCGTGTATTGAAAGTCAATTTAGAGCCTTCGTATCGGATGATCAGTGTCTACCAAAACCCCATTGTTCCTGTTTGAAAAATAATGTGTTTGACTTTGAAATCGCAGTAATAACGCGATCCATAGGTAGTTCACCGTATTCCTTTTCATTGTACTGATCACGTGTATCCAACCACTAAGGCAAAATCTGGGGCTCTAATTGGTGTTTCTCTTTGATGAACAAGGAACGAATTTGCATTATCCTCCGCGCAGCCTAGCTGGGATCATTTAGATACAACTTAATATTTGATTGCTTCAGACAACATAATCATGCCATCAAAAACTCCAACAATGCAAATCCACTGTGTGAACTTTTGGATGCGAAAAATTCAAGTGGATTCCCCGCTATCTTTCAGACTGGATTGTTGAAAGAGTGTATGGACAAGATGGAAAGTGCACCACGTGGAACAAGCGTTGGATTATTTATCCAGAGTAAGAAATCTGAATTATGTTCCTGTCATTCATCGTGTAGTACGCGAATGTTTGACTCGGAGTTTCAGACCCAGTTGAAACTCGGTCGATGTTCACTTCAACAAGTGGTTCTTAACTAACCAGATGAAACAGCACCGCCGTAGATTTCTCTCGATTAGTTGGTAAACACTGATGACGCATCATCAAATTGTTTAACGTCTTAACTATTGCTAGCAATTGCCTTTACGTGCTAGGGCTTATCGGTCGTTTTGTTTGTAGCTTCAAGGAAATCTGGACCAACATTCACCTTCACAGCATCAGAGACACTTATCCGTCTTGACTTTTAAATCCACAGTCAAATTACTTTCCGTCATCTGATTTACGATTCAGCCCAAACTACTCGTTCAGTCCATGAATGGAGTGATTGTAACGACGTCCGTTGTAAACTATATTCATGCGAAATCCAGAAAGTCTGATATACAATTAAACCGACCCCAATGTTCAGTTTGCCCAACCTACCCAGGCCAGGATTGAAAAAGCACTGTAATGGTCAGTGTTCTAGGGGTTATTATGGCGCGTTGTAGACACTCCGGTCCAAGTTCGGATAGGGCCGTAATCGGTCACTTTCTAATCCGACATTATCTGACTAATTGTGGTAGGCTTCCTGAAGAATTAACTTTATTTTAAAGATGTGCGCAACTGCTTTGCCATGCAGCATCTTAAAATTTACGTACCCGTTCCTCCTTGTTCTGAATCAAGTCCTCCCGGATTCCGTCCGGATGGTGTAAAGCTAAAATGCGAATCTGATTGTCACCCTTTTACGAAACTTATCACTGGTGTGGTGTCTCGTAGCTCAGCTGGTGGTAGAACGCACGCGGCACTAAAGTGTGGGTGGCTTCCATGCATGAGTTTGAATCCCCGTCAGGCTCAACGACTTTTCACATTTGGATCAGTTCAGCATTCCAGTGGCTGTTAGGATCAGTTCACTTCGGTTTGAACAACCACCAGGTATACATCAATTGTGGTGGTTTCCGTTGAAAACTCATTCAAAAGGTCAAACAAACAAGAGTATGAAAAGTAAGAAAATGACTGCAAATAATAGCCACTCGTAGATAAGAAAATTGTGCATATACATGAGAGTGACTAACAGAGACGTCTAGGAATATCCCTTCATGTCTCAAAACCATTGACCGAATGAAACTCTCGGGTTCCTACACGGCCAAGAGCAGTGGTCAGAATTGCTGTACTTGTTTTCCATGTTGGTTTGGTCACCTTTAGTAATCTTCAAACCACTACCGACCCCAACGAAAACAGCACGCCAGAGACACGCTCGACGAAACCAACAATTACCGTAGCCTAGTGAGCTATAATGGCCGTGCTATATTTTTGTGCCTCTAACCCCAACACTGATGAACCCGGATTCTCACGCTATCCGGATCATGACAAGACAATCTTCGTGCTAAATTTCTGAGTCGTACAGAAGAACAGTCCTAACTGCTCCAGTATTCACATGACCCTTGGTGAGTTATCACCCCTCAATGATGCAACGTTGATGCCACAGATGACAGAGACTGGCGGTAGCTAAACGCGGTGGCATTTCATCCGATATTCGGGTGGAAAATAACGAACTTATCAAATTTGGTTTATAGCCTCTCGTGATGCTGCAAAGCTCGGCATTGCACCAACCCTGCCGCATCATTCTGTAACCTGAAAGTGCAATATGCATCTCGAACATTGTTGCTAAGCCGTTACTCATACAGATACGTATGTAAGCACTGCTGAACATGATTTTCGTAGTAGATAATGTGCCCGCCGCTTGAGAACAACCGAGCAAAATGCAGAACTTTGCATGCGAGAAGAATAGGTTGGTCTAACCTATCTGCTGGATGGTTTTACTGTGCTCTTGCGTCACCTACAAATGGCATAGCGAACACAGCAACAACGTGAGGTCAAATGTCAAGCGGTCTTATCTTTGGGCAGATCATGTCCCATAGAAGAATACTGATATCACTGAGGCGGCCTAGTCGAAACGTGTAACAAGTTAGAAAAGAAGAAAGTTTGAAAAAGTTCAAGGTGCAATATGGTCAAGTGAATCACCTGGGGACAGATTGGTGTTTAAAGGATCATACAAAGGTTGAATTTCGAATAAAACAAAAACGGATTACGTGTGTCAGTTTCTCTGAACAGGACTAATATGCATTTGGTAACAAAGTGATGTATTTTGTTGCCCAAAATGGTTACTGACGCAAATGAAATAGACAAAAGCGCTCCTGTGTTAAAAAGTTTTTAGTCCTATCTTTATATTCTACATCGTATTTGGCCGCAGATAGTTTCAGTTTCAGTTTATTCAACCAATAACCTCGCACTTCTGTGATCTGGTTTCAGTTGCTACCTTCCAGTAGATGGTAAACCATTGTAGCCTGGATTTCTAACACACACGGCATGTTGGGAATTCAAGTGGTTCACCTTATTATGCTTGACTAGAAGTTTTCAGCAGGCGGTGGAGCTTGTTTAATCTGAGACGACGATAACAGAAAACTCCACGAGCCCAAAGCTCAATAAGTTTCTCATATGGTTCCCATACTTACATTAATCAAACTCCAATATGACAGCCTACAATCTGACCACTGCATCATCAGTGAAAGTCTGAAGTCCATGGTTTTCGGCTCTAGTACACTACTGTGAGGACATTTCCTGACATGGTACATGAGTGTACAAACGGAATAAAAGCAACCTTCTGACCAAATAACTGCCCTTGGTCGAATGTTGATGAGCTCATCTGAATAAAATCTCCAGAGAAGGACTTTGCGCGAATGTAATACACGAAGCTGAGTACGAACAGACAAGATCAGAAGTTATAGCTGTGAGTATCTGCCTCTTAATCGTTCAGTCAGTGAGTAGTAGCTTTCGAATCAGTCCTATGAATACCGAATAATCACTAGTGGTTAGGTCGGAATGATTTTTTTACATTGATTTCGGACCAGTGGCACGTATACCAGCGCTATCCCAATAGGGTTTAACTCATGATATCAGAAAAATTTTGATATCCCACAACTTTAGTTCATGTTTACCATCCATTTCAAAATAATTGGTAACTCAGTAGCGAACAGTTGGTTCAGTGGACTTCCGACACTCCGTTTATTTTGCCGGACTTAAATGAACTTTGAACCGGTTGCGTCACAGTTTTATTAGTAGACTATATGAATTGTTTGGTTAGTTTATCGAGACCAACTCATTAATGAGAAGTCGTCTTAAAGAGCGCAGTGTTCCCTGCAAAAGTTTTCACCTCGGAGGTTTGAATTTCGATTTTTGCTACTGAAACCGGCAGCAGTAGCTAGATTTTGACTTTAGCCGATGTCTATTGATGAAAATACGTCGGATTGTCCCCTAGAAAAGACGACCAATGACGCAGTGATTTGCTAATTACGACTTTAAAAGTCTTCCATTTAACTGAATGTTGATCGCAGAAAGCTACGGACGCAATCCGGCAGCCCTGTTTAGTGGTACGTCAACCAACGTGGACTGGCTTATTATGGATAAATTGGTTCATGTTGGTCATGTTTTCTACGCCCTCCATGGAACACCCGAGATAAACCACGATTTATGGAGTATTTTGTCAGTGGTCTGTCATTCCTTAACACAGTTTTTATCAGAAGCCGGTTTGCCGTTTAACCTTGCATATTCACACTGATCTGTTGAATGCGAGAGATATTATTGAAACTAATTCAGTTATAACAAGCAATAACAGTTCACTGACAGGTGGTTTTGATTTCGGTAGCACTTTAACTCGGAAACCAATACATCCATACGCATGGAGGAATATGGATAAAAGTACCAATGATAGTATAAAGCTCATGGCTAAAGTTTGGAAATATAAGAGCGTCAATATTCCTCACTTGTAGTATGGTGAGCTTACGGAAGGTGTAAGTTGTAAAATTTGTCGAAGAGTGAAAATGTGATAGACGCAACCTCGGTCAGGTCTAAATCCAGGTTGATTCCCGTGCAACCACTGTTCGCGAGCGTTAGATAAGTGATGGAAAATAATACCAATCAGCAGTTTAGATGCAACGCTAACCGGACTTATTCCCCCGTTATTCTCATAGGAGGAGCTGACACTGATCTTATTAGTAGGTATGATCACTCATTTCCATCAACTGTTCAGAACATACTACTTCATCCATATTGAATAAAAAACATTACGTCAACTCCAATGACAATGCTGAACCAAAGTCTTCGAAAATAGAAGGAGGCAACCCATCCGGTCCAGCAGCCTTACGTCGTTTAAGACAACTCTCTAAGAACGGCCTATTCTGACGGTGGGGAAGAGTGTCTACACTTACTACTGTAACCATCGTATCACACCTGTTATGGACAAAAGTTAATTGAAACGGTCGTCGAAATAGTCCGCTGAACAGCGTCTAGAGGCCGTGGAATACAAGGTTGCATTCGGTGCTTCCGATGATATCTTTCCATTGTCGGCTTTGGACGAGAACAAAGATTTCGATCGAAACTTATACCAGAAGTCCAAGCGTAACAAACTGGTTTGTTCTCCTACTTTAATGACTCACATTCTCAAAGGATGCTCTGTTAGCATCGTCCATCGGTGATAACGTCGGGAATTCTATCCGATCACTGATGCCGAGGTTGCTGCGAAAACAAGTCACGCTGAAAGTCAACTATATCGGTGCGCACAGTAAATTTGCGTTCAGGAGGACGGCTTTGCACGATTTCCTTGTTGGTATGTCTCCCATGTTTTCCACTTTATTTGATAAATACTGGGTGCTTCAACTACAAGCCTTCAGTGCAAAGGGAACGTCTAATGTTTGTCGTACCATTAGAAACTGGCTGCAAGACACCGGACGCAATTTGAAACGACATGGCACGAATGTACGCCAGTATTACGCTGATAATTCACTACATTATTTTCACAGGATCAGGAACAAACAAACTGGAACGTTGACGCTGATGCCTAATAACTTGCCCGATGTGCATATTTTTCTACGATAACAAAGCTTGTAAATTAAACTCTCTGCAGTCTTTTTCGCATTGTGAAATGCCTCTGCTTCGTCATTCTCAGGGTAATTTCGCGGACGGCTAACATAAGGGGAACTGAAAACCATCCTCTAGTAATATTTTTATTTGTAATCTACGGTTCGTTTTAGGCTATTATGGGAGTAATAGTGGGGACGGGAGATACCAGAGATAGGCAGAGGTAATTGGTCGCTATTTTCTGCGAATTTCGGCCACTGTTGTTCTCGTGTTATTTAGCTACGTAGGTTTGTTCCTACCTAGAATAGTGGCAAGTTCTGCACGTAGGAGGAGGGGAATGGTATGCATAGGAGATTCTTCATTGGTCGGTGCTAGTAGGTGGGTGACCGTCGTGGAAGTTGGTGGGGGGACATTGGTCAGCCAGGGATAAAACCAATTGGTCGTTGTCACTTCCGTTTCTCGACGCTCATTGGCTAAGGGGGTAGAGAATACGCAAGGTCCCCTACTGTCGTCGTTCAAGGTCACTTCAAACTCATTGGCCTAAAATTTTAGGCTCGTATTGCGTATTCAATGTACAAGTGAACCAAATTTCGCCAAAAACTTCTTGAGCAGGATTTTCGACGAATTTTGAGTTTGAACACAATTTGTGCTAGCAGGGTGGGTAATTATGTTGCCTAATCCAGCACGGCGAATGTCGGCACAAAGTTCTTTTATAAGGCACAGGGGGGGGGGCAAATGTACTGTATAACCGCATGTTTACAATAAGCAAAAAAATGCAAGGCGAACGCCCGCAGTACCGGGCCTCCATTGCATTGCGTTCGTTTACCTACTGTGGTCCAGTACTCGTCAAGCTGTAATCAAGTTCATAATAACGGGCAGATGGGTATTACCCATGTGGCGGTGGACATTTTCGTTAATACTTTTACCACGTTTATTGTTTAACTGGACGCTGACTGCCAAGCGCGGTGGCCATTTGACCGTTGCTCTTACGCACGCTCCCAAATACACGCTAACCACTATCTCTCCCAATCGCCCTCTCGTTCCCACGGGTCGTGGAGAATACCGTTCTGGTTAACATATTCGTATGGTGCCGAGCATTAGAGTAACGTGCAAGCGGTCCCTGCAGTACGAAGGACCGAAGCACGCGTTTACTAAGGAAACCGCGAAGTAAGGTCTAACCAACCTTACACCCACATACTGAGTGTATCACATAGGACTAACTAATTGAGACTGTAATTTGATTGGTCACGAACGACTTTCCACAGCTCAGTCCCACGAAAATAGTCCACGATCATATGATGTTGAAACACAGTGGGTGGGAGAATAGGACAACGTGTTCAGTTCCGTTCGGTAGCAAAATTCAGTCCACTTGATAGCTAAAGGCTTGTGCATGCGCACCTGTGCACATGTCAAGAACGGCAGTGAGATTCAGTGCGGCTGATTGTCGATCGTAATCGGGCTGCAGGCATTTGTGTAAAGAAAGGCTTAGTGGTTCGCAATCGCGGAAACAATAAGCGTTGGTGTATATCTGTCGTTGGTGAGTGCATTACGAAAGAAGCTCCAAAGCTTTACCGTGGACAATATCCATAGCTGAGATAACATTTCGTTTACGATGGTTTCAGTGTGAGAACAGCAAAAAATGTTGGACAGATTTTCTCTGCGTGTCAGGGGAATTGCAGATGGTTTGGTGCAGAACGAAGTGCTCTATGTAATTCCACGTATTAGCCTCCTATGGATCATGTTCTAACGAAAGCGACAGCCGAATGAGTGATCTTTGTGGCCTCGTCAGGGCATAGCATGTAACGTCATCTGTAGTTTCACACAGTTCTTTGAAAAAGATAATTGGTCTTGTTCATTCCAGTTAAATTGAGTAAATATAATTAATGCAGTCTTTAGAGCCTTTCATACAATAGTATCTGTTTCAATACGCAACCGCAGATAACCATATGTACCGTTGGTAACAATACTGAAGTTACGTGTGAACAAGTGACCCCTAATTGGTTACTTAAAGCAATGAACTATCTCATTGTAAATTTGGTTTGCTAAGGGACTGATTAAACAATAGGGAAATGAAACTACGTTTACGCTTCTAGTGTCTAGGCTTAGCTGTTTGTTAAACAACAGCGGTTGCTATGATAAGATGAATTAGAGAATCCTAACTGTCGGACATGAATCAAGACTTTCCATGTAAAATAGGCGGCAAAGAAAATATAGTAACCTCTATTACTTACCGTTTCCTGAAACGGGACTGCATATTTATCGATTTACATGACATTTGTAAAGAAACATTAGTTGTAGTGCCTATGAGTAGGTTGAAAATGTACATAATAAAATGAGTCTTCGAACAACTGTGTCGTCTGGTCGTGGAGTGCTCAGTGTCGTAATGTACCAGTTAACTGATTAATCTCAGTACTGATTAAAAGTGGTCGTCCTCGGTTTTCAGTTGTTTTCAAGACCATCGTTAGCCGAATTCAAACATTCCGAAAGTATAAGACAGACAAGGTTGACATTGGTGGCATGTCGTAATTAACACCGCTGTCACCATGTCAAAAGTCAGTTTTTCGGGAAATACAATCGGTATATTGTTACGGCGTGCAACAAGGAACGCTCGATTATCGTTCATTATTCGGTGTTTTATAAAAAACCCTGCGCCGATTGGATTGCTCGGTTTGCAATATGCCAAACGAAAGTCACTTTCCCACCAACCAGGAATCATCATTGGTGTGGTAAAACAAAAACTTATCCAACACAGACTTGTTAACCATTCGTACAATAATCATCATTTAAAGACTGGTAACAACAAGCAACGTGAAATGTTGCGCAAATGTTCAGCACCCTCTGGTGGTAAAGTTTTAACTGTTGATCTTTTGGTCTAGGTACACTTTCATCGTTTCATGAACGCGGCATTACGGCGGGAATTTTCTCACGCTGATTTATACTATCATCAGAAAAAACATTATTCCTTAATGAATCATTTAGTGAAAATGTTATTCACCTCTGGTGGTAGGATTGTGAGGTAAGATAAACGACAGATTGTAACATTTCTTGCAAATGTAATCACCTGAGCCTGTGTTACACTAATTACAAATTCTTAGTGGAACAGAAATGCAAATAACCGGGTAACTTTCATCTGGTAACTGATAGATATTGAGTACCTAATAGTAAAGGACGGTGGATAAAATTCGCGAACAATATCAGTTCGCGAACACTTTTTAGCGAATTTCAAGAAAGCCTTCGTTAACATTATAGTCCCACTTGTTTCGATAAAATAAAATGGGTACATTCACTGAACGGTATAAATGAGTCACATTTCATCGTTTGTTAATATCTTAATCCAAGTAACCGGACTTCCTTTTAAGGTTCTATACTTCATGAATTGGTATCAATCTCGATGTTCTGTAACACAATATAATGGTTAGTCTAAAAGGCAAGGTACCGTTTTGTAAAATGGAATGGCATGTTTAGAGCCTAATATCGAATTAATTGTGTGCGATACTGTATGGATTGACGTACTATTATCCCGATCAGAATACCGCCGAATCAGGACGCGGATCTAGCACACGACTTACCGCAGTATCTCGTATATTGCGCAGAAGTATGTACAATATCGGTGAAAGTGAATACAACAGAAATGGTAAAAGTCCCATGTATAGTCAGTTATGAATACCACAGTATGATATATATATATATATATATATATATATATATTTTTATAACGGTAACAAGATTACTTAGAACTTTACTGTTAGACCACGGGGTTATTCGAGGGCTGATTAATCCGTACTACGTTTCGCCTTAGCACTTTCAAGTTGAAACTAGCGAAATATCAATGGGTCGTATTCGTACTAACCAATGAATGCTTTATTGCAAGTTATCAATTTGCAACACAACTTTGACTACTACTTTTTCTTAATTTTATTTCGGGAAATGCCAAATGCTCCATAATACGGCGACAAATAATAAAAATGCATTGTCACAGTTTAGTGTACGCATTGGAACTTGCTCTGATTTATGTAATATCATTTTATGAAGTTGGGGTTTTGTGAGCAACTGAAAGCCGACTCCGCTGAATGATGTATCCAGCATTTCGGTTAAATTGGTCAGACCAACTGTGCCAGGAGACGGCAAAGTGAATGGACTGGCAGTTTTACTAATGTGCATCCCGTGGTCATAGGTTTCTCGTTTACCGAGTCAGTGGACATTTCATTATTTTTTCCTTATAAATGCTGATGCTTTACCCTGTTCTCTTTCTTTATTACAATATTAAGGATGCATTTGATAGGTTTAACAGTGTTCAGAAAGCCAGGTAGCATTTTGGCCAAAGTTTATGGATATAAATCCAGTATATCCATGTGTGATGATTGCCCGTAATGCAGTTATTCTTTATCGAGCTTTTGTAACATCACATATATGCAACTTCGGATGGTGTAAATAATTACCTGTGATTCTTACTTCAAAATGTAAAGACTAGGTTACATGCTGCCATATTGTTGTTCGAGTAATGAAAATGTTGGTGCCGTTGATACACTTACTGAGCCTCGGCTCATGGAGTTTTCTTTCCTTGTGCTTTGCAGATCGAACTCGCTAAACCCTCGGCGGAAGATCACTGCTACTTGCGTGTTACAAAATTGTTGTGTTCTGCTATTCATCTGGACTTGGGATAATTGATACTACTCATTTACTGCGCTAGAACTTCACACCGCACGGGGTATGAATTTCTGCTGTAGCTAGAAAATTTATTACCTAAGACCTCTTCTCCCTTTTATCCCAGACCATTTCTTACAATGCGTTTTATTAACCACATAAGCAACAACACAAATGCACGAAGAGAACACGAATTGGTCCACTTGTTTGCAGTCCTATGAACGTTACCCGTTCAGTGACCATACGTGTCACAGTAGCATCATCTCAGTCTTTGTTACATTCTTGTTCAGATGGGAACTCGCGGTATGTGTCTGAGTCGATAAATCCCTGCAAACCGTTTACCTTGGCTAACTCAGATATGGGCAAAAAGCAAATGCAGGATCGTTGAGTGTTAGCAACAGCCACACACACACACACACACACACACACACACACACACGTTATAGGCTGTTGCCAATTTACTTCATCTTTCCAGTGGGCCTGTCTGGGTGGAAACAATCACAGGTGTACCATAGATACTGAGACACAAGCACCACAAATAAATCATCGGTTGATCAGACATAGGATTGAGTAATTTGACTGTAATGTATGTGTACGGTAGATGTGTCCCAGATTTGGTCAAGATGGCCGTCCCATCACCATTTTCATCAGGTTTGGCGACACACCTGAATCGGAGAACGCGGAAGCACCTGGTTCCGTTTGCGTGATAACCAGCTGTGGGCATGGCAAACATAAAAATAACATTTTTGCGTTGACATAAATGACAAGTAGGTAAAATAATCGTTCTCGTTAAATATATTAGGCGGTAAACATGCCATTCAATTTTTGCAAAAAGTTACCTGGGAGACGAAGTAATTAATGAACATCTACGTTAATGGCAGATCATGCTTTCTTTGCAAACGTTTTCGTTCTTATGTACTTCTACGGTGAACGTTTTAAATCGAGTCTAGAGTGTAAAATATAGGACCATGTCAACAACGAGATGAGTAAACTGAATGTTTTATTTCTTCTTTGTGAAAGCGCTAATTTTCACCAGGTTCGTGAACCGTTCTCCAGTTACACCTTTATAGAAGACGTTCGAGCGCGGCTAGTGAACGTGTCTTCTATTCGGTCTGTCAGCGAAATACTATCGTAATCCACTTTATCGCACGAACAGAGAAGACGTAAGTCCGTTGACAGTTGCAAAGGTGTATTCAGTATATCGTGGCTCCGAAACAGTACCTGTTCGAGAAACACTCCGAAAGAAAATGAACGCAACGGCTTAGCAGTAATCGAACCGCGAGCGCGTACAATCGGCGAAGTGCCGAAATTGAAAGTGATTCAAAACGAGATCAACGAAAACCTCAGAAAAGTCAGTCCAGTAAAAATTACGCAACCTAACTAAACAGTGAGGTCAATGTCCAACGTCAGAAAAGACCACAGAGAAAATGAATCCAAAGTGATGTCCAGAAAACGGTCATTTTCTCAGAAAGAGCGAGACCACAACACCCTGACCAATCGTGCAACTGAGACTGTCGTTGAACGGTGTCATGTGGTGCCATCGATTACTTTCAAAAAGGTACATCGTAACACGTAATCAGGGCAACAGCCAGAGGTCACATGTGACACCGTAGCGACTAGTTTCTTGTATACGGCCACCGAGACGAATGTTCAGATAAGGAATCGCTGCCTTTTTCTGAGTCACGCAACTACTCTAGAGGCTTTAATTCTTAGGATTCCCTTAGAAAGTTTATTAAAAACCAAGCCGCACGTATCTTGCAGGTCAGGGAGAGTGCTGAATAGTCGGGATGTACCTTCGCTTAGAAGGCTTTGGTCACTTTACGGAGATGATTTACGAAGCAGTATCTTCGAACCTACCAATATTGTCTGGCTGAGACTGGTGTTTAATTTTTCTCCTACCCTGGGAGCAGTTCAAAGATCAATTTCGCAGGTATCTCTCTTCACCAGGTCGCCTCAGTGTATATTGTTAAAGAAATCGCCGGATTTTTACTGGATTATTAAACTGTCCTAGGAGCCCTAGTTTTAAGGACTGTCCTAGGTAGCCTAATAAAATATGTACCGATGACTGTGGGAAAACAACGCTGTGTAAAGTAGTCCACATATGATCGCACGTAATATCATACTTGGGTTAATCCCAGTGATATACCAAAGACAGCTGCAATCACACCGTTTGGAATATTCGAGTTCCCGCGGATGCCGTTCGGTCTTCACAGTGTTACACACACATTCCAGCTATTCGTATATTTGGTCTGTCAGGGTCCGGAACCGAATCACGCCTACCTCGATGACACCTTTGTCGCAAAAGCGAACCCCAACGACCATATTGTGCATTTACAAACACTTTTTCAAGACGTTTCTCAATACGGGGCAACTAGCAACGCGATGAAGTGTTGATTTGGTCAATGAAGTATAACTTTCTCTGGTCACGAGATACCAGGCACATATGTTTCCCCCACGAAGGATAAGGTGCAGGCGGTTCTCGAGTATCCCGGAAGTCTACGTTTCAAAATTCTCCGATGATTCAACGGTTTAGTCAACTTCTACCATCGTTTTATCCTTAGGTGTCCCCAGTTGATACAACCTCTCATATTTGCTACGCGGTAAGACCAAAACATTCGGACTTCCCCGGGGTTGACCTCTTCCGTTTTGTCCAACATAAACAGGCCATCTCCAAAATGGCCGCCGTAGCACATGTACATGTGCATGCATTATATAGGTTATGTGTTTAACGCGGTTTGTACGAATCTCGTACGAACTCGTGCATCACGTGCCAGAGAAAGCATGCCAGTCACGTGAAGGACAGAACGACGACTGCACGGGACTGCGTGAAGGTCGCCACTAATAGTGACGTAACAAAACAAAACGGGCCACAATAAGCTTTCATCAGGGTGGCAATATATGTACATAAGGATATAATCCTAGTGAATCCGTAACCAATTAGCATCTTTCCCACATGAAAACTAAACTTGGGGCAAGCTTAGGGCATGCCCCAGGTTTACCCCAAAGGTGGGGGCAACGTACTACTTGGGGTCCCACCAAAAGCTCCCATCGCGCTACCAACCGACGCTTCAGACTTGACTGCTCGTGCAGTTCTACAAGAGCAATTATAAGGCACGTGCCAAACTATGGCGTTCTCCTCCAAACGTGTGCGGCCGGCCGAATCCAGGTTTAGTATATACGGCAGGGAACTTCTCGTCTTTTACTTGGCTACCCGTAATCTCCGCAACCTGCTGGAAGGCAGACAATTCACAGTCTCCACAGACCAAAAGCCAACCATCTTCAATGCGCGGTTGTAACAGCCGGTCATGGAAAATCCCCCTTTTTCCCTCGCAATTCAGTGTTTTTCTTAACATCACTCATTGGCCTACACTATTAACTTGTCCTTACGAACTGGTTGTTTTTATGGACCAATCGTTGTTTGTTCGCGCCCAGAGCGCCACTTTGGCACATCATTATTCAGGACCTGCGTGACGCACGTGCTGTTTGCTCACACGCTGCTATTCGGTTTCTCGTTGTTGAGTCCTTGTGATCGTACTATTGAGGTTTGTATATTTTTTATGTTATTGTTCATGTAATAATCTAGTATCGTAGAATATCGCGGATAATCGTCTTTTGATTTCGGGATCCGTTGCGAATTTCCTTACGCATTGCTCAAACGTGTGTTACAATACTCAGTAGATCAATTTGAAACGAGGAAAGACACGCAAAATGCCAAGAAAAAGATCGAAAACATTGGAATCCGGACAGGAAGTAACACGGCAAGTCTCTGGGGAGGTTTTGGGTACATTTGATTCTTTAGTTAATGTTAGATCGCCTAGTCCTGTCAGTGCTAGTCCATGTGTTAATGAGAGCAATATTGATCCTAAGGATGTTGGTTTATATAGGCTGAGGATACTAGACCTAGAACAACAGTTACTATCGGCTAGACTACAGGCACAGGAAGCAGAGAAGAAGTGTTCACAGAAAGAACGAGAGTATGAGACCAGCGACTTCGACACTTCCGATAGATCAGGGTGAAATAAGATAGGGAACCCCACGCCGGTCGCCGACTACTAACCACCATCGATCGATCCGCCTAGAGTGTAACTAACGGTTTTCGACGGGCGAGCTGAGCAATACTGCAAGTTTGTCAAGCAGTTCGAGACTTTAGTTGAAAATAAGGTAACCGACCATGGACAAAGGCTTCTTTACCTTACTCACTACTGCCGAGGCCGAGCAAGAGAAGCTATCGACGGGTGTACCATGCTCGACCCGGAACAAGACTACACAAGAGCAAGGAAGATTTTAAGGGACTTCTTTGGTCAACCGTTCAAAGTAGCTCGTAACCTAATACAGGGCGTGATGGCAGAGACAAAGAGAACCAAGGGCGACGTCTACTCAGTGACCGACCTGGTGATTAAGATGTAAAACTGCTCAATAGCCCTCGACCATTTAGGTTACAGGGCTGACCTAGATGCCATGCACACTTTGGAAAACATAGTCCGTCACCTTCCTCCCGAACTACAGGGTCGGTGGGCGGAAGAAGCAGAACGGATAAGCCGAAGCGACAGGGAAACTAACTTCGAAGACCTGACTGAATACTTAGACAGGCAAACCAAGATAGCTGACAGCAGATTTGGCCGACTCATCCGGGACAGCAACCGGGCAAACAAGCCCAGTACTAGGCAGGCCCAAACCCCTGCACGGGAACATCCAAAGTACCAGCCTCGGACCAATACACATGTCATTTCAAGAGATGCTACGGCGCAACCCAATTGCAGATCCTGTGGTACTAGCCATGGCCTACCAGAATGCCCCAAGTTCGGAAACGCCACAATGGACGAACAGTGGGGAATGGCGAGGATTTCAGGAGCGTGTCTTATTTGTCTCAACACCACGCACCGGGCAGCAGCCTGTAGGACAGGGAACCAATGTGGTTACGAGGGCTGCACGGGCAGACACCATCGGCTGCTGCATCAGGCGAGAGGAACTATACCCGAGACGAGTACCAAACCCAGCGTTATTTGTTGAACGTCACGATCTGCCAGTAAACCGGTACGTTTAAGTGTAGTGGCTGTGGGAGTAGTGACCCCGACTGGGGTGGTCAAAGCGTTGGCTTTCGTCGATAGTGGATCCGACACCACTTTAGTGAAAGAGCGGTTTGCCGACAAACACCAACTGGCTAAAGGTGCGACGTCGTTGGCAGTGAGCACGGTGGGCGGAACACAGGTAATGACTGCCGGTAGATTGAGGCTGCAACTCATCTCTCTAGACACTAACGAGGAAATTGAACCAACGGAGGCATTCACGTTAGCGGATCTCCCCATGCGAGCACCAAGGTCGGTCAACGCAATCTTGACTAGGTGGCCCCACCTGCGGGATGTAATCGTTGTAGACTGGGAAGATGATGAAGTGGATTTCCTCATCGGCTGCGACTTGCCAGAGGCGCATTGGGTGCTTGACCAGAGAGTGGGCGACCGCCAGGCACCTTACGCCATACGCACGGCTCTGGGATGGATGTTATATGGTCCAGTAGGGGTACGTGGTTCCGTGAATTACTTATCCACCGAAACGGACCGCATAGAGTACCATCTGCAACGGCTTTATGAAAAGGAGTTTCATGACATTGGAGACGAAAGACCAACGTTGTCTCAAGAGGATCACTTCGCTCTACAAACGGTTCGGCAAGGCACTAGAGGTCTCAAAAACAGTTCGAGGTTCCCCTCCCATGGCGCACATCCGTCGACCCGTGGACTGACAACAGAAGTTAAGTTCTCCAACGATTACTACGACTAAAAGAGCGCTTCATTCGAGACCAGAATCTGTGGGAACGATACGCCGATTCAATGAAGCGAAACGAAGACCTCGGTTACGTTGAAAAGGTGCCCACCAACACCAACGGCAAAAGGGGTTCGGTATCTGCCTCACCATCCGGTTATCAACCCCAAGAAACCCAATAAACTGCGCGTGGTTTTCGACTGTGCGGCCAAGTTCCAGGGCAAGTCGTTAAACGATCGCCTACTACAGGGGCCTGACTGGACCACACCACTGATCGATGTTTTGTGCCGTTTCAGAGTGGGTAAAGTGGCTTTGTCTGCTGACATTAGGGAAATGTTCCATCAGGTGAAGATTCCGGTAGGAGAACGAGATGCTTTGCGTTTCCTGTGGTGGGAAGGGAGCGACCGGGACAACGCAGTGGTGGATTATAGGATGACCGTCCACCCCTTCGGAGCCATATCGTCACCATTTTGTGCGAACTACACCTTCCGTGAATCAGCGAACAAAACATGGCGATCCAGTCCATCGGACGGTAGTAGATAGCGTCAGCAGGAACTTCTACGTCGACGACTACCTTGGGTCATTCGATGGTGTGGAATCAGCTCTGGAGCAGTTCAGGGGTCTGACGAGATTGCTGGAAGAGGGCGGCTTCTATCTAACTAAATGGATGTCGAACGCTTCGGAAGTGCTGAAGGTCATCCCGTATCACGAAAAGGCCGAGAGGGTAAGAGATTTGTACGGCTCCCCACTTCCTATCGAGCGCACTTTAGGGATACAATGGGACGCGGAAACGGACGATTTTGTTTTCGAACTGAACGTTCCCGAGCTGCCAATAACCCGTCGTTGCATATTATCTGCTGTCTCAAGTTTGTTCGACCCGCTCGGTTTTGTCTTACCATGGCTGCTACCCGGAAAGATCTTGCTGCAGCGGCTGTGCCGTAAAAAATTTGATTGGGACCAGTCACTGGACAGAGGGGACCGGTTGGACTGGGAAGAATTTTTGAACACCTTGAAGGAATTAGGGGAAATAAGGATCCCACGATGTTTGACTCCCGGCCATACGACGCGGACTGGAGAACTACATGCTTTTTCCGATGCATCCGAAGTCGATTATGGAGCTGTGGTGTACGGACGATGGTGAGCAGGGGATGGACAATATACTGCGAGGATCCTGTTCGCCAAAGCCCGCGTTGCTCCACTGAAGTCGGTCTCGATCCCACGCCTTGAACTCAGCACAGCCGTGTTGGCAGTCAGGGTGGTGCAAACTGTGAAGGGATGTTTTGATCTCTACATTTGGTCGGTGAGCTTCTGGACGGATTCAACGATAGTACTTTACTATATCAACAACGTCCGGAGCCGGTTTAGTACTTTCGTTGCTAACCGGCTCACGATTATCCACGACGAATCAGCAACGAACCAGTGGAATCATGTAAGGTCAGGCGATAATCCGGCCAACCTGTGCTCCCGAGTTGTGAACAACTTCAGGCAACCAGACACGTGGACGAGAGGGCCGAAATTCCTGCATTTGCCCATACAGGACTGGCCCGTGTTCGAATTAAGACTCCCTACGGAAGTGGAACTGGAGATCAAAGGCGTAGTGATAGCGGCCAAAGTCGTCGGGGCGAGATCCATTCTATCGCGACTGGCCAGGTTTTTTTCCTGGATGGAGACGCTTCGTTCGCTAGTTTGGTTAACCAGGTTCAAGAGAAATTTACTGGTCATGAAAGGGCTACGGCCCTCAGGGCGGATACGGGTCGGCCCGATAGGTCCCGATGAGCTACAAGCTGCAGAATACGATATTTTCCGAATGATACAACGCGAGGATTTTATCCGAGAACTCAAGAGGGCGGAAGAAGTGGGACCGACCAATAAAGACATACCTTCTCCAAGAGGCGAGCTGAAGCGTCCAAACCCCAAACTCGTCGACGGACTGCTGCGGGTGGATGGTAGGCTGACCAACGTCCACTTGAGCTTCGACACAACGTATCCTACACTGCTGCCTGCGAGACAACCTGTAGTAGAGCTAATGATTCAACACGTCCACGCCATGGAGGGACATGCCGGGGAAAGTCACGTGACGAGCGTCATCCGAAAGCGCCTTTGGTTGTTGAGAGGACGAGAGACTGTGAAACGCGTGATCCGACGGTGTGTGCAATGCAGGAGACGCAATGCCACAGCAGGCAAACAACTCATGGCCCCACTACCAGAATGCAGGGTGACTACGGGCTGGTGGCCGTTCAGTGACACCGGGTTGGACTATTTTGGGCCCTTGTGTATCAAGGGTGGGAGAAGATTAGAAAAGCGATATGGATGTATCATGACGTGCATGAAGTCACGTGCGGTACACCTAGAAGTCGCACATTCGATGACGACCGATTCGTTTCTACGGGCCTTGCAAAGATTTATCAACCGAAGAGGCGTACCGGCCGATATATACTCAGGTAATGGATCGAACTTTGTGGGCTCTCACCGGGAATTGCAGCGTTGGAACAATAACATAAACAGGGACGAACTGCAGGATCAAACCGTGGCCTACGGTATACGATGGCATTTCAACCCCCCACAGACCAGCCACCGAGGCGGCATATGGGAAGGCATGATCCGGTCCGCCAGACGGATATTGCTGTCAATCATGGAACAGCAGCCGCCCGACGACGAGACGCTGAACACCGTCATGACTGAGGTGGAGAGAATCCTGAACAACCGCCCCCTGGTTTCAGTAATGAACGACGATCTCACCCACCTGGCGCTCACCCCGAACGACTTATTGACTTTAAAGTCGAACGGGGGTTTCCAGGGGCCGGTAAATCTTCGCGGGAGCTACCTCCACGGATGGAAGCAAGCGAACTATCTTGCCAAGGTCTTCTGGAGGCGATGGCTACGGGAGTACCTACCGGCTTTGCAGACTCGACAGGAGTGGCTGGCCAAAACAAGACCATTAAAAGTTGGGGACGTGGTTATTATCGCCGACGAACGCGCACATTTCAGCACTTGGTCTTTGGGAGTGGTTACGGAAACCATCGAAAGCACTGACGGAATGATAAGAACGGTGAAGGTGAAGACAGCTAACGGAGTGCTCATTCGTGACATACGCAGTATTAACCTACTCGAGAGCGAAGACGGAGGAGCTGATAACCCTGAGGCCCAGTAGACCTTTTCACACCAGTCATCGAGGTGGATAAAACAACACCAAATATACCACACGGTATCCGTCAAACACGTTACAGTGCTCGCGGTCTTTCGTTGACATTACAGAACGTTCTTTCCGATATGTGGTGATGAATGCGATCCCATCGTACATCCCGACACATACACACATGCACCACGCACTCTACACCCCGTAACCCCATCAGACGTGACAGTGTTCGTTGTTTGCCTTTTGTTGACGTTACCGAATGCCTCTTACGTATGTAGAAGTACTGGAGCTTAGGTCACACACATGCTACATATTACTCGTTTTTCCTTGCCACACAGTCTTCCTTTGACATTGCATAAAGTCCTCCTTTGACGTGTAGTCATACCTGTGATTTCATTGTACACCCCGGCACACACACACACACTCACACACACTCACTCAAGCACATACATCCAGGACAGGATGGCCCTTTACAAGGACAGCGTCTATGTGGCCCCTTCACGCCCGCCATCGGTCATTTGGTCTTGCGGAAGATGTAGACCAGCCTCACGTCTATGTAGCCAATAGGTTAGGTGCGACCAGTAGTAGAACGTTGACGACGAGCATTAGGCGCGCGCTCTGACAGCAGGGCCCAGGTAAGTAGAAAAGAATCAGTAACTTCATACCAAACCTTTGACTCTGCTAAGGATCCAGGGGGATTTTGGTGGGTGGTGTAACAGCCGGTCGTGGAAAATCCCCCTTTTTCCCTCGCAATTCAGTGTTTTTCTTAACATCACTCACTGGCCTACACTATTAACTTGTCTTTACGAACTGGTTGTTTTTATGGACCAATCGTTGTTTGTTCGCGCCCAGAGCGCCACTGTGGCACATCCTTATTCAGGACCTGCGTGACGCACGTGCTGTTTGCTCACACGCTGCTATTCGGTTTCTCGTTGTTGAGTCCTTGTGATCGTACTATTGAGGTTTGTATATTTTTTATGTTATTGTTCATGTAATAATCTAGTATCGTAGAATATCGCGGATAATCGTCTTTTGATTTCGGGATCCGTTGCGAATTCCGTTAAGCATTGCCCAAACGTTCGTTATAAGGCACGTGCCAAACTATAGCGTTTTCCTCCAAACGTGTGCGGCCGGCCGAATCCAGGTTTAGTATATACGGCAGGGTACTTCTCGTCTTTTACTTGGCTATCCGTAATCTCCGCAACCTGCTGGAAGGCAGACAATTCACAGTCTCCACAGACCAAAAGCCAACCATCTTCAATGCGCGGTCGACTGCAGACCTGCACTCGCCCAGGAAGTCCCGCCACCAAGTTTATATCGCCCAGCTCACAGAAGATGTACGACACACCTCAGATAATCCTAACCCCGTGGCAGAACCTCTTTTCTCGCATCTATCCAATTACACTTAAAGTGGTATTGACTTGATAGCTATAGCACCGGCACAAATACACGATTCAGAAGCCGAGCAACTTCGACACAGAAGATCTCACCTCCTCGAACCAGTGTCACTCTGTAACGGTTATTCCGATCATGAGTAACGCGTAGCCCAACAAACGGATCCCAAAGTCAGAACAAGATTGATTCGTAATTTCCACGGTACCGGATTGTCAGGTTATACGCATATAAATATGTACACAACTCAAATGTACGGCCGCAACGTCTAGCAAAGGGGACCAGAGTTTAACAAAGGTCAATGTCAGGTATCACCGTCACGGCAGTCAAAGAGTAAGAAGCCGGTTAGCTAGCAACAGACACATACGAGACTCATCAGCCTTAGTCCAGTGCACGACGCTCGGTCAATACGGAGAACACAGGGTACAAGAGATGAACATGTATTGTGCAAGAATGAACGCAATAGAAACGAATTACACCAGTTCTTTACAGCTCAGGTTTATCCGAATCTGGGTCACTACGCTCTTCGGGGATAGCGGCAGGTCTTCTTGTCCGAGATTCCTCACCAGGCTTCGTCCAGTTCGGACGTCCGACAGGTGCACCTGCAACAAACGAACGACAGCAGATGAGCACGTTCAAAAGTCCCTCCAATATGGCCGCCCCCGCTCTTATATTTACAATATCCCCCTTCTTACGAAGGCACCCCCCCCAGTGCCCTTCCTGGGCCACCTTCTGCGGGTATTTCTAACTGCACGGCAACATTCCGTGGCCCGGGGTTGCCTGAGAAAGCGGCAGTCGTATCTGGCTTTAGTCTGTTGAAATGTACAGTGAATGGCCTTTGACTGAGGTCCCTGAGTTATCGAATAGAACACGTGGATGCCGACAAAACTTCGCAAACTTCGTGCGGCCCCCTCCAAGCCCGATGGAATTTGGCGGGTAGCCCCGGATCAGCCTGATCCGATCGCAGCCACACCCGTTCGCCTGGTTCCAACGGACTGCCGTATGTGGACTTGTCGTAGTATTCTTTCTGCCGACTATGTTCGGCTTGTAACTGTCGACGTGCTAGCTTTTGGCTGCAAATAAGGCGTTCTCGGCTTTGGGTGACGTAATCGCTGGCTAACAGCCCATCGGGTGCCGGGTGCGGGTGATCCAAGTCAGCGGGAATTCTCATTTCACGCCCTGTTACCATGAAATGACGTGTTTGTCCAGTCGATGCTTGCACCGTGGCGCGGTACTACGATAAACAGTGCGGTACCGCCTCATCCCAATGTCTGATGCTTTCCTGGTTCACGAAGGCTTGTAAAAAGCCTTTAAGCGTACGGTTAACTCTCTCGACTACTCCGTTGCCTTGAGGGTGGTATGCCTTCGTGCGTGACTTCGATGACCCCAACAACCGGCATAGCTCCTTTACCAATGAGCTTTCGAAGTTGGCTTCTCTGTCCGAGTGGAGCTGATAGGGTAAGCCCCAGCGAGATACCCAGGCTGCAAAAATTGTGCCGGCTGAAGTTCGTGCATCTATTCGGGGTACTGGCATGGCTTCACACCATTTGGTGAAATGGTTAATGAGCTCCAGTATATATCGGTTTCCTTTCACCGTCTCTGGAAATGGCCCAACTGCGTCGATTGCCACTATCTCGTTGGGAAACCCCGTGGTTAAACTTTGTAGAGGTGCTCGGGTGTGATGCGCTGGCGGTTTGATCTGAGCGCACAAGCTGCATGCCAAACATGTATTGCGGACATCGCGCCGCTGATGGGGCCACCAAAATCGTGTCGTACCGCTTGTTCCACTTTGTTTTTTCCCACATGCCCCAGTTCCGTATGTGGTTCTTGTAGCAACGTGCCTACCTGCATTTCCGGAACCACCAGACGGCGCATGTGACTCGGACCAGAGTGCCAATAATTCAGGCTCTCTTCCAATCGTAAACTATCCCAGATGGACCACAGACATCTTGCTTCCCAGCGGCAACCTCTGATCTTCTCGGGGGATGGCCTGCCCCTTCCATCCTTCAAATAGCTGTAGATTATTCGCATATCTGGATCTTGTTCTTGTAACTTGCCCCACATTTCGCTTTTCGACTGTTGCAGCGTAATCGTCATTGTCCATGCTTCGTTACAACTGGGACAATTTTTACATGGTCACATTGAGGTCGTCTGGATAGTACATCGGCGTTTGTATGTCCTTTGCCGGCTCGGTGCTCGCACGTAAAATTATACTCCTGTAACCTCTCTTGCCACGGTGCTACTTGTCCCTCGGGGTTCTTAAATTTTCTCAGCCACTGGAGTGAAACGTGGTCAGTCCGAACTAGAAACGCCTCTCCAAGTAAATAGTGCTGAAAATATTTGGTAAAAAGCACTAAAGCTAACATTTCTTTACGGGTAGTACAGTAGCTGCGTTCGCTTCGATTTAGGGTACGGCTTCCATAACCAATGAAGTGCTCTTCATTATTTGAGGACCGTTCAGACAGAACTGCTCCAATAGCAGTATCACTCGCATCTGTGTCCAAAATTAAGCTTCCGGCGGTGTCCGACAAATCCGGTAGGTCTAAAATAGGGGCACTGCAGAGTCTTCTTTTGAGTTCACTGAACGCTCTCACGCAGCCTTCTGACCAATCAAACGGCTTGCCTTTTTTTTGGTAATTCCGTCAATGGGGCAGCAACGGCGGAAAACTCAGGTACAAATCGGCGGTAATAAGAAGCTAGTCCCAGGAAGCCTCTCACCTCGACTACTTCTCCAGGGATGGGCCAGTGTTCCACAACATAATTTTTTTCCCGGGTCACCACTAATCCCGGCCCGAGAAATCGTATGACCTAAGAATTTGACAGTGTCCTTCAGGAACACTCGCTTCTTGGGGTTTAGGCGCAAGCCAGCACTTCCTCATTTCTGAAGAACCAACTTTAAATTGTCTAAATGTTCTTGGATGGACTTTCTGGGAATAACTATGTCGTCTAGATAAAGTAGTCACTTGTTGGAAGGCAAGCCTGCAAGGACAACTTGCATAAGACCTTGGAACGTGGCTGGGGCGTTCATAAGTCCGAAAGGCATGGTATCCAATTCATATAGACCGCTGGGGATAACAAATGCCGTCTTTTCTCTATCTTCTGGTTTTACCTCAACCTGCCAATATCCTGAGACCAAATCCAGTGTGGAAAATCACTGGGAACCAGCTAGGCCATCCAATGTGTCATCAATGCACGGTAACGGAAACGAATCCTTTCTGGTCACACTGTTCAACTTCCGAGAATCCACACAGACGCGCATTGACCCATCTTTTTTCTTAACTAACACTACCGGTGAAGCCCACGGAGAAGTTGACGGCCTGATTACCCCTTGCTTCAGCATTTTTTCTATCGCTTCCCTCAATGAATCTTGACAATGTACGGGGACAAGCCGCGGTGCCTGTCTTGCCGGCCGTGCATCAACAGCCTCGATGGAGTGTTGTACTAGATTCTTTCTGCCCAGCTGTTCTCCATCCCACGAAAATATTCGCTCATATTCGCGGAGCAGCCGTTCAAATGACTCCGGTCCGGCGGTTCCAGACCCTCCACCTCGGACGGTAGCAACTGACTGATTCTTTGTCCAGATACCGATTCTTCCTCTAGATCCGCAATGAAAGTGACAGAGGCAGTCTGTGTTTTTATGCGGATGTCATTCCCCTCCGTTTGCAGCCAGTTATCTCGAAAATTAAGTGTGCGCCTTGTCGACCTCAATAAATCAACCCCCAAAATGACAGATACTGGCAAATTTCGAAGCACCGTAAAACCTTGAAGGTAGTTATGGGCTCCGAGTTAGAGCTCTGTTGTGATACTGTCTACCACCTCCAGCGGAGTACCAGTCACACTTTCAAGCGACACTGGACGGTTATATAGTGAGCATCGCGGCACTTTACTTGCGAGCTGTTCACCAATTAGGCTGTAGACGGACCACGAGTCAATCAAAGCCCTAACTTGCTGGCGGCCAACTATAATCTCAATCACAGGTAGGGCACCACTACGTTTAGCATACTCAAAACTGTTGACATTACCGGCATGAAAAGCTGACCTACCTTCGCGGTTAATTCTCCGTCGGCAATACCGGGCGATGTGTCCAGGTTTCTGGCAGTAGCAGCAGACCTTCACTTTTCGGACTGCGGGTTATCTCCCTGTCTTGGCCGAAACCGCGAAGATTCCTGGAGTTGTCACGTTCATTCCACCGCCTGTCTGGTCCAGCATTGTGCTGGTAGACTCCAAAGTAGCCAAGTCTTTCGGGGGTTGTAGTCGGAGGAATACCTTCGCCATGGGGTCTCGTACCCCCAGCCAAAAATCGGCTAACGATCCGGCTTTCTCTGTCCTCCCTGGATTCCTCCGGAAATCCCAGCCGTGCCAGACGACGTAGTACGGATATGGATTCCACTAGTTTCTCTCCTTCTGCCTGTGTCCGTATATAGAATTCATTTTGGCGATCAACCTCAGCTACCGGGCTGTCAGCAATTTGCCTCAGCAGGGCAAACAAGGAGTTCACGTCCTGTGGGACTCCATGGTCGAGTAGTTTGCTGAATGCTTCCTTCTACAGCAACGTTAGTGTCAAGTCTACCTGCTCATCGGCCGGAAAACGCTGAATATATCGTTTTGTTTGCGCCTCCCAGACGCTATCATCGTCTCCCAAAGATGGCTTGTCCGACACCGGATACGGAGGCTCCCGGCGTCTGTTGAGCATTAACACCTGTTTATCCGCTTCTGATGCGAATGGACCTGACAAAGTGGGCAGTGGTTTGGATGGACTCACATCTCCAGAATTCGTTCCAGCCTTGGATGCCAAATCTGTAACAGGCCGGTTAGCTAGCAACAGACACATACGAGACTCATCAGCCTTAGTCCAGTGCACGACGCTCGGTCAATACGGAGAACACAGGGTACAAGAGATGAACATGTATTGTGCAAGAATGAACGCAATAGAAACGAATTACACCAGTTCTTTACAGCTCAGGTTTATCCGAATCTGGGTCACTACGCTCTTCGGGGATAGCGGCAGGTCTTCTTGTCCGAGATTCCTCACCAGGCTTCGTCCAGTTCGGACGTCCGACAGGTGCACCTGCAACAAACGAACGACAGCAGATGAGCACGTTCAAAAGTCCCTCCAATATGGCCGCCCCCGCTCTTGTATTTACACAAGTTCGAATCCATATTATGCTGCTTTACTTGAGGAAAATATAAACAAATGTTGAAGTGCAGTGAATGATGCATGTTGTACTTGTTTTAGGTTTTGTAATATAAGGATCATAGTCTGAACAATACAAGTTTATGAGAACGGCTAGGGAGGATTTCCACACACGTGCTTCACACGCTTACTTTTTTGGATGGCCCGATCTTGTGCGACTTGTCTCGAAATACCCCCAGTCCACTGTTCCCATTAGCCTTCAGGACGAGCACCTAAGACACTGCACGATTTGTCACACTTCGGCACAAGCGCCTTGAATAAATTCATGACTGAGCTCTTCGTCAGGCCAAAAATAAATAATGATAAGAGCAAATGAGCAAGTACCTTTCTAGAATGCTAGCGATCTGAAGTACGCAGAGCCACGCAAAGTCCCTGGGCACTTTCACTACGCCCAGTGCACGACTCCACCATGTGCACGCCCATCCAGTAGGTCCCTCTCCTCTATCTAGGGGATGCATTTACTTGTTAACGTAGATCAGCCTTTTTCGAGGTGGGCTGGGGCGATAATTTCAAGCGACTTCTAATTCAAAAAGGCAGCACGTTCATTCCTAGAAAGACCGTTAGTTGTGTTTGGGTGCTTCGCTATTGTACTCACAGTTTGAGGAAACCAGTTACAGGGTGTAACAGCCGGTCGTGGAAAATCCCCTTTTTCCCTCGCGATTCAGTGTTTTTCCCAACATCACTCATTTCCATACACTATTGACTTGTCTTTACGAACTGGTTGTTTTTCTGGACCAATTGTTGTTTGTTCGCGCCCAGAGCGCTACTTTGGCACATCCTTGTTCAGGACCTGCGTGACGCACGTGCTGTCTGCTCACACGCTGCTATTCGGTTTCTCGTTGTTGAGTCTTTGTGATCGTATTATTGAGGTTTGTATATTGTTTATGTCATTGTTTATTTTAATAATCTAGTATCGTAGAATATCACGGATAATCGTCTTTTGATTTCGGGATCCGTTGCGAATTTGGCTACGCATTGCTCAAACGTTCGTAACACAGGGTTCGAAGGCTTCCCCGATGAAAGTACTACGACGTAAACACGTGAGAACTACGGAGTACCGTCCAGATGCTAATGGTTTGATTGGAGGATTTTATGGAGAACTCAAGGCAGCTTCAAGAGCTCATGCGAGCCCGACATGACACGAGACTCTTTCTTTTGTCCTGTTAGGCATTCGCAGCTCAGTGGAGGCCAACTTGCATTCAACTACGAACGAGTTATCATTTAGGTGTCCCCTTCAGTTGCTGGGGGTACTTGCCGCACCACAACTTTCGCAGCCTTTTATCTATTCCAAATACACTCGATGCATAGCTCAGGATATGCGTGACTTGCATGCAGCATCAACTAGGGAAGAGAGCGTACTAGCGCGCATGCCCAAGGAGCTGTCCACGTGCAAGAACCTCTTCCTGAGAACGTACAGGAAACACGACAATGGATTCAGGCTCCTTACTCAGGCCTGCATCGAGTTCTAGAGCGGAAAAGAACGTTACATCATCTATTCTAAAAGCAAACGGGGGATGGTTTCCCCAGACCGACTGAAACTGGCTTTCGCAAAAGTAGAGAAGCCATCGGATTCAGCCCATCCATGTCCAGCATCTACTATCATGCATGCACTCGGGTCTGCATCGTCAACAAAACACAGACCCAAAAAATCCAGAAACCCCGGTACAAAGCCGCCGTCGCAGCCGGGTTGTTCGGCGACCCGTGCGTTTCATAGACACCGTTTATTTTATACCCACTCTTCGGTAAGATTTCACTGCCATCAATAATTTTTCTAAAAATTAACAAACAAAAGAACAACTCTCACTAAAGGTTATTTTAGCTTTGTGCGTACATTCAGCAGCTTGGCACGATCATTCGTGCACTGATTCTGGTTTTTTCCACCTTGAGTACTTTTCGGAGATGACGATCCTCTCTTCAATATTCCATTTAACAGCGAAAAGGATAGGTGTAAGGAGAAGAGAGGCCATTGCTGTCTGCATGCATATGAAGACACTGACAAGCCTGGCCCTTGTCCTGGCAACCCCAACCAGTTGCTTCTAGCAGGCAACCCGCTGCAACGGCTCCGCTCACCCGATTCAAGGAAGAGAATACTTACCTTCCATAAATATCGGAGCAGTTATCAAGCCATAAAGTGATCTTGCGGACGAAAAAAGGTACCATTTCGAATCTTTCCCCTTTCATCTTCAACACAATATAGACTTATGTGTAGTAACCGGATTGCTGAAAATGAAACCAGAAGTCATACCGGCTGGCACTGAAATGTGTTGTCGTTTAGCGTATAAAATATGATAGCTATGTATACATAAAATGGGGAAGAAAACGCATTCACACACCAGTACTGATCTATCTGAAATGTGATTGGAGGGCACACACTTGCCAGGCACTGTCACGTGATTTAGAAGTGGATGGTGCGCGAGAGACACGCGCACTGCGATGATCATCCTGTTTATCATTGTTGTTCTTGGCCTTTATTTCTCAAGTGACACTTTCTCCAGGAGAAGAAAAAACTGTCACAACTTAACATTTCGAGGTCATCTCCTTCAGTTTTCTAGAAAGGGGGTAGTGTAACGAGATTGCTCCCATTTCGAGCAATCGCCATAGTGTTGCCACCCCAAGCTGCAAGCTTGATTTATCACTGCGTACAAAGCTGCTCCCGGTTTGACCTTCAATAAAACACACGCTCTTCGGAGTCCTCTCTGATCTTTCCTCGCTGTGTGTTTTTTGCTCTGCAGGTTTACATAAACATCTCTGTGGCCCGACTTCGGTTTCTTGACCACAAGCGAAATATCGTTCTAATCGTAACTGTAGTTATCCACCGCATTTGCACGCTGTTTCTTCTCGTTAGCCCTGTGCGCAATACTGAGGTCTTCCATCGGTGATAAAGTCGCGAATTACATGCGGTCACTGACGCCAAGGTCGTTGCGAAAACAAGTCCCGCTGGAAGTCAACCAGGCCAGTGCTCACCGTGAATTTGCATTCAGGAGGCCGGCTCTGTACGACTTCATTTGTGGTTTTCCTCCCATATTTTTCGCGGTACCTGATAAAAGACTTGGTGCCTCAACACAAAGCTTTTGGTGCGAAGGAAAATAAAAGGTTTGTCGTACCGTTAAAAATTGTCTGCAAGACACCAGATGCTTTTTGAAACAACGTGGCACGAACTCAAGTCAGTAATATACTGCTAGTTCACCGCAATATTTCCACAGGATCAGTACCAAACAAACCGAAAAGCTGGCATTAATTTCTAATGACTAGTTTGATGTAATCATTTTTCTGTGGCAATAAAGCTCGCAAATTAGGCTTGCTATAGTCGTTCTCGCATAGTAAAAGGCTCAGGCTTCGTCATCCTTAGAGCAATGTAGCGGAACGTTAACAGAAAAGGAAAGGGAGCCGCCTTTCAGTAATATTTTGATTAGTAATCGAAGTTCCGTTTGAGAACATTATAAGAGTAGTGATGGAGAGTGGAAGTAACAGTGATAGGCAGAGGTAAATGGTCGCTATTTTCTACGTATTACTGCTACATCCGTTCCCGTATTGTTGGGTTACGTGGGATTTTTCCTGCTTAGGCTTGTGCAGAGTTCCGCTCTCGGGGAGAGGGGAGTCGTATCTTTGGGAGATACTTGGCAAGTCTTTGCCAGCAGGTGGGTGAACGTAATAGAAGTTAGGGGAGAAAAGTTGATCAGTGGAGACCAAAACCAGCTCTTCGATATCACCTCCACTTCTCGATGCTCATTGGCTAAAAGAGAACAGAATACATAAGTCGTTGTCCAGGGTCACTTAACGCTCACTGACTTAGAATTTTCGGCCATGATTGTGTATCCAATGGAAAATTGAACCAAATTTCGCCGAAGACGCAGTGAGCAAGACTTTTGATGAGTTCAAGACCTGGACCCAATTTATGCTGACGAAGTAGGCACCCACCACTGCCCAATGTACCTCATCGGCTCTCGCATGAACTGAGAGGTAAACGCAAACCTCGTCCACTTCAATCGCTAGACGAAAAGCTCAGATGGAATTCGCTGAGCCATGAAGTCTCCGGGTAGTACCCCAGGGCTGGGTGTGAGCCCGGATTTTTCCCATTTTTGTATACCTTTTGTTTTCCACGGTGACTCAGAGCTGTACTGGTAAAGTCGACAGAAATGGGTCGGCCATTCTTGTGGGCTTGACATTTGCATGAGAAAAAATGCTCCCAGTGCTGTATTTGAGTTCGAACATATAAATGTATGAACACCAGTATATCGATAAGAGCCATTGTTGACTTATAGTTTATAGGTGGTAGCAGTGCACAATCGTGCAAAGGCTAGATGTACTCAATGATTTTTGGTACAGATAAAAGCATCGACACAAAAAGGAGGACAGAAAGAGCAAATATGGAAGGCACTGGTATATAGGCGGGAAATTAGATGGTAAAGCTAACTTAGGGTTAGGCCCGGGAAGTGGTCTAATCTGGTCCTCGATGCACCTTTTAAGAAGGCGCGCCCAGCTTCTGGTGGTTGTCTTTTTCGTGGAGGTGTTATCCGGGGTGTAACGTGTTTTCTAATGGAGGTATCTAGAGGAGGGTTGGAAATTTACTTGCATCATTTTCGGGTCCCTAATTTCGGCCCAATCAAAGGCTACTTCATTAGGCCCACTACCTATATACTACGCATCAAGATGAGGACTTCCCTAATACGGCTTAACAAATAGATAAAGAATGACTGATGATAGACGGGAGGAGATGGAGTAGAACGCAGGATGTGTACCCTTTTGGTCGCTATTTGCTGAATCTGGTTCAGTATTTCGGAATCTCTGACGAATCCAATGTGTACTATCTGGCTGCGGAACTATAAATATGATCGAATATGAGCCAAGTGTGAAAAAAGAAGTCCTCTTTATAGTTCACCGGAAAAACTCGTCCCGTGAGGTTGGTGGGCACCTGTGAATTTCCGATATTGCCCATGATTTTCAACGTCCCTTGGTGCAACACTCCTTTGTTGTACCGAAGATTTTTGTAAAACACTCACCTTTTGAATCATCACCACCGAGCAACACAAAAGGGCTGTCAATAAGCATTTCATTCTGGCACGGTCTCATCTCCTGATTTGGAATGTCTTGGAATTATATCGGTCGGAACCAGCTGTGAGAAACAAAACATTTTAGAAGCTTCCACGGAGTCACTTGGTACTTCGCTCAATACCATCCTGTTCTGTTCAACGGGTGACTGTCAGACCGAACTGAATTGGAGATATTGGAGAATATTGGCTCTTCGGCGCTCATTTACGGATCACAAGAAAAGCGAACAACTGTGAGTTTGTGTCACACCTTTTACTTCATTTTGATTCCTAATGTACATACCCTCTTGGTCTTTTTATCACAGCACACTCCTCCGCCCATCTTAGTTCGCTAGTGTCGTCTTAGATATTGTTGACATTAATTCAGTGTACCACATAGGCAAAGAAGTACGCTACAGGTTATGTATTTGGGGGGCTTAATAAGGGCTGTTCTTTGGGAAGAGAAGGATAACAATCAATTAGAAAAGCAGAAAGATGGATATTGTGGTGGTTCTTTCCTTGTTTCAGGGTATCGGATATCTCCTTAAAAACGGACCACCTACCATGTGGCAATCGTCATTATTTCGGCTGGTGGGCAAGTGCTTCGTTGGCGTTAGAAACACACAAGCCTGCCTATCCCATGCTAAATGACGCACATGCTCTCCTACTTCGGGTCATCGGAGTGAACCGTGGGGGTGTCAGGTAGTCAGAAACCTCCTTGAACACCCGTTATCAGCAGGACTGCAGTCTGCATTCTTCCAACTTACGGACAGGGAGATGGTAAACGCGGGCCGAACGCAAGGCTCGCTTGTCATACATGGAAATGCAGTCGTGAAACGTGTGCCCGTGAACCCTTCAGTCTAGAACACGTCGCTGATCAAATCGACCATTGATAGACATCCTACTCCCTAACTATCGCGCTCACCCGCCAGTCCATCAGACTTATGACATACAGCGATCCGACTTAACCAATCAAATCTGTACATCAGGCTGAGCAATCAATAACAACGTCATATATGTCCCTGTATTCCTTTACTTATGCTACATAAAGCGTAGGTCTTTGGTTATAATAGAATACAGTTTCCGCGCCTTGTTCGTGGTTACTCTTCCCCTGGGATTGAACGATCGAGGAATCTCTGACGGAGGATAATCCAGGTATTTGTCAGATGGCCCAAAACTTCGGATGGGCTTTTCCATTTACCTCAGAGCCAATCTGGAGATTTGTCCAGTGACGTTCGGATTTGGCGCCTTTGTTGAGAGGCTCCAGTCAGATGACCAGCCCTGCACTGAGTCTCTGGCTGATGCTCAGCTCTGGCACCTTTCTCCCAGATTTTGATGCCAACCGTGCACATCATGGTCCTAACAAAGATTGTATCGTTGGGTCGTTGTTATTGATGAGTTTTGGGAGGGGACCAATGCCACAGTCCCGAGGGGCATGTATTTAGATAGGCGCAGGTTAGTGTTGAGACAAGCCCACACACGAACAGAGACGTTCCGAGTAATTAGGAAGCTCTTATTTGGGGGGAGCAGCGGGATATGCGAGACACCATCGGAAACAGTGGAAAATCAGTGAACGCTGTGTTAGATATCATGCCATCAAAGCAAGCCTGTGTCATGTTATCGGGCGCAGCCAGCCTGTTGGTGAAGCTCCATATGCAAAGAGGAAAGCCAGGTTGTTCTGGCAGCAGGAAACCATTTTCGTGCATATGCATCTAAGTGTTCCGTCTTTTGATGCGTACCGAGAGTTTGGCAGGGATGCCGACTTGAGAGCAATTAGCTGAAGAGAAGGAGTCGATCCGCTTTCCTGTAGCTTGGTATAATAGCCGTGTGCTTCCACAAATTTGAAAAATTTCCAATGCCTGTGCACAGCTGAGAGAGAGAGTGAAGAACGTGATGATACAACTGTGAAGGCTGCATCTTTCGCATTGCCAGGGCATGCCCCTTCCGGTGCGATGGAATTGAGGGGGCTAAGACTGATAAAACCCCCTACGCTTCGTAGGGAGAAGCTGTAAGGCTCTATAAATGGGAGACTAAAGATTTTGACTGAGCTGCATGCTTACGCACGGACAATGTTAGTAAAGGCTAGTGAAGGCAGCTGCGATATCGAGTCAAAAGAGAAAACTGTGTGGCTGCTTTTACCTATAGGAGGCATAAGAATGGCGACGTGGGCTCTGCGGCTGGAGTTATTGATTGTTAGATCTAGGAGTAAGGTGTTTTGACCCGTCCCAAACCTGGTGGACCAGGCTGCGTGCCGAATTCACGGCTGCTCAGCCAGCAGATCCGTTACTGCTTTACTAAATTAGTCGTCAGTGCTGGGACTATCCTAATCCACTCCAGGGAAGATGAAGCCTGTCACACTAAAGTGGCTGGAGAGGTACACTGTTTTCAAGGACTGCAAAATCTATATAATTGAGTGTGGGATCTACCAGCGTTATGTAAGCGAAACGGTGAATCACACCAAACCAGCAAATGAGTGGAGGACCTGGAGTGAAAAATCACCCACAAAGAATCCACCATGGGTTGTAAGATATATATCAAGGGGCAGAGCCAGGGACGAGGGGTCTTTACCGTAAGGAGACATCCCAACAGCTTGTCCTCTTCCTGAATGATGACTATGCAAGAGTAGCTTGCCGTTCGTACTTTATAATGTTGGCAGCCTGGTTTGAGCCATATCTTTCTAATGGCGCTGATGTGGAGTTTAGTGGCATTTGCTTGCTAGCTTGTTTACGGCTATATTTTGGAGGATGAGGAAATTTCTTTACGAGCACTTTAGTGCATGCTCACTGGAAACTGAAGAAATTCCAACAAGAAGTCTTTTATTGTCTGTAGGCAGTGTGCCCATTAAAAGTAATGATGACATAGAGGTATCTTCATGGGCGAGATTGTAGACGATACCCGGTTATAATTTCAATAGAAAAAGTATATCTCGGGATACTCGAGTCACGACTGTTTTCACGATCCACGGCATATAAGTGATCTATATGTGATGCTATCAAATCAGTGTTCAAGAGAGTCAACATAAAGCGGTAACAGTGGGAATAAGTAGGCTGCAACCCCGGGTTGAGGGTAAAATTGCTGACAGAGAAGGTGAGCAAACTGGAAGATCAAAAATGGACTTTTTGCAAAAAAGAAAACAAAAGTCTAGTAGTAGATCGTGAGAAAATCATGGTGTGCTGCACAGCAGGATATTAGGGAACTGAGATGTTATTTTGTGATTTGGAACTCAAAGATTTGTAAGACTGCGGATATAACCGTGTCCGGCGTACATAGGTAAAAAAATGCTAGTGAAAAGACAGTCCAAAGTCAGTTCATGTACGGAGCATTTGATGAAGCGGTATCGATATGATGGGAATGAGCCAGCAGTGATTTATAATGCTTGGCTAAAACATGCTAAACTTATGGATCTCGTGGTAAAACAATATGGTGACTCGCTCTGCGAGAAAAGTTCGACGCATTTAAAAAATGGAAATCTCCGGACACTGGAGGTTTTGCCACCCATGCTTCAGGAGTGCGCGGATCTGCTAGCCTATCCTGTTTGGGAGCTGCTCGGCCACTCGCTGAGGGCTGGCCGAGTCTTCAAGGGGGGTGAAGGACTTGCTCGGTCCCTCTAACCTTCAAGTCTGTCAGCCGGGCCGAACCCCCGTACCAACACATAATAGCTATACTCTCGGTAGTTTGGACGGTTACGGGAAGCCTGACTGATGATTTCCTCTGCGAATCCGTTTGGAAAGGTCCCGTGCGCAAAGGTCAAAACGAGTTTATGGGTCCATATCGTGACAAACAGACTTCAAAGAGGTCATGGATCTATACGGCAGAGGCATCGGTACAGGGTTCGGAGGGACGTCATGCTACTGGACTTCTCGAAGGTCCTTGATCGGATGAGCCATTCCTTGTTACCAGAAAATCGCAAGGTCTATGGCTCCATCGATCTTTCGTAACCTGCCTATGCGGCCGAACATATCAGGTTTGAGTGAACGGGGCTCTCTTGGTAGAGTTTCATACGTCACTCTGAGTGTCACGAGTCTTTACACTAGGCCCAAAGCCGCTTGCTGTCTTCTTGAGCGATCTTTCACTGCACGTAGATTCCAGCTTCCGATTGTTCTCCGGCGATGTCAAAATCTGTCACAGGGTCCGAACCGTATTGGAAAAGGTTGCGTTGCAAGCAGACCCGGAAGGCGTACACGGGTGGTCTGTCATGAATCGCCTTCCCCTTACAACTGGCGAAAGCAGAGCAATTCACACTAGGTGAAACAAGGTAAATTAGTACTCTCTGGAGGTTAGAAAATTACAGAGTGATGGACTAGAAAGATCTAGGCTCAGTAGTTTCGGGCAATCTATCTCAGTTAGCCAAATGTAATATCGTAGCTCACAGGAAGATGTCCAGACTAAACCGGCTCCTTCGACTTCTGGGTACCTCTAACTTCAAGTCGTTCAGCATGACGTATTCCACACCTTTCAGACCCTGCGTGGAGAGAAAACATCCTGTAAGCCCCCCCCCTCTTACCCCAGTACCGAGATGAGATAGAAACGCGGTCAAAAAGGTCAAAAGAATAACCATGGCATTCGTACCGAGTCTGCGGAACACACCCATTTTCGACATTCGGCTAAGTAATGGGGTCGAACGAGCTTTTGATTGCGATTGTGGCATTGCTCTGATGACTAGCGAGTCCGATTAAGGGGGCATGACCCTTTGGATTGGTCCACGCGTAACTCAAAACGTGGTTTTACAACCCAGCACTAGTAATGCCTAGAATCCCTTATTTTCCTTTATTTTGGGAGTGAATCCAGTAAAGCCACGTAAACCTCAGACTCGGATGACGCAGTCAAAGTCTGCTTTCAAAGAAAAACTTCATTTAACGGTTTGTTTTCAAACAGAGAAACAGTGGCTCCGTATACGAACAAAAGGCTTAATGCCTTCGTTATTGAAGAAGGTCAGTCTCTGCAAGCTCTTTCCTTTTCTAACTTTTGCAGTTGTCCTACTATTAGATAGTTGCATTTTTTGGTTGCACGTTTTCCTGGCCGCTTGAGTGCAGCAACGAGCGGGACTCCTTGATAGGCATGGATCTTTGTCATGCTAGCGGGGCAAATCATCAAACGTTTACGATAAGCTAACTCCTAAGGTTGAAGTAGAAAGGACCGAAGGAAATATTGACTGGCTTGAGCGAGAACTGCTACTGGAAGAAGAAGAGTTCAGGTGGCGAGTGAAGTGCCTGGAAGTTGAGAAAGGATCAGCCCGAACTGAAGTGACTCCGTATGATTATAACCATTTTAAGAGGGACAACCAAGTGAATCAAGAAACCAACTATCAATCAGCAAAGGCGATACATGGAAATGAGTCTTTGTTGAGGTCTCCGATCACGGGAATGTCCCTACCAAAGATTGAATTTGGCTATTCTGGTGGGTCCCTACAGGATTTTCATGAGTTTTTGCAGAGTTTCGAGGGTAATATAGCCGACCGGCTGACCGACGATGGGCAGAATTCATATTATCTTTTGTATTACTGTAAGGGTCATGCTGAAGAAGCGATCAAACATTGCCGTTTTTGCGGGGCGACAAGGGTTCGTTAAGGGTAAGTCGAGCCTCACGAACCTACTACCCTTCCGAGGTGAAGTGACGGAACCTCTTGACAAGGGTGGCCAGATCGAGATAAGTAACCTGGACTTCCAGAAGTTGTTCCTTCGGCAAACCGTCGTCTTCTCACTTCTGAAGTGATAGTGTTAAAAATGGAGCCCACGGGGGTGGCTTGGTTAACGGACGGCCTGAGAGACCGGAGGTCCTGGGTCAGGGTAGAAGGTGCGGCCCAATCCTTTGCAAATGCCTGTAGTGGGGTTCCATAAGGGTCCGCCTTAGGACCAATGATAACAGTGATAATAATAATGGTATATTTCTCGGCTATGGCCAAGGGGCACGCGCGAGTGAATGATCATGGTGTACAGCTTTACTCAGTAAGATGAAATATTCACAAACTTCAGGTGAAAAATTCAAAAGTGTCAGCGATAGAAAAACATGGCCAGCGCTGGTTTATGCGGATCACTCTAATAATGGTCTGCGCGGTAACTTTGAACCAGTTTTGATTTCGGGCTGGGGGGTGGCGCACCGTGAGGATGCCGAAAATTTCGTTCGTACGTAATGCTAAAGATGCATTATAAGCGAGAATGATGCAAGCCATAAAAGAGGCCGCTTACTGTGGTTCTGCGAACAGCATAAGTTCTTGATGGGGAGGAAAAGAAATTGCATGGAAGTACATTCGGGAAAATCGATGCATGCGAAGAATATAGCAAACCATGAAGCTCATGCAAACCCTGATTGACGGATCTACCGGAGTTCAAAAAAAGGAATGAGCTAATAAACAGGCAGGTATTAAACTAATTTTATAAATGTGCATTTGGGAACTTTGGTGAGTGTGGAAGGAACAGCTGTCCATATGAAGGTGAGTTGAATTTCGGGATCAGTAACCTGTACGTTTCAGAAATGAGAAGGCACAAATTAAGGGTCCTGGAAAAGTGGGGGATCAACTTCCAGCCGGACACGGATAGAGGGAAAAACGTACTGTTGCAACCGATACCAAAGTGGAAAATCTCTGCATTGACTTGAGCCTTACTATGCCGTTTCACTGACAAATATACATGGATATATTGACGCACTGAGCCTCAGTATCATTACCGGTAATAGAGGACATCCTGTGGGTATGGTTCTTCTGGCGGGGTAAAGGATATGTGTCGGTCAGTCAGCCGGGTGTGGCGAGATATGACGGATTTAACTGACGACTGGCATATTAGCGGGTTGCTGCTGAATTGTTACTTGTGTTGGCTGCAATGGTGATATCGGCAGGAGAGGCTTTGCGTTAGAAAACACTAATCGGTCTGATAGGCAGCTGGGGGTAATTTCTGCGGCTTGGCTTAGTTTCAGTCCCAGATGCTATGAAAGGTTCCGCTTGGGTTCCTGTCGGTACAAGTCAAAATTGCATCATTGGTTATCCAGTTTCACGACTGATGTAATGGGAGGCGACAAATAAATGATGATTGCTGTCTGGTCGTGGTTCCAGCTGTGGGTTATGGTAATATATGAATACAATAATAATGAACTGGCTAGGTTTATGTGAATAGGGCAAGGATAAAGTTTCGTTTAAGCGGTCAGTGGCACCTGCTCCACGTTCTGGGTGAAGCAGGCTCGCAGGGGACTGAGCCATAATGCTACAGGCTGTCAAAGTTGCGTACACCGGTTAGGCAACTATGTGCATTCTAGAGGAGTATTGGTTCGCACGTTTGTGTGGCAGTGTTGGGATACTAGGAAAAACCTAAGGCTTCACGGTCAAGAGGATTTAGAAATGGCCACCCTCAGTACAGTTTGCTTATGCAGACTGCAGTTCAGCACCGAAGCGGTAGGGTAGATTTGAAGGGACAGTATGTGAGATATTGGGACTGGTACCCCGCTAGCACAGCACAATATTCGTTACAGTCTCTTCTGATATAGTGGTTACACTATATAGAATGGTTTCTGAGGAGCTTTAAAGTAAATAACAACTATTATGGTGTCGGTGATGACGCTCTAGAAAAAATTGGTCTCGTGCGGAGAAAAGTAGCCGTAAGTTCGTCTACGCTCCTCCTCAAAGGTGATTGCGTGCCGATATTATACGTGGTTATGAGCAAGGATATCTGGTATAGCGGTGATTTCATGGTTACCGTGATATCTTTGTCGTCGTTAGCATATCGCAAAGCAGAAAAACACCCATGTGAGGACCGGTTCGGAAAAACATGAGAGGTGGTAACGGGATGGGGCCAAAGGTTCGCCAGGGAAGCAAACTCTAGCCGTCTACACTCACTGTTCACGGTAGGCCGCGCTAGGGCCTGCTTCAGTTAGGGAGTTAGCACCATACACATCCACTGGCGTCCAGCTCGTGACACTCCAAAGGTGATCCACACTATTTTAGACGTTTTTATTATTTTTTAATTTCATCACAGTCAGTTATCTGGCCGTCAGAGAAGGCGGAGCTGCTTTTGGTGGGGAACCACGGCTATCAAGCCCCGACCGAAATATGGACCGTATGTAACAAGCCGCGTTGGGAGTAGATCAACGACACCAGTCAATCGTAGCGACACGGCAGCCCGGAAACGTGGGTCACATGTGACGAGGCTGGTATGCCTGGGAGACAAAACAGTGGGATATTTTTCTCTCTTTTTTATGCCAATCTCCTATTTTTCAGGTTTTTGTCGTCTCCTTTGTGGTCAACTCTGTGCAGGGAGACAATCACAGCCAGGAACGCTCACCGATGAGCCACGGTAACACTCGCCACATCCGTGAAGTCGGATCCTTAAGGCGGTTTACGTGGGACAGAAAATGCAGGGGGAGGTAGAGTCAACCACGGCCTGCGATTATTCGACGGGGTTCACGATCACCGAAACACCAGTTTGCACAAGGGTCGGGCACTACTTGCAGCCCTAACAACGCGATATCCTTATATCTGAGTACGCCACGGGCAGCTCTGTTTGCTTGCCCCGAAAAAGGTACTTGATGGTAAAAAAATTGAGACTGTTTTACCGTCCCAGATCGTGGGAACAAACCGCTGAGTTCCCTAATTGCTGTCGGGAGGAGGCCAACCCTATGCAGGCCTAATTGAGACTAGGTTGTTTAAGGCGGTTATTCGATTTATTAGTATTCCAATCCTACCTCAAAGGCCTGGGCCCTTGAAATATAAGGATTGTGCACCTTAATCAGCATGTTCATCGTTAAGGCTGTGCGTATTTCTAGTTTAATAACCACCTACTTCCGTGATAGTGCCCGAACTCGCTGTGGTAGCTTGTTCTACAATAAAGAGTACTTGGCAATGAAGAAGTCTGATCTGAGTGCTAGGTTGGGCAAGGAGACAGAAACCAAGAACTCTTTGTTACGTAAGGAATCATTAGAAAGGGTACTCACCTGCGGTGCTGAGCTGCGTGATCTATCCTTTAAGATGTTGTGGGAGAATAGAAGGTTATTTCTTAGGCGGCGTCTCCATAAGGGATTGATTTTCAGCTGATCACAACGTTCCATGTAGTTTGGAGGCAAAGAAAAACCCAGAAGCCGTTTCATGAATGCTCATTGTACATTCTTAAACGCTATTTGGTCTCTCTATCGCATGCTGAAACAAATGATTGAGCCGTATCCCGGAGGAGGTCTGACATGGGACTTAACAATTTTTAGTTTACTTTCTGGCAAAATAAAATTTTGATGTACGAGCCAGATCGTACGGCTTGCTTTAGCCACCTGGATGGCTGCATGTTCGGAAAAGTCAAATGTACGTGCCAAAGTCACGTACCTGTGAGCTACTTGGTATACATTTGCCGTTTATGCTGTATGTTCCAGTGGGGAAGTGACATTTATACGTATTAATACTACTCTCATCGGCGGAGGACCTCATTTTCCAATCATCACTCCAGGAGCTGAGAGCGAGCAGTTCCCTTGTAATGTCATCTACGGTAGAGGCTGAAGCCGCGGGCTCAAAAGTGTGCACGATTCAATGTCATCTGCGAACAGGAAGGGAACCCCCTGTTGGAAAATGTTAAATATACCGTTTACGCACATAAGGAACAGTAGTAGGCCGAGTACATTACCTTGTATCACACCACTAGTTACGGGACGGGGTTTGGACGAATTTTTGCCTATACTTGCCACCTGGTCACGGAATAATAAACAGAATGAAAACCAGGCGAGCGTCTGGTCCACAATTCCATATGTTTTGATCTTCTGTAGTAACCGGAAGTGGGATACTCGGTCGAACGCTTTGGTCATGTCCAAAAAGATCACAATCGACGATCTACCATTATTAACAGCTTATGTGACCAGGTTGAGGAAATCCGTCATGCATGTCGCACACGATCTGTTTTTCGAAAGACCATGCTGGCCAGCGTTGATTAGATTGTGGTTAGGAAGGTGGCGTGTCAGCCTCTCCCTGATCACTCTCTCCGTGATTCTGGACAAGACCGGGGTGCGGTTCACAGGCGGACAGTTAACTGTATCTAGACGAGATCCTCTTTTGTGATAGGTATGATAGTGGAAGTTTTCCACTGCAAAAGGAAAACACTGCACCTTAGTGACAAATTGAATATGTTTGTCAGCAACATAGGAAAGTCATCGCCAACTCGACTGAAAGTGGCCGGCGGTAATGCGTCCGGACCTGGTCTTGTTTTTTCTACATGGGCTGAAACCTCATCGGAGTAGAACACTACCGCCGAGAAATTTACTGATGTCACTGGATTTAGGAGGGGGCTGGA